>OY728150.1:1993670138-1994293888 GCA_963277665.1 Viscum album | reverse complement strand
CCTTTGTTTTTGGAATTTTATCCTGTAGTTTGTTAACATACTTTTGGGTTGTATCACTTATATATTTCCATTTTGATATGAAATATATTTGTTTTTAGTCATTCTATGTATCTTATTTTTGTGTGTATATATATATATATGTCATGTTTTTTTATTCATGTTGGAAAAAATCATTCCCTCTAGTTTCTCTTGATTCCTGGGTTCCTAGAACTATCCTGTAAGGACCCAGAACACCCTTAGAGTATATAACTATTTGGGTCAGGTACTGGTGTAAGAGGGTATCTGAGTAGGATTCGTCATAGTTTGATATTATAAGGGATGTTTGTTTGTGGTTTTTTGAAGTTTATTGTTTGGAGATTGGATTTTATAGAATTGAGAAGTAGGTTATGGTGAGTACATGGCCCACTCTTTCCACAAAGAGACTCATGTAACAAAGGAATGTTAGTATGTTTGTATTCTATTAAGATTTCCTAATCATAATATCATTTTTTTCTTGTGGTTTTATGGTTTGAGATGATATTGTATTATTGTATGATCATTTCTTCTATTTTTGTGTGCAATAATATTCCTCTTAAAAATATACCATGGGTTACTCAAGAGGGTGTAGAGGATTCTGTTTAGGGAATCAGCCTCTAGATCAAAATATTATTGACTCTATCATTAGATCCATTTTTGTTGTTGACCAAAATATACCTCAGGTCCATCATGTAATTTTTGATGTAAAACAAAGAGATAGAGGAGAAAGAGAATGATCATGGTAGTTCTTATACCATTTTCCACCATCCAATAAGAGAATTAATTAACATAATGAGGTATAATACAAGATATACCTGATCAATTAGATCTTTTACTTCCTAGATACACTTGAATGTATGATTATAATGTGCACAAAGTTAAAATATGAGGTTCCCATCAAGATATGGTTGGATTCCATGGTACAAGTGGATAAATACATGAGTTTTTACTAGAACGGTTTGACGACCCTCATTTTTAGCATTTTTTACCAGATGTGCTACTTATGGTGAAGTATATGGAGTTCCATCCATAAATATGTGAGAGTGTTTGATGTCATCATACACCTATGAGTTTGTGGATCTAGTTTGTTTAACTTTATAGGTAGTAATGAATGACTAGCCAAAGTCTCAAAATTATACAAAGGATTTTAGAATGGATAATAGATCACATGTATTTAAATTGAATATTTCTACCCATATAGAGAATGAAGATAGGAAAATGATGACATAGATGAATATAGAAGGAAAGGTTAGTTATTATTCCCCACCACTTCCACCCAGTTGACACTTTATGTGTGTGAATGGGAGAAATAGAAAGTAGAAATATCATCAAAGGAGTGGTTGGGTGGTTCCAGTAGCAGGCCTCTTATAAAACTTTATTTGCCTCCAATAATGTACACATTAATTTTTAT
Source organism: Viscum album (assembly GCA_963277665.1). Taxonomy (NCBI): domain Eukaryota; kingdom Viridiplantae; phylum Streptophyta; class Magnoliopsida; order Santalales; family Viscaceae; genus Viscum; species Viscum album. Next base: position 1,994,292,462 of record OY728150.1, on the reverse strand, counting down.
AAGAGTATCAAGGTCAGCCACACCCCACTTTCTAGTTTTTCATCTACAAATATGTGAAACATTTTTTTGTCTCTATTAAAATCTATAATATTTCTATTTGTATGTGTCTAAAACTCATCATGGTTATGGATTTTCAGATACAAAGGTTACTCTAGCGTAATCATATGCTGTGAAGACTATAAGTATTTATACAAAATCCAAATGAGTGATGCACCTTTACGTAGTAGATGAGTTTTCAATGGATGTAGATGCAGGTCTAGTGATAGTGAGAGGTGTTATCATTTTTGAAATTTCAACAGTGATTTCATTATTTGATACATCTTCCTTAAAATAATTTACTTCTAGACATTTTTTGGATTTTCATTAGAGTCGAACTGAACTCCTGTCTTTTATTATGGAGTTAAAAAAACCACTTGGAAAGTGGAGAGAAGAAGTTTTAGTGTCTTTATTGTTTTATATGGATAGATGATGGGGAGCCAGTCTAGTATTTCTCTACTCTTGATGTAGATATATTTGGAATCATTATTGAGATGGATTAGATTATTTCATACCATGATGAGTTTGATTATTATCATTAGAATGTTTTTTTATTTTTATCTAATGGGGTCTATTAGGATATTCAAGGATAGTGGGATCCTTGTTATGTTTGTGCATGTCCTTTCCTCCCATATATCTAGAGTTTTTTCCACTACAACAGATGACCCTGATGAAATTTCTTACATTTTTTATCATTCCACTAGGGTTATGGATATTCTGAATGTTTTCCAAGATGTTTTATCTAGTATTCCTTCATAGAAGGAGGTATTATTTATGATATACTTAGTATCATTTATGAATCCAATTTTTATACCTTATTATTTTATGGAGACAGTGGATCTATAATTGATCAGGTTTTAGTTGGATGATCTGATGATAAAAGGTTGTTTATCCTTAGTTTTTTTCCTTAAGAAGCCTCTATGCTCATTAACAATAAGGAAGACGGTTCACTCCCATTTTATGTGGACTATCTTACATTTATATGGGTAATTATTGAGAACATAAATCCTTTTTTTATTATAGATGATTCATTTAACCAATTAAATGGGGAGATAATTGTTTTCAAATATTGATCTTCGATCTGGTTATCACTATTTTAGATTTTGGGAGTATGATATTATCTTATTTTTTCATATATTTGATGAATTTTATATTAAATGAGTATCTTGACACTTTTGGGTAGTGTTTGTGAATTATATGTTATTTTATCTGAGATCCTATCTTGGGTATGAGCACTGTTTGAGTTTGGTTACAAAAATACAGAGGATTCACAAATTGTATGGAATGATTTCAAAACATTATTTCTAGATTCAAGATGTTATGTTATTGGGACACTTTATTTTTGATCATGGGTTATCATTTGATCTTGATAAGGTGATGGTTGTCCTATATGGGAAGATTCATGGATTATATTTTACATTCGGTCCATCCTTGGTTTTTTGGGATACTACCAATTATTTATCAAGGATTTATCTTAGATGGGATCAAATTCCACTACCTTTACAAGGAATGAGGTGAAATTCATTTGTTATTTAATTTGTTAGTCATCAATTGATGAGTTGAAATGACTTATGATATTGGATCTTATACTAACCTTACATGATCCTGCAAATGTTTTGTTGTTTTATATGATTCTATTAGTGTTATTTTTTTTTGTTTTGTGCCTATGATTTATGATTATATGGTGGATTACATCTCTATCAAACATTGAAAAAAACTATAATAATTAAACCACCGATTATTTAGATCTTTCCCCGGTTATTCATGTACTTATGTGTTTGTGACACTATTTTTTGGGGATAGATTCATAGTATTTTATTACCATAATAGTCAGAGCTATATATTTTCTTAGAAATACTTGAATATGAAACATTTGTATTTGGTGGAATACTCTCAGGTGTTTGAATTTGACATCACATATATCTCAAGGAAGGAAAATTTCATCGTCGATGCTCCCACTAGGAAAGAAACAACATAGGCGATTATGGAATTAATGGATGAGTAGAAACTTATGTGAATCATTATTTTCTGCACGTAGATACTCATGAGGTTGTTTCATGTATGGTTTTGGATAGTTCTCCATAATAATTATCTACCCTTGAGTCTATTATATAGGATCAATAGTAGGATGATGATTTCAGTGAATTTTGAGAAACCCTATATGATGAGGAGACCATTTCTGGTTGGTCTCTCTCTTTAGATTTTATTCATCATTTTGGTAAAAAAAATTTCATAGCAACATTTTTGAGGAGCCCAATATTGTTTATTGTCATACTAATTCATGGTAAATTCAACTAGGAACTTTTAAGATATATTCTGACACGAGATAATGACTCTAGTGGCTAGGTTTGAAGTTTAAAATTATAGACTATGTGTCCCAGTATTATTCTTTCCAATAGATAAAATTAAAGAATTAGATACCTTCTTGTTTTTTTCAGCCTATTTAAAAGGAGTTTTGGAAAAGGGAAGAGGTTTTTATGGATTTTGTTTTTGGATTGGCATGTGATCCTTGAGATAGAAGTGTTATCTGGGTGGTTATTGACACATTGAAAAATTTGGCTCACATTATTCTGATCAAGGACACCACAAAAACTAAAGACTTGGGTATGATCTATTTTTTTATTGTTTGGAGATTTCACAGAGTTCCTCAAGCCATTATTATAGACTGGGATCCAATATTTTCTATTTTTTTGAAAAGTGACTTGGAGGAAATGGGGGCTAGGTCAAGTTTGGTACAATTTACAATCCATTGATAGATGGACAACGTAACATTATATTCAAATCCTAAAAGATATTCTAAATGTTTTCATCTAGAATTTTTGAGGATCCTGGAATAGTCATTAAGAAAATTTTGAGTTCTCTTGTAACAATATTTAGAATTATTCTTTCAAAATGGATCCAATTGAAGATTTTTGTGCTACCACGTACATGTCACCTCTTTATTGGAATGATGTGGGTGATGGCTCTCTTGAGGGAGAATAATCCTTCCAGAGATGATGAAGAGGTTTTAATGATATATATCGATATATTGTAACAATATTGATTTAGAAAAAATTGTATTTGAATATTCATGGTCATACTTTAGAGTTTTCTATTTGTGAACATGTTTTCTTGAATGTATCTCCTTAGTTAGGTCACCAGTGGATTAGAAAATAGAGAAATTTGGGTTTGAGATATGTTATACCATTTGAGGATGCTGTGAATATTACACTTGATACTTATCAGTTGGAAATTCTAGTTTAATTGAAATTAATAAATGAAGATTTCCACATATCTTATAATAAGAAATACCATCCTGATCACTCTAAAATTTTGAGTTTTTAATAGGTTTATTTAGAGAAAAATATTATTATTATATAAATAACAATAGACATAATTGACAATCAGGTGAATGTCTTGGGTGGGAATTCGATTCTATTGATTAGAGTGTTATTGTGACACATGATTTATTATTATGAGACATGGAAGTGAGACTTATTAAAGATGTATTAATAACATCACCTCTTTCTATATATCATTCCTCCACATGACATCCCCATGGTGGAAATATTATGGTGGGGAGTTTGTATTATCTTGTTATCTAGTTTTAAGTATTTATCATATCTCTATTTCCCCCCATGATTTGGGTGAGTTTTGGGGCTTCTATGGATGGATAAAAAATTTTGTGGGAAATAAAAAAATTTGTTGATGTATTTTTGTTTTAATTAATGAATTATAGGTATAAATTCCTCAAAAGCATTGCAAGGTTCTCCTTGAGTTTGGAGAACACCAGAGATGGTTTTGTTTTGTCTTTAGAATATGTATTTTTTTTCCGGTATGATGTTTTCCTATTATGAATGTTTTACATTATCTGAACCTTTTTAAGGATGATATCATGTATTTCTTCAAGGTGTAAATGGTTTATATGAAATTTATATATTTTATGTCCTAAATTGTTAAAATATTGTATTTTTAATCCACGGAAATGCATTTTATTACATATTTTCTAAATTGTGGAATTCATGTCATGAGACATTATCCCATCATGAATGTTTCAGAGTTTTTTCCTTCTAGGGTGATACATAATTGATTAAACATTAATTCAAATGTAGGATTTTCCTCTCAGATCCAAGATCTCTCCTAGGTGAGTTTGGGGATCATTTATTCGTCTAGATTTATTCATTCAGTGATTGATCTCTATTTTAGTTGTAGTGCATATAACAGGGTGAAAAATCCTTTATATTATTCATTTCAATTGATTGTGATAGAACCATTATTACATGATTATATATCCATCGATCTGTGATGATAATTTTATTGTACCTTTATTGATCCATTGTGGGATCTTTCTCTGGAGGCAGACCCTTCAGTTGGTTGTGGTGTGGAAAAATATTTTATTAGAGGTATGATAGGATATATCCTTTCTATTGACCAATTTTCTTATTGAATTGATTCTTATATGTGAGTATGAATTCTATGGAAACCTTTTTTTCTTGATTTATTCTATCTTGGTAGATTTTATTGCAGGCATGTGCTACTCGAGTTTGAGGTATGTGGTTCTATCCTTATCCTACATTGTATAAATCTCATTTCTCTAATTAAAAAATATAAATGAATTGGGTTGATTGAATTTTCTGTATGGTTAAGTGTATTTTTGATAAAATTCTTGTTTCCCCTTACTTTGGTAAATGGAAAAGTATTTTAAAACTATTGTGAAATGGGTTGAGAAATGGTTTCCGTATAACTTTTTTGATGAAATGATATGGAAAATGTTGCACCTGGGAATCCTTGGGTACTTAGGTGGAAGGTGTAATAATATTAATTATCTATTGAGAGTGTCTTGGGGTTCGTTGACGGGGTGTTACTTTTCTTTCTATGCTTGTTATTTAAGGGAATTGTTGGATACTATTTTGAGGTTCATTTTTTGGGGTGTTAGTATTCTATATTGAATTGATGAATATATCATGATACTTGATTCGAGCTATTGTCTATGTTTGGGTGTGAGTATATTACCTTTCTAGACATGTAGTGATATTTGGCAAGATTTTTCTTGTGATTTTTCATTTATTGTATTTGAGATGATATGTGATACATGTTTTTAATTTATTTGATATCATCAGTGCATATGAAATTATTTCCAACAATTATACCTAGATTATTTGGAAATATTGAAAAAAGGGAAAATATTTTACCATGATTTTGATATAAAAATTATTGAAAAAATTATCAGGCCCTTTTTATTTAATGTCAAGCATATTCATATTGGTGTGAAATGTTTTTATATGGAACACCTATGTTGTATCCTACTAAGATTATTTATCTCACACCATGTTCACTAAATATCAGTTGATAGACTATTGAATATATTTTGATGGATGAAATTTCATTGTGATTCTGTAAGGTGGAACCTTTTTTTAAAAGTTATCTAGGTAGTTGGTGGTGAGATAGTGGGAGTGTTACAATTTTATAACATGGTGTTTATGTGCTAGTTTTATTTTTCTATTTCTGTTGATTTTTTATCTTATAATTTTATCTACTTTTGAATTTAATCACTTCTAATGTTTCAATTTTTATATGATATATATTTTTGTTTACTATTTCAATATTTTTCCATCATATTGATATATATGTATATAATATTGTATTTTTTTATTTAGTAGAAATTGTTACCTACCGTTTTTGTGGATGACCTGGTTCTTATCGCCATCTCATGGGTATCGGAGACACCATTCGGTTATGGGATAGTTTGGGTCAAGTGTCAGTGTGAGAGGGTATCTGGGTTGGGTTATTCACCTTGGTAGTCACTACTTATGTTAATATGTGATTTAGTTTTAATCAATTGCTTCATCAACCTATATATGATTAAATCAATCATGTTGGCCTAGCAATGGGTTCTACATGTCCATATTGTATTACATAGGAATAAACCAAGAGATGCAATATCTATTTAATATCAATATGATGTTGGTGTTTCCTTTATATTATTAAACCCACATAAAATATATCTACGTGGGATTATTCCATAATGGCTTAATACTTTTATTATAAAAAATTAAATACTTCAGCTCTTAGGAGACCATTATTTATGACATCACCTATATCATAATAATTCTAAAATGCTCTATTATATCTTTAGTATTCCAAAATTCATTTTAAAAAATGTATTTAAGAATAAAAATCTATGGTAATGCTCCAATGTAACTAATGAATTTATAAAGATCACTATCGACCTAATCAATGTTGAAAAAATAACAGGAAACCCATTTAACATAGATCTACCATGTTTCCATTATATAAGCATAAAAAAATAAAATTCTAAAACTATGTACCTTTAACCTATTGATGGTCTCTACACCTTATTCCATAAAAGTGTTTGATGAAGATCTCTTAGAAGTAGCATAATGAATCCATCCTCTATGGGTTATCCATAAGTAGAAATGAATTTACCAACATAATAATGGTAATTGGATTCACTCTATGATATAATAGTTATTTATACAATATATAATAATGAAGACGAGATCTTTTGGGCAGGGAGAACTGTCCATGAGATACCATGAGGTTTTCACACCCCATTATCAAAGGATTTTTTCTCTTAGGTATATTATTTAGGATATTCCCTATGAGTCTTTCATTTACTCATGAAATAAAATTAATGAGCAAATCACTTCATCTATCCATAAATTCATTTCATGAATTTATTCTAATGATCCAACCTAACATTTCTTCCAATAAAATCTTTCTTATTAATGATATCCAATTTAAGAATATCCAAACCATAACATTTATCATTAAAAATCAATTACAAGGATAAATATTATTACTATATAACAATCTGTATAGTATAACATAATACATGGAATATAACATGACTAGGTTTTCATTATTTTTATTTTATATGCTTCCTTATATCATATCATATGATTTATGATTTAGGGAATATATAAAAAAATGTTACTATACATTCGTCGATTCTTAACATATATTAGGAAGGGTTTTTGATATAATGTGATAAATCAAAGAAATTATTGGTTTATTTCGACATGTAAAATGATAAATCAAAATATTATTCTATAAGAAACAAAATATGCATAATAAAAGTTACAAGAAAAATTCTCTAAAGATATAAATTACTATATTTTCATTTACAATTTTTTTATATTACCACTATGAAGATATTACTGATATATATATATATAATAATACCTATATAAAGTATATATTATATAGAAGGATATGTACATGCATCAATAAATATTTTCATAGTTGATCAAGGATTATTACTGCCCAATACATTTGCATTCTAAATAAGGGAAATGAGGAAAAATATAATTTTTGTAGAAAGGAAACTATAAATTTATCGATGATAAGGGTAAAAAAGGACCCAATATTCAGGGATATTTAATGGATATGTTTATAAATCATAAAGGTAGGGTAAAGATCCCAATACTCCTCAATGACCCCCTAACCATCATTCTATTAGAAAATAAAGGAAAAATAATTGGATTTTTTTTTGTTATAAAAGAATTTTAAAGAATTTAAAAAATATATATTAATGAATTTACTAGTTATAAAGATGGATTAATTCAGTTTTTTACAAGATTATGTTCACCATTCACACAATATTTAAGAAATGATCAATTATGCCATTCATATAACTCATGTTTATCAATATAGTGATAAATTATAAATATGTTTTGAGATATTTAGAATAACTTATATTAATACCAAATAATGATGGAAATTTATAAACATAACTCAAATTTCATGTGATACATGAATGTAATGGTAAAATTTTATATGTACCAAGGGATGATGAATCCATTACCCACACAAATATTGAAATGGAAGAATTTCACAATAGATTATTTCATCAGTTTTATAAAAATATCTTAAGGAAAAATCTAAATCAATTATGATCGATCGTCTAAAAATAATTATAACTTTATCACCATTTAATAATATATATTCCTTGATAAAATTTCCATGATATATATCAATTATGTGGAGTGCTTACATGGTGAAACACATTAAATTATAACTAATTTAAATCCAAGGTTCACCTCAATGTTTTTCAAGTGTATCTACATGCAATTGAACAAATAGTTAAAATTGAATATGATCTATCATTTATGAAAATGTGATAAATTTTAAAGGAAAATTCAAACACATGATCACAAGATAAAATCTTGCTCTGTTGACTTCACAACAGTTTAATGTAAAATTAGTCAACTAGTTTTGTTCCCATATTGAACTTATTTTCATTGAAGTATACAGATGGAACAAGATGAAGCTATATCAATTAAGAACATAAAAATCCAAAATTATTAGGAGTTTTATTGTGAGAAAAAACTATTGGGACTCAAACTTGTATTTAATATGACAGAGAATGTCCAAAATATTAAGCAATACAATGAAGCATCATAAAGTTGACAATGAAGACCCCTTGATGATTGGGGGAGAAGATGAGTCAAATCACCCCATGAATTGAATTGATAAATTCAGTTGTGTGAGTTAATAATAATAGAGACATTGTCAGTATAATATTAATTTCTTTGAGTGATTTGGAATAGTTTCAAATAACCCATTTTATTATATGTTGTAGTCGTTGAATTACCTTCACTTAAGATGTATTATATGGATTATTTCATAAGGAAATTCATTCAATTATTTTGAAGAAATTTTCATGTTTTATTAATTAAAAACATGAATATGGATGATTGATATCTTTGGTGGACTGGATTTGAATATTAATAAAATAATATATTCGATAATTAACTTCTTATTAGGTAGTGGATATAAAAATGGCCATTTTTGGGTGACCCATAGTACTTTACAAATGATTTTTCATGTAATTTACATTTTAATGGTAATTTTATTTCTATGTATTAGACACCATATCTTGTAAAAAATTGAAATGACCAATATATAGAGTCGCATCTCAGAATTTTTTGGTTGTAGACAATAGGGAGGCCCAAAATTAGTGTTTCACAGCACCTTTATAATGTGGTCAAATTTAAAAAAAAACTAATAGTGAGTGTAATAGTATTCACTAGGTTTTCAAATTGAATATATTAATATGGATATAAGATTCACCATAGTGAACATAAAAAAATGATTCCAATGGATCCCATTTATAAATAAAAAATATTATGTGAAATGTCTTGGAGAAAAATGGTTATAGTTTCTTATAGTTTGATAAGAGAGATGATAGGACCCCAAATAATATAGAAGGCTTAAAACAATATACTGACACTGGAATTCGAGTGGATTTACTAAGGTAGACCATGGGGATAAAAAACAAAATGATTTGGTATTTTCATTTAAATTTATATCTAAAAATAATGATGAAAACAAGCTGATAATGAGGATATATTGTTTATAATTTTGTATTTGGTTGATTTTATATCAAATAAGATAATTTTTGATGACTCTAAAAAATGGTGAATCCCTTTCCATAGAGAAATTGTGATTCATTTATTTTAGAGTGAGTGATAGAAAAGAGACTATTATCTAAGATAACTATCCATCAGTTCTACATAGATTTTACATAGACATGGGAGAATAAAAATTGTGGACAGACAACAAATACTCTATAGTCATTTAATTTCATGGTAAGAGGATATATGCTGAATTTTTTGATGTTATCATTTTTTCTTGAATAAATTTTTTTGTTCTATCTCCCTTATCAATTAATTATTCATGTTAATAATAAAATTGTAATGTCTGTAGTGAGATCATATCAGATATTCACTGATGATTGACAACTTGATTAAAAAATATGGGGTATATTATATTCATCCTTTAAATGTGAATATTATTTCTCACTATATATGTAATTATCACATTTTCACAATTTATATCTAACAAAACTAACTAGTAATGGGAATAATAATGTTTGAGGGTTATATTTTTGGTAACTCATGATTCACACACCTCTCAGTAGTGTCATACTATCTCTTGGGCCTATCAGTGAGCATCATAACATTCTTGATGTGATTAAAGGTAATTCTTTTCATCAATATGTTTTTTCATATATTTCTTAATCAATGTGATCCAAAATTATTACCAACAGTTTCAATTTTTTTTTTATCGCTTATGTTTTTCAATAAGGTACTCCATTTGAGGAAGGAGAGGATGGTTCTATATCTTCAATATATTTTAGTAGGAATTCCTGAAATCACTGACAATGGTTTATAACATCCTAATTTTTTCAATAACTACACTTTTATGCAACCAAATAGTATCCATGTTGATGTGATATAATTAAATGATTTTTTTCATCCCTCTAATAGAATGAGTTAAAAATGAGTAACAAGAATAATGATAGTGAATGAAATATATAAGAAGGTCCAAAATATCTATGAGGGTGATAAATATGAAATATATTTTTGATTAATAACATTTTTTTTCTGAATTTAATTATATTTAGATGAGATATGAAGAAAAAGTGGATCCATTCATCATTTTGGGGTTTTTAATCTCTATGTGATGTTATGAATAAATTTTTAAAGATTTTAACATGATGAAAAAATTAAGGAAAATAATCTTGGATAAATAAAATGTGAATATTTATACCTGATAGGATCAAGAAATGAATTACTGGGCCATCAAAAATCTCAAAAACATCTATAATTCCTTTTAGATAAAGAGAGTATTAGTCTTATATTGAAATGTAAAATCTAGGAAGGAGATACTTTTTAATGCTTCAAAAGTCTTGAAACATAGTGAGCATAAGAAGCCTTATGAGTGTGAAAATACTCTAAATATATTGAAATAGAATTTTATGACTTCATATCATTATTCATTGAAATAAAGAAATAATTAAATGGTATGTAAATAGGTAAAAACAAAATTATGTGTTTCACTTTTCATGATGTAGAACACTTTTTGGTTAATTTATATAAGAGGAAACAAGACTATAATAATGATTCCTATCATAATGTCCATAAGGAAGGAACAATATTTCTAGTAGTTTACATTGAGTAATATCATTCAAATTTTGGATAAATTCACAAAAAATGAAGAATATTAACATTCTCTAAAAATATTATTTCACATATTATGATGTTGAAATTTAAATTGGGAGATATAAATAAATAATGTGGTTAAAACAAAATTTATACCCAAGTCATATCTATTCAACGATCCCTCAATTGAAGATGATTTTTTTAGTGATGATAAAATAAATTATAATTATACACTAAAAGAGATCCAATTGAGAATGAAGCTCATGTTGTTATTTAAGTTATAATAAAACCATAAGACCTGAAATATTTTTTTTAAATCATAGAATGATTCATTAAAAAATACTTTTTATGATTTAAAATTAGGGGACATAGAATATATGCAAGTGGAGTTAATGAGAAATTTGATATATATCAATGAAATCCTTAAATATATTGATTTTATTAGTGATATTACCATATAAAATCTCATTCCAAATGATGAAGTAGTACAATATCTTGAAGAGAAGTTATTTGATGTTAATAAATACTTAAGGGGAACTCATGTGGGATTTTAAAATTCTATTACTAATGATTAAAAAATAACCAATATAGTAAATTATTATGTTAGTTTTACCAATAAAATTAAATATATTTCTATAGATCAACAAAAAATCATTTTGGATTCTAGATTATGAAAAATACATGGTGTTGGTAGAAATAATAAAGTGAAGATTGTAGTTTCATCACCAAATATGGTTGTTATACCCATTTCAATATCCATTTACAGATCTATTAAATCTATAAGTAATGATAATGGGAAGAAGAATAAAACTAAGGCTAACCCTATGATCAAAAATAGGGTAAATGTTGAATATCTTAAACATGGGAATCATGAAAATATTTTTTGAATTTTTAGTTAGAATGAAAAAAATAAAAATAACAGTTTATTGAATATATTTAATACAGAAGATGATTTTTATTTTGTGGAAGTCTACACTCTTGTGCTATAAATGTGCTTGAAACATACCGTTTGAGTATAATATTACACTACAGAAATATAATATAAGATTTTATCTAAGGGGGAGTTATACTAAAGCTTCTAGAGTCCATATGAGATATTATCTGAAAATAAAATACCAAATTTTAAAATACTATCAATTCTCATGAAGAAACTTGTGGGATATGTGGTCAACATTGATACACTTCAAACAATTATATTAAAATTATAAAAGAGAAATTAAAGTAATAGGTGAACTCCAAATCAGTAAATAGGATAATTAAGATGGATTATATGATGATGATATATATTTAATTTAAAATTAGAATTGGGGAGCATCCTTAGATACATGATAGTGGGTAGAAATTACAAAAGAGAAAACAATAATAAATAAAATACATTCAACAACATTTTTTAGTGATTCCACTTTCAATAATAAAGGATAAATAAAGGTGAAAGGAGTTAGATTAACTAGGATTTGTAAGAATAAATACAGCGATGTTCACTTGATTGATGGAATTATATATAATATTTTAATTGTTTCTCATTATTGTGCTGATATGAATGAGTTTTTCTTTTATAAGGACAGATTTGACCTAAGGATTTTAAATGATGGAACAATATTGATGACAAATTAGTTAATAAGAAAAATTCTATTTCATATTTTCCATGATCGTGAAACATCATGCATGAGTATAATAGAGGAAAATCACCAATAATATAGGGGGTTTGAATCTTTAGTGAAAATAAATATAGGTAATCCTGTAAAAATGAAATGTGAATTATACAGAAAATATTAATCATAAAATGATCAATGCTTGGGACATCTATGAATAAGAATAAATTGGAAAAATGGATCACAGTCAGGTTGAGATCTTAACAAATGAAGATATTGAGATGATACAATTAGATTTATTTGTATGTAATAACTAGATTTCAACTAATAAAGATACTAACTTTAACACAATAATGTTACTACTATGGTTAATTAGTTAATTATTCAGTTATTTTGGGTATTATAAATGCTTTAGATTTTTATGAGTGTTTTATGAGGTCCTAGGTATCAACTCTATAGGTTGGAATATTATCCCACAATAATATATAGTGATTTAACATGGTGGAGGGAATAAAATAGGTTGTACAACACAAAAGAGGAGAAAAGTGTCATGGTGGTTGTGGTAAGGAAGGACCCTGATGAAACATGGAAGGACTACACTATGTGGGTACTTTGGAAGGGGGTTTATCCCTTACAATTATTTTAACCCATTCAATTTGTCCATATAGATAAGACATAGGGGTTTAGAGAAATGTGTTGAGATTCATAATTTTTTTTGGATAGACGATATACGGTTTGAGGACTACACTATACTTGGGGCATGTGAGGCTGCTCCATAGTTTGGATTCCAATGTTGCATCATGGAGGGTGATTAAAGGGTTGTTCCACAAAATGGTGTTAAGGAACATGAAATATCTCATATTTATTGTGATTTTATAAATGGTTAAAGAAAAAATTTCCAATTTGAACTCAATTATTTTTTCCACATTTCCTTCCATTCAATTCGATTAAGCCAAGGTGCTCACAATAAGATTTCTCTGTTCTCTTGTATTTGGTTTTCTACTTCTCTATCCTAATTCTAATAAAAATATCATTGAAAATAACTTAGTTTTATCTATTACCGTTTATCCTCTATTCCAATTACCATTAGTGTACATCTTCTTCAGAAACAAATAACATCCATATGGGGTGAAATTGGGGGTTTGGGATGGGTTTAAGAACATGTATTTTGATTTCTACAGATCATAGAGGGATCCTCCTTTCCATTTATAATAATTTCCATAAATGATATTTTTTGTGACATATTTTTTCTTTTAGGGAGTGGAATATGTTTGGCATGAGGTTGGTGATTTTGTGAGTTTCCATTAATTGGTCTATCATTTGATGTGTATCATTTTAAATGACTTTATTTATTATAATTAACCTATGTATAATAGTTAAATGAAATTTATAAATTCCAAATAATGCATTTCACAACTAGAGTTTATGGTGAATAATGAATTTATGGTTTTTAAAAAGGATATTCGAGAATCAGGTTTTTTTAAAATGATTCTATTATTTATTTCCAATGAAATTGATTTTTTCAAAAGTTATATGATGTCAATTGGTCTGTGCCTTGAATGAATGATGATTTCCATGGAAGTTTTTTAAAGGGAAGAAAAATTTTAGGCCTTACCATGTTTTTTTAAATAGTTGGGACAATTTTTTTAAAATGGATTGGTATATATTTCAATGGTTTTATTTAAAAAATCATTTGGAAATGGATTTTATTGGCAATAAAGAAGTGAACATATATGGTTAGTTTTCAGCATGGACCACTTTCCATGTTGAAATGGATTCACATGGTGTGTGTATGAGAACCTTTTTAGACCCTTATTTAAACATCAAATATAACCCCACATGGGAATATTTTTTATCAATGTACTATGGATAAATTTTCTAGCATTTTTTATTAGAGGCAATTTGAGGTGAGGTATTTTTTTATCATATGGATATTTTTATTTTCATGATCAATCACCAACTTTTACAAATTTAATGGGGACCCTATGATCCGAGAGAGGGAAATTGACCATTTTCTATGCTATTTCAGTTAACAGAATATCAAGAGTCCCATAGAGTTACATAGTCTAGGCTTGGTGTGCTCCCCTGAGGACCTTGGGGTGAGTGATATTTTGTGTATTGTTTATTTAATTGATGCAATATAATCTAGAAGTTGGACCCATGTTTTTGGAAAAGTGTTTTACTACCTTTCCTTAAGTCATAATGTTCTTACTAATATACAAGATTATTATATATATGATATTTATAGCCCCTGAATACCTTTATTTGATTAGAATTCATATCACTATCAATTTTTATTAATCCATGGTTCCTTAAATCTCATTGGTGTTGTGGTGTAATTATGGTTTATTTTATGATGGGGATTTCCATGTTTATTGGAACTATATTTAAAATGTGTGTTTCATAAAAAAAGGATCAAAGTAATGTTTTCAGGTTTATTGTTTTCAGTTAAATAGAAATTACTTATTTTTAATAAAATAGCCATGGGTTTGGAATTTTTTTTATAAACATATGAATGAAAGCCATATTTTCTAATTTTATTTCAAAAAACATGTATGAAATTAATTTTGAGTAGATTTGTAAAAATTTATCTATAAGATCATACTAAGCACAGTTTATATCACACCCTATCTACACCATTTACTATGAACAAATTTCATTTCATTTTTAGCTTCATGATGTTTTGTGTAGTTCATGTTTTAGGCATTTGGGTTTTTCAGTGGATGTTAATGTGGGATGTGGAGTGAGTTCATTGGAATTATAGAGATAGTTGGTAGTGATTTAATTACATCTATTTATTTGGTATGATCTTATATCAGCCTTATCTTTTTGGGTTATTATTTTCATATATCATTTATTTTTATTTTTTTATATTTAATTATTATTTTATGCGGTTTATTTATTTATTTTATTATGTACATTTTTATATTATCTTGTTTAATTGAAACTATTTTTTATGCATAGATGGCCAATGAATGGATTTATCATGTTGAATTATTAGGTGGAATCTATGTTTTGATATAGATATTGAGGTTGAAATAATTCTGACATATTTTTTTGATTCTTTAGAACTTATCAATTTTTTTGGGTGATTAGTACCACACATCATTCAATTCCATAGGCTAGAATAGATGCTCTGTTCAGGAATCACTTAATCTAGATCATGATAGGTACCTCCTAATGTTTTTGATGATTTTAATTAAAATACTTATATATATTATGCTAAGTTAATTATATGAACATAATTAATTTTATAAATTTTGGATGTGTGAAAAGAAATCAATGAGATGTTCAATAAAAAAAATTCATATTAACAATGGATCAGAACACAATAATGAATAATTTGAGGGATAACATGGTAGGTATTGAATAAGGCATCAATATAGTGCTCCATAGACAACCCAAAGAATGAGGTAGAAGAGAAAAAGAAAAATATTTTATTTAAAATGGGATGAATGATGTTATCTAACCATGCCCATTTAAATTTATTTTATAGGCATGTTATAATAGAAACAGACTGCAAAAAAACATGTGTTTAATCTAACCAAATTTATTCAACATACTATATCAGACAAGGTATGATAAGAGAACATTATTTCTACTTTATGGATATTGTAATGTATTATTATGGATATATTTGTGATTATGTCATAACATATCCTTACACATGCCATGAAAATAGTCATCTGACCCCATGGGTCTTCTTTAAAAACTTGGATTCCTTCTTAAAACACTATATACAATCACCAATCAAGGTCAGTTATCAAAAAATTGATTTTTCCCAAAGACCAAAACATGTTCTTGTAGTTTTTCCCACACTCACACACACCAAGGGAAACATCCTAGAAGGTCATAAATCTTAAACATTACTCCAGACCCAAAAAAATTAATGTACACATTACTACTGATGCTAATAAGAAGAAATTTTCTTTTTGAGAACATACTTGATTTGAACTCCATAGTTAAGCATTCCTGGAATGGTGTATTATTCCTGATCGGTGACCCCCTAGGATGTTTTGAAGAATGCGTGGAGTTAGGAAAAAATACATTAAAATATCATGTGTTAGATGGTGGGGAAATCATTAGTCAGATAAGTGAGCTCAGTGGGTAGTGGCACATTAAATTCTAAAAAGGAAATCAAGGTATTGTAGGAGACCCATGGGGCCAAATTCTAGGCTTTATGGCTGAAGGATTCTTGAGTAATTACGAAATTGTATCAATGAAACTATTATTGTTTGGGATAAAGGTAGATTAGAGTTATGACCATCAAGGATCAGGTGGTTGGTCAGGGGAAGTTCTTGATATTCTCTTCATTGTGTTGAAACATGTGTTTCCATGGGTGGTTGGAATTGTTTTTTTATTTATAGATTTATATTGGTTTTTCTTTGAGATATTTTTATATATTCTTCTAATACATGAAGTTTTAGGAATATGATGGGATAATCATTAGGAAAATATTTATTTTGGAGTGAAACTTTAGGCGATATACTAGGTACATGGTTAATGTGAGTGGCCTTATAAACCATGAATAGCCACTGAAAATGGATCTTGAAAATTTTAGTGAACTCACATGGTTATATATTGGTCTGACATACCATGTATCTAGTCTATGGATAGTGGAGATTGTTTGATTTTTTTCATGTTTTTCTTCTTTTATTTCTTTTATCCACACTTGTGTTTTTAGGCATGGTTTATGAATGTTCATATGATCATGGCGGATTTTCAAAGTTATTGGGTCATGTTTTAATTATTTTTTTGTTATCTAGGATTTATTTATATTTTAAAAACCATTTTTCAGTTTCTTGAATTTGTTTGATTTTTTTGAACTCTAGAAAATGTTTTTTGGGTCAAGATGGTATTTAGGGAATGAATTACACTAGATATAGTGGAAAAATTCATAATGTGTTTTGACATGTGTGGTTTAAATATATGTTATTTTTTTTAAAATGGTCTCTTTAATTTCCTAGGTTTAAACTATTTTAAGGTTTTCTACTCATTTTTTTGTTTTTAATTGGAAATAGGTTCATATAAAAAAATTGAAATACAGATTCAATGAGTAATTTTAATCTAGTTTCATTTGATGAATTTTTTCTTGTAATTCCTTATGTTGGGATTTGTATTTATTTGATGAAATTTTGTTTTTTTTGGATTTTTTAGAATGAGACTGCCAAAAATGTGTTAAACGGTCTAGAAGAGAACCATTACGATAGTCCTTATAGTGATGAAGAATCCTTGTATGGATAAAACTTTTCATAGACTCATGATAGAATAGAAGTGCATAGTCATTCTCATATTGTGGAATACAATTTAGATTTTCCGAATCAACATCCTACTGTGTTTACTAGTGATAAAGGATCTCATGAGTTGGTAGAATTGATAACAAAGGTCGAAGAGATCATCAAGTCACTAGGAACTCCATGTTACTCTAGTGTGACCTGAATCAATTCTCTATTGAAAGTGTTGGGATAATATTAATGGAGTCACACATTCTATAAATTATCATTTTAAGTATTATATTGATATTTTTTCAAAGATATATTCATACAATAACATAATCATGAGGAGGGGATAATTTATAATGCAATGGATTCCCTGATTGTTTTCCATGGTGATATATCAGTGATATCTTTCATGTAATAATTATATGGACTTGTTCTTTTCTTATGGAAGTTGAATTTAGTTTATTTTATGAAGGAAAGGTACATTGTTGGAGAGTTCATCTAAACATTATATCTATGGTGTTTCAGTATGGCCTGAATAATTTCTAAGTTATTTTTTTCAAGGATATTATTATATAAGTGTTTTCAATTGTGCATCCTATGATATGCGATTTTGAGACCCTCTCCAGTGCCGACAAGAGTTTTTTGGATATCCAGACATAAAATACACTTGTGTGTTTTCATTGTGGGGTGTCTAGTAATTTCTCATCATCTTAACCTATATATATGTGGACTTGTTATCAATGTGGTCATCTCAGTCACCATCATAGGTTCTAAAAAGATAAGAAAACCATTAGAATAAGTATTAGACTTAGCCTTGATCTAAGGAGTGATATTTGATGTTGCTTCCTCCTAGAGAGATAGAAGTAGTTTTTTGGTATTAATGATGTTCTCAATTTAAATAATCATTATGTTGGAAATTATCCATACATTTTGTACAAAATATTTTTTAATAAGGAATCATAGTGTGTGGACTCATTTTTGAATCTTTAGAATGTTCATTTATCATTATCACTCCAATTTTTGATTTTATGGATGGTGTTGACAATTGTTGGAGGGCGGTTTGATGAATTTCATTGGAATACCTTATGTGTGAATTAGAGTATTAAGGATTGGATTTTGCTTTCTAAGTATACCAAGAGAGTTATTGAGATATATATTTCATTCATAATTATCATGGGTAGGTGTTCTGTATCTTCAAAACTAAGTTATCCTTCATGTAGTCCCTTGAACTGATAGTAGATCCACTTATATACTTGTTTAGAAATGTTCATGTTTGATGTGTCTCTATTATATTGGGGGAAATGCACTATTTGGATGTTTTTCATGGTAATCATTGTATGTTTTTAGGATTCACTCTCATTTGATATTTTGAGCTAGTTTATTTGGTATGTATCCCCATGGTTAGGGTATCATTCATATTTGGTGAAAACTATTTTATTGAGTTGAATCATTGACATTTCACTAGATTAAATTAATTCAAATTGGTAGGGAGACCTCCTAATCATATCTCAGTGTCTTCCGTATTCTCAAGAAGATCTTTACAATATTATTATGGTAGGGATGTGTCATTGTTTCACTTTCTTAAGGCATCTATTATTCAAGATTCATTTCTTCATTTAATCATATTTTATGGTTTGGGACAAGGAAAGAACATTCATGTTTCATATGAGTGTTTAGTGGAGTATTTGACTTCATGTTAGTCCATATGAGGGGTTGTTCTACTATTTCATTATGTATGTAATTTATTCTTATTATATGTAGTGTTTCAGTGGTTAAGAGATCTTTTGATAATTGGGATTTATTGAGAATTAGAATACTTAGGTTCATTATTTCTCACAATAGTTGAAAAAATGTTTAACACGTCAGCATTTTTCACATCGGTTCTATATAACCGATGTGCAAAGCTGTAAAAGTTTATTTATCACGTTGTTTACATAAAAACTGACATGATAAATCGATGAGGATCAATTTTTTTTACGTCGGTTATTTTATAACCCACACAATAAAAACTAATATTAGCTTTATCACGTCCATTACTTTATAACTGGTGTGAAATATCGAGTTTGGGAACTTTATCACGTTGGTTATTTTATAACCGACTTGATAAAGAAAATCTCGGAAATTTATTACTTCTTTTATAAAAGAACCAACGTGATAAAGCCACATTTATAATTTTTGGTTATAAAATAACCGACATTATAAATAGTTTTCTACATCGGTTATTATATAATTTATGTTATAAACATAAAAAAATAGTTTATCACATCAGTTTTTAAAAAACCGACATGATAAAGATTTTAAATGATTTATACTGCCCCATATTCAGTCATTCTTCTTTCTTCGATCGGGAAACCTGTGACTCATCTCTCTTGAGTGAAAAAACTAGAAAGGATTCTTCGAAGTCTTTCCCTCTAGCCTCATTTTTTCAACATCATTAATCATCATTATTATCACCAGATTTATCAGGTTGACTCACAATACTCAAGTAAGCTTCACGTGTCTCAGTTTCATTTTTTATTTTTCGCGATGCCCTAAGCTAATTTTTTGAGATGTTATTTTTATATTTTTGTTCTTACTATCATGGCAAGTTTCATTGTGTTCATTTATACCATGATAAATTATTTTATAATAAAAAAATGGAAGTGATATCATGAAATTTTACGAATTTTGTTTGTTTTATCATGTGTGTGTGCGTATGGGGGTGTCCAAGGGGGTGGGGGGATGACCAAGTGGGTGGGGGTGTCCAGGGGGTGGGGGCTATCTAGGGGGTGGGCTGTCTATGGGGTGTCAAAGGGGGTGGGGGTGGTTTTCAAGGGGATGTGGGGGCTATTCAAGGGGGTTGGGGGTGTCCGGGGGGTGGGGGTGGTGTCTAGGGGGTGAGGGGCTGTCCACGGGGGTAGGGGTGTCCAGAGGGTGGGAGGGGTGGTGTCTAGGGGGGTGAGTGGGCTATCCAAGGGGGTCGGGGGTGTCTAGGGGGTGGGGGTGTCTAGGGGGGTGGGGGCTGTCCAGAGGGGTGGGGGCTGTCCAGGGGGTGGGGGCTGTTCAGGGGTTGGGGGGATCTCTAGGGGGTGTGGGGGGGGGGGGGGGGGGGCTTTCCAAGAGGGTGGTGGTGTCCTGGGGGTGGGGGTGGTGTCTAGGGGTGAGTGGGATATCCAAGGGGGTATGAGGTGTCCAGGGGTTGGGGGGATGTCCAAAGGGGTTGGGGGGCTGTCCAAGGTGGCCTGTCCAAGGGTGTGGTGGTGTCCATGGGGTGTCTAGGGGGTGGGGGTGTCCAGGGGGTGAGGTAGATTTCCAAGGGGGTGGGGTGTCCTTGGGGTTGGGTGGGTGGTGTCTATTTGGGGTGAGGGGGACGTCCAGGGGGTAAGGGGTGTGCAAGGGGTGGGGTTGTCCCGAGGGGTTGGGGGATGTCCAGGGGGTGGGGGTGTCCAGGGGTGAGGGGGACTTCCAAGGGTGTGGGGGTGTCCAAGGGGTGGCGGGGTGTCCAGGGAGGTGAGGGGGTTATCCAGTGGGGTGGGGGGTGTCCAGGGGGGGTGTGGGGGTGTCCAAGGGGGTGTCCAATGGGGCAAGGGTGGGGGTGGTGTCCAAGTGGGTGAGGGGGATATCCAAGGGGGTTGGGGGACTAGGGGGTGGGGGTGGTGTCCAGGGGGTGAGGGGGGTGTCCAGGGGTGGGGTGTCCAGGGGTGTGTCCAAGGGGGTGGGGGTGGGGGGTGGTGTCTAGGGGGTGAGTGAGTTGTCCAAGAGGGTAGAGGGAATATAGGGGGTGGGGGTTTCTAGAGGGGTGGGGGTGATGTTTAGGGGTGGAGTGGCTGTCAAGGTGGGTGGTGGTGTCTAGGGGGTGTCTAAGGGGGTAGGGGTGTCCAATGGGGTAGGGGTTTAGATATCCTCCTCACCCCCTACACAACACTCCCCCACCCCCTGGACACCCCCACCCCCATGGACACCCCCACCCCCTGGACATGCCCCCCCCGGACACCCCCTGGACACCCCCTACCCCCTTGGACACCCTGGACAACCCCTACCCCCGTGGATAGCCCCTACCCCCTTGGACATCCCCACCAACCCCTAGATATCCCCTACCCCCTTTGAAACCCAATTAGTATATATATATATATATATATATCCCAATGGTTTCATTGAAACCATTGGAATATTTTAACTCCAAGTAGTTTATACCAACAATTCCTATAGAATCATTGGTATAGGGCTATTTCAATGACCATCATTCCAACGATGTGTGAAACCATTGGGGTATTCTATCACAACAATTTTAGGGTCTATACCAATGGTTTCAAATCATTTGGATATGTGTAATTTTCAGTAGTGAATGTATACATATTTTAATATTTATACTTCATATTTATTTTTTACAAAAGGGTGAATTTGGTATCTAGTTGCACTAGGATGTATTATTTGTGTACCTTAAGAAAATAGGATCCAAGATGAATTTAAAATAGTTATATCTAATAATATTTTCTTTTTAAAATCATTTTCATGCACATATTTTTCAAATACGCATAGATTTTTTTTTTTAAATTTCAAAATTGTTTTACATTCAAATTATGATATTTTTCATATAAATATATATTTGTATTATCTTAACAAGATATATAATTTTGATATTTGTTATAGGTAATAATGAGTCAAAGTTGGATTATGGAACATCGAATTAGTAATGAATATGAGGAAGGTGTTGATGCCTTTTTGGAATTTTCTAAATGAAATGTTCCAAATAGTGAAATATTTTTCTGTCCATGCCTGAAATGTTTAAATATGAAGAAGGTGAAAAGTAAAGAGATCAAAGATCATCTTATTTGTCATGGTTTTAATCCGACTTACAGCCCTTGGATTTGGCATGGTGAAACTGGACAGAATTTCAGATCTACAAATGATGATGATTTGTAGGATGGTATCTTCGATGGAATTGAAGAAATGATTCGTGATATTGTAGGAGAATAAATTGAGATAGAACCGAAAGTTGCACATCTATATGGTGATGCTGAAAAACCTTTGTATCCTTGTTATATGGATTTTATGGTTTTTTTGGCGGTGTTAATATTGATTAACCTGAATTTGAAACATGGATGGAGTGACAAAAGTTTTACAGAGCTGCTACAATTATTGGAAGACATTCTTCTAAAGGAAAATGATCTTCTAGATTCACATTATAAGGCCAAAAAAATATTATGCCCGATGGGATTGGGATACAAGAAAATACATGCCTGTCCGAATGACTTTATGATATATAGAATAGAAATTGAATTTCTATCAGAGTGTAATAAATGTGGGACATCACGGTATAAGTTGTAATAAAAATCACAGGCTGATGTAGGGATTACAAAGATCCCTTCTAGGGTATTTTGGTATCTTCTTATAATTCATCATTTGAAATGTTTATTTGTTAATTAACATGATTAAAAAGGTTAATATGGCATGATGATGAGTGGATATGTGACAGACAAATATGCCATCCAGCTGATTGTCCACAATGGAAGAAAATTGATGAGCCGTATCCTACATTATGAAATTTAATTAGAAATCTCAGACTAGGGTTGTGCACAGATTGAATGAATCTATACCGAACCCTCAGTAGAACACATATTTCATGGACTGTTTTATTGGTAATTTACAACCTCTATCATGAAGTTTGTATGAAGCGAAGAAAGGTCATGTTGAGTATAATGATCTTTGGTCCGAAGAAACCCGGATATAATATTGATGTTTTCTTGTCACCATTGATTGACAATTTGAAACTTTATGGGAGTATGGTATTAGGTTGTATGATTCTTATAAAATGAAATATTATCAACTACATGAAGTGATTATGTTCACTATAAATGACCTTCCATGATATGGAAATTTGTCTGGATATAGTGTTAAGGGGTATAAAGCATGTCCAATTTATGAACAACAGACTTCATATTGTCAATTGCATCATGGGAGGAAAACTGTATACATGGGTCATCGAAAGTTTTTTCCAATGGATCACTCTTATAGAAGACTAAAAAAGGCATTCAATGGGTTACAAGAATTTTATATTGCTCCCAAACCTTTATCCCATGATGTTTATTTTGATAGGGTGGAAAACCATGATGTGACATTGGGAAAGACACAGAAACATGGTAATAATCGACATATTTGGAAGAAAAGGTAAATATTTTTTGAGCTACCATATTGGAGGTATCATGAAGTGCAACATAATATTGATGACATGCACGTGGAGAAGAATATCTATGATAGTTTGATTGGAAAATTGTTAGATATTAAAGGAAAGAAAAAATATGGTTTAAATGTAAGATTAGACTTACTATAAATGGGAATACGTTTGGATTTAGCTCGCAATCCTAATGGAAGATGAACATTTCTTTCCCCATCTTGTCATACATTATCCAATAGGGGGAAAATTATTTTTTGTTGGTGTCTTCATGATATCAAAGCAGCTCAAGGTTATTCTTCAAATGTAAAAAAAATCTCTTTGAAGGATTTGAAGTTGATAGGTATGAAATCTCATGATTGTCACATCACGATGAAACAACTTCTACCAGGCTCATTGCTTAGAATATTTCCCATCCATGTCATAAAGTCTATAATAAATTTGTGTTATTTTTTCAATTAAATTTGTAATAAGGCGATTGATGTGAATGCTTTGAAAATTTTGGAAAAGGATGAAATTTCTTTACTTTTTTCAATTAGAAATTCATTTTCCTCCATCTTTTTTTAATATAATAGTTAATTTAATGATTTATCTAGTTTGAGAAATAAGGATTTGTGGAACTATATATCTTCATTGGATGTATCCTTTTGAAAGTTATATGAAAATATTAAATGGGTATGTTAAGAATCCATATCGACCTGAAGCCTCCATTATTGAAATGAATATTTCTGAGGAGGTTGTAGAGTTTTGTATGAGATACTTGGCTGTGGCGGAGAGCATAGGTTTGCCTCCATCCCACCATAAATGAGTTAATAATGAGGGAAAGGGGATTCATGGATTGAAAGTCAAATCATTGTCAACTGAACAGATGAAGAAGTTATAATTATACATATTGAATAACATTTTTGATGCTCAACCATATATCACATTACATATTAATGAGTTGAAACAATGTCATCAAAAGAAGAAAGAAATGTGGATTTTGAATGAGCACAACAAAACATTTTTGTCATGGTTTACAAAGACCTTTCTTGGTAAATCAGATGTATCAGAGACATTTAGATGGTTAGTGGGTGGTGCAAGTTTAAATGTGATAACATGGTCCGAGTATGAAATTCATGGATATAAATTTCATACAAAAGTTGAGGAAAACAGAAGTGCAGTTCAGAATAGTGGTGTATTGGTGTTTGTAGAAGCAATTCATTTTTTTGAATTCTAAAGAGAAAAACAAAATTTCTGCATTAAGTGTATATTATGGAGTTATTGAATAAATTTGGGAGTTTGATTACATTAAAATTAAAGTTCATGTTTTTAACTACAAATGGTTTATTGGTAACAACAGTGTCTGACACGATGAATTTGGAATGATAGTTGTTAATCTTAATAGATTTGAAGACACAACAGATTCTTTTATAATGGAAACACATGCAAAACATATTTTCTATATAGTTGATCAATCACATATGCAGTGGTCTATTGTTTTACAAGGGAGAAAACAATACGTCAGTGAGGATCAACTTGATGAAGATGCTGATTTATGGGAGATCCCTAATTCCATGGAATGATTAGCAGAACATAATGATGAGCATGTTGAAGACATGGTTTGTGCCATAAGGAATGATCATGATGAAGGAATTTGGGAAAATAATCCATTTGTACATTACTAATATTACAGGTAACATATGTTTATTTCTTGTTTACATTTCTTATTTTTATAAATTGTTAGATATTGTAATTTCTTCTTCATTAAAATGCATATTAAAACTAATAAGTAGAAGTTTTTTTATTTTAATTTTGTTTAGTTTAGTTTATCTTATTTACCATTATTTAAATTATATATCTATTATTTTTGTTGAATGAAAATTACATTAACATATGTTTACCATGTTAAACATGTTAACCATGTTTACCATGTCTACCATGTTTACCATGTTTACCATGTTTATCATGTTTACCATGTTTACCATGTCTACCATAGTTTATCATAGTTTACCTTTACGTAATATATACATTTATTGATTTTGTTGAATGAAAATTACACTACCATGTTTACCATATTTACCATTGTTTAACATGATTTTCATATTAACCATGTTTACTATTATGTAACTTAGTTTAATTTTCCATTTTCTGTTTACATTAGTATTGTAATATTTGAATTTATATATTTTTGAACTAATGTTT
Source organism: Viscum album (assembly GCA_963277665.1). NCBI lineage: Eukaryota > Viridiplantae > Streptophyta > Magnoliopsida > Santalales > Viscaceae > Viscum > Viscum album. Next base: position 1,994,266,328 of record OY728150.1, on the reverse strand, counting down.
GTTTTTTTATTTGAAAGACAATGACAGATCAATCAGTTGATCAACCACAAGAGTCTGGAGATGAGCATAATGATCATACCTCTGGGGAGGAACATTCACATGCTCCTCTTGATGTTCCTCAATCTTCCTCATGTGCTCCCATAACAATTAAGAAGAGTACAAGAGTTGGTAAACATGGGTGGACACATTTACCAAAAATTATCACTTTATTGTACGCATGACCAGAGGATACTCGTTGAGTTTGATGAGAATGATATTACTTGAGGTCCAAATAAAAAATATTTTGAGAGTTTTTTATAAACACAATGTAGGATGAAAGTAATCATTTTGTATGATGATTATAGAAGTGGGTATAAAGATATAAAATATCAGTTGTGGGAGATGATTTTGGTAATATCTTTTTCTATTGTTTGCCTATTATTTAAATTTTTCTATTATAATATGTTTACCTATTCTTTATTAGATGAAATTTGATATTCCTAACACTGGAGGAGTCAGGAAGAAATTCTTATCGATGGCTACAAAGAGATGGAGGAATTTCAAATCAACTGTCACATCTGATTTCAGTTTTGGTCATAGGATTCAATAAAATACATATTATATATATCGTTTCATAAATGAAGACACATGGAGAAAGTTTGTTGAAAGTAGAAGAAAATATTCATTTTTGGTAAGGGAAATGTAAAATTTTATAATCTTTCTTATATAAATGATCTTATTAATTTTTTTTAATGATTTCTTACTTTTAATTTATAGAAAACAAGGACATATCATCAGGAGATCCAATATAATAATTTATACCCTCATAGTTTATCTCGGGAAGGGTATACATTTTTAGAAGAAAAAATTATGGCAGAAAAATTAAAAAAAACTAAGAGCTGAGTCTTCAAGATCTGGAGAGGTTTCCCCTCCATCCCCTCCATCTAGACATGAGAAATGGAAGAGAGCTCAGATGGGAAAAAAGGGGCAATATCTTTTAGAAGAATCGAGAATCATATATGAGAGGATTGTAAGATAATTATTTTATTTTTTTAAGTTAACTATATTATTTATATAATTTGAATCATTTGAGAAATGTTCAATTAATTAATACAGAATTTTATGAGGAGAAGAGCACACATGGGGTATTTACTACTATTGGGAGGAAAGATATTTTATCTGTAGCATTGGGAAAGCCCGAACATCCTTGTCATGTACAAGGATATCAGATGGGTGTATCAGTAAGAAAAGTGTTTCCATGTTCTTTAACTTCTTCCATTGAGGGTGTTTATACAAAAAATAAAATCCATGGAGGCTGAAGTTTATAATATTATTACGATGATTGAGGAAAAGATTAGAGTGTCGGTACAGTCCATGTTTGCAGAAATTCCAAGACAATTTCAGACTGTAGATCCCACTCCTCCACCACCCCCTACAGACCCCATTATTTATCCTCCACCTCCGCCAGTAGCTCCTACTCTCCCACCTCAACTTGCAGACATCATTTTTTATCCTACTCCTCCATCGCAGCTTCCTAATTTTTGTGAGTTATATTTTGATGATCCTCAACATCATATAGTTAAATATGGGATAGTATATTGTATAGGATATACAGTTCATTATCAACAGTTAGAGGTAGAGCATCATAGGGACATTGTACATGAAATTTTAGATAGATCATATTTAGTACCAATACCTATAGATGAGGTGATGATAGTTGGATATAGTATTATCCATTTTTTAATTTTGTTATCCAGTCTTCTGTGACTCATTACCATAGAGGCATGTATGTTATATCTTCTATTTTATTTTATTATTAAAGTTGTTTTAACATTTGAAAACTAACATATTTTTCTATTTATTTTTATAGGAATACTTCAAAGGTAAATAAATACTATATAGACAAAAACAAAGACAAATGGCTATGACATCGGATACATATTCTAGAAGTCTTGATATATTGTCAAGATATTCAAATTTGTTTCCAGGTCATTATGAGTCTCCAATGGAAGATCATGTTTGTGGATGTGCAATAAATGTGGGGATTGTGAAAAATGATATCATGGAGCTTATTACTGGAGATAAGTTGGAAATCAACATTGTGAAATTCTTTTCCATGTAAGTCTTAACACATTTTCCCTACGTTATATTTATTAAAAATGTAAAATTATGTCTGTTTTATATTAGGTATCTATATAACATGTGTGAAAAGAATGAGCTGAAAGATGTATATGGATTCATGGACCCGCATTTGATTTCCCCTGAAGCACATGTATTGGATGAGGAAAAAAGAATGCTTTATATTGCTAAAATATTTGAACAGAATATAATCACGCATTGTTGGATGATTCATTTTTTTGAGAGGTATAAAGCATATATCTGGCAAAGAGTTCATTATATCTTAACATAAAAGCCCACAAAGCTTAAATTTTCTTTTATCAGTGATCATTGGATGTTAAGTGTTTTTCCCAAGGGAGAAAAATATTTATTGGGTATTCTCTATCCATGGTGATGTGAGGGAAAGTTTTAAGAATATGTTGGAAAAGTAAGTTTCAATTTCCTAATAGTTTTCTATATTATAATGAATTCTAAATTTATCCCATTCATATTATTTTCTGACTTTCGAAAAAACACAAAGAAAAGGAGTGCGAAGATCAAATATGAAAAAGTAAAGGTAAATATCCATTTATAATTTGTACTTTTTGATGTATTACATAAAAATAATATTTTGAATTTGTAGTCATTTAAACAGAATTTTCATGAACAACAGGGTGTAGTCAAATGCAGATATTATATGTTAAGATTTATGTATGAAATAATTACAACTGGAACACTGGTGAACTTTGACCTGGTAAGATTTCCTGTTAAACATTTCCATAATATTTCATTTGATTTATTCATTATACATGTTAACTACTATAATTTTAATTTATATCTATTTGATGACCCTCAACCCTATAGTGCTCAAGAGGTCAAACACTTACTAGTGTAATGGTCAAATTATTTACATGTTTTATTGGATTTTAGTTAGTTTCTAGTATAAAATATAATTTTGAATATTGTCATTATAACAATGTATTTGGTAGTCGTTTAGGTTATATTTAGGGTTTTTACTTTACATTGTTCTTTTGGAAAGATATATATGTAAATGTTTAATTTTTCTATTCTTTTTGTTTTGGTATAGTTCTGATGGATTTCTTGGTATGAATTATGGTTTGGGGGGGGGGGGGTTTCAGGGGTATGGGAGGGATGTCCATTGGGGGGGGGGTGTCCAGTGTGTCCATGGGGGTGGTAGGGTGTTTAGGAGGGGGGAGGGATATCCAGGAGGGTGGGGGGGGGGGTGTCCAGGTGGTGTCTAGGGGTGTGGGGGTGTCCAGTGGGGGGGGGGTTAGGGGTGTGAAAGGGTTGTCCAGTGGGGTGGGGGTGTCCAGGGTGTCCATGGGGGGTGGGAGGGTGTCCAGAAGGGTGGGAGGGATGTCCAAGGGAATGTGGGGTTGTCCAGGAGGGTGGGGGGGGATCCAGGGGGTTTCTAGGGGTGTGGGAGGCATGTCCAGTGGGGGAGGGTGTCCAGGGAGTCCATGGGGTGGGAGGGTGTCTAGGAGGGTGGGAGGGATGTCTAGGGGGTGGGACCCATCCAGGATGGGGGGTGGCTATCTAGGGGGAGTCCAGGGGTGTGGGGGTGTCCAATTGGGTGGGAGGGTTTCCAAGGGTGTGGGAGGGCTATCCAGTGGGAGAGGTGTCTGGGGTTTCCATGGGGGTGTGAGGGTGTCCAGGAGGTTGGGAGAGATGTCCAAGGGAGTGGGGGGCTATCCAGGAGGGTAGGGGTTGGGGGGGGGGCTTTTTAGGGGGTTTCCCAGGGTGTGGTGGGTTTATAGGGGGTGATGGGTATCCATGGGTGTGGGAGGGATGTCCAGTGGGGGGGTGTCAAGGGTGTCAATGGGGCTGGGAGGTTTTCTAAGAGGTTTCCAGGGGTATGGGGGGGTGTCTTATGGGGTGGGGGGTTCCCTGGGGTGTGGGAGGGTTGTCCAGTGAGGTGGGGGGGGGGTTGATCTGGTTTTGGTCTGTTTTAGGACTTCTTTGGTTGGGAATAGTTTTGGTTGAATGGTTTTATTAAAAACAAATTGGGTTTTACGTCAGTTATTTTATAACCGACATAAAAAATGTATGGTAATGGGTTTTAATGTTGGTTATTTGAAAACCGACGTAAAGAATTCATGGGAATGGGGTTTTATGTCATTTACTTCATAACTGACCTAATAAATGGAATGGAATAGTTTTCTAAGTTGGTTATTTGATAACTGACATGGTATATATGTTTTCACATTAGTTATGAAAATAACCAACCTTATAATATTGTTTTTTACATCAGTTATTCAATAACCAACATGATAAATGCTTTAGAGGTGCAGTTTATTACGTCAGTTATATAATAACCAACATAATAAAGTATATACCACGTCAGTTATTTAAAACCCGACGTAATAAATCATGACTCAAAAGCATTTTCCACATCGGTTTTTGAGGAAACGACTTGAAAAATGATTTGGTTTTTTGGTTTTTCCATCAATTTTTAAATAACCAACTTAAAAAAACAATGTTTATAATGTCTCTTGTAATAACACTGGCCAAAAGACGATGTAAAAAATAAAAAATAACCACTGAAAAAAAGTTTTTTTTCACTAGTTTCATTTTGAGTTTGGAGGTGATCATGATCATTCCTTTGTCTTAAATTATTGACTAAATTATGGATGTAGACATTATAGGGAATGAATGTGTAAGAACCTGAATCTTCGTTTCAGGTATGTCTTTCCTTTTTCTGGATTTTTTGAGAAAAATAATGTTTCTGGAAATTTCTGAAGTACATGCCGTGTACTTTCTAAGTACACGCTGTGTACTCTTTTCCCGCTTGAAGCCGTTTACTGACCATGTCTGGGCCACACACACGGTGTGTAGGGGTGATGTGGAGGCTGATTTTGGTAGAGTATGGAATGTCCTAGTACACGCTATGTACTCTAAAAGTACATTCCATGCAATTTTCTTTTTTTTCACTAAATGGACTGGGGTACGCCTGATCGCCAAAAACGTCTTCTTTTAGGCCTGGTTCGACCAAGAGACGCCATACGACCATGAAACTTATCTGGTTTTTCTAGCCTCCATCTGTTGGCTGATTTGACCACCGTCGATTGCGTTGGAACCGCAGTGGTGAGTTCTTCCTTCTTCTTGAGTTTCATTCCTTGATTCTTCCTCTTTCTCAAGTTATCGTCGGTTGAGCGTTTTGGACATTTTCTCAGATCTACGACGTTCGGGGGAGAATCAATTTTCATGGTTCAAGTATATCGATCTCCTAGGATCGAGGTAGGTGGTTTGTGCCTTACCGTTCAAAGTCCTTGAGTTTTATGTGCAAATTCCACCAATATCCATGAACGGGGTATTGCGTGTTTACCTTTTTTCCCTCGTTGTTTTCCAGCCTTGATTCTATGCTTTTTTAGAGGTAAATTAATCATGTTAGAGGATATTTTGTTGTGCTTGGATGTTTTTCCCATGTTTTGTTCGGTTTACAACCTTCGGGTTTCGTTGCCTTTGGCCGTTACACCCGTTCTATGCCTTGTGTCTATTGGATGGAGTGTTTTTGTATAACATGCTTGTTGCCCTATAGACTGTTAGCCAAGTATCTCTATAGGTGTACTTTGGTTATAAAAGTAGCACTATAGGTGTACTTTGGCCTTATAGAATTATTATGCATTGATCGACACGTGATTGAGAGAACCTGGTGCTATAGACTATAAGTGATAGACCGAGTGAGCTTCCCAATGAGTCTTAGACATTATAGACTACAGGATGGTAGACCGAGAGAGCTTCCTCATAGAGTCTTGAATATTAGACTATAAGGGATGAACCGAGTGAGCTCCAAGAGATTCTTGGATTATTATAGACTACATGAGGTAGACCGAGTGCACTTCCTCATAGAGTCTTACATTTTTTGTTTTCTCTTTAAGAACCTTCCTAGGCTAGGGGAGGAATTGACCGAGTGAGCTTCCCCAGAGAGTCTATGGTATACCTGAGGCTATAGGAGGAATTGACCAAGATAGCTTCCTCAGAGAGTCTCTAGACCTTGAGGCTAAGAGGGTTAGACCGCGTGATCATCCTCAGAGAGTCCCTGACTACCCTAGACTATAAGGGGAATTGACCGAGTGAGCTTCCCCAGAGAGTCTCATAATTCCATATGACCAAACCAGAGGGGTTATGCTGAGTTCACTACCCAGAGGGTTGTGTTACTTCATGGATAGAACCATAGGGGATGGCTGCGAGTGCTTCCTAGAGGGTTTCTTGCTTGTTAGCTGTTTGCTTCACTGCTGTTGTTGGTTGTGGATTGATTACTGTTGTGTATTATCCTTCTTTACTGCTTACTGTTTACTGCCTACTGCTTTGCTGTTGCTGTTTACTGCTTAGTGTACTTTTACCTGCCATATACTCACTGACTATTAGGCACAGATCTTCAGGTGGTTTCCTACTGAGATTTTATCTCACACTATGTTTGGGCCATGCTTTTGGGCCTAAGAAGACTATGTTGTTGTAGGTGTAGAAAAGGGCAAGTGCCCTTCGACTTCTGGTACTTGATTTCTTAGAGCAGGAGAGAAAGGGACCAAGCTTTGGCTTGCGATGTTGAGGAGCTGTTTACTTTTCTTTTGTGCTTGTTTTGGTACTGTGGTGTTTTTCATCATTGCGACTTGTTTGGATGCTTTCCTTTATATGTATATTGTATCATTCCATATATATATATACATATGTGCTCCAGTTTGTCGATTTAGTCTTCCGTTGTTTACTATCGTTGGTTATTTACTGCTTCCGCTATTATATGTTTATTACTTCCACATTGTACTTAGCCAATGAGGGCATAGTTTCCCCACTATCACACCCAAGGACCTCACTGCTAGTCGGTAGCCTCTGGTGTTTGGGGAAATGCGCTTGAGGCCTTGTGGAGAACTGGCTCGGAGCCCTGGTTAGTGGCATCCGGGTCGAAAAGTTATAAAGTGGTATCAGTGGAATTCGTTTTTCTAGATTTACTATTTGGAGATTTTAGCTAGGGATAGGATGGATTCGGTACTTGGTAATGAGATGTGCCTAGGATTAGCTAACCCGTGTATAGAGAAAATCCATACTACCTCATTACAGAAATTTTCTGGTTTTGAGATTTTACGATTGATATGATTTCACCTAGAGTGATTCACATGAATTACGTTGTTATTATTGTTTGTATATTGCAGTTCTATTTCTGTTTCAACCCGATGAAATGAGGGTATTCCATCTCATGCATCATATAGGCACCTGTAGAGATCACATGCCATTCATTCTTGCCATGTCGTCTAGGGTGCATTAGTGATTGCATGCTGTTGTGATAGACCTTGTGTAGATTATGCATGCTGTTGTGATAGATTCTTGATAGAATCTCTGCTGCTTTGTTAGAGGATTGTTTGTATTGTAATTTGCTTAAATGAATGCCAAATTTTTTATTCTTGAGGTGTTATGGGCCCTCTTGAATCAAAAATTGGTGGATCATGATCCTGTTTTCTCTTGTCTATGACTATAAGAGATGCCAAGCTTTGATTCTCGGGGAGTATGGGCACTCATGGATCGGAATTTGGCACCTCTTTACCTTGTTTCTGTGTCTTCTGGGCTTCTGTGTAGTTTCTGAGCTACTGCCTAGAAAAACCCAGAATACACGGTGTGTACTTTTTGACTACACACCATGTAGTTTTTAGACCGTGTCTATGACCGGGTGAGTAGGGACATGCTATTGTAGAAATACCTTCAGGAACATGGCATGTACGGTAGGTACACGCTGTGTAGTTTCGACCTGTGTACCCGACCGTGTCACTAACAACATGGGAAGGGGGAGCTCGAGTAGAACACGTCGTGTTAGTGAGGAGCATGCCGTGTAGTTTTGCTCTGGTACCTGGCCATGTCACGAACAACAGAGGCTGGTGTCACATTCTTCCATACACGCCGTGTGGGTAAAGAACACGCCATGTAGTCTTGTCCTAGGTACCAGGCCATGTCGCAGACAACACATGTCAGTTTTAACTTCTCTTATACATGCCGTGTTTGTTCGGAACACGCCGTGTAAGGGTCAGCCGTGTAGACGACCATGTAACTATCAACATGGGCCATCGAGACCTTGTCTAGTACATGCCGTGTCCCTAGGGAACACGCTGTGTAGTATGGGGTTAGTTTGGACCATGTGGGTTAGCCGTGTAAGGAGACTGAGGCATGGGTTTAGAGTTCAAGTACACGCCGTGTAGTTTGGGGTGTTACACGACCTATCGGGCAAGGGTACACGCCCATGTTAATGGCTTTAACGGACACACCATGTAGTTTTTATACACACCGTGTAGTCATGTTTCATAAAACTTTATGTTTCTCCCCCTTGTTCTCGTTTTGTACTCCTGTGTTTTCAGTCTTTGTTAATTCTGATCTAAGGTGTGCTTTTGATTTTTTCAAAGCCATGCCTCCAAGACATCCTCCAGTTGTATGTCAGTTTCCAGACGGTGATCAGACACAGGATATGGCCAATCAGGGACCTCTTGTTGATCCTCATGTAGATCCTCCTACTGTGCCAGCCTTGGCACCAACAGTTATACCCATCACAGGCGCTGATACACAGTTCAGGGAGGACTTCCTGAGGATGTTGCAAACTTTTCAGGGAGCACCGCCTCCTGCCCCGTCGATGGCTGAGTTGATGAGGGTTTTTCAACAGCAACATCCTCCTACTTTCTCAGGGGATGGAGGACCCCAGGATGCAGAGTCATGGTTCGAGGCCACCCTGACTATCTTCAATAACCTAGAGATACCTATGGAGAAAAGGGTAAAGCTGGATACTTATATGCTCCGGGACACCGCCAAGAGGTGGTGGGAGGTGATATCACAGTTAGGGCGCCAACAGGGCATGTCTTGGGACAAGTTTCAACGCACCTTCTATGACTACTTCTATCCAGAGACCCTGAGGGCCAATCGATCCCGGGAGTTTATGAGTCTGTAGCAGGGTGCTCTTTCTGTTATGGAGTACTCTTCTCGCATCACTGAGCTGCAGCGTTTCATGCCGATCCTAGTAGGTGATGATTTGTTCCTTTCTAGGAAGTTCGAGGACGGTCTCAGGTAGAAGATCCGTTCCCAGGTAAATATCTTCCAGTTGACTTCTATATCCTCCATCATCAACCAGGCACTAATTACTGAGCACAATCTGAGGGATTCTGGAGCAGTGATCTAGGGCGGTTTTTCATCCAGAGTTGGTGTTCCTCCTGCGGATAGTAGGAAGCATCATAGAGAGTCTTCTCGAGGAGATTGGGGTTCACAGGGTCCGTATTCTGGTAGCCAGGGTTTATGCTACCAGTGCGGTAGGAGTGGGAATACTAGGCCTCAGTGCCAGAGAGATCTGGTGGAGTGTCGATCCTGCGGCAAGATGGGCCATATTCAGCGATTTTGTCAGATCTTCTCACCTTCAGCTGGTGGTAGGGGTTCCTCTATGACCCAAAATTCTGGAGATGCTTCACCATTTTCCCAAAATTCCGGGAACTGGAGTTCTTCCGGCCATTCGGGCCGAGGTGGAGGTCGCGGCCATGGTGGTCAGTCACCAGGTCATCAGTGACAGCAGAGTAGATCAGCTCAGAGCGGTCAGCCAGGGGCACAGGGCTGCGGTGCAGGCCAATATTTTACCATGGAGCAGACCTATCAGGAGCAGGATCCCGGGCCTTCTACAGTTCGAGGTACGATCATAGTAGCCTCAGTTTTATCTTCTTCTCTTTTCAATACTGGAGCTTCCCACAACTTTATCTCTGTTGTGGTTGTGGAGAGCCTTGGTCTCTATATCGTTTCGTCTACTAACTTTTTCAATCTTCACACACCGTTGGGAATGAGGAAATCTAGCGTACGTCAGTGCAGAGAGTGCCCTCTAGAGGTTGCGGTGTGTCACTTCTTATGGGACCTCTATGTCCTAGAGATGTCGGGCTATGACATCATTCTTGGGATGGACTGGTTGGTTCCTTTCTAGGTAGTCGTCGATTTCTATCGACGCAGGGTGAGTTTCGTATCACCAGAGGGTAGATCGTTTCTTCATAGAGGTGAGTGGTATTTCCAAGAGGGTAGAGCTAGACCAGAGCATCATGGGCTAGGGGAAGTTACAGCCCAGATTTCCGGTCTTTATCTGGATGACCAGGGGACTTCACAGTTAGACTTTCCCCTAGTGGTGGATCGTTTCAGGGATGTCTTTCCAGAGGACTTTTCAGGTTTTCCTCTGGAGCATGAGGTAGACCTCTCTATTGAGCTCGTGCTAGGAGCGGCACCGGTGTCCATTTCTCCTTATAGGATGGCTACACCTGAACTGAAGGAGCTCATGAAGCAGTTGGAGTAGTTTCAGGAAAAGGGTTTCATCCGACCTAGTACTTATCCTTGGGGTTCACCTGTCCTGTTTTTGAAAAAGAAAGATGACACCTTTCAGCTTTGTGTGGATTATCGAATGCTGAACTAGTTGATGGTCAAGAACCGATATCCCTTGTTGAGGATTGATGACCTCTTTGATCAGCTTCGAGGAGCTCAGGTGTTCTCAAAGATCGACATGAGGTCCGGTTATCATCAGTTGCGCGTTAGACCATCGGATATACCTATGACAGCCTTCAGGAGCAGGTATGGTCTATACGAGTATATAGTCATGCCGTTCGGTGTCACGAATGCATCTGCAGTTTTCATGGAACTGATGAACCGAGTGTTCCATCCGTATTTTGACTCCTTCGTCATGGTCTTCGTGGATGATATCTTGGTGTACTCTCACACTCGACACGACCATGACACACATCTTGAGATTGTTCTGAGTACTTTGAGAGAGCATCGACTATATGCTAAAATCTCGAAGTGCCACTTCTGGATGGATTAGATTCACTTCTTGGGTCACATCATCTCAGAGACAAGAGTTTCAGTGGACCTAGAGAAAGTGAGATCTGTAGTTTCTTAGGAGCAGCTGAAGAACATCTTTGAGGTGTAGAGTTTTCTAGGGCTGGCTGGATACTACAAGTGTTTTATACAGGACTTCTCGCTCCTAGAAGCACCGTTGACAGGTCTGACCAAGAAGGGGGAAAGTTTTTATGGTTAGATCCTTGTGAGGCAGCCTTTCAGAAGCTGAAGGGGAGGTTGACGTTAGCACCGATACTAGTCTTGCCAGAGTCGGGTAAGGGCTACACTATTTCCTGTGATGCTTTAAGTATTGGGCTGGGAGCTGTGCTTATGCAGGGAGATGGGGTCATTGCTTACGGGTTTCAGCAATTGAGGCCACACGAGAGGAACTACCCGACACACGATCTAGAGTTGGCAGCAGTTGTTCATGCCTTACACTGTTGGAGACACTACCTTCTGGGAGAGCACTTTGTGGTTTTCACTGACCACAAGAGTCTCAAGTATATCTTCACTCAGCGTGATCTGAATCTGAGATAGCGCAGGTGGGTCATGTATCTTTAGTCCTTTGACTTTGAGCTTGCCTATACGTCGGGAAAGGGAAATGCAGTGGCTAATGCTTTGAGCAGGAGAAGTCAAATTTAGGTAGTTCAGGAGGCCAACAGTGAGTGGTAGCTTATGGCTTTGTTCTCTGAGATGCATCTGGAGGTGCATGACAGGCAGGGACAGAATTTCCTTTCATCTGTGGCTGTTAACTCTACACTTCTTGATCGGGTGTGGATGAGGCAACTATCAGATTCAGAGGCCTTAGTCGTATGGGAGAGTGTGTCAGGAGGGGACCCTCTTCCTGGATAGACAGTGAGAGAGGAAGAGATCTTGCATTTCTGGGGACGGGTATGGGTGCCAGCAGACATACACGAGGATCTGATGCAGGATTTTCATTCCTTAGTTTGGGAAGTTCATCCTGGCGTCACCAAGATGTATTGTGACCAACACCGCCAGTATTGGTGGCTAGGTATGAAGAAATATGTTGCTGGTATTGTCATGAGATGTTCTAATTTTCAGTAGGTGAAAGCAGAACATCAGCGACCAGCATGGATTTTGTAGTAGTTACCCATTCCCGAGTGGAAGTGGAACAATTTCGTGATGGAATTCATGATCGTGTTGCCGAGGTCACCTCAGGGGAGTGATGCTATTTGGGTTGTCGTCGACAGGCTTATGAAGGTTTCACACTTCTTGCCGATCATGGAGACCTTTAGTGTTGATGATCTGGGATGACTGTACATCCGAGAGATTTTACATCTACATGGAGTTCGACACTCCATTATTTCAGACAGGGATGCTCATTTTAACTCTCAGTTCTAGCAGGGACTTCAGAAGGATTTGGGTACATAGATACTTTTGAGTACTGCATACCATCCCCAGACTGATGGGCAGTCAGAGCACACGATCTAGGTGCTTGAGGATATGCTCTGAGCTTGCATTCTAGACTTCGACGGTTCTTGGGAGAAGCATATTCCTCTTGTGGAGTTATCCTACAAAAAAAACTTTCAGGCGACCATTCAGATGGCACCATACGAGGCTATGTGCGGTAGGCCATGCCGATCACCCTTATGCTGGTTGGAGGCAGGAGAGGTAGCTTTGCTGGGACCTCGTCTTGTTCAGGAGACCTATGTAAAGATAGAGTTGATTCGGAAGAGGATGGCTATATCACAATCTCGACAGAAGTCTTATGCTGATCAGCGGAGACGACCTTTGGAGTTCGAGGTCAGGGATCAGGTTTTCCTGCACGTTGCACAGAGGTTGGGACACAAGAGGATTTGGAGATAGGGTAAGCTTTCACCATGGTACGTCGGGCCGTTTAAGGTGTTAGAGAGAGTTGGGTTGGATGCCTATCAGTTGCAGCTACCTTAGAGGTACCGAGCTATGCACGACGTCTTCCACGTCTACCAGCTCCGACATTACTTTTCAGACCAGTCTCATGTATTTCATCCCGAGGAGGTTGAGATCAAAGAGGATGCGTCGTTTGAGGATCATCTCATCTGGATTGTTGATCGCAGTATGAAGGTTCTCCGTGGGCGGTCTATTCCTCTAGTACGGGTGCTTTGGCAGCATGGGCGAGTACAGGACGAGACCTGGGAGAGGGAGGCCGATGTATGATCGCAGTGGATGGATCTATTTGGGGTTTCTTCTTCTACGCCTCGCTAGGGAAATTTGGGGATGAATTTCTTTAAAGGGGGAAGTTTGTAAGAACTCAGATCTTCATTTCTGGTACTTCTTTCCTTTTTCTGGAGTTTTTGAGAAAAAATAAAGTTTCTGGAAATTTTTGAAGTACACGCCGTGTACTTTCAGAGTACACACCCTGTACTCTTTTCCTGCTTGAAGCCGTGTACTGGCCATCTCTGGGCCACAAACATAGTATGTAGGGGTGATGTGGAGGCCAATTTTGGTGGAGTACGGAAAGACCTAGTACAATCTGTGTACTCTAAAAGTACACGCCGTGTACTTTTTTTTCACTCAATGGACCGGGGTCGCACCTGATCGCCAAAAATATCTTCTTCTAGGCCTGGTTCGACCGAGAGATGTCGTACGACCATGAAAATTCTCTATTTTCCTAACCCTCCATCTGTTGGTGGATTTGACCGTCGTCGATTATGTTGGAACCGCATCGGTGAGTTCTTCCTTCTTCTTGAGTTTCATTCCTTGATTCTTCCTCTTTCTCAAGTTATCGTGGGTTGAGCATTTTGGACGTTTTCTCATATCTATGACGTTCGGTGGAGAATCAATAGTTTTTGTTCAAGTATATCAATCTCCTAGGATTGAGGTAGGTGGTTTGTGCCTTACCGTTCAAAGTCCTTGAGTTTTATGTGCAAATTCCACCAATACCCGTGAATGGCGTATTGCGTGTTTACCTTTTTTCCCCCGTTGTTTTCCTGCCTTTCTTGTCTGCTTGTATAGAGGTAAATTAATCATGTTAGAGGATATTTTGTTGTTCTTGGATGTTTTTCACATGTTTTTTTTGTTTACGACCTTCGGTTTTCGTTGCCTTTGGCTGTTACACCTGTTCCATGCCTAGTGTCTATAGGATGGAGTGTTTTTGTATAACATGATTGTTGCCCTGTAGACTGTTAGACAAGTAGCTCTATAGGTGTACTTTGGTTAGCCAAGTAGCTCTATAGGTGTACTATGGACTTATAGAATTATTATGCACTGACCGAAACGGGACTGAGAGAAACTGGTGCTATAGACTATAAGGGATAGACTGAGTGAGCTTCCCAATGAGTTTTAGACATTATAGACTACAGGAGGGTACACCAAAAGAGCTTCCTCAAGGACTCTTGGATATTAGACTACAGGGGATGGACCGAGTGATCTCTCAGAGAGTCTTGGATTATTATAGACTACAGGAGGTAGACCGAGTGCACTTCCTCAGAGAGTCTTACCTTGTTTGTTTTCTCTTTAAGAACCTTCCCAGGCTAGAGGAGGAATTGACCGAGTGAGCTTCCTCGGAGAGTCTATGGTATACCTGAGGCTATAGGAGTAATTGACCGAGATAGCTTCCTCAGAGAGTCTTTAGACCTTGGGGATAAGAGGGTTAGATTGCGTGATCTTCCTCAAAGAGTCCCTGACTACCATAGACTATAAGGGGAATTGACTGAGTGAGCTTCCCCAGAGAGTCTCATAATTTTGTATGACCAAACTAGAGGGGTTAGGCTGAGTGAACTACCCAGAGGGTTGTGGTAATTCTTGGATAGGACCATAGGGGATGGCTACGAGTACTTCTCAGAGGGTTTTTGGCTTGTTAGCTGTTTTCTTCACTGCTATTGTTAGTTGTGGATTGATTACTGTTTTTTATCATCCTGCTTTACTACTTACTGTTTACTGCCTACTGCTTTGCTGTTTCTGTTTACTGCTTAGTGTACTTTTACCTGCCATATACTCACTGAATGTTAGGCACAGATCTTCGGGTGGTTGCCTACTGGGATTTTATCTCACAACCTATTTAGGCCATGTTTTTGGGTCCAAGCAGACTATGTTGTTATAGGTGTAGACAAGGGCAAGCACCCTTCGACTTCTAGTACTTGATTGCTTGGAGAAGGAGAGAAAGGGACCATGCTTTGGCCTGTGATGTTGAGGATCTGTTTACTTTTCTTTTGTGCTTGTTTTGGTATTGTGGTATTTTTCAGCATTGTGGCTTGTTTGGATACTTTCCTAGATATGTATCTTGTATCATTCCACATACATATATATATATATGTGTGTGCTCTATTTTGTTGATTTAGTCTTCTTCTGTTTATTATCGTCGGTTATTTACTGCTTCCGCTATTGCATGTTTATTACTTCCGCTGTGTACTCTACCAATGAGGGCATAGTTTCTCCACTATCACACCCAAGGCCCTCGCTGCTAGTCGACAACCTCTGGCATTTGGGGAAATGTGCTTGAGGCCTTGTGGCGAACTGGATCAGAGCCCCGGTTAGTGGCATATGGGTCGGGATGTTATAGAATGTGTCATAGAGGGTAGATTTTTGGAACCCACAACATCACTATATCTTGTTAAATCATTCATTGATCATTTCATGGCCTCTCCTACTATTTGGGGTGTCATTTTATGGGTTTTGGGAAATTTTTCTTATCACATGGTTTGAACAAAATTTTCCCAAACCATGCAATGAAAATTTTCACCATGAAAAAAATAATATTCACAAATCGTTAAAAAAATCACACCCGATTTAAAAAACCACGAGTAGAAACAAATAATACAATTAAAACCTAAATAAAATTTAATTTAAGAACTTAGTTTGTGTTATTCCACACACCATTTTACCTCCTCTGAGTTGGGTATAAACTATATAACACTCTTTCTTTTATATTCATTTTTATAAATTTTTTGGAATATTTCTCACAAAAGGTTAGTGATTGTTTTTGATTTTATCATCAAAGAATTCACACTACCTTTATGCACTCATCACCCCTTGGTTTCCCTTTTTTTCATCTTTTCCTCTAACCCCAATGCCCACGTGGGATGATTTTGATGGTTTGTGTTGTTCTAAAATTGTGTATTTTTGTATCTATATGTTATGATTCATCTCTTAATTCCTATTTTGGTGGGTTTTGATAAAGGTGATGAAATTCCATCAGTTGAGGTTGGTTTTTACATTACATTCCACTTTTTCAAGTGTTACCATGATTTCTTGATGTTTTAAAAAGTGTTTTGAAATAATTAATTTTACATGTGATACCTAGATTTGTGTAATCGAAGAATTTCCATATTGTGTTATTTTTTTCATTTAAAAAATTTGGTGAAAGGAAAGTTTCCATGAAAATTTGGATATGAATAGTTCTTTTTTCATTCATAAACGTTTGATAAAATTTAGTTAATGTTTTTCATAAGAATAATTAGTTCTTGGGGTTTATAATTAATTGTGTTTTTAATGTAAATGTTTCTTTGAGTAAAAAGGGATTACATATTTTAAGTGGTTTATCATGTTTTAAAAATAAACTTACATGTTTGTTTGAGGTTTTCCTTTAAGAGAAAAATGTTATTTTTATTTTTAGAAATCTATTCCATGTTTTAAGAAGGTATTTGATTCATTTTAAGTTGTATTTTGGATTAAACCTCTTATTGATTTGGTATATTGATTCCTCATTATGATTTTTTTGTATATGATATCCTGCTAGGTTAAATTTTGTTTTCAAATGGTTTTATATAGGGTTTCGAAATAATACATCTCTAATGTATAAATAGAATTCTCTATTTTATCTTTATGGTTTTATTTACAATTATTTATTTATTAAAACCATGATTGAACCCATTTCCAACCATTGATTTTTATTGAAAATATATTCTTATTAATATTAAATTATATTCATGTTTTTATATTTGGGATGGGGATAATTATCAAAGTTGACATTTTATATGTGATATGATTACTTGAAATCTATGTTTTGTGCCTCAGGGTAGTCTGTTTGTCTGATGATGGTGATTTTCTAATTGAAATCACCTCGTGTTGACATAACAAGAGAAAACGAGGTTACTCTATGTGAATTTTAGTTATTCATCCTTACTATTTGAGTGTGATTCCATAGATAGTAAAACCTAGTTATATGTACTATCTGGAAAGGGGATTTGTTACTTATGAGGCTATAAAAGAGCAATCTAGGTGATTAGATGTTTTACTATTATAAAATTGACATTCTGTTCAATATTTTTTCATTTAAAAACATGTTCTATTAGTTACTAGAGTGTTTCCTAAGGTTTTTCACATCCTATTATACTTTTTTATTATTATTTTTATATAGGTTTTTACTTTTGTTTATATTTTTTAATTCAGTGCTTTATGAGTTAGCATCATGAGGGTGTGGTATTACTTGTTTGATTATTGTCATTTTATTATGAAAAGTTATGAATTTTAATTATATTAGGTATTCAACTTCTTATAAAATATTTTCTTGTTTGTGTGATAATTTTTTTTTAAAAAATTTATGAGATAAATTGGTTTTAAATAAAATCTCTGAAATTTATTTTCTTTAGAAATGTATTTTAAACCTTGTGTGGATTTTTTTTCAAAGGGTGGTTTCTTAGAATAAAATGTTTATCTTCTTATTATTTAAATGTACATGTCTTCGTTTTATATAGAAATTAGTCATATTTCATTGAAATAAACCTTCACTGGAATGTCCACATTGATTCATGTTTTAAAAATGTGGTGCAATATATATTCATATGTGGAAAATATCAGTTTATCTCCATTTTTCATACAAGGATTGAAATACTATTTTAATATACCATACTTTAAAACTATAAATATTGGTTATTCAAAAGTTGAATATGAATGGACACATGGTGGTATCCTAATAGAATTTGGATCACACCTTATATACTAATGTATTTTGTTATGGAGTCTCTCATGTTTTCAATAGGTTTTAATTTTTTAAATTCATGTTGTCTTGTTACTACTTCCCATTTTAAAGAATGTTTTTTGGGTTATAGTGGTGACATTTTAGTCACATAGTGATATTGGAGTTTTTCTTAATTAGGTTTTCTGGTTTATGGTCATGAATTTTAATGTCTTCTTAGGTGAACTGTTTATTTTTTAGTTTTGTTTCATTTTTTGGAAATGTAAAATATTTGTATAACTATTTGTTCTATTAGGGAAAATGAACTCTAGATGAATTCTAGTATTATTTATGTTTATGGTAGGGTTTTATGTTTTTTCTTATTTCAACTTGTTTGTTTTGGAATGGTTTTATGATATAAGAAGACCTCATGTTGGGTTCTCGGTGGGACCATTATGAATCCAAATTTTAAAAGGATTAATTAATTCCTACTAAATGTCATGAAATAAGCTGTTGATTATATATAGTTAAGGAAGATCATGAAATTTCCTCAGGTCTTATGGTAGGACAGTTTGAGTGATGTGCTATGATAGATCAGGTTGGTTCTCTAAAGATCAAAAGTCTATTTCTAGAGGTGCATTCATTATCAGAGGAATATATATTACATAAAACTTTAACAAGAGAAATTCTATCACATAGATTACTATAGGAGATAAATCTTCTACAACACTATAATGAGTGATACAGATGTTGTGGATGATGTAAAACATTAAACACATGTGGGTAAATGTTTCATAATAATTTTTGATTTGGTGTGATAATCAATGTGAATGAAATTTTTCAATGAATATGATGTAATATTTCAGGATGATGCATGCTGACTTAAACTACTATTTGACAAAAAACAATGATGAAAAAATTTATATTTTATTAGATTATTTTTAAAAAAAGGGAATGTCATGAATATGTTGATGAATCCCCTACGACAGGATTCCTTCCATCAACCATGATTTTTTGGGAATAAATCTTATCAAAAATCCAGAAATTTTTTATTATTTGTTTTCTATATTTTATTAAATAATATTTTCTAAATAATTTGACTAATGTGAATGGAGGTTTTATTTCAGTGTGGGGAGAAATTATTTTCCCTCTTGAAGTGATAAGAAAGGGAAATAAGTGAAGAGTATACCAACATATAGGGTGACTTGAAGATATAGTAGATGATGTTTAGATAATATCTCATATACTAGTACACATTTTTTTAACAAAAAAAATGATAGATATTGACTTCTCTATAATTATTGATGGACTAGATTAGTTAATCCACCTTTTTGAAGTGAATTTAAAAAGTGAGAGTTACGAGTTGATCTCAATTAAGATATGATTTAAATAGAATTTATCACACATCTATAGATTGAGTAATCTCATAAAAATCATTCTATCATATGGTATAGTGTTTGAATAACCATTAAATTTGAGTAATGATATGACATCATTCTTGATAAAATTTATTTATGGGTTTTGAAATCATTATCATTTTTTATTATTAATAGTATAATGATAGATGATTAAGAGGATTTTTGATGTAGATCTGATTACAATGGAAGGAATAAATTATGATAATGGACTATCTATTCAATGGTGGTAATAGAAACAATTTTTTTGGGAAGGATAAGTGTCTTGTTAATTATTACTATTGTAATAAATATTTTAGTGACCACTTTAGTTTTTTGGTATCTACATCATCACTATGATAATGGTGAAATGAGAATAGGATCGCATGTTTAATGATGTGGTTTTTAAATTAGGCTGTAATAAATCCCAAAAAGGGTGTTTTTCTCATGGCACCAATTCTATATTAATCCATGTAACCTCCCATAGATAGCATGGGTGTCGTTCGTAGTATTCCAACAAAATGACACAAATGTGGAGTTAAAATGTTCCATGGGGATAACACATAAAAGTGAGTGTGTTAGATTACATTTTAGTGAAAATAAATTATAATGTAATATGGATTGTATAAAAAATATCTTAGTGTGTCGAAATTTTAGAAGAGTGGTAATATTATTATGCTAAAAAGATATCATAAGAATGTTTCCATGACACTTGTAACTAAGAGGATTTTCTAAGGTAGATAAAGAGGAAAAATGGTCATAGTGATGTGAATTTGGAGATGAATTTCTATCTAGAACAAAATATGGAAAAAATTGGGATAATTGGGATATATGATCAAGATTTTTGGATATGGAATATTTCACATCCAAAATGAAGGTTTTGAAGGCCTCTATATTATGGTGATTCCCTATATAGAAATAAATAGTGAGACTATATTTTAGTTTTAGTGAAGTAGAATAGAAGAATCTTTGAGTTAACCATAAACCTATTCAAGTGAGGTTTTGTTTTGAATTGAGGAGAAGAAGTGTCAAAAAATGATCCAAATTCTAACTGATATTATGATTTTTTGAAGAAAAGATCGATCAACTAGTTGGGGATCATTATTCATTATTATAATCAGTGTTTATGATTTTATCCCTAATATATTTTATATTATTAATTATTATAAAATAGAAATATGTAATGTGGGATCCATAATCCTTTTTTATTAAAAAACCACTTTATGGGTAAGTGGGAACCATAAAAAATGTTTCACATAGTCACTATAAATACTTAAAAATACAAAATACAACAATAAACAACCAGAAATCAAAAGATGAGTCCACTTCCATGTGCACCAACCAAATATGGTCGACCATTCTACATTACCACCACAACAAAACAGATTTAAAATTTGAAAATAAAAAGGAGGAAAACCATCATACCTCCATGGGACCTTCAAAACAATCTCTAGCTCCATCAACACATCATCAATATAATCACCTCGATA
Source organism: Viscum album (assembly GCA_963277665.1). NCBI lineage: Eukaryota > Viridiplantae > Streptophyta > Magnoliopsida > Santalales > Viscaceae > Viscum > Viscum album. The sequence goes on along the minus strand of OY728150.1, from coordinate 1,994,245,689 downwards.
CAATCACCCAGATCATCAACAACTCATCACCTATGTCACCACCATCAATGCATGTCACACCAACCACATCGGCGAGACCCACCAGAAACTATTGTCTTTGAGAGTGAACAATCATCATAGAAACCTAAAATGATAGAATTGTATTCATAAGAAAAACTACAGTCGACATTTCCAGGGCCGTTCACCATAGTTTAATCTTCATCATCACTATCTACACTGATGTCCAACACTACTCAAAAAAACATCACTGAAACTAGAAACCCAATATGACTTCAAAACCAAATGATTATCAAATAGAATGATCTCTCGCAAAAAAATCAAAGAAAATATTCACTGATTTCACTGAGGAAGAAACAAAAAAATGATAATAATGAAAATGAATTCACATGAAAATACTGCCACATGATGCCTCTAAAGAACCAGTAGACACTGAACCTCACACCATAGATCCTCAATGATTCCATCGCTCTAGATCCTTCTTAGAGAGGATCCCAAGAATGTGAGGTTAGAAAAGGGATGAGAAAGAGATATCTTGGAAGGATTTTATATTAAAAAAAACCCAAAGCAGGCATGTAAGAATCAAGTATAATCAAAAAATTCCTAGAAACCCATCAACCATAAGACCACGTAACCCAAAATCTCTTTGAACTGATGCTCCATCTTCATCCTAGAGAGGTTCAAGGTAACAATAGCTCAATGTAGGGTGAGGCTAGTCGAGGAAACCCAAAACAAATGACTGATGATGGGATGACATAGAGAACATAAGAGGAAAAGATATGGTATATATCTCTAGATCTAAAAAGATAGAGTTCCACTAGAGAAAAGGAGGAAATAAGAAAGAAGAATAATGATAGAGAGAATGAAAGTCAATGAAAAGGAGAATATGGGGATATCAATCACCACTGAAGGGCCGCATGAACCCTAGGAGGAGAAGGGATCCAAGAAGCCTGGAAAATGGGGCGCCCATGTAATGTGAGATAATAAATAGTGATTATAAAATAAAATAGGATAATATTTAATTCTTATATTATGATTTTCTTATACATAAAATTTTACAAATACTAGTATTAGTGAATTTTATAAATTAGACTAAAATTTACATCATTTTTTCAATTCAAGTTCAAATGAACTAATACATAGTAAATTAATACAATTACATGTAAAAACCATATAAATATTTATTTAAATTAAGTTTCTCAATTGTAGATATTTTTTTTCAGGGAATTTTTCATACTATTAGGTAACTTTGATATTTACATTGGAAGACCTCCATTTTGGATATAAAACCCAGAAAATTTTTAGTAATGTGAACTGGGAAGCATCCTAAAAAAACAAATGCAACATCTATGAAAAAGTCCAAATGAATTTCAAATTTGAATGGGATATTGATAAAATTATGCGGAAAATTTCATTAAATTATATAGAGATATACTTTTGGGGATTTGTGGGTGATATAGGTGGCCCAATTGGGAGATGAAATTCAGGTCATGATTTAGTGTGTTAGAATAATTTCCCACCATTTTTACCATAACTAATCGTATAAGAATTAAAAAGGGATGAATTTTTTTAATATTGTTTATGACATATGTATATTAAATTTCTTATTCTATGTCCCACATAAATCCATCAATCTAGAATATAATTTTAGTTCCTATGTTTGGTGGATGTATGTTGGATCCTATTTTATGTCAATGGTGGATAATTCAACATTCCACAAATATTACATGGCACTAGGCCTATCATAATCATGTTGGAAGACTTGGAATACAAGGGAAATGGCCCAAGGATTCCAAAATTACAATTTAATCTATTGTTGGGAAAAGAGTTGAGGAATAATTTTGGTATATTTAATTTTAATTTTATTCTTCCAATTTAATTTTTAAATCTCATTTATTCAAATTAATGTTTCTCAAGACACCTTATCTGATTAATAAAACATATTATTATTATACTTTTCAATTTTTTTTATTAAACTATAGATATAGTTTAATTAATGTGTTATTTGTTTAAATACTAAAGTGATAAATCCAATACTCAATGGAGGAGTGTCCATTATTTCACTATATTATCTTCATTAATTATACTCTTATGATTATACATCCATCATCCATTGAGAAATTTTTATGAATGGATGGATAATACTCTTATGGTGTTGTACAATAGATTATAAAGGGATGGTATTGTAACACTCTTCCTCTTTCTAATTAAATTTTATTGGAACAATTTTCATGTTCTAATAAGATCCTTTACCTTGAAATTATCATGAAATTGATTATCCATATTTAATGGTAATTATCATTTTTAAGGTTTTTAAATAGAATGTGATGAGTTTGTTTTGAATTTATTGAATGAATACCTCTTGAGTTAATAAAATTGAAAAAATTTAAAATTAAATTTATTAAACCTTACCTTTAAATAACCTAGGATAAAACGTTTCTATCAAATTGAATTCACATATTACAATTAGTGTTAACTTAAAAAATATAAAAAAACCAATGTTGGCCACTTCATGGCCAAATATACCCCATATAATTTATGTTTATTTTTATTCATTCTAAGATCATCAATGATTTAACAACCCAAGATATTGCACAAGAGACCACTTCAACAATAGACATGGGTAAATTTGGGTAAGACTAACCATTTATCACTATGGATTAACCACATGGGAAAAAAATAGTAAAGAATTTGTTACCCTTAATTCTTGTATGTTACTCATTTCTCTATCTCTCATCATTACAACACCACCCTCAATTAGTAATTTCATTAGACGGTGATAGGAATAACAATGTTGGTGAGTTTTTTTTGGGTGAACATTTAATCATCCCCTCTGAGTGGGTCCATACTATCTATCCGGCCTGTTAGATTGCTTCTCATTTCTAATAATCAATAATTATACCTGAAGTTTGATGTTATGTAAAATATAATCCATTAGATATCTCTAAATAAAAGAGTATAGAGGTTGAGAAATAAGGTAACGTTAAGACCTTAGTATATTTTCCACCATCATGATTCTTAACCTAATAGAATCTATGGACTATTGACCAACTCTTACAATAAAAAACATTTCATTGAAATAATTTTATCAATGTGACTCTTATATATAAGTACATACCAGATCCCTCAAATTCACTTAATTGAGTTGTTTTAAAAATGAATATTTTCTATCTTATTAGTAAAAATTGATGAATATCATGAATTGTACATATAATGCTCTATGAAACAAGGAAACTCATCTTGTTATAGTACTAAGGAAAAACCATATTTATTTATACACAACAATGGAACGAAAGGGAATACTAAAAAATTATTACCCCCATGTATTGTTGATTGATGATATGAATTAAAAATTTTGAGGTTGAAATATATAATGTGAGAATGTAACAATCTATAATTATAAATATTTAATTTTCATAACAAAATTATATACATGGAATATAGAGATTGATTTTTTATATATAAATCAATGAACCTTGGAATATGGTATACAATATATAATTTGATGAATAAAATAACTAAGTAAATATTATTTTATTTCTTTATTACATAAAATTAGAAATAATGGAAAAATACCTTCCGTAATATTAGTACAAGAGAATCAGATAAAAAAACATTGTAAATATCAGAAATATATATTGTAAAGAAAATTTATTATGGTCTCCTAAAATACCACAATCGCAAATATCACTATAATATTCAATATAGCTATTTTAAAGTGAAATATAACCATTGAAAATATGATTGTTAGAATACTAAACTAAAATTTGTAATAATATAGTGATTTTTATGGGTATTTATTAAATAATTATATATTTAGAGAGTTAATACTTTATGATATATTAATATTACCTAAAAAGAATAATTATAGAGAAAATATAATTTTTTTATTTACCTAACCCAAGTAAAGTAATTATTTTGGTAGTGTGTTTTTTTAATATTTATTAAACCATATTACATTATATTAAATTTAAATATTAAATTTTGTAAAATTATATTTTTTGTAATAAAATAAATTACACATTTTGTGTTAGCATATAAAATTTAGTTATGATTAAATTTATTGCAATTTTATAGAATATGTAAACTTATGAGTGGGTGGTAAAATACGATACACCAAATATATAATAAGGTAATACATAAATGAAAATATGAATTATTAGTAAATTTTTCTAAATCATAAATTTTATTTAAAAAACCAAAAAAATAATTTCTAATGTAAAAAAGGTTTTTTAGAATGCTAAGAAATATTTTTCACAATGAATATTTGAATTTATATGAGATAATAGTTTTTTAATTTATTTTCTCATATTTAGAAACTTATTTTTATAAAATAGTCTATATATTTATTTTTTGGATATCAAAATATGTTTTGGGTCAATATTTGATGTTTTCAAAAAACAAAACAAAATAAATAAATAAATGAGTAAAGTATGATTCACTAATGATGTAATGAAAAAATAATCATGAAAATATATCATTCCATATGTAAAAAAATTATATTTTTATAAAAATGGAGATATAATACTACTAATTTTCATATTGAATATCATTATTTCGTGAATTTTTCATTAAATGAAATTATATTCATTATTTTATATCATAATACCTCTTATAAACACCCATAAATATATCCTATTATTTCCATTTGAAAAAAATAAAAAACATACCCATAGCCTAAAATCTACCAATATTCTACCGCCTAATCGCCATTTTCTTCTTAGAAAATTTTTGTTATCACACAACTAAAGTATCTGTGTTTTTATTTACATAGAAAATGGGAAATATATGAAAAATATGTAACATCCCTCATCACCTTAATTGATTTTTTTTAATTTTTTTATCTTTTTTAATGAATCACCCATTATTGAAACAATTAATATCGAAACATATTATAAAACATATTTTTAACTTCAAATTATGGAAATATAAAAATTATCAACATTTTCATTCTCTATACTCTATCAACACAAACTTATATGGTCAAATTTACCACATATAAGTATAATTTATTTTCATTACATTAAATCCACATAAAGGTTGGTTAGTTAAATGTATATTATATATAAACATTTCATATTTGATATTAAATGATTTTATAGATAATTTCATATGTGAATAAAAACCAATTACGGATTGAACAATATCATTAAAAAAAGAATGATTCAAACAATCATTCCCCAATGAGTTTTATCAATAAATAGAGGACAATAATTTAGTATTAATTTTATTAAATTATTAATGAAAATATAAAATTGATTTAAAATAGCTACATTGTAATGGGTTAATAAGTAAATTTTGGTTATATGGGAGGATTAATTTCATTATAGCTACCCATAATGTGAGGTATGATGATTCTTATCTTAAAATCTATTCATTGAATCTTGTAACCTCATATGTATTTATAATATTATATGATTTTATGTTCTATTATATGAAATCACAATATTAATTTTACCTACATTTATTTGTATATACATTTACATTAGAATATTCTCTCTTAGTTTGGTCCATATTACATATGCAACCTAATCAATAAGATATTCTCTCATGATTAATTTCCTCTTTGATTTTATTTCCCTCTTGTCCATTATGATATAATAAATTTTTTCTATTTCTTATTTATTAATAAAATTCATACTACTTTTATTGTGTGGTATGTATTTCTTTTTTATATTCCCTTTTTATTAACTATGAATTTTTAAAAATGATCTCAATCTTCTCTTTGAAATCATCTATCCTTCTATATTAAATGTAAATAGATTTATATCTAATGCTCTATATAAATTTTGTGTAAACTTTTTCATTGTATTTACATGTCATTTAATATTTTATATTTTTTCATTTTACACACATCAAAAAGAAATTTATATAGTCTCTTATCAATTATTATTTTGATTACCATTACTGTATTATTTTCAGTTCCATTATTTTATTAGTATTGTCTATGCTCTATATGATTCTAATTGAAAATGTATATATCATGGAAAAATATTTCTACCTTCATATTTAGACTCTTTTAAATTTATATATCTTCTAATAGATTACATTGGTATTGATGACATGTTATGATATAAAACATTGTTCTGTAACTGGTTTCGATTTTATCATTGGTTATCCATTTTATAATTAATTATTTATTCATGACTATTATGTTACTTTATTTCTATATATAACACATATCTTTGGTCATATTATGATATAATAGGTGGTCAAAAAATTATATATCCATTTAAGGAATTGGTTAACATTTTCAACTAATAATATACAATTATGTTGTATTGATAGAGATCCTCAAAAAATTGTGTCATGTTGTGTTAGTATTACAACATAAATTATGATTATTATGTTTCATTATTATATATGTGTTGCATAGGATACCACATTTCACGATAATTTTCCTACCACATTATAATGAATCCAATATTTATATGATATCATATAATATATAATTTATAGTGATGAAAAATATGATCCATTATAAACTCATATTGATTGATTTATTTAATTTTTTTCAATACCCATATATGGAATTTAGATCACAATTTCATTGAAATATGTCCCCATTTGATTTTATATTACTTGAATAATATAATTAGACTATAGGAGTTATATGATTAAGATAATAAAAATATTTTAACGTTGTTATGTGTTTTGAAGTTGGAATGTGAAACTAAATTTTCATGACATCAATCCTACCAGTTTTGGGATTTGTAATATTATTTGACTATTTCCTAAAATTATATAAATGAAATATCAAAGTGATGTATGGGGTTATACACACACACATACATATATCCTACAAATGGAAACTAGACACCTAGTTAACAAGGCCCATTCCTCCATTTCACCTAAAATTATAGATAAAATTGTAGTGGTAATAATACTCTAGATATATTGAGATATGTCACCACACACCTTTATTAAAGGATAGTGAAATAACCTTCAATGTTTGTAGATTTTAGGTAAGTCAAGTACCATGACTTTATTATTCTCCCCTATAAATCCTATAGAATAAGTAGTTTCACAACAAAATAGATAAAAAATATTATAAATAATCATATATCACACCACACATATCCAATATTTTCATATTATTGTTAGATGAACATAAAATTGAAATCCCTTGTGATATATTACATTAATACTTATATGATAGAGTTACCATGCACATTGGGAGAATAATATCAGTAAAATTGGATACATTTGGGGAATTAATTCTCTAATGTATTAATTATTGAGATCTTGAAAGTAATAAAAGAATAAATAACTGTCAATAATGATTTTTTTTGAAAAGATAGGATACTAAAAAATAAATCCTCCATATTCCCTCATAAGATTCCTAAATAAGAAAAACGATTCATTACATAATTAACATTAACATGTTAGTGACATACCATTTGTTACTGTATAAAAGAACAACAACTGAGCCCAAATTCCATTATAATCTACAAAATATATAAATTTTACATCATAAATTTGAAAATTTATATTTATTTATCTTATTAACTCAAAAATATTTCCATAATAAGTCCAAACAATCACCATGATCTATTCAGAACATTAATAGGATAAAGAAATGAGTATTTTAAAATAAACATTCAAGTGTAATCAAATTATTAAGCTAAGAAATGTGAAACAATCATTTCTACGATCATAAAACTTTCTAAAGATTTTTATATTGAAAGCCCCAAAAAAGATATGTCACTATTCATCATTATAATGTATATAATCTTAGCTTCACATTTTTTTGAATCACGCATCTCAAAGGTAATTATATTCTCACCAATTATCATGGGTCCCACAACTAAATACTCATATTATTTTATTCACAATAATAATGAGATCTATATTATACACATCTTATTCTTAAATATAATTTTATGTAAAACAATATCATATGAATATGAAATGACCCAAAAGAAGAAATTATTGTACTCTGCTCAAGAAAGATAACAAAAAACCTGTATTTAATTTTTTTAGTTGATTTATGATCAATTTTTGTTTAACATATTAAAATTGTAAAAAAAATCCCCTTTAAAAGATCTATTATGGCCTCAAAACCCTTTCCACCATGATTTATGTTAAAAATTGTGTAAAATTGGCTATAAATAGATGTCAATCTGTTATCGAATATTTTCATAAAATAAATATAAAAATAATAATATATAAAATCATATATATATATATATTAAAAAAAATTTATTTGAAAATCAATATCAATGAGGGGGACCAAAAATCCAACTCTTATATAAACATAATTCTATTTCTGTTCATTGAATTTTTAGAGATTTTAATATGTGTGTGTGTGAGCATCAATTCATGTGTGTATATTTTCACATAAAATTTTTATAATTATCCTCATTGTACCTTCATCTCAATTGATCCCCTAAATATTTTACATTAAAATAAATTAAAACCATATTCAACAATGTATTCATATAACAAGACCAACCATTGTATCAAAAAGGTGCGTGACTGAAGGTCATATCAGATGTTACAGAATGTTAGATTTTATTTATTTATTTACCCATTTAAAAAATTATGATAATATATAGAACATATTTTAATTAATTAGCAACTATATTTGTTATTATATATATATTTTAATGATATTAAAATAATTAAATATTTATTATAAACAATATATTTTAAATTGCATTTTTTATTCATCCATTGTATATATTCCATTCCATTAATTTATTTTTTATTAATATAATATTGGGTGTATTATTTACTAAATTTTTATAGATATAGATTCCAACATTGAAAATAAAATTTGTTGAAAATTTTATCTAGGGCTATATATGTGGAGGAGGAAGTGATTTTATACCAAATTGGAAAATTGTAAACAGTGATTTGTTTATCATCATATAAATGTGGGTATTGGGCGTCAATTTACTGTAATAAATTTTTATTAAAATACTCTATAATTATTAAACATATATCTATGAAAAAATTAACATAGAAACAGACATACACGTAAACATTTGTGAATAATATAGAGATATACCCATGATCATTATCAAGAATATTTATGCATCAATATGTCATTTCATTGATTATAAAGAACATAAAATCACCATAAAGAACAGGTATCTTTAACCTCATTATAACAACCCTAATATTTAATGCACACATAAACATGATTCATTACATAGACTTATAGTTAAGATAACTCTGAGGATAAAAAGATATAGTGTATTGGGAAACTAGGAAAATTACATAAAAACTTAGAAAAATAAACCACAACATCTTTATTTTAAACATATTTTACATGACCACAACATTCCTTCATACATAGCATTGCATGGGATAACCGGAGGACATCTATAAGGAAAGGGTGATCTATAGTGCCTAGTAAGTGAGTAAACAAAGAATAACATGAATAATACAGTACATGTTAGTCAATAGGCATATCAATGTAACACAAGAGAAACATGAACATAAAGGCATGAGATAGCTTGATTATCATAACATGGAGATGTGGAAACAACATTTAACATGATATTTGCATGATATAAGGCTCATTGAACATGTAGCCTGAGTAAATACTAATTTAAAATTAATTATCATGATTAAAACCTCATTTCACTTGAATTAGCATGAGTAAATCCTTATTGTACATGGTGTAGCATGATAAAATCTTTACCCAAATCATTAGAGTGCTATCAGGGAACACTCTTCTTAATCATTTCATTTCATGCATAAGTGTGCCACATAGATCATAGAACATGGATTCATTCCTCATCATAATTTATTCCACAAATAATATATGTGGAATAAATAAATTTATGTCCTTAATAAATAATTATATGTGCATAAAGGTGAATACCCTTAATAGATAAATGGGTATGGTATTCACTTAGATGATAATTTTGGCATGGAAATCTTGGTGTAACTTCGGCAGTATAACGACCTCAAATAGAAACCATAAAATGGGTTGATGAGAGATAAAGATATCTATCATCATTTATACATGAAATATAAAATATGGGAGTCATGTGATATAATATCCCAATATATGTAATGGAATTTAGATTCATAATATGAAATAATTTCTTGATTATAAATGAGGAGAGAGAAATATCTTACAGAATTTTGGCATGGTAATGGGTGCACATGGGAGGCATTAATGAGAGATAAAGGGGTATATCATCATTAAAACATAAATTGGTATGTATAGGGGAGGTGGGAAATTATACCCCAACTTTTTTAATGGAAAATAAAAGGGCATAACAATATAAGGAAACATGGACATAAATAAGGAAGGAAAGAAAGTGAGGATCCTTTACTTGGAAGTGTGATCCCAAAGGCTTGAGAGAGGCTTGATAGAGGATTATTGGGATCTTGGGGTGACTTGGGAGGATTATAGAGAGAGGATACTTGGGTTTAGTTGAGTTACAAATGGTTTTAGTGATGAGGATTGGGAGATTGAATAGGATTATATAGGAAAGGGGAGGGAATTATTTATTATGTAGGTTTTAGACACTACACATTAATCTAATCAAAATAACAAACCATCCCATAGTTTTTTCCCATGGTTTTTGAAAAAGTGGAGTGAAAAAAATTATTTTATAAGGCTAATGGATGAACATAATAAAATATTAGGCTTTCTTATATAGAGGTGAGTCACAATCTCAAGGAAATAATTTTAAAATGCTAAAATATTTTATAAGTTTTGGAGGGTCAACTAAGGCACCAAAAATTTAATCAAAAAAATCTGAAATCACATTATTTTAAAGGTAAAAAATATATTGGCCGAACAAACCATTCGTAGTATATTATTACCTCACTATTTGGTAATTATGATGTCATAAATCACATTATATATTTAAATGGTATTTAATTTTTAGCTAAAAACTTGACTGTCTCAGAAAATTATTAACAATTCACTGTTACATAATTTCAACATCATAAATAAAAAAATAATATTCATATTATCTAAATAATTTTCTAAATATTTGAATTTTTACTTACAAAATAAAAACTGATATTTCTCTAAAATTCATGGGTTTTGAAAAAAATTGCTTTCAAACCTTAATAAAAATTACAAATGTATTCATAAAAAATTATATGATCATTTATATTTAATAAAAAGTAATATATTAATAATATGATATTAATATATTATTTAATTAAAAAATCCATTAATTCATCAAAATAAATTTCTTAACTGAATATTAACTAAAAAACTATTTTTTCTTTAAAAAGATTTTACAAAGTAACAATAATAAAATGAATGTATAATCTTTATAAAAAAATAAATCATATAATTATAGTACCAGGGTCTTATTACATCACCCCTTATATCATTCTGATCAGACCTAAGGGTAAGGTGTGCGATGGTGACAAACTCTTGGGGCATCTTAGATAACATCACTCGGGTGGTAATCTCTATTATCTTCCACTTCTCCCATAGGTTGTTCTGTTCAAGCTTAACGTGTTGAAGCTGAACTTGTGCTTGGTCAAGAGTGAAGCCCAGTGATTCTACATCCTTTCTGAGCTCTGAAAAATGGGCTTCATATAGAGAAATTCAACTAGATGAGGCCATCACGTCCTTTTTTTGAGTAAATTGGATTTGTTAAACTCTTATATTTATTCTAATCATGTGATCATTCTTCAATGGCTATATTAGAAATGGTAACATTTATTAGCAGTATTTTAAAGTCCAAAAACAATAAACCAAGGAACTGTAATTATTTTATACAACTATTTAACATAATAAGACATTTAATTAGATCAAGTATAATTTTCATTAATAAATGTTTCAGACATTACAATATTTACCCTTTAAGAAATTTAGCCCTCCAAATTTTATTTTTCCACACATAAATAGATGAGGGTAACTCTTCCTCTGATTCCCACGTTTCCTCTTCAAACTTGTGGTTTCTCCACAACACCTTGATGAGGGGAATTGTCTTATTTCGTAGAACAATTTACCGATGATCTAAGATCTTCACCGGCTTCTCTTCATAGGAGGGTTCATTATCCAATGGCACCACCTCTGGATTGAGTGAATGTGTTGGGTTTGGTATATAATTTCTCAAGAGTGATACATAGAATAAATTACGTACTTGAGATTGGTTTAGTGGTAGTGCTACTCGATAGGCCACTACTCCAATGTGATTAAGGATTTCAAAAAAGGCCAATGTACCATGAACTAAGCTTTACATTCTTCCCAAATTTTAAAACACTCTTCCATAGTTATATATGGATGAATAACATGTCCCAAACATCAAACATTAGGACTCGTTGATGATTATCATCCTAGCTCTATTGTCGACTCTGAGCAGCATTAATGTGATGAAGGATGATCTTAACATTCTCCATCATTTGAAAGATCATTTTTGGACCTAGGAGTTTCTACTCCCCAACATCATCCTAGCATGTTAATGCTCTACACCTCTTCCCATAAAGGGCAATATAAGGATCCATTTAGATGCTTGAGTGAAAACTATTACTGTAAGAGAACTCCACCACTACGGGAAAAATGGGTATTTGCGATGGGTTATTTGCCCGTCGCAAATAAGTAGCCTTTTGCGATGGGATAGCTTTCCCCGTCGCAAAAGAACTGGCGCGCTTTGCGCGCCAAATCGCGGGAAACATATTTGCGACGGGGGAATATTCCCGTCGCAAATAACCGGCGGCGGTAAAAGGTATTTGTGACGGGAATATTCCCCCGTCGTAAATAGTGTGTCGGCAGGTGGTTATTTGCGACGGGACCCATCGCAAATAACTATTTAACCGTTGACTGTAATAAATGATGGCTAAGGTATTTGCGACGGGTATCCCGTCGCAAATGGACCCATCGCAAATAATCTAACCTATAAATACCCCCATCCGTTTTTTTCAAATCATTCTCAAACTCCATCTTCTTCTTCTCTCAAAATTTTATTTCTAAAGTTCAGTTTTTCTCAAGTTTAATTTTTTTCTCCGGAGTTGATATTGAAGTTTTGAAGAACGATCAGAGATCAACCTCAGATCAATTTTCAAGGTATTTATGTTCATTTTAATTTAATATTTATTTTTAATTTTTTATTAGTTTCAATTATTCTTAATTAGTGGTAATTTAATTATGTTTACATTGTTTTGTTACTTAATAAATTTAAATTATTAGTATTGTTCATAGTTAATGGTAATTAAGAATAATTAGTAATAATTTTTAATAATTAAGAATAAATATTAATAATTAGTAATAAATAACAATAATTAGGAATAACAACATTATTACATTATTAGTATATTTTATTATTAATATTAAAATAATATAATTTTATATATATATACAATTCTCTTTTCATCTGTGTGTTTGCTGTCTCCACTTGTATTATTTGAACGTGGAGATAGAAAACACACAGATGAAAGGAGAATTGTATATAAATTAGAAAATTATATTATTTTAATATTAATAATAAAATATACTAATAATGTTATTATTCCTAATTATTGGTAATTATTCCTAATTATTGGTAATTATTCATTTAATTACTAATAATTATGAACAATTACCAATAATTATCAATAATTAGGAATAATTAGTAATAATTAGTAATAATTACCAATAATTAGTAATAATTACCAATAATTAGTAATAATTACCAATAATTAGTAATACTTACCAATAATTAGTAATACTTACCAATAATTAGTAATAATTACCAATAATTAGTAATAATTATTAATAATTATCAATAATTAGTAATAATTAGTAATAATTACTAATAATTACCACTAATTAGTAATAATTAGGAATAATTACCAATAATTACCAATAATTAGTAATAATTAGTAATAATTAGTAATAATTAGTAATAATTAGTAATAATTAGTAATAATTAGTAATAATTAGGAATAATTAGTAATAATTACCAATAATTAGTAATAATTACCAATAATTATTAATAATTACCGATAATTACCAATAATTACCGATAATTACCAATAATTAGGAATAATTACCAATAATTAGGAATAATTACCAATAATTAGGAATAATTACCAATAATTAGAAATAATTACCAATAATTACCAATAATTAGTAATAATTACCAATAATTAGTAATAATTACCAATAATTAGTAATAATTATCGATAATTAGTAATAATTACCGATAATTAGTAATAATTACCGATAATTAGTTATAATTACCGATAATTAGTAATAATTACCGATAATTAGGAATAATTACCGATAATTAGTAATAATTAGTAATAATTAGGAATAATTACCGATAATTAGTAATAATTAGTAACAATTATCAATAATTAGTAATAATTAGTAATAATTAGTAATAATTAGTAATAATTAGTAATAATTAGTAATAATTACCAATAATTAGTAATAATTACCAATAATTAGTAATAATTACCGATAATTAGTAATAATTACCGCTAATTACCAATAATTACCGATAATTAGTAATAATTACCGATAATTAGTAATAATTAGTAATAATTACCAATAATTAGTAATAATTACCAATAATTACCAATAATTATCGATAATTACCAATAATTAGGAATAATTACCAATAATTAGTAATATTTACCAATAATTACCAATAATTACCAATAATTAGTAATAATTACCAATAATTACCAATAATTAGTAATAATTACCAATAATTACCCATAATTACCGATAATTACCAATAATTAGAAATAATTACCAATAATTAGGAATAATTACCAATAATTAGGAATAATTACCAATAATTAGGAATAATTACCAATAATTAGTAATAATTACCAATAATTACCAATAATTACCAATAATTAGTAATAATTACCAATAATTACCAATAATTAGTAATAATTGTAACGCCCCGACCCCAGCTACCCAGAGCCGGTGCATTACTTCGTAACATTGGCATGATCACAAAAGATCAAGTCTCGAAAGACCGATTAGTTTAGTAGACTTGGAATCACTAGATACATTCATAAACGTTACATTACATCATAAAGTGAAAAAACTACAATAACAAAGTCTCCATAGTCCACTCTCATATCTTCTTCTGACAATCCCTGCAGGTCATTCATAAAATACTTCTTCACATCCTGGAAAATATTAAAACATTGAAAGGGGTGAGCTCAGATGCTCAGTAAGGATAACAATATTGCCGAAGCTTTTAAAAATAATCATTAACATTTAAGGCAATGTATAACTAAAACAAAAGCCTTTTAAACATGAACTTCAACATAATATGGCAAAAGTAAAATGAGATAATGCCATTTACTTATTCACATGTTTATTCTACTGGTCTAATAATCACATGAAATATCAATAACCACTTTCATAATGATGGAATGCATAATGCCAGACTATCATAACCACGTAGCCAAGGCCTCGTGCCAAGACCAAAAATAAGATTTTGTCAAGGCCTCATGCCAAGACACTAGTTTGTCTCATGAGACCTGCCGATGCATCGAGGAGCTATAGCGGGCTCCACCCGTCACTTATTAAGTCCAATGCATTCCTCATATGAATAGGTTTAAACATATCATAAACCATAACATAATCGTATCACATAAAACATGCATAAAGGAAACATAACATTTCCACATTCCAATCACAAGATATCAATACAACATATTGATATAATAAAAACACTTTCAAAACCATTTTCAATACCTAAATAAAAGAAAGGTAAAACATGGTATTTATTTTTCCTTAAAAAAATGATGGCTTGTAGAGGAAGCTGAAACTCAAATAAAGGTCACGGCGGCGGAGAAGTCGTTGTCGCCGCATAAGTACGGAAAGAAAAACATTCCCTTTTTTCGTTTAGCAAAACGCTTCGTATAAAAAATACTCCTTTTGAATAAACGTAAAAGTCAAAGGGGTTTATACACCGTATAAAAGAAAGTTGTGTATAAAACCAAATATGCCTCAATGAAAGGGGATTGAGATGAAGTCCTTAAAAAGATCATTTTTTTTAAATAAAGTACATATATAATGTGTATTAACTATAAGTACACATAAATAATGTAAAAATACAAGATAGGACATAATAATATCATGACATAATTTGAAAGTAGGAGATTAACCCAAAGAAAAGAAATTGGGTTAAGAAGTTCCCTTACCTCGTGTCTGACTTGACTCAACCGTTCTTTAACCTCCTGAATAATAAACTAGAGTTAATATAAACCTTATTATGAACCATTTTCAATTTCATTATCCTTATTATATCACTTATTACAATGATAAGAACATTATGTAATTATTTAAGTTAATAACGGTCGTTTTGTCGATCTTTGGTACTTGAGTCAACAATAAACTTCTTATAATTACAAGTTGTTTATGTGGTAGAATATCCATTATATACAGAATTATATTCATGATTTAGATGTCATATATATCTTATATATCCAGTATATACATTCATTTATAATATTACGTAACATTTAGAGGTAAGAAATGAAATGCACCGTTCATGGAGACGGTAAGCCGTACGTACGCATGAACGCTACTTTCATTTCAATTTCATATTTAATGGAACGAAATAATAATGATATAAATGTATAATATAATTCCAGTATAATATAGTGTATAATACCATTTACTCCATCCTTTATACATCCCACATATGGCATTAACGATTCAAATCACTTTGAGGGGGCGGTAGTCCGCACTTCCTAAAATGAAATTATCGCGTTTTACCCATAATGGAAATCATAAAGTATGCCATAAATGAGAAATACAGAAGCATAAGTAAAACATAAACATATTATATATCATATATAAAAATAGTGACATCTTAATGGCCACCTTTGAAGGTGTTATATGAGTGTTGAACAATCATCGTTTCGTGAGGCAGGAATTCTCCATCCACAGAAACCGTATGTTCTTTAACCATTAGATGTAGGTGTGTGTAAGTGTAGCTCGAATCCTTATTATAACAACATCCTAGTATATTGAGGATACTGGTGTTGTTACAAAAGAAATGAATAAAAAGAGTTTAGGGGGTTGGAGAAGAAAAATTAAACAAAACAACATTAGAGAAGACATTACCTCAAAATCGGGTAACTCTTTTTGATTTGAGCCAAAGGCTTCCTTGGGAAGAGTTATGCCCAAAGTGAGGCTTCTAGGAGTAAGAGGGGGAAGTTGGGAGAGTATTTGGGCAGAGGTTGGCCGAACCAAAAGGCTTGAAAGTGTGAATAAGGTGGTAGAGGTGGGGGCCTTTTATAAGAGGAGAGGAGGGGCTCTTTTGGAAAGATTGAAATGTTACATTATTACACAATTCTTTTCGGATTCTAAAGGTCCCACACTTATATAATTCGTGGCTAAGGTGATAAGGGTTCAAAATCTACCCATCCAATAGGCTTTGGACAAGTGTAAGCCTTGGATTTTACATTATCTTCTCATTTTATTTAAATCGTTAAATAATGAGGTCATCGCTGCATCATCATGATGTCATAAATAATTTAATTTATTTAATGTCTAAAAATTATAAAACAAAATACTATGATGTAGGAAATCTTTTTATCTTTCTAATGAATATTTATAATCAAAATTTGGACTTGTGTAACCCCACTTAAAAACTGTTTTAGTAAAACAACTCATGTTTGTGTCATTTTTTTACTTTAACATTAAATAAAAGGCATTTATGTCATTTTCCAACTAAAGTGGCTCCATGGGGTCCCCAAGTTGACCCATGGATTGTCTTGGTCGGCCATGACTCATCCAATAGGAGTAGGACAAGTGTCAAGCTCATATCATATTATTAAAACATTATTTTTACCTTAAACTACACTAATTACCTCTAATCGCGATTAAGAACTTAAAAGTTACTATTCACCAAAAAATTATTTTAATCTCATTGAACCACATTTTACTTCTTAATGACAACCATGTATGTCGGATTTTTGAAAATCAAATCACAGAAGTGGTAATATTTCATTTAAATGAAAAAATCAGTAATTTAACTACCACTTAGTGGTTTCACTATTCATCAAAAATTGAAGTTTTTTAGAACAATGCCAAAATTTCACCCTAAGCTATAATTGATATTCCGATTTCAAAAATGATGTCTATTTTACAAAATTCCAAACATATAAGTTGCAATAATTAATTTTATAATTAATTCCTGCTGTCACAACAAATAGCGTGTTTTTAAGAAACAATTTATATCAAAAGATTGGCAATTGTTTATGTCCAATTTCAATGTTAAAATAATTCTAATGACCACCATTGGATGAAATGGTAAAAATATATTCTAATTATACTTTAAAACCAGTCAATAGTATAACTTATCACTATAAGTTATTTTGATTAAAAAAGTTGTTTTAAGTATTTTTCACTATTCATAAAAATTTTGAAGTTCTCAGAAAATTACAAAAAATTCAACATAGGCTAATTTCAATATTAGGAATACAAAAATGAAGTCCATTTTGAAATATAAAATTTCTACAAATTTAAAAAGTGGTTATTACTATTCATAATGGATACTTTGATTAGTTTCAGTGTGTTAGAACTCGATGTTGCGTACAATGCAAGCTATTACATTATTGAATGAGAAGCGTATCATGGAAGCTCGGGGTGTTACAATAATTACCGATAATTACCCATAATTACCGATAATTACCAATAATTAGGAATAATTACCAATAATTAGGAATAATTACCAATAATTATCAATAATTAGTAATAATTACCAATAATTACCAATAATTACCGATAATTACAGATAATTAGTAATAATTAGTAATTATTCGTAATAATTAGGAATAATTTGTAATAATTACCAATAATTAGTAATAATTACCAATAATTAGTAATAATTACCGATAATTACCCATAATTACCGATAATTACCAATAATTAGGAATAATTACCAATAATTAGTAATAATTAGTAATAATTACTAATAATTACCAATAATTAGTAATAATTAGTAATAATTAGTAATAATCAGTAATAATTACCAATAATTAGTAATACTTAACAATAATTAGTAATAATTACCAATAATTAGGAATAATTACCAATAATTACCAATAATTACCGGTAAATAGTAATAATTAGAAATAAGTACCAATAATTAGTAATAATTATTAATAATTACTAATAATTAGTAAAAATTAGTAATAACTAGTAATAATTACCAATAATTAGTAATAATTAGTAATAATTAGTAATAATTAGTAATAATTACCAATAATTAGTAATAATTACCAATAATTAGTAATAATTAGTAATAATTAATAATAATTACCAATAATTAGTAATAATTACCAATAATTAGTAATAATTACCAATAATTACCAATAATTAGTATTAATTACCAATAATTAGTAATAATTACCAATAATTACCAATAATTAGTAATAATTAGTAATAATTAGTAATAATTAACAATAATTAGTAATAATTAGTAATAATTAGTAATAATTACCAATAATTAGTAATAATTACCAATAATTAGTAATAATTAGTAATAATTAATAATAATTACCAATAATTAGTAATAATTAGTAATAATTAATAATAATTACCAATAAATAGTAATAATTACCAATAATTAGTAATAATTACCAATAATTAGTAATAATTAGTAATAATTAGTAATAATTAGTAATAATTAGTAATAATTACCAATAATTAGTAATAATTAGTAATAATTAGTAATAATTACCAATAATTAGTAATAATTACCGATAATTACCAATAATTACTAATAATTACAAATAATTAGTAATAATTACCAATAATTAGTATTAATTAGTAATAATTAGTAATAATTAGTAATAGTTAGTAATAATTAGTAATAATTAGTAATAATTAGTAATAATTAGTAATAATTAGTAATAATTAACAATAATTAGGAATAATTACCAATAATATTAGTACTATGAAAATAATAAAAAATTTATATAATATTAAAATTATCAATATTTGTAACATGTTTTGCTTTATTCTCAACATATTTAATTCTTAAAGGGACAATTTTTAGGTCTATCTCAATAAAAAGTTTGCGTCAGTCATGTATGATCTAAACTCTATAATTATCCTAGCTTGAGTGTTTTTTCTAACTAATTATTCAAAACCAGTAATGCTTTTATATTTTATAGAGAAATATGGAACAACGAGGTCATCAACAATCATTATTAGGTGACCGCATATGGATAAATCAACGTAGAAATCCAAACGGTTCTGGTTTAAATCCAGTATATGTAGAGGGTGTGGAGACTTTTTTATCATTTGCGGCATCAAATCCAGAATTTGTTTCAGAAGGCAAAATAAAATGCCCTTGCAGAAAATGTGCATTGAGAACATTTGACACGTTTGAAAAAGTGGGAGAACATCTCTTGCGTTTTGGTTTTCAACCAGATTATGTTTTTTGGTATCAACACGGTGAACGCAGTTCCAGAGCAGGTGATGCGAACTTGATTCTGGATCCATCCCGGTTTTAAGATTTAGTACATGATGTTGCAGGTTCATTTGTTCAACATACAGAAACTCCGGCTGATATAGCTTCAAATCCTGAGTTGGCACCATCTGAATTTTATGAGTTGTTGAAGTCTGCTGAGGATGCATTATATCCTGGCTGCAAGATGAGCAAATTAGAAGCAGTTGCAAAATTTATGGCTATCAAATTAGATAACGGAATGTCAAACAACTATTTTGACCAGATATTTTCTTTGCTTAAAACACTGTTACCCGAAGGAAATGTTTTACCTGCAAATTACTATGAGAGTAAGAGGCTGGTTCGAAATTTGTGACTTACTTGTCAGAAGATTCATGCATGTTCGAATGACTGCATTTTATATTCTGGGGAAAATGAGTCGTTGGATAGTTGTCCCACATGTGGGCAACTGATATATAAAGAAGGACAACACGGGGAGTCTGGTTTGATTCCTGTAAAACAGTTGAGATATTTTCTGCTTACATCCAGACTTCAGCGTTTATTCATGTCTAAGAACCTGTGTGATAACCTGTGTGATAACCTGTGGATTTGACTAAGATTTCATTAATCTATTCACATAATAAATGTTTATTATTTTTATAGTTTTCCGCATATAGCAGTCGGACAGGGCAGCGCTATTTTGCGCAACTATTTCTCTCAGCCGTGGACCACATGGGAGAAGATTCCCATTGATGTGCAGCATGCCATGTTCGACCATTGGTTGGTACGCACGTAAATAAATAATTTTTATTTTGAAAATTATTTCATTTCTAACTTGATATTTTGATTTATTTGTAGGGTTTATGGTATCTGATCGAGGATACCATGCATGACGCCATCCACGAGGCATGGGAGGTGGCCATGCGTGATCGCCTTCGTCAGTTTTTGCACAATTTAAGAAAAGCTGCGATGAAGAAAGCAGGAGTGTAAAATTTTGACGAGTCATGTAGAGCACACCGACCAGAGTACATTTCATCCCATGTATGGGATGGATTATGTGCGCACTGGTTGAGTGGTGCCTTTCAGAGGAGATCATCGGTGGGGAGGCAGAATCGGGGGAGATAGGAGGTGACTCATCGAGCTGGGAGTCATTCTTTCAGTACTCATAGACAGCATCTGGTACGTACATTATTTATAAATATTTTATATAACTATAAATATTAACAGTTTATTTTTTATTCTTATAGGCTGTCGAGCACCCCGATATTACGGAGTACGACGTATATCGGAGGATGTATAGTGATCCTGCTACTAGGGAGCTCAGAGGTGATTGTCAGCATCACATCGTGGTCAGTATTATTTGTTTTCAATTTTAAAAATTAACTGCATATAATATATTCACAATTTTAATTTTAAATTGCAACTACAGGAGTCATATGAGGCCGCAGCGTCACAGGCCCGGCCTGAGAGTCAGGCCGAGTCATCAGATCAGACCACTGGCCGTCAGTTTGATGAGGCGGCATGGATGCAGGCCACCTAGTATGCCTTCGAGAAGGGCCGGGTAGTTGGTATCGGCTCTCGACTGACTCCCGGAGATTATTATGGCAGTGCTGCGATGTCGGCGTCCAGCTCGAGAGGAGCTCGTGCATCTTCTTCTGCTACATATTATGAGGATCAGTTGCGATCTCAGACTACACTGATAGAGAGTCTCTGACAGGAGCAGGAGCATATGCGTCAGCAGTATGAGGAGGAGCGTTGACGCCAACAGCAGCTGTACGAGGAGCAGACGAGTCGGTGGCAGCAGCAACATCAGGAGCAGATGGAGTACATGCGCCGACTCACTCATGCTTTAGGGATGGAGTTTCCTCCACAACCATCTGAAGATCCCCCCCTCCCCCCTCCTTCAGATTAGAGTTTGTATTTATGTTATAAAATTTGTGAAATCAAAATATGATTCTTTTCTATTCGTAGTTTCTGTCTCATTATAAAATATTAATAATATTATATTTTTAAATAACAATATTAATATGAATAATAATATTATTTATATTTTATAATATTAAATTATATATATATATTAAAATTTTATAATATTATAATTTAATTATATTTTTTTGTAATACTTGAATTATTTTAATATTTGAATGTAAAATAATTCTACTATTTTTATATTAATTAAAATAACTTATTAATATTTTTTTATTTATGAATTATAATTCTAATATTATTATATTAATTAAATCATTTATTAATATTCTATTATTTTTTATTTTTGAATTATAATTCTACTATTATTATATTAATTAAAATAATTTATTATTTTTATTTGTGAATTATAATTCTATTATTATATTAATTAAAATCATTTATTAATATTTTATTATTTTTTATTTTTGAATTATAATTGGATTATTATTATATTAATTAAAATAATTTATTAATAATTTATTTTTTTTATTTTTTTATAGTATTTGCGACGGGATACTATGCCCATCGAAAATAGTATTATTATTATATGCATTAAAATAATTTATTAATAGTTTTTTATTTTTTTTAAAAAATAGTTTTTGCGACGGGACCCGTCGCAAAAACTATTTGCGGCGGCCCCGTCGCAAATAGTTTTTGAAAAGTTTTTTACAAATATACAGAGTACTAGTTGCAACGGGGATTCTCCCCATCGCGGAAAAAGGCTTTAGCGACGGGCCCGTCACAAAAACTTGTTGTTGTGACATCGTTTTCAGCAACGGGTCATTTGCGACGGGCCCCCGTCGCAAAAAGCCGTTTGTGACGGGATCCTGTCGCAAATGACCCGTCGCAAATACCTGTTTTTCTAGTAGTGCACCAGAGGAAGATGTTGATCCCATCCTCCTTTGAAGTTCATTGATCATGTTCTCAATAAATCGTCAAGTGTTTTGATAGTTCTATCATATTTTTTATCAGTTTGAGGATGGTAAGTTGTATTTAAGTTCAGATCAGTATTTAGTGAATATTGTAGACTCTTCCAGAATGTAGAGGGGAATCTTAGATCTCGATATGATACAATTGATAGTGGTTCTCCATGAAGCCTTACCACTTCTATGATGTATATCCATACCAATTGATCCAATGAGAAATCCTCTTAAGTTGAAATGAAGTGTGAATTCTTTGTATGATAATCCACAAAAAACTATATAGAAATGTTTCCTTTTGATTTCATTGGAATTTCGGTGAGAAATTCCATGATTATGTTATCCCATTTCCATGTTTCTATGGGTAATGGTTGTATCACCCCCTTATACTTCTACCTCTCATCCTTCACTTGCTAACATACCAAGCACATTGATGTATAATAAGAAATATCCTTATTCATGTTATCCCACCAATAATACTCATGGAGACCTCGATACATCTTTGTGTTTCCTAGGTAAATGGAGAAATTAGAAATATGTGCATCATCCAAAAGATCAATATTTAACTCCAAATTTGATGGAACACATACTATTGTCACAAATCAAATAATTCCTTATTCATCAATAATGTACTAAGAGGATTTAACTTTTTTGATAGTTTCCACTTTCTTCTTCATTCTCACATCATTCTTTTGAGCATCCTTAACCTTTCCAAAAGAGGCGGTTGAGTAATAATTTCTGAAAGGATTTATTATGTTCCCATCTTTATAATTTTCAAGTTCATATTCATCAAATATAAGAAGATTGGATCATTTTTAATTCTCATCAATGATAGAATCACTGGGTCCTTTTTACATAGAGCATCTTCCACCTTGTTCACTTTCCCAGGATGGTAATGGATTAAGTACTAATAGTATTTGATCAGCTTTAACCATCCTCCTTGGAGCATGTTCAACTCTTTCTGTGGGAATATATACTTTAGGATTTTGTGATCCGTGTATATTTCACACTTATCCCCAAATAGGTAATGCCGCCAAATTTTTAAAGTGAGGATTACTGCAACCAACTCCAGATCATGTGTTGGATAGTTATTCTCGTGAACTTTCAATTTCACCAAATCATAGTAAATGAATTGGTCATTTTTAATCAACACACAACCCATGAACTTTTTCAAACAGCACTAAATACCACAAAAGTTCTCCACTTGTGGATAGTGTAAGCACAGGAATAGTGATAAGATTTTGTTTCAACTCCTTGAAGCTGTCTTCAAATTAATCACTCTAAGAAAACATGACTCCCTTTTGATATTGATAGGTAAGAGGGTTTTCAAGTCGTGATAAATTTCTCACAAATTGGTTATAAAATCCTACTAACCCAAGGAAGCTACAGATATCTGTCATAGATGTTGGCCTCAGCCGTCCCTCAATTGCATTTGTCTTAGAGGGATCCACATATATCCCTTTTCTTATGATTATATGACCTAAGAATAATACATCCATCAACGAGAACTCATAGTTGATGTACTTTTTATAGAGAATCTCCTTTCGAAAGGCCTCTAGTACAGTGTTTAGATGCTCCTCATGCTCCTTCTATGTTTTGGAGTATATTATAATATTGTCAATAAAGGAAACCAAAAATTTTCTAGGTAATGTATAAATAATCTACTCATCAAGTCCATCAATATTGATGGAGCATTAGTGAGTCTAAAAGGAATTACTATTAATTCATAGATCTCATATCTTGTAATAAAAGTAGTCTTGGGGATATCCTCCTTCTTCACCCTTACTTGGTAATATCCTGACCACAAATCCACCTTGGAGATATATTTTTCTCTATATAGATGATAAAAAAAGTCATCAATTCATGTAAGAGGATACTTTTTCTTTATCATGATTTTTTTGAGCTCACTATATCAATGTAAAGGTTCATTGACCCATCCTTCTTCCTGACAAAGAGAACCGGTTCACCCCATAGTGAAGCACTTGGGCCTATAAACACTTCATCCAAATTCTATTTTAGTTGTTTCTTTACCTTTTAAAGCTCAACAACATTCATTTTATATAGATTCTTGGGTATTCGGAAAGACCCAGGTATAATATCAATTGAGAATTCAAAATCTCTTCTAGGAGGAAGACCGGTAAATTCCTTAGGAAAAATTTTTACGAATTCCCTCACAATAGGATTGTTTTCAAGGATTGTTTCTTCCTTAGAATCAATCACCAGAGTAAGATATTCATGCTCATAGGGTAGTAATATCTCAAATTGAGATGATGGTGATAAAAAAGATCCACCCCCCTCCTTGAACTTGTAATGAATCAGGGGTCAGTTCACCATATGGAGAGTGATTTCCCTCTCAAGGCATTTTATATTGTCTCTATATAGGGAAAGACAAACCATTCTATGAATTTCATCAAGTTCCGCTAGAGGTAGTATGCAAAGGTTCTTCGGGAAGTTCAATCCACAAATTGAGATATGGGAGGAGTTATATTCATGGGATGCAATGATTTCCCCATTTTATGTTCTCACTGACATCTCTACTTCCATGATTTGTGGTGGTGTTAGAATTGTTCTATTATTAATTCAGGATATAAAAGAATACGTAGAACCAGAATAAAAAATTACTTTCAATATTCTTGAATTAATAACTAGCATACCTATCACCACTTTTTTATTGGGGTTCGCATCCACTACTGGAAACTGGAGTTTTCCCAACACTTACATACCAACGGTTTAGTATAACCGTTGGTATTTGAGAGGTTTTGCCAACGGTTCTTGTCAACCGTTGGTATTTGAAGGAGATCCAAGCCTTTCCCCAACGGTTTATGAAAACCGTTGGGAAAGGCCATCTTTTACCAACGGTTTTGTTAAACCGTTGGTAAAAGTCCTCCTGGGAAGGATGTATACCAACGGTTTTTTTAAACTGTTGGTATAGAATTCATATCCCAACGGTTTTAAAAACCGTTGGGAATGTTTCCCTCATAAACAGAAGCCCGGTTTCTTTCCCTTCCCGTGCGACTGCAGCCCTAAATCCCCTCTGCCGAAGCTCTCATCCCCTCTGGTGCTCTCACCCAGGTTGGAGAACTCTTTCCCCATCTTCAATTAGTCAATTTTTTAGGTGAGAACTCCAAATCTGTAAGTCATATGTTATTTTTAATGCTGTTAATCTATTTTTTATTTTCTATTTTGATTTGCCCACACGGCTATATCTTTATCTTATTTGTTTTCTGTTTTGTGTTTTCTGTTTTCATTAAATTAATTAGTTCTACACTTCTAATCTATCATTTTGATGTTTTTCATCTACTGTTTTGGGTGTGTATGACTTGTTTTGGGTGTGTGTTTTATTTGGGTGTGTGTTGGGACATTGAATCTTGGGTGTATGACTTGTTTTGATTCAAAATGATTTATGTGTTAATATCATTTATAAATTTTCGGTTCTTAGAAATCTTGGTATTGCTAGGGGCTGTCCAGGTGGTTGTCCGAGGGGTGGGGGGATGTCCGGGGTGAGTGGGGGGGGGGTCCGAGGGGTGGGGGCTGTCCGGGGTGAGTGGGGGCTGTCCGGGGTGAGTCCGGGGTGAGTGGGGGGCTGTCCGATGGGTTGGGGATGTCCGGGGTGTGTGGGGGGCTATCCGGGGTGAGTGGGGGGTTGTCCGAGGGGTGGGGGGGCTGTCCGGGGTGGGTGGGGGGGGCTGTCCGGGGTGAGTGGGGGGCTGTCCGGGGTGAGTGGGGGGCTGTCCGAGGGGTGGGGGTTGTCCTGGGTGAGTGGGGGGCTGTCCGAGGGGTGGGGGGATTTCCGGGGTGAGTGGGGGACTGTCCGAGGGGTGGGGGATGTCCGAGGTAATTGGGGAGTTGTCCGAGTCTGGGGTGAGTGGGGGGATGTCCGGAGAAATTTGATTCAAAATGATTTATGTGTTAATATCATTTATGTAGTTAATGTGAACCCATAGGTTGAGTATTTTGTGCTATCTATATATCATGTATTTTTATGTTATTTCTACACATTCCCAACCAGAGTTGGATAAACTTACCAACGATCAGAGGTTTTGAGTTATGGGTAATTTTTCTAATATCTAGGATGGTGGTTATATGTTTGGATAGCTACCATGTCTTCCCTGTTGGGTCGGAGGTGATGGCAAGAGGGGGGGGGGTGAATTGCCTTTTTAAAATTAATTAACAATTTAAAACAAATTTAAATGCAGCGGAAAGTAAAATGGCAAGACACAATTGATAACGGAGTTCGGCTTTAAACACAAGCCTACGTCTCCGCTCCCAACTCAACCGTTGGGAGATTTATACGACCGCTTGCTTTTTAATGGTTATAGCAAGAAACCCACTAGCCGTTTTAAGGTAGGCTAGATCACCTTCTTACAGCTTGCTTTTTTATTATGGTTGTAGCAAGAAACCCAAATTGAAAGAAGGAAGAAAAAGGGTGGTTTGTTTTAATACAAACCCAATTAAGAACTAAACAATTGAAGTAAATAATTTAGAACAAACTAGAGGAAGCCTTGAGCGCCAAGTGGTGAGTGTAGTTGATGTAGAGGCAGCCCAAGCTTCAAGGATGGCAATTGGATCTCAAGTAGCCTTTGAGAATTGTCGTAGGAGCCTCAAATGATCAAAATAGCTTTGGTATGCTTCGGTATATGATCGGTAGTCTTCCCGGCATCCATAGACGTCTATTTATAGGAGAAATACTCCCAAATACTTCAATATGGCCGTTGGAGGGCTTTCGGAGCCGTTGGGGATCAAGTGGGCAAGTCTGGTCAAGCTCTAACGGCTAGTTTGACTTTGCTTACCGGCTGACCGGTGCTTGCCCACCGGCTGGCCGGTGCCTTGGAAGGTGGAGAGAGCTTCTGCCCAGGAGCCACCGGCTGGCCGGTGGGAAGGCCACCGGCTGGCCGGTGGTGAGACAGTAGGTCTCACTATTCCAAAGAGTTCCACCGGCTGGCCGGTGAGGAGGCCACCGGCTGGCCGGTGGTCTAGACAGAAGACATCCCATTCTGTCTGGGCCCACCGGTTGGCCGGTGGTCAGACACCGGCTGACCGGTGGAACCTGGCAGAGGGCAAGCCCTTCTGCCTTGTCCACCGGCTGGCCGATGGGCTGGATCCGTTTGGGCAGATGCTTACTTCGCACAGCACATGGCCAGTTTTTATACACATTTATAATCTTCCCTCATGGTTGTGTATGAAAAAACCTTTCACTTTCATGAGTATACTCATATCTGGTCCTTCTGATCCTGGCATTGATATTGATGTAAAATATTGTCCATTGTGAAAAAGTATCAACGCAATCAGAAGCCGTTAGATCGATTTGGCGTATGTACGTAAAATATTGTCCATTTTAAACTAAATACATACACTTGGAGTGATACCGGTCACACCGCGCCTCGGATTGAGACCCCACCCTTTCCCCTCGGCTGTCAAAAATCATAACCAGATAGTCGAAGGGTGATTTTGACAGCCGAGGGGAAAGGGTGGGGTCTGAAGACATTGTAGGATATGTCGAAGGGTGATTTTGTGTGTGACCGGTATCACTCCAAGTGTATGTATTTAGTTTAAAATGGACAATATTTTACGTACATACGCCAAACCGATCTAACGGCTTCTGATTGCGTTGATACTTTTTCACAACGATCAATGACTCATGTGTGACGTGTACGATTCAACACCGCATCAAACCGAGGCCCGGTGTGGCCGACACCACTCACAGTGTCACTGTTTTGTTAAAAATGGACTTAATTTTAAGTGAAATCAACAACTGACATACGGCAAACCGACCAAACCCATTGAGATTCTATTGAAACTTAAGGACAACTATCCATGGGTCAAATGTGACGTGTAAGATTCAACTCCGCCTCAATCCGAGGCACGGTGTGACCGCTACCACCCAAAGGGTCGCTCTCTTGTTTAAAATGGACACCACTTTAAATCTATACTTAACTATTCTATGATGAATAAGGTGTCCCAAGAAATTTATCATCTTTACATAGAGGCTTACCAATGGTTCTAATTTATTAAAATAGTAAGAAGAAATAAAAAAATTGATGAAATTGACTCGGAAGACATTAAGATAATGTTTCATAACAAGTTTTCCATTGAACTCTTGATACAAATATATATAGAGAATTTATAGTGCTGAAGAAAATAGAAGTTGAATCTATCACAACCTATGAATAAAATTTTTCATGTCTTGAATGGTATTATTAGGGTTTTGATATTAATAATGCTATAAAAATTAATGGATTATTCAGTGGTTAAAAACCACACCTTCTAAATGATCTAGAAATTCGATAGGTTGGAATCTATAAATAAATAGTTTGAAGTGATATCATCTTTGTGATAGAGTCTGGAGAACAGTCCCATGGATATGGTGATAAGAAATGAAATAAGGAGATTCAACATAAGTTTAAGTGGCTCTCTTTTGTTTAAAATGAACACCATTTTAAGTACATACGGAAAAACGACCAAACGGATTCGGTTTCCGTTGAAACTTTAGGAGAACGATCCATGGGTCATATGTGACGTGTACGAATCAACCCCGCCACAATCGGAGACGCGGTGTGGCCGACACCACTCAAAAAGTGTTGGTCTTTTGTTTCAAAAAGACGTCATTTTAAGTCCACCGGCCAGCCGGTGTGAGACCACCGGCCAGCCGGTAAGGTCACCGGCCAGCCGGATCCAGCCCATCGGCCAGCCGGTGGACAAGGCAGAAGGCCTTGCCCTCTGCCAGGTGCCACCGGTCAGCCGGTGTCTGGCCACCGGCCAACCGGTGGGCCCAGAAAGAATGGAATACCTTCTGTCCAGACCACCGGCCAGCCGGTGCCTGACCACCGGCCAGCCGGTGGAACCCAGACAGAATAGCATGCTTCTGTCCAGACCACCGGCCAGCCGGTGGCTCAGCACCGGTCAGCCGGTGGAGCCAGAGAAATCCCTTGCTTCTGTCTGGTGCACCGGCCAGCCGGTGGATCAGCACCGGCCAGCCGGTGTGCTCAGTCAAACTGACCAGGCTTGCCCACTTGATCCCCAACGGCTCCGAAAACCCTCCAACGGCTATTTTGAAGTATTTGGGAGCATTTCTCCTATAAATAGACATCCATGGATGCCGGGAACACTACCAATCATATACCGAAGCATACCAAAGCTATTTTAATCATTTGAGGCTCCTACGACAATTCTCAAAGGCTACTTGAGATCCAATTGCCATCTTTGAAGCTTGGGCTGCCTCTACATCAACTACACTCACCTCTTGGCGCTCAACGCTTCCTCTAGTTTGTTCTAAATTATTTACTTCAATTGTTTAGTTCTTAATTGGGTTTGTATTAAAACAAACCACCCTTTTTCTTCTTTCAATTTGGGTTTCTTGCTACAACCATAATAAAAAAGCAAGCTGTAAGAAGGTGATCTAGCCTACCTTAAAACG
This sequence comes from Viscum album, assembly GCA_963277665.1. Taxonomy (NCBI): domain Eukaryota; kingdom Viridiplantae; phylum Streptophyta; class Magnoliopsida; order Santalales; family Viscaceae; genus Viscum; species Viscum album. The sequence continues at coordinate 1,994,215,045 of OY728150.1, read as the reverse complement.
GCTAGTGGGTTTCTTGCTATAACCATTAAAAAGCAAGCGGTCGTATAAATCTCCTAACGGTTGAGTTGGGAGCGGAGACGTAGGCTTGAGTTTAAAGCCGAACTCCGTTATCAATTGTGTCTTGCCATTTTACTTTCCGCTGCATTTAAATTTGTTTTAAATTGTTAATTAATTTTAAAAAGGCAATTCACCCCCCCTCTTGCCATCACCTCCGACCCAACATCCATCAGTCATATGTGACATGTACGAGCCCACTCGGGCTCAATCCGAGTCGCGGTGTGGCCGGGATCAGTCTAAGTGGCTCTCTTTTGTTTAAAATGGACATCATTTTAAGTACATACGGAAAACCGACCAAACGCATTCGGTTTCCATTGAAACTTTAGGAGAACGATTCATGGGTCATATGTGAGGTGTACGAATCATCCCCGCCACAATCCGAGGCGCGGTGTGGTCAACACTGCTCTAACTGTGTCTGTTTTGTTTAAAATGGGTAGGATTATAAGTGAAAAGAACTGGCATACGCAAAACCGACCAAACGCATTCGGTTTCCATTGAAACTTTAGGAGAACGATCCATGGGTCATATGTGACGTGTACCAATCATCCCCGTCTCAATCCGAGACGCGGTGTGGCCGACACCGCTCTAACTATGTCTCTTCTGTTTAAAATGGGCACGATTATAAGTGAAAAAGAACAACTGGCATACGCAAAACCGACCAAACGCATTCCGAATCTTTTGATCATTTATCACAACAATCCATGGGTCATATGTGACCTGTACGAGGCAACCCGGGTTCAATCCGAGTCGCGGTTTGGCCGAGATCAGTCTAAGTGGCTCTCTTTTGTTTAAAATGGACACCATTTTAAGTACATACGGAAAACCGACCAAACGCATTCGGTTTCCATTGAAACTTTAGGAGAACGATCCATGAGTCATATGTGACGTGTACGAATCATCCCCGCCTCAATCCGAGCCGCGGTGTGGCCGACACCGCTCTAACTGTGTCTGTTTTGTTTAAAATGGACAGGATTATAAGTGAAAAGAACAACTGGCATACGCAAAACCGACCAAACGCATTCAGAATCTTTTGATAATTTATCACAACGATCCATGGGTCATATGTGACGTGTACGAGCCAACCCGGGTCAATCCGAGTCGCGGTGTGACCGGGATCAGTCTAAATGGCTCTCTTTTGTTTAAAATGTACACCATTTTAAGTACATACGGAAAACCAACCAAACGCATTCGGTTTCCATTGTAACTTTAGGAGAACGATCCATGGGTCCTATGTGACGTGTACGAATCATCCCGCCTCAATCCGACATGCGGTGCGGCTGACACCACTCAAAGTGTCCGTCTTTTGTTTCAAAAGGACGTCATTTTAAGTGAAAAACATCAACTGACATACGGAAGACCGACCAAACGCATTCGGATTCTATCGATACTTTAGCACAACGATCCATGGGTCATATGTGACGTGTACAAGTCAACCCCGTCTTAATCTGAGATGTGGTGTGGCCGACACCGCTCTAACTATGTCTCTTTTGTTTAAAATGGACATGATTATAAATGAAAAGAACAACTGGCATACGCAAAACCGACCAAACGCATTCGGAATCTTTTTATAATTTATCACAATGATCCATGGGTCATATGTGACATGTACGAGCCAACCCGGGATGAATCTGAGTCGCGGTGTGGTCGGGATGAGTCTAAGTGTCACTCTTTTGTTTAAAATGGACAACATTTTAGGTACATACGGAAAACCGACCAAACGCATTCGGTTTCCATTTAAACTTTAGGAGAACGATCCATGAGTCATATGTGACGTGTACGAATCAACCCCGCCTCAATTGGAGACGCGGTGTGGTCGGCACCACTCATAGTGTCCGTCTTTTGTTTCAAAAGGACGCCATTTTAAGTGAAAAACATCAACTGGCATACGGAAAACCGACCAAACGCATTAGGATTCTGTCGATACTTTAGCACAACGATCCATGAGTCAAATGTGACGTGTACGAGTTAACCCCGCCTCAATCTGAGGTGCGGTGTGGCCGGTATCACTTCAGGTGTATGTATTTTGTTTAAAATGGACATCATTTGAGGTAAAAATATATGGTATAGAAAAAACCGATCATATTATGAATTGAATTTCAGATTCCACGTATAATTGTCATCTAAATTTTAAATTGAATTCTATATGAATTATGTATGTTTATGAATTGTAATTTAATTATGGATTTGTATAGTTTCAGGATCCATTATATGTTAAATGTGTATGAATTTGTTCGTAATTGAATATGTATGTTTTATTTTATTACTGGTACAATAGTTGGATCGAAAATGAGGTGAAAATGAGGTGAAAATGAGGTGAAAATTAGGCCTGATGACTGGTGGTGATAGACAGGGGACAGGGGCTGTGCAAATTGCAGGGTGCTGCAATTTGCAGCATAGGGTATGCCAACGGTTTCAAACCGTTGGCATATAAGTTTTTAGCATGTCGTTTCCCAACGGTTCTAAACCGTTGGGAAAGACTTCACCAATTCCCAACGGTTTAAAACCGTTGGGAAACTGTTCCACATGGTATATCCCAACGGTTTGGAACCGTTGGGAAAATGTGTGGCATTTGGTTTTCCCAACGGTTTGGGAGAACCGTTGGGAAAAACTATCCCAACGGTTCACCCAAACCGTTGGGGTAGGGTAACTTCTATGGGCCTATTGCAACGGTTGAAAGTAAACCGTTGGGAAAACCTTTCCCAACGGCTTACTTCCCAACGGTTATGAGAACCGTTGGGAAAACCTTTCCCAACGGTTTGAGGGGCTTTCCCAACGGTTCTGAACCGTTGGGAAATAGTTTATTTCCAGTAGTGATCGGTGGTAGTGATCGAAAAAGTTCCCCTTGCTTCCTTGGAGGTTGCTGTTTGCCTCTGAAAAACCTTGCCTTAGGGCACTCATTTGAAAACTGATCTTGTTTTTTGAAGTTGATGTAATGAACAATGCTTTGAGGGTTGAATGAGGCGTTCCTATCCTCTATTGTAGCAGTGTGTTTTTCTTATTAAAAATTAATTCCCATGTGTCCCTGTCCATACCTAAAGCATTTCCTCATCCTCTTTATGAAATTTTCAGGGTGCTTAATTCTACACCTTTGGAAAGTAGGGTTCTGTAATTTATTAGAACTGTTAGATTTATCCATCAGACTTTTAGGATTAAAGTTCACTTCAGTTTCTTTTCCCCATGATACCCCTAAGATATATAGATCTCCATTTCAACTTTGAAGGCACATATGATAATTTCCTCATAGATATTGACGTCACAGGCCGTTAAGGATTTTTGTAGGCTATGTTTTAGCCCACCAAAGAAGTGATAAACCTTTCATTTGGGGGTAACGACAAAGATAGAGGCATATCGTGAAATCCTGTTAATGTTTTCATCATACGCCTCGATGGATTACCCATATTTTTCATGAGGTAAAGGAAGTTCCTTACCATCTTAAGTTATAGGGTGTGAGAACAATATTTATCAAAAAACATTTTTTGGAAATCCTACCATTACAATGCCTCAATATCTTCCTCAATCTTCATATTTTTGATCAATGTCCACCATTGATAAGCTTCACCATCCATATGATAAGTTGACAAAATAACCTTCTCTTATTTAGAACATTAAAGGATAGAGAAGATCTTCTCAAATGGAGTTGATCCATTGTTTGGTGATTGAGGGATTAGATGATCCATTAAAAGTATGATATCATTGTCTCATGGACCTCTCGATTGAGGTTTGATCTTGGGGGGGTTTGCGTTCTTCTTGACCCATGTTTCTATTCAAAACATGAGTGAACTGAGAGAGTACCCTAACAATGTTTGTGATTCCCACTCCCAATAGACTGGGCATCTCATTAGAATAGTCATCACATTGATCATCACATTGGTTTTTTTCCTGATTCCTCCTATTACCAACCATTGGCTTGAATAAAAGGAATGTTAGGGGTAACACATAAGGGGAATTTGATGAAAAAAATGATAGATTATAAATTACGTTTCTTTCCTTAACTAGTGAATTTATAGCCTTTAATCTTGTTATCCATGATCTACTTCCCAACATATATTTTTTGGGGAATTTTTTTTATTCCCATAATAATGGTTCATACTAAGATTATGAATTTACTAAGTTATATCCACTGGGAGTGTTGAAATAAGAGTGTTTCGAGGACTGTTGTCATGCACTAGTTCCCATTCGAGTCTATCTCAAAGTTGTGTTTTTGGGTTTTATCCCTAGATACATTTTTACCAGAGCCACCTCTACTTATTTGTATTCAGATAGGGATGTATTTACTTAATAAACAACTTACTCTATACTCACCAAAATTTATGGATGTTTTTATTACACTTAGTATTATCCAAAAGTATTTTATTAGGGTTTTGAAATCTTAATCCCAAAAATAACTAAACTTATCCTCTGATACCAAATAAAACAACCCTACTCTTTATTACACACATAAACAAGATTCATTACATAAAATTTCACTTAAGAAAACTCTGAAGATCAAGAGGTATAGTTTATTAGGAAATTAGGAACATTTCATAACAACTTTGAATATAAACCACAACAACTTTATTGAAAACTTCTTTGACCATAGAATTTCTTCGTACATAGCATTGCATGGCATAACCTAAGGACATGAATAAGAAAAGGGTGAGCTATAAAGAACAGTAAGGGAGTAAACAAGGAATAACATAAAAAATATTTTACATGTTATGCAATAGGTATATCAATGGGGAATAAGAGAAACATGAACATAAAGGGAATATATAGAATTATTATCATAACATGGAGATGTGGTAATAACATTTATCATAATATTTTCATGAGACAAGGCTCATTGCACACGGATTATCATTATTAAACCCCCATTGGACTTGAATTAGAATTAGAAAAACCTCATTGAACATAGTGTATCATGATATTATTTTTTACCCAATGAATTGGAGTGTTACCAAGGCACACCATTCTTAATCATTTTATTTCATGCGTAAGTGTGCCACATTTATCATACAATATGGATTCATTAAACATCATACTTTATTCCACAAAAAAGAGATGTGGAATACATAAATGTAAGTCCTCAAACAATAAGGACATGTGAATAAAGGTGACTACCCTTGAGAAAGAAATGGGTATGGTATTCACTTACATGTTGATTTTGGAATGGAAATTTCGGTGTAACGTCGGCATCATAACAACGTCAAATAGAAATCATAAAATGGGTTAATGAGAAATAAAGGGATCTATCATAATTTATACATGAAATGGATAGTAAGGGGGTCATGGAATATAATATCCAAACATATTTAATGTAATTTAGATGCATAAAAAGAATTATCTTCTTGAATGTAAATGAGAAGAGAGAAATCCCTTATAGAATTTCGGTATGGTAACAAGTGTACATGGGAGGAATTAATGATAGAGATAAGGGTCTATCATCATTTAAACACAAGGAGGTCAGTAAAGGTGAGGTTCTAAATCATACCCCAAATTTTTTAATTGAAAATAAAAGGTAATAACAATATAAGGAAACATGGAAATAAATAATGGAGGAAGGAAAGTGGGGATCCATTACTTGGAATTGTTATCCCAAAGGCATGGGAGTGGCTTGAGAGAGTATTATTGGGATCTTGGGGTTCCTTAAAAAGATTTTAGAGGGAGTATGTTAGGGGTGTTTCAATATCCAAATGGTTTGAGTGAAGAGGAATGGGAGACTGAGTGGGTTTACATAAGAAAGGAGAAGGAATTATTTATTATTTAGGTTATGGCCACTACACCTTAAACTAATCAGAGCCCCAATCCATACCATGGTTTTTTTCAAAGTGGATTGGAAAAAATTATTTTATAAGGAAAATGGACAAACATAAAAAATACTAGGCTTGCTTATGTGGAGGTGTGCCATACTCTTAAAGAAATCATTTTAAAATGCTAAAATATTTTATAAGTCTTGGAGGGTCCACGAAGGCACAAAAAAATTAATAAAAAAAAATCTAAAATCTCATTATTATATAGGTAAAACATATATTGGTTAAATATTACCTTTATAGTATTTTATTACATCACTATCGTGTCATTAGGATTCCATAAAACACATTATATATTTAAACGGTATTTAATTTTTACCCAAAAATTCTACTATCTCAGAAAATTATGAAAAATTCACCATTGTATAATTTAGAAATCCTGAATCCAAAAATAATATTAATTTAATATAAATAATTTTTTAAATATGTGAATTTTAAATTTTAAAATAAAAACTTACATTTATCATAAATTCTTGGGATTAAAAAAAACCGCTTTCAAACCTTAATAAAAATTACAATTGTATTCATAAAAAATTATACGATCATTTATATTTAATAAAAATTAATTTAGTAATAATATTTTATTAAAATATTATTTAATTAAAAAATAAATTAATTCATAAAAATAAATTTCTTAATTGAATATTAACTAAAAAAACTCTTTATAATTTAAAAACAATTTATGAAGTAACCATAATAAAATGAATTTATATTCTTCATACAAAAAAAGGAACATAATCATAGTGTTAGGGTCTTGTTACATAACCCCTTATAAAACCTGTATATGACCTAAGGGTAAGGTTTTCAATGGTGACAGACACTTGGGGAGGCTCAGATAACATCACAAGGGCGGTAATATCTATTAACTTCCAATTCTCCCATAGACGGTTCTGTTTAATCTTAACATGTTGAAGCTTAGCTTAGGCTTAGTCACGGGCGAAGCCCAATGATTCCACCTCCATTATGAGCTCTGAGAAATGGTCTTTTTATGGAGAAATTCTATGGAATGAGACAATTAATTCCTTTTTCTAAGTACATTGAATTTGTTAAAGCCCTGTATTTATACTAATCATGTGATCACTTTTCAACAGCTATATTAGAAACAATAAAAATTCATAACGGTATTTTAAAATCCAAAAACATAATACCAAGGAAGTTAATATATTTTATATAAAAATTTTACAAAATAAGATATTTAATTAGATCAATGAGAATTTTCATTAATAAATGTTTGGGTGTTACACTCACATTGATGACTTATTTGTTAAAATTGATTATGTTAAAAACATTATAAAATATCATCTTCATTGTAAAAATCATTATTTGAAGGGTAATAGATAAAATATTAATGTAGAGACTTAGTTTTTGGACCTGTAAGACTTTATAATATTCCTACGAATGATTCTAGAGCTAGGAGCGAAGACAGAATGCGATTCCGAGGCCCATTGTGCCCAGAATAAATTTTATAAAAATATTAAGTTTTTTTATACTATGCACGTGGTGGGGTTGTGTTATCTCCGAAATGGTAGCTCAGAATGGGAATATGAGGGCACAGTTTCTTCTAGAGCGTGTTGTTTACCCTAGGCGGGGTGTATACCTTGCGGGCGCATGCCTACTGTGAGAACAACCACCATGGGTGTTTTCGTAAATAAATGGAAAAGTTTATTTATGAGCGTCGCACGAATAACTTCTGGACGGAGACTAAGATAAAAAATATGAGTTTTCCATTGTGTTTATAATGGTGCGTTTACCCTAGGGGTGGCCTCATCTTCTCTGTTCCGGGAGGTTTGGTCTGAGGTGGGGTCGTGTGTGTGATTTAATTGTTTTAATAATAATAATAATAATAATAATAATAATAATAATAATAATAATAATAATAATAATAATAATAATAATAAACAATCATCTCTTTCCCCCAACCCCTTGTACATGTAGGAGGCCACCGACCCCTTTCCTCCTCTACATTGACGAACAAACGACCGACGAAGGAGTCAACATCAGTTGTTTTCGACACCGATCATCGGCAGATTGAGCTCCAGCGCGTCGTAGGCGTCGTTCTGGACCTGAAGCTTCGACGTTTCGCCTGAGAGGTAGGCAATTTGAGTTTCAACCCTCAATCCTATTTATGCTGCGTTTTTTATTCATATTGAATTTGTATCAATGTATATGGGGTCTCATGGGTCACACAGACACCTCTGAATCGAAAAACGGATAACCGGGGTGGTCCCGGCGGTCCGCAGAAGTCTCGCCGGCCTGACACCGGCGCAACAACTCCGACACTGGAAATGGGCGTCTGACCACAACAGACCAGCATGAAGAGGCATCAGTGGCCGCCTAAGGTGCGGCGGCGCACCTCACAGCATGGCGGGGTGGCCGGGTCGGCCAGTGCGGGCCATTCAGATCGGCCGGTTCAGGCAGGTCCGACCCTTTTCTTGTACACGGGGGTTTTAAAACCCCCGTATCTTGCTCCCTGGAGATCCAAATCGCATGCCGTCTATGGCGATGTGACCCTAGTTATCAAGTGAACCATTCAGTGTAGGTTTGGAGGTTTTGAAGTTCTGGATCGTGGCCCGGGTGCTAGAAACGTTGAATAAAATAATGATATTTTATTATTTTTTGACTTCGGGCTGTTGTATCTTATACTTGGAGCGTCCGATTGATGTGATGTCAGTGGCATTGAGACCCTAATGGTACCGAGGATTTTTCTTGATGGTTTTTGGGTTCTCTGACTAAGAACAGGGTGTGGGATCCATGAGGCCATGTTTTGGCGTTTTCAGAGAAACACAACTTTTCCACCGGGTGTCCATTTTGGACGAACGAGTAGTGGATATCATGTGTTTCTTCTAGGGGATCGCAATGGTATGATCTGCTTGATGAGTTTTGGCAGCGTGGTGTGGGCCCAAACTGGGCTGGCTTCGGTTAATAGTGCTTTTTCACCGGTTGTCCATTTAGGGCGAGTTAACAGCCTATCCCGCGTGTTTTTCTACATGGATCATGACAGTGGCCTTGGTAATAGCCTTGGAGGTGCGTGGTGTGGCGTTGTGGCGGGTTTCTAAAGTTAGCAACGTTTGAACTAGCAGTGGTTGAGGGTACTCCCTTGGTTCATTCCTATAAGGGATCGTGCGGAATGACAACCTTAGTATAGGTTTGTGATCCTCTCGATGGGATGTTTAATCTGTTAGAGGTGTGACATTCCTCCGGTGGGCCCGGAGCGGGATCCACTAGCATCGTTTCCCTAGATTGGGTTCTTGGTATTGCTATAACTGTTTATCCATGAGTGGTGATCCCCTATCTAGTAGGTTAACTCCGTAGGGTTTATGGCATCATTGGGAATATGATCCCCTACGCAGTGGGCCGTGCTCAGTTAGGTTGTGGCATCGTCGGGTATACGATCCCCTACTCAGCATGGGGATTATAGTAGGGTTTCAATATCATTGTTTATACGATCCCCTACTCAGCACGTGGTGTTGGTAAGGTTGTGATATCGTCATTTCGATCCCCAATAGCGTGAGATGTACCAGATAGGGTTTCGGTATCATCGTGACCGTCGTGACATGGGTGACAATCCTCTAATTGTGTGTCGTGTTTCGGTCGAGCGCCAGATTGAGTTATGGTATCCCCAAGTAGATCCTGGGAGTGATCCCCTATCTATTAGATCTACGAATGCCAGATCGGGTTGTGGTATCCCCCAGTTGACCCTGGGAGTGATCCCCTATCAGTGAGATCTTTGTATACTGGTGTGGGTTCTATCATCCCCTAGCAGACCCTATGAGCGATCCCCTATCCGATTAGTTTGGTGTTTATGTTGTTTCATTGAGGTTTCCTCAGTGACGATATCCGACAAGCGTGATCTCTCGGGTGAGTGTCTGAGATGTTTGTGTGGGACCTGTGGAGTGTATCTCTCGGATGAGTGTCATCTGGGATGATAGTTATTGTTGAGTGTTCTCTCTTGGTTGTGAACTGTTGTTGGTGATGAGGATGGTACCTCATGTGGCTTGGTGCGTGAGTTGAGTATATCTGGATGTTCATGTTGTATGTATGGGCGTACACCTGGATTGAGCTGACTAGTTGTGTTTAGCCGAGGATGGTCATGAGATATAGTTTCTCTCTCATCTGGGTTCCCTCTAGCTGGGATGAGTGAACTGTTTCCTTTCAATTGCTCTCTTTTGTTTTGGGTTTTTGGGGTTCCTAATGAGTATTTTTATACTCACCCCTACACGAGATTTTCCCGCAGATGTTTGTGTCTTGTGCCGACCACATGCCTTTCAACGGAGTCCGAGGAGGACCTGGAGTAGGTGGAGCTGAGTGAGCGGGACTGACCATGGTGTCTTACCGGAGCTGTGTCGAAGAGCTTTCTGTTGGTGCTTTTGGCTGCATACCCCTACTTTCGTTTAGGTTGGACACCTTTGTAGTTTTCTTTTTTGTGGGCCTTGTTTTCCCCTTTTCATACTACTATTGCACTCTGGTTTGGGATAGTTGTATGCATGCATTTACTTTTCAGTTTTATAAATCTCTACACGGTTTCAGGGAGGTGTTTTTGGGTGCGTGTGTATAGGTACCTTAGGCTAATGTCTCCCATGTGTGTGATAGCATACTCGATGATAGTCACCAACCCCTGGCCTATTAGAGGCGGAATTGGGGAGTCATGGCTCGAGCCCCATTGGGTCGGGTCATGATAGAGTGGTATCAAAGGAGGTTCCACCTTTGGGATCTCAGAGTGTAGCTGGTCTAGCTGTGAGTTTGGTTTGGGTTGCATAGCGGTAGTGTCAGGATGTTTCGAGTTTGTCTTTCAGGCCAGGGACTCTAGTGTTGGTGTGGCAGCCGACGTATCCATTCACTAGGACTCTGATAACCTGTCTTTCGACTCAGGGCATTTGGACACTAGTCGCATGGACATAACAGTACATACATCGTATAGGACTGGGTTTTTGGGGTTCCTTTGTTCTTCTTGAGCCAGCTATCCATATATACTCTTTGACTATGGTGCATCTTGATTGTATTTCAAGATGCCTCCACGACGGTAGCTAGTGAGGGTTCCACAACAAGATTGTGGTGACGATCCGCCCCATGTAGAGGCTGTGGAAGAGGGCACAGGTTCTAAGGATGGACCTCCAGGTGGTCTGCCAGTTGAGCCACCACCTGTCGAGCAGCTAGTTGTGCCGGTAGTTTAGGACGAGGTTGCACGCGTGTAACGAACCTAAATCTTGAATAAATTTTGTTCCCTAATTTTTGTGGGTTATTTTATTTTATACTCAACAAAACTATTTCATTTAATAAAATGAGTATAATGAGACAGTTGGGTTTTGACTGTTATATGACCGTTGGTCAATATGACTGTTGGTAAATAATTGTTACAATTATTTTTTCTAAATACAAGTGATCTTAATTAATATAGAAAGAAGATTCAATGGCCCCATCCAGTAGTCTCGGGCCGATCAAATCCCATCTGACGGAACTTGGGAAGAAGGTAGCACCTTTGGGCTTTGCTCTAGACCAAACCCAAGCCGAACTTCATTGTGTGAAGCTGGAACAGAATCGCCTTTGCAAGAACTTCAAGCTAATAGAAATCACTACTCGGGAAATGTTGGCCGAGCCGCCCCAAGATTCTATCACCCTAGCACACCTTACTCTTAGGTCCTATGCTGGTGTTATAAGGGGCTATGTAACTAGACCATAACTACCTTGTGTAATCCTTTGATTTAAATAAAAATTGTGATTTATTTTTATGGCGAAGTTTGTGAATTTTCAAATGTCCAGATAAATATAGTATGCATATTATTGATGAATTTTAGAAAAATGATATTTTAAAAATATTTATATAAACCTTAAATAATTAATAATGTGTAATCATTTTCAAAAAATGGTCTTCTACAGTTATGTTCAGTAAGAAATTTAGAGTCTAATAAGATCAAATTAATTTTTGTTGAATAGTAATTTATGAATAGTGATTTTACACTTATGATTAGTAATGTGATCAAATGTATTAAGTTACCTAACTTAAGAAAGTATTAATATAATTTAGCTACCTTGATTAAGTAATGTGATTCAATAAAATAGGTAAATAACTGTTTCAAAAATTATTGGTTAAGTATTAGTTTTTTCTGGTGAATAGTGTTTTTTATTTAAAAATTAAATTAAAAATATTTAGACAATTATTTTCATAAAATGAAGTTCATTTTTGAAATTAGAGGATCGATATTTGGTTAAGGTAAATTTTTGGGAATTTTCCAAAATAGTTGAATTTTTAGTGAATAGTGTTTTTATTTAAAAATTAAATTAAAAATATTTAGAAAATTATTTTCATAAAATGGAGTTCATTTTTGAAATCAGAGCATCAATATTTGGTTAAGGTAAATTTTTGGGATTTTTCTGAGAAAGTTGAATTTTCGATGAATAGTGAAAATACAGTTTTTGAGTTTCGGGTGTTTAATGACATCAGTAAGGATGTAATAAGCATGCAATAATTCTAGTAAAATTATGAATATTAAGATAAGGTATGAGGTTTCTCAAGTGCCAATACCTTGGGAAAATACCATGGGCAAGCCCATGGTTTTTCCAATACCACTGATGAGGTGTCCCTTGGCCATTAATAAGTTGTCCCCTCACTTCTCCTATAAATACCAAGACATTCCCTCATTCATTTCATTTAAAAATCATCCCAAATGAATTTATGGTCTCTTTACCTCCCAAGGAGCCCTCCTAATGTGGCCTCAATCCTCCCAAGGTCCCGACCTTCATGCTTTCGAAGTTACTTTTCAAGGTAAGGGATCCTTTCACCCTCCTCTTTCAAGCCATGACTTCCTTTATGTTGTGTCTTCTAGTTTCCATCTATTTTTGTTGAGGGTATGTTCTTATATGTTCTCGTTACTAACCATTTCATGTCTAATTGTTGAGATACCCTTTCCGCTCTCATGAATTTGTTTTCTTAATTATTATGTGACGCCGTTAGGCTGCCGAATGTTTCGTAAAAGGAATCTCATCTTCTCTTTTCTTTCGTGTTTCCTTTTCATATGGTATGTAATTAAAATTTCCATACCATGTTCTTATCTCCATGTAATTATATATTTATACTGTGTTATAAGTTATTTATGAGTGGGTTACTCTTGTACCCTTTCTTTTCAATTTTTTCTAAAACCTTGTCATATAACTGTTATGCTGCGGAAATTTTGCCTCAAAATTTCTATCTCTTTCTCTCCAGAAATTTTATGGTTTTATTTATGTGAATACTCAAAAATATTTCGTTTATTTGGGTATTCATAAATATATAAATATTATCTATTTTATTCTGGAATTGAAATACATAAAACCCTCACTCCCTTTTCATGGGTTATAAATGACATAATGATCTCATTTTTAAGCTCTTTTTAAATGTCACGATTTTGACATGAAACCCATTTCATTGAATCTATTTGGGTTATTTATGAAATTATTGATTATGATATATGTGGATCACATGAAATTAAATACATATTAAGGGTTCTCCCTGATATAGCTCTAATGCATTGGGTAAAGAATTAATCTCTAGAGATGACAAGTTTCACGATACCTTGGTGAATAACCATGGTAATTTTTATGAGCCCTTGGGGATGGACCTTGGTGATATGTTCATGAATTTCTAAATGAAATGTTGTAGCCACATATTAAAGTTATGTTCCAAGTAATTTTTTTATGATATTCCTATTCTTCCATTGCTCATGTATTTATGTTTTTATTCAAGTTATTATTGATACCACAAGTACATTGATTCCCTTGTTTACCCTTACTGGGCCTTCTGCTCACCCTTTCCATTGATGTCTATCTCCAGGATATGAGATGAAGTAAATTTACATAGGTTGAACCTTTTATGAAGTCTTAGAAGTGGTTTAGAAGAATATTTTATGTTGTTTTCATGTATTATGTTCTTGATTTCCAATACACTAAACTTTAAAGATCCTCTATTTGTAAAAAGTAATGATATGTTATGTAATAAAAAGGCGGGATGTCATAGCATAGGCTAAGTGCACTACACGATTTCCAGAGGTAGTGACCTATGAGGTTTTGGGGTGATCCAGACCCTCAGGCAGCTGACGACTGGCTCAAAGCAGTCACCCGAGTTTTCCGCCTGGTGAGGACACCCCCAGATCAGATGGTGGTCTTATCGGCGAGCCTTCTGCATTGTTCGGCCGAGCGATGGTGGATTTTGGTGACGTAGTCCCATGATGAGTAGACTCTCACATGGGTAGAGTTTGAGTGGCTCTTCAGGGAAGAGTTATATCTAGTCATGCTGTGGTCAGTGGGGATCTCAGAGCTAATGCAGCTTCGACAGGAGGGAATGACCATGTCAGAGTACTCAGCGAGGTTTACAGACCTTTCATACTACTCCCTAGATATGGTTCAGGACCTGTTATTTAGGTCTTGGACCTTTGAGTAGGGCCTATGCAGAGACATCTAGGTAGGTGTGGTTTCCTTATGTGTTCCCACCTATGCTGGAGTGCTGGAGCGAGCCTTGGTGGTGTAGATCTTTCTGGTTGAGCAGTTTCAGCCCGTTAGTGTTGGGAGTGTAGTAGCTGAGATGTTGACAACTGGTAGCCGGTGGCAGGCACAAGGGTCTGGACGTGGCTGACATTTCAGGAGGCGACCCCAGGATGGAGGATCTAAGGCTCAGGGCTCACAGGGCTCGCATGCCAGTTTTGGTCAGCCGTAGGAGAGGCGGTGGTACACTTGCGATGGTCGGGGACATCTTTATTGAGATTGTCCGACCCGTCATTCTATTGAGAGGGAGTCGGTCAAAAGGCTGCCTTGGTAGTGACAACTTCTTGAGTTTGGAGGTCCGGAGGGCGACAGATGTGGCGACGGAGCTGGTGCAATAGAAGGAGGTGGTAGGCGGTATCAAATACAACCACCACCACCCCCAGGTGGACCACACCGAGATCAGGGAGCTGGAGGGCGTGGACGAGGACAGCTGTATGCCCTAGAGGCTGTTAACCCAGAGGCTCTGCAAATGGATAGAGGTACGCCTTTTGTCCTTTATACTTTATGCAGTAGTTTTGATAGACACTATTTAGAGGTAATCTTCCCTTTCAATTGTTTGCTTGAGTTTTGTTCAGAGCGTTGGTAAGACCCTATGTGGGTGTTGTTCAGTGTGATTTGAATGTGTGAGGAAGAGGGATATTTCCCCCAACGAGACACATTTTTGTGACGTGATTAAAACCATGCGGGTGAGTCAGTGCTTCCCAAAGAGGATAGTATTGAGATGTGGTGGATGATCCCCCCTAACTTATGTGTTCGAGCATGGGTGTTTGTTGGTGAAATCGCTGGCTTGGGGGACCCAGTTGCTGGTTTGGTTTCTTTCCTTGTGCTTATGGATTTTCAAGGATGAAAAGTTCTAAGGTGGGGATGTAATGGACTGGACCCTCCTGGCCCATTACTTTTCCAAAAGTGAGGCTCCACCAAAACAGTGGCACTGTGACGGTGGAACCATGAGGGTGAGACCGTGACGGTGACACCGTGAAGGTGGAATCGTGATGGTGAGACCGTGACGGTGGCACCGTGACGGTGGCACCGTGAGGGTGCGACCGTGACGGTGACACAGTGACGGTGACACAGTGAAGGTGACACCAAGAGGGTGACATTGTGAGGGTGACACCATGATGGTGGAACCGTGTCCCCTCGCCGAGTACCTGAATTTTCCACTCCCACAATGTATGTTTTGACGTAAATTAATTCTTTTAATCATTTTAAAACCACTTAAAGCCCATAATTAATTCCTGAAAATCCCAAGAACCATCCCAGATGAGGGATATTAAATAACACCTTAATATCATCGTGTGTAACTGCCCAACCACGTGGTCAACCCACGACCCCCACTCACGCGGTTTCGCGTTCTTATCTCAACCATCCGTGGCCCTTATAAACTAAAGGGTTAGGAATGGTTTCATTTTTCCTCGATCGCGGCTTTTCACGAACAGCTTTTGGTGCATCGGGCGAGCCACATCGTTATCCGTAAATTTCCACACCCGGCCTAAACGTCGATAATCTATCAACAAGTAGGGAATTTCTCCTTCGCCTCTCTCTTTTGCGTATCATGCGGGGTGAGCGTTCTTTTGATTCAGTAGAATTGGATAAACCAGACCTAATTAAAGATAATGAACGAATACTGTAAAGAATGAAGGGGGGGCTATGATCGTTGATGTTGTAATATTAAAATAATCTTTCTGAGTTGTGTTGGCTTACACATTCTGAAAATTGAGGTCATTGGTGGTCGTTTTCTGTGCAGTAATGAACCTCTCTTGATGTTTTAAATGGATTGTTTTGTAATTATAAACTCCTGTTATGAAAAGTAAATTGGTTAATCACGTATACCCAGCTGAGTAAATTGAAAGCACCGGGATCAACCCTTCTGTGATAACTCTCGGTTAAAACACACGAAATTTGAAATCACAGAGTGTGTTAATTCTTATAAATCTGAAAATACAGGCATGACCCTGATTTGTGTCGGTGGTAATAGTTTGGTTATTTCCTTTTTTTTGGGATGATTGTTGGAGATATGGTAGGGGATGGTATCCCTTGTTTTTATACTCTCAGTGTTTGTGAAATTGGGGACGGGATCCCCTGTTTTTATGGATTCAGTGTTTGTGAGTTTTGAGACTGGTTGGTTACCTTGTTTATATCAAGAACTGGGGTGGGATCCTCTGTTTATGAAAAACCTTTTTGGGGAGGGGACACAGGGTAGTGTCTCGGGGTTGTCTTGTTCTAGGACTTCGAGGGTTCTCACTTTTCCTTTGTTGTTGTGACTTTACAAGAGAACTGGGTGTGGATACTTAAATTGATGTTTGGCTGGTTTCTTTTCCTTGGTTATGCTTATGGTGTTAGTTTCCCATTAGTTCATAAACTTATTTGAACATTATTACTGAACATGAAAACAAGAATGGGACAAATGGGTTTTGTTGGTGAGAGTTGTGACTCGGACTTGAGCGCTGTTGTGATCTATAGGCTATCTGAAGAAAAAACCTAACTTTGGGTGAGTGCTTGTTACCTATGTATATATTTGTAGTTTTGTGTTTCTTATTCGCGCACCACCCAAGTTGAGCACTTAGTGCCGAACACCCCCATTTCATGGGGGATTGTGTTTTTCCCAACACTATTATTAGTGGCTGGTTATTATCTCCTTTTCTGCTCCCTTTCCCAGATCGCCCAAGTATCTTCGGGCAGGATGTGATGGCCTGAGGTCCATTATTAGCCCATGAACCTTCGGGCGGGGTAGTGTGGTGGTTGACCAGGTGTGTGCGGCATATGGTTTCCTAAGTGTCTTCGGGATGGGGCCCAGGTGTCTTCGGGTGTGGTAGTGGATTTTTCTATCCCAGATGTCTTTGGGTATGGTGGTGGTTGTTCTGGCCTAGGTGTTTGCAGGCGTGGTTACATGTGATAGTTGTGGCCCAGGTGTGTGTGGGCAGGTGTGGCAGTGGGAGTGTGGTGAGAATGGCAGGATTGGTCCAATGCGTAGGATGTCTCAATAACCAGTGGGAAAGTGGCACGGGGTACCCAAAAATTGATGTTCTCTGATTATATATATTACTTGGCTTGCATTATTTGGGGAGTGTGCCTTAGTGAGGCTTGGGTGGATAATTTACCTTGATAGGTGTTTGGTTTACTCCTTTTTCTCACGGGACTTTAGTACGTTTCCCCCACTTGTGCATGAGAGTATTTGGTTTTCCCTACTGAGTGTACTTGTATTCTCACCCTACAAATATAAAACTGCTTTCAGGTTTCCAAGAGGACTTCAGGGATCACGCAGGACCATACTAGCTCGGACCTTTGGGGCAGTTGCAGTTGCTGTTTTCTTCTTTGGTACTTACCTTTGTAGTCACCTTTTGTACTTTGTGGCTTTTACTTTTGGAACATGCATGTGGGAATGGTTTACTTTTGGCTTAACTTTTCTTTTACCTTGGTGTTGTTGAGTTTCATCATCTTATCTCCCGATCTTATAAAACAAAAAGGGGTAATGCCTTCCATTTGTGAGAAATTTCTATACCCTTGGTGCTAGTGTCCACTCCGGGACCTATTGAAGGCGGGTCTCGGGGGTCATTATCTCTCCTTCAACTTAAAGAAGGAAGGGCCTGACAATCTGCTGACCCTTCCCTCTTTTTGGTGAAGGCGGGTCGTGACAGAATTGTATCCGAGGGACGATGATTAAGGGATAGGATGGAGCTTGGAGTTAGGAATAGTGAGGATTGCATGGGACGGTAGGGAAATAGTGTTGGGTGACCTCGGTGCGTGAATTAGGCCAGGGAAGACCGGCTAGGACATGGGATTTTAGGGCCCCCCCGTGATCCGACGCAAGGACTCTGGACCTATCGAACGACCAAGTTATGCCATGATGATTATAGGGTAGAGACCCTAGGAAAGGTACATGCATCATAATGACTTGTGTTCCTTGTTTACCTTGCAGCTATGGCACCTGGAAGGCGACCGCGTGTGGTACAGACGATCGAGGCCCCGCAGACTACCTTGGCTGATCAGTAGAGAGATGACCAAGAAGAGGAGGATGACCAGTGGCAGAGGACACTCCGGGCCTTCCAGCGACAGACCCTCGAGAAGTATGAGGGCAGCACCTCTGACATGAAGACGGAAGGCTGGCTAGAGGATCTAGTGATAGCTTTCGGCCTGATTCGGGCCCCGACTGAGTACTGGGTTCCTCTGGCCGTCATCCAGATGTGGAGAGCAGCACGTCAGTGGTGGATGCTTTACCTAGGGGAGAGGAGAGAGTCTGAGGTGGCGTGGGCTGATTTTGAGAGGGAGTTCCGAGAAGAATTCCTCTCTTCGACGATGAAGGCAGAAATGAGACAGGAGCTACTCTCCCTCCAACAGGGGAGTATGTCCATGAGAGAGCTAGGGATCAAGTTCAAGGACCTCCTACATTTTTCTTCAGACCACTTTCCCGATGAGGAGTCTCGGGAAAGATGTTTGGAGGAGGTTCTCCACCCCTCCCTCCAGTATGTTGTTACCCCCTTTACCCTTCCGACGTACTTAGAGGTCCAGAAGAAGGCCGAAGTGGTGGAGAGGACGCATGCTCTAGGAGGAGTGTCAGGAGAGGGGTTCCAGCTGGGACCATCGAAGGGGAAGGCCTTCAGCACTAGACCTCTAGCATCAGGACCCTCCAGGTTCCGACCGGCATGGAGCAGGCCGCAACAGTTTTAGTTTCGATCCCCTGGTCCTCACCCTTTTCCTTCAGGCCCACGACCATGGTGCTTCATCTGTGGGAGCCCTGGACATCTCCGGAGTCAATGCCTGTACCGGGTATAGTACGGCGGTAGTGGAAAATCCCACCACCCACCCCAGCAGCAGCTTCTAGCCAGACCTTTCCAGAAGCAGCAACAGGGACAGTGAGCTCCCGCTCCTCCGAGGGCAGACGTAGGAGGAGGAGGCCGACCTCAGGGCGCACCTCAGGGACCTCGACTAGGGCGTGGTCGGGGAGGTGGCCGGCAGCTGAGGGGCAGAGGAGCTAGGCATGGACAGTTGCACGCTACAGAGGTAGCAGTTCCAGCAGGGCCGGAGGTTGTTCGAGGTACGATCAATTTGTTTAGCACTCTTACTTATGCTTTGTTCGATACCGAAGCTTCCCACTCCTTTGTTGCACCTATTCTAGCCCGCTCTTTGGGTCTATATGCCGAGAGACTCCCAGTGCCCCTGGTGTTTAGCACACCAGTAGGGGGTCAGACCGACTTGTTGTTTGTTTGTCAGGGATGCAGACTGATGATAGGGCCACATCAGTCGGTTAGGGATCTTCTTCTGCTACAGATACAACCATACGATATCATCCTAGGCATCGACTGGCTATTCTCTGTGTGCGCCATCATCGACTATTTCCGAAGAAGGGTCTTGTTCTCAGACTTGGGCGGCCGGCATGTTACCTTCACCAGTGAGTGGATCGGTCAGAAGGGCAACAGACGAGAGGAACCCCTCCTCTCCTTATTAGCTGAGCTATCAGTAGAGTCAGTAGATGCCGAGATAGTGGGTGTGCCAGAGGTTGTCCATGAGTTTATGGACATCTTTCCTAAGGAGGTGACGACTCTACCCCCTTGATTTGATTTCGAGTTTGGGTAGACCTGCAGCCCGACACTCGTCCGATCTCGATGGCTCCTTATCGGATGGCACCTTCAGAGCTACGGGAGTTGAGGATTTAGATTGACGATCTGATGAAGAGGGGTTATGTTCGGCCGAGTGCGTCACCATGGGGTTCTCTAGTCTTGTTCGCAAAGAAGGCAGATGGTGGTCTTAGGTTGTGCATAGATTACAGGAGGCAGAATCAGGTGACGATCAAGAATCGCTACCCTCTTCCGAGGATAGACAATCTTTTCAACCAGCTGAAAGGGGGAGGATGGTTCTCAAAGATCGACCTACGGTCTGGGTACCACCATCTGAGAGTGAAGGAGAGCGACATCCTGAAAACGACCTTCAGGTACAGATATGGACACTTCGATTTCATAGTCATGCCCTTCGGTGTTACGAATGCCCCAGCTGTGTTCATGGGTCTTATGAACTCCATATTCCGGGAGTACCTGGATCGGTTCGTAGTTGTGTTCATCGATGACATCCTGATCTATTCAAGATCAGAGGAGGACCATGCAGAGCACTTGAGGATGGTTTTGGAGGTCCTCCAACAACACCAGCTCTATGGTAAGTTGTCAAAATGAATGTTCTGGACACGAGAAGTGCACTTCCTCAGACATGTGGTGTCCGAGCGGGGGGTAGCGGTGGACCCATCAAAGGTTGAGGCAGTTGTTTCTTGGGCAACACCCAAGAATGTGGTAGAGGTCCGTAGTTTCCTCAGGTTGGCAGGTTACTATTGGAGGTTCGTACCCAACTTCTCCCGAGTAGCAGCCCCTTTGACAGCCCTGACCAAGAAAGACAAGGTTTTCGTGTGGAGTGAGCAGTGTGAGTCAGCCTTCAGCTATTTGAAAGAGAAGTTGGTTAGTGCCCCAGTGTTGAGATTACTAGAAGAAGGGGCGGATTATGAGGTGTTCTGTGATTCTTCAGGACATGGCATGGGATGTGTGTTGATGCAGGGACAAGGGGTGATCTCTTATGGGTCTAGGCAGCTATGCCCCCATGAGTGTAATTACGCCACCCATGACCTCGAGCTTGCAGCGGTCGTTTTTGCGCTAAAATTATGGCGGCACTACCTCATCGGAGAACGCTTTGTGGTCTTCACGGATCACATAAGCTTGAGGTATATCTTCTCCCAGCAGGACATAAACTTGCGACAGCGGAGATGGGTGGAGTTCCTTCAGGATTACAACTTCGAGATCTCTTATACTGAGGGCAAGGGCAATGTAGTGGCTGATGCCTTGAGCAGGAGGACGCAGAAGGATGCGGTCCGAGAGTCGGCGGATGCCTGGAAAGTGATGGAGGAGTTGGCTTCCTTACACCTGGATGCGAGGATGGATGGTGGTAGAGTTTTCCTATATCAGATGACAGTGCAATATTCTCTATTGCAATAAGTGGAGGAGTCTTAGTGGGAAGACCCAAAGTGTGAAGTGATGCATGACTGAGTTGACCAGGGCAATGCTCCGGAAGGATGGATAGAGGATGGTCAGAACCGGATTCTTTTCTAGGAAAGGTCGTTTGTTCCAGGAGTGATGCGCGGAAAGGTTCTCAGTGAGTTCCAAAACTCACCCCTAGCAGTACACCCATGATTTTCCAAGATGTACCAGGGATTGAAGAGACAGTTTTGGTGGCCTGGAGTGAAGCGAGCAGTGGAAGAGTTTGTGGCCAAGTGCTTAGTGTGTTAGCAAGTGAAGGATGAACACTGAGTTCCAGGCGGCCTACTGTAGTCTCTAGATGTCCCCGAGTGGAAGTGGGATGTCATCTTGATGGATTTTGTCACGGGACTTCCCAAGGTCCAAGGGGAATACGACACCATCTGGGTGGTAGTGGACCGGTTAACGAAATTGGCCCACTTTCAGGCGATCAGGGAGTCGAGTACTATGGATGCTTTGGAACGAAAGTACGTGGATGAGGTGGTGAGGTTGCATGGAGTTTTGAGGTCTATAGTCTCGGATAGGGATGCATGGTTTACCTCACAGGTCTGGAAAGGATTTCAGCATTCTTTTGGAACATAGTTACGCCTTAGCACTACTTTCCATCCCCAGACAGATGGACAAATAGAGCGCACCATCCAGACCTTGGAGGATATGCTGCGGGCATGTGTTCTGGACTCAGGAGGATCATGGGTGCGACACTTGCCCCTGGTAGAGTTCGCCTACAATAATAGTTATCACTCTACCATCGGTATGGCCCCGTTTGAAGCCTTGTACAGGAGGCCCTGCCGTTCACCTATGTGTTGGGACAAAGTGGGAGAGGCAGACATCCTTGGCCTGTAGGTGGTACAGAGCACGAAAGAGAAGGTTCAGCTCATACAGGAAAGGATGAAGGCTACCCAGGACCAACAGAAGTCGTATGCTGATACCAGGAGGAGGCCCTTGGAGTCTGAGGTTGGAGACCATGTGTTCTTGAAGGTCTCCCCTCGGCGTGGGCAGCAGAGGTTCGGCAAGGGGAGTAATCTTTCTCCCAGGTTCATCGGACCCTTCGAAGTGTTGCGGTGGGTCGGCGAAGTGTCTTATCAGCTAGCGTTACCACCACCGCTACTGAGGATACATGATGTCTTTCTTGTGTCCCAGCTCCGTCGGTATCTGCATGATGATTCACACGTCCTTGATTGGGGTGATCTGGACATCGAGGACGATGTGACCTTTGTGGAGAGACCAGTGAAGATTGAGGATCGCAAGGAGAAGTTGCTTTGTGGGCGAACCATTCCCTTGGTTCGTGTGTTGTGGAGACATGGTGGGCTTGAGGAGAGTACGTGGGAGAGGGAAGCACAGATGCGTACCCAGTACCCCGATTTGTTTAGAGTTTTGTTCCTCGTTTTACCTATTGTGGTAGAACATTTTGTCTTTTTGGATATGAAATGTATTGGTTTTCCTTCCTCTGAATGTGTGTGAAAAGACCTGGCTATGGGGGAGGAGAGAACCCGCCCCCTAATCAAGACGCATTAAGGTGGATGCGATTAAACCTGTGCGGGCGAGTCAGTGATGCCCAAAGTGGATAATATCTTGACATGGGAGAGGAGACTCCCCAACCCACATGCCTGGGCAGTTTGGCATCGTATGTTGCTTGGTTCTTGTCAGGGAAGTGTTTTTAGTTAGCATGGGTTCACTTCTAAGAGTTATCTTTCGAGGTGGTTGTTCGGACCCTCTATTTCCTTCTTGGTTTGTTTTGATTCTCGAGGATGAGAATCGTTTAATAGGTATCTAATGTAATGGACTGGACCCTCCTGGCCCATTACTTTTCCAAAAGTGAGGCTCCACCAAAAAAGTGGCACTGTGACGGTGGCACCATGTGGGTGAGACCGTGAGGGTGACACCGTGACGGTGGGACCGTGACTGTGACACCGTGACGGTGGAACCATGACGGTGGCACCGTGAGGGTGAGACCGTGATGGTGACACCATGACGGTGGAACCGTGACGGTGAGACCGTGATAGTGGCACCATGACAGTGAGACCGTGACGGTTGAACCGTGATGGTGTGACCGTGACGATGACACCGTGATAGTGGAACCGTCAGGGTGGCACCATGAGGGTGACACCGTAAGGGTGACACCGTGAGGGTGACACCGTGAGGGTGACACCCTGACGGTGGCACCGTGTCCCCTAATCGAGTACCTGACTTTTCCGCTCCCGCAACGTAAGTTTTGAAGTAAATCAATTCTTTTACTCCCTTTAAAACCACTTAAAGCCCGTAATTAATTCCTGAAAATCCCGAGAAAAATCCCCGATGGGGTATTTTAAATAACACCTTAATATAATTGTGTGTAACTGCCCAACAGTGTGGTCAACCCACGACCCCCGCTCACCCGGTTTCATGTTCTTATCTCAACCGCCTGCGGCCCTTATAAACTAAAGGGTTAGGCATGGTTTCTTCTTTCCTCAATCGCGGATTTTCACGAACATCTTTTGGTACGTCGGGCGAGCCGCATCTTTATCCGTAAATTTCCACGCCTGGCCTAAACGTCGATCATCTATCAACAAGTAGGGAATTTATCCTTCACCTCTCTCTTTTGTGTATCATGCGGGGTGGGTGTGATTTTGATTCTGTAGAATTGGATAAACCAGACCTAATTAAAGATAATGAACTAATCCTATAAAGAATGAAAGGAGGGGTTGTGATCGTTGATGTTTTTATATTAAAATCATCTTTCTGAGGTGTGATGGATTACGCATTCTGAAAATTGAGGCCATTGGTGGTCATTGTCTGTGCACTAATGAACCCCTCGTGATGTTTTAAATGGCTTGTTTTGTAATTATAAACTCTTGTTGTGAAAAGTAAATTGGTTAATCACGTATACCCGGCTGAGTAAATTGAAAGCACCAGGATCAACCCTTCTGTGATAAATCCCGGTTAAAACACACAGAATTTGAAATCATGGAGTGTGTTAAATCTTATAAATCTGAAAATACAGGCGTGGCCCTCCTTTGTGTCGGTGGTAGTGGTTTGTTTGTTTCCTTTTTTGGGCTGATTTTTGGAGATGTGGGAGGGGATGGGATCCCCTGTTTTTATAATCTCGGTGGTTGTGAAATTGGGGATGGGATCCCCTGTTGTTATGGATTCAGTGTTTGTGAGTTTTGAGACCGGGTGGTTACCTTGTTTATATCACGAATTGGGGTGGGATCCTCTATTGATGAAAAACCATTTTGGGGGAGGGGACACAAGGCAGTGTCTCAGGGTTGTCTGGTTCCAGGACTTTGAGGGTTCTCACTTTTCCTTTGTTGTTGTGACTTTACAAGAGAACCGGGTGTGGATACTTAAATTGACGTTTGGCTAGTTTCTTTTCCTTGGTTATGCTTATGGTGTTAGTTGCCTAGTAGTGCATAAACTTATTTGAACATTATTACTGAACATGAAAACAAGAATGGGACAAATGGGTTTTGTTGGCGAGAGTTGTGACTCGGACTTGAGCGCTGTTGTGATCTCTAGGCGATCTGAAGAAAAAACCTAACTTTGGGTGAGTTCTTGTTACCTATGTATATATTTGTAGTTTTTTGTTTCTTATTTGTGCCCCACCCAAGTGGATTACTTAGTGCCGAACACCCCCATTTCATGGGGGAGGGTGTTTTTCCCAACACTATTATTAGTGGCTGGTTATTATCTCCTTTTCTGCTCCCTTTCCTGGATAGCCCAAGTATCTTCTGGCAGGTTGTGACGGCCTGAGGTCCATTATTAGCCCAAGAACCTTCGGGCAGGGTAGTTTGGTGGTTGGACAGGTGTGTGCGGCAGGTGGTTTCCCAAGTGTCTTTGGGATGAGGCCCAGGTGTCTTCAAGCGTGGCAGTAGATTTTTCTAGCCTAGGTGTCTTCGGGTGTGGTGGTGGTTTTTTTGGACTAGGTGTTTGCTGGCGTGGTTACATGTGATAGTTGTGGCCCAGGTGTTTGGTTTCGGGATTCGGCAGTGGGACTGCATGTGGTTGTGGCCCAGGTGTGTGTGGGTGGGTGTGACAGTGGGACTGCGGTGAGAATGACAAGATTGGCCCGATGCGTAGGATATCTCAATAACCAGTGGGAAAGTGGCGTGGGGTACCCAAACATCGATGTGATCTGATTATATATATTACTTGACTTTTGTTATTTGGGGAGTGTGCCTTGGTGAGGGTTGGGTGGATAATTTACCTTGATAGGTGTTTGGTTTACTCCTTTTTCTCACGGGACTTTAGTACGTTTCCCCCACTTGTGCACGAGAGTATTTGGTTTTCCCTACTGAGTGTACTTGTATGCTCACCCTACGTATATAAAAATGCTTTCAGGTTTCCAGGAGGACTTCGAGGATCACGCAGGACCATACTAGCTCGGACCTTTGGGGCAGTTGCAGTTGCTGCTTTTCTTCTTTGGTACTTACCTTTGTAGTCACCTTTTTTACTTTGTGGCTTTTACTTTCGGAACATGCATGTGGGAATGGTTTACTTTTGGATTTACTTTTCTTTTACCTTGGTGTTGTTGAGTTTCATCATCTTATCTCCTGATCTTATAAAACAAAACGTGGTAATTCCTTCCATTTGTGAGAAATTTCTATACCCTTGGTGCTAGTCGCCACTCCGGGACCTATTGAAGGCGGGTCTCGGGGGTCATTATCTCTCCTTCAACTTAAAGAAGGAAGGGCCTGGAAATCTGCTGACCCTTCCCTCCTTTTGGTGAATTCAGGTCATGATAGGGGAGGATGTAGAGACTCGGGTTTTGGACCTTTCAGACTTTAGAATATTTCTACGAATGATTCCAAAGCTAGGCATGAAGATGGCATGCGATTCCGAGGCCCGGTGTGCCCAGAACAAATTTTATAAAAATATTAAGTATTTTTATACTATGCACATGGAGGGGGTGTGTTATCTCATGAAAGGTAGCTCAGAACGGGAATCTGATGGCATGGTTGTATCTGGAGCTTTCCGTTTACCCTAGTTGGGGTGTAAACCTTGCAGGCGCAGTCCTACTGTGAGAAAAGCCACCAGGGGAGTTTTCATTAATAAATTAAAAGGTGTCTTTATGAGCGTCAACTCAAATAACTTCTGGATAGAGTCTTGGATAAAAAATTTGAGCCCACCGTTTCATTTAGAATGGTGTGTTTACCCTAGGGGCGACCTCATCTTCTCTATGCTGGGAGGTTTGGTCTGAGGCGAGGTCGTGTGTGTGATTTAATTGTTTTAGAAAATAATAATAATAATAATAATAAAACAATCATCTCTTCCCCCAACCCCTTGTACGTATAGGAGGCCACCTCCCCCTTTCCTTCTCTTTTTGATTGAACAAATTACCCACAAAGGATCCAACGTCTGCCGTTTTCGACGCTGATCATCGGCAGATCGAGCTCTAGCGCGTCACAGGCATCGTTCTGCATCCGAAGCTTCAGCGTTTCACCCATGAGGTATGTGATTTGAGTTTTAATCTCTGATCATATTTATAATGCGTTTTTATTCATTTTTAATTCGTAGCAGTGTAGAATGGATCCAGAGGGTCACGCAGACACCTCCGGATCGAAAAACGGACCACTGGGGTGGTTCCGGAAGTCCGCAGAAGCCTCGCCGGCGCGGCGAGGCAGCGACGGTCGCCTGAGGCGTGGCGTCGTGCCACCCAGCATGGTGGAGGGCCACTGTCCCGTAGTGGGGTTGGCCGCAGCACAGTGAAGGGATGCCGGTTGGGGCGGCCGACGGCGACGGCGGTAGGGTCGGCCGGTTCAGGCCGGTTCGACCCTTTTCTTTTAAACGGGGGTTTTAAAACCCCCGTATCTTGCTCCCTAAAGATCCAAATCATGTGCCATCAGTGGCGACACGAACCTAGAGATGAGGAGAACTCTTCGGTGTGATTTCGGAGGTTTCAAAGTTGGGGATAGTGGCCTGGGTTTTGGAAATGTCGAATAAAATAATGACATTTTATTATTATTTGAATTCGGGCCATTGAATCTTCTACCCGGAGTGTCCGATTGACGTGCCATCAGTGGAATTGAGACCCTGATGGTATGGTGGAATTTTCTCGACAGTTTTCAATTGTTCTGACTGAGAATATGGTGTGTGCTCCATCAGGCCGGGTTTTGGCATTTTTGGAGAAACACAACTTTTCCACCGGGTGTCCATTTTGGACAAATGGGTAGTTGATCCCATGTGTTTTTTCGAGGGGATCACAATGGTACAATCTGCTTGAAATTTTTCGAGATCTTGGTGTGGGGCCCACCCATGCTGGCTTCGGTGAATTATTCCTTTCTCACCGGTTGTCCTTTTTAGGCGAGTAAATAGCCTATCCTGTGTGTTTTTCCGTGTGGATCGCGATGGTGGCCTCGGTAATGGCCTTGGAGGTGTGTGGTGTGGCATTGTGGAGGGTCGCTTGGGTTAGTGACATTTGGACCAGTAGTGGTTGAGGGTACTCCTTTGGTTCATTCTTACGAGGGTTCACGTGACATCACAACCTTAGTATAGGTTTGTGATCCTCTTGATGGAATGTTTAATCTGTTATAGTTATGGCATCCCTCCAGTGGACCCGGAGTAGGATCCTCTAGCATCCTTTCCCTAGATTGGGTTTTTGGTATCGCTGTGACCACTTGTCCACGGGCGGTGATCCCCTATCTATCAGGTTAAATCCATAGGTTTTGTGGAATCATCAGGAATATGATCCCCTACACAGTGGGCCATGCTCAGTATGGTT
The DNA here is from genome assembly GCA_963277665.1 of Viscum album. Lineage (NCBI taxonomy): Eukaryota > Viridiplantae > Streptophyta > Magnoliopsida > Santalales > Viscaceae > Viscum > Viscum album. The sequence continues at coordinate 1,994,186,984 of OY728150.1, read as the reverse complement.
GTGGCATTGTTGGGTATACGATCCCCTACTCAACATGAGGATTATAGTAGGGTTGTGGTATCATTGGTTATACAATCCCATACATAGTGTGTGGTGTTGTTAGGGTTGCGGTATTATCAGTTCGATCCCCTACAGTGCGAGATGTACCAAATAGGGTTTTATTAGCGTCATGATCGTCGTGACATGAGGTGATGATCCTCTATCTGTGTGTCGTGTATCTGTCGAGTGCCAGATCGGGTTGTGGTATCACCCAACAAGTCCTAGGAGTGATCCCCTATCTGTGATATCTACGAATGCCAGATCAGGTTGTGGTATCCCCCAGCAGACCCTAGGAGTGATCCCCTATCTGTGAGATATTCATATACCGGTGTGGGTTCTGGTATCCCCTAGCAGACCCTAAGACCGATCCCCTATCTGAGGAGTTTGGTGGTTTTGTTGTTTCAACAGGGTTTCCTCAGTGACGATATCTGATGAGCGTGATCTCTTGGGTGAGCCTCTAAGATGTTTGTGTGGGACCTGATGGAGTGTATCTCTCGGATTAGTGTCATCTGGGATGATAGTGATCGTGGAGTGTGCTCTCCTGGTTGTGAACTATTGCTGGTGATGATGTCGGTACCCCATATGGCTTGGTTCATGAGCTGAGTATATCTGGATGTTCATGGTGTATATATGGGTGTACACCTGGATTGAGATGACTAGTTGTGTTTAGCCAAGGATGGTCCCGAGATTGATTTTCTCTCTCGTCTAGGTTCCCTCTGGATGGGATGTGCGGACTGTTACCTTTCAGTTTCTCTCTTTTGTTTTGGGGTTTGGGGGTGCCTACTGAGTATTGTTATACTCACCCCTGCATGGGCATTTCCCTCACATGTTTGTGTCTCGTGCAGACCACAGGCCTTTCGACGGAGTCCCAGGGGGACCTGGAGCAGGCAGAGCTGAGTGAGCAGGACCGACCGTGGAATCTTACCAGAGCTGTGCCGAGGAGCTTTCTAGTGGTGCTTTTGGCAGCGTACCCCTTCTTCTGAGCAGGTTGGACGCCTTTGTAGTTTTCTTTTGGTGGGCCCTGTTTTTCCCTTTTCGTACTGTTGTTTCACTCTAGTTTGGGATAGTTGTATGCATGCATTTAATTTTTAGTTTTATATACCTCTACACTATTGCATAGAGGTGTTTGTGGGTGCGTGTGTACAGGTACCTTAGGCTAATGTCTCCCATGTTTATGATAGCCGACTCAGTGCTAGTTTCCATCCCCTGGCCTATTAGAGGTGGGCTTTGGGAGTCATGACACGAGCCCCGTTGGGTCGGGTCGTGACAATTAAAATAAAATTTAAAAAAAATATAGAAACAATGAGTTTATATTTATATGATTTAAAATAATTAACATAAAAAATGTCTATATAGAAGAGATTTATATTGTCATTTTATACCACCTCGAAAAAATTTTAGACATATTAATTAATTTAATTTTTTTACGATGTAAGTAAAAAAGAATAACATTTAGAATATTTATGGATTGTGATAGAGACTTAAAAAAGGTTAATTTGTTTAAAAAAATTATAATTTTTAAAGTTATTTTAAAGTATGAAATATTCCTTAAGAATATGATCAGTATCACATGTATTTTTATAGATATATAAAATAAAATAGGGATCTAAGAATAACCAAGATCAACTAGTGTGAAAGAGATCTATATTGTTATTTTATTAATAAGTATTTAAAAAAACATTTTGATAAAATTTTCATGAATATACAACTAACTATGTATTTTTAGAAGGTATTAATATATCTTTCTTAAAAAGGGAATTCCCTTGTCTGGCCTTTTCAAACCCTCCACACAAGTAAACCCCCCTCCCCACGAAGGGGTCACTCTGGAGAGAGCCCCAGCCGGGAAGGAGCCATTGCCAGCCGAGATGGCAGAGCATCCCGGAGGGTGACGGCCCGACAGTGATGGTCCATCAAGCGATCTGTCAGCGATTGGGCCGCGCCTCATTTTTCCCGCCCAGATGAGACTGGGCGACCCAGAAAGGTGGGTGGATCTTGGGGGAGAGTCTCACCACGAAAGAAGACTCCCAGTATTCGAACCCTGAACCTCCCAAAGAACAGAGTGGATGTGCTACTCACCTTCACCACCACACTACCACCAAAGTGGCTTAGAAGGTATTAATATATGTTTCGATATTACATTTTTAATAAACCTTAATGTTGTTGAATATGTGGATGGTTACTACACATGAACTCACAGTACCATCAATCAGTAAATGATTATTGAGTACTCATGTGAAATGATAAATAAATATCATATACAAAAAAATAATATAAAATAGATAAATTAAACTAAAAAATGATCTGCTAAAAGAATCTATATTAATTTCATTGATGATTTGGTGTAATTACCTCTATTGAGGGAATTGTGATATAAATAATTACATATATTGATGAAAAAAGTATAAATAATATATTTTAAAAATGAATCTAAATATGTATTAACATAGATGGTTCATGTTAACAATGGATAATAAATGGAAAATGCATTACAATCTCAAGAATGAAAATAATGAAGTTGATTATCTTAGGATAAAGAAACCTACTAAACTATCAATGATGGGGATTGAAAAATTCCCAATATTCATGGATATGTTGAGGATTTATTTGGAAATCATAAGGTTTGTTATGAAATCCTATCATTTTCAAATGATTACCAATCTAGATATCTAATAAAAAATATAGAAGGACTAAATGAAATATTTATATCTAAAAATAAATTATAGAGGGATAATTGAAGGGTTTATCCATTAGTTAAACATATATGAATATAGATTTATTCACATTATAACCCAATTATGTGTTCCATAAACCCAAACCATAATAAAAGGGATGTTAAATGATTCAGAAAGATCATTTTTCTATATATACTTTAGATTCACTAATATGTATATAGATATATAGGGTTTTTTTGTTTGGATGGAAAATATTATGGAATATAGATCAATGTTCTTGTTCATGAATAATTTATGAAAAAATATCATAATTCAAAGGTGATGATGCTGTTATAACCCAAAGAAACATGGAAATGGGATAATTTCATTACATAGTTTTTCATAGGTCTTTTAAATATATCTATTGTTAAAAATCTATATAAGATATAGTGAATTGAATTATAAATAATTACCTCTTCAGCATTATTTGTGAATATATATATTTTACTAACATTACATGATATATGGAAGATAAGTGGAATGGATGTAAAGAATTCTGTCTTTGGTATATCCAACCTCTTCACCCTTATCTAATGTTAAAAAATTCAAATATCAACCATTCAAAATATTGAGCTCCTAAATATTTATCATTAACATCATTAATGTCTGTTGAAGGATACTTATTATTTATATTAATGGCAGTGATCTACTTTTAGTCAATGAACAATATCTTAGACAAATCCTTCTTTTTCAACTATAAAATGGGAACTCATTGTGAAACACTTGTGATTATAAATACCATTTAACACTCTCCTATAGGGTTTTAATAAACTCTACCAACTCAACTAATTTATTTGTATATGGAGTTTTAGACCTTTTCCTTTCATTAGGAATGAGTTCAATGAAAAAGTCAACATCATGCTTAACTGGATGCCCACATAATTCCATTAGAAATATGTCAATTTTTTTACAATGGGTACATACACTATTATAATGTTTTAATTACTTTGTATTGATATCTGTTTCACATCTATTTATCCCATAATTAAATTTAGGTATGTTACAATAGGTGGCTAAAGAAGAGGCTCAGGAGATAAAGTATATCCCCTCAAAACAATGGATTATTTTTCCCCCATAAAAACTAAAATCTATTTCTCTCAATAATAAATTATCTGAATATAAATTTATATCAAATCCATACCAAATAATATGTAAATTTAAACCACAGGTGTAAAAATCATTTTTCCCCCACATTATATCTGTACATCTAAATATGGACTACTCAATAAATCATCATTTCAAAATGATTTGATTAGATATCTTGACTAACATAACTTTTATTATAGTATTAGGGGAGGACTCAATTATATCAACAAATATGCATGACATAAAGTAGTGAAAATATCCAAAATAAACCATTTAATTGACTAAAATTGAGTTTAGAATCAAGAATCTTCTATAACATCACTTAGTACTTAAACATTAGTTTTAATGATCTTATAATCTATAACATGCTCTTGAATCCTTTTCCATAGGTTAATTCACTTTATATTTGGGTAATTAATTTATATTGTGCCCCATATCCTTAGAGTTAATGTATTGAACATTAATAAATTCTTTGTTTCCTTTCTATTCACGAGCTTTATGTAATTTTTATCTACACATGAAATCATATCCCATTATTTTCATTTACCTAGTAGTGTTTTTTTCATATATATTACATTTGGAGAATTATATCATTCTATGTATACCATTTTTAATAATTTTCATTCCTTGGTCATCATCATTTCAATACTTCTACATATTTACTTTGATGAAATAAGTCATGGAGAAATCCTTCTCTATAATAATGTATCTTGATACTATATAATCATATGATAAAAATTTATGATAAAATAATTCTATTCAATGTCTCAATTTTATCCTATAAAAAAATGATCAATATTGATTTTTGGTTAATATAAATAGTTTATAGCTTGTCTGGAGAACATCCTAAGGTTATCCTCACACTCAATAAAAATTTCCACTTACTTATATTTGAGATTGTGGAATTTCCTTTCCATTTAAAGTCATTTTTCATGAGGAATATTTTTTCCATAGAATATATCCTTATATTTTCTTCATTTTATTCTATCTATCTATAATTTCACTTATCTTTCAATATTTATAACCACAATTAATTTTTATCTTCATTGATATGTCATTCCTAATTGAATTTTTTTCCCTTTGACTATATCCAAAATTATGAAATATCTCTTCTTGGGTCATGATTCATATCATAGATACTGATAGACTACTTGTTCCACAAAATGATGTAGTTTTTTGTTTAATGAAGTTCTAAAAAATAGTTACAACACTTTTTTTGAGATAATTTCTCTTTAAGGGAGTTATTATACTTCAAAACTAAGTAGAAATACCCTAATATAATAATGATTTGATTAGAATCCAAGTCCCACCTCATTGACCATCATAGGAGAAACATACTTAAATTTACTATGGGTTTTAGTAATATTTATATTCTATTATCCAGTTACTATCCCGAAATAAAATTTTAATCAAAATTGGAATAAAATATTGAATTGTAAGTTACAATTCCAATTAGGTTTTCTAGGAATATATTTTCAAAATCATTTGGGTTCTTCTTAGTTTTTATTCTATCTAACAGGTTTCCACTAAAACTAGCCCCCAAGGTTTCTACTAGACATTATTTGATGCGAACTATAACAATAGATACTCCATAAATATAAATCTAGAATGATTGTTAGATTATTAATAAAAAATATCAGAGTTCCTATAGAATCTAATATCTTAGTAGTCTTAGAAGGCTTGATACATAAGTATTTTTCATTTTACACATGAAAACAATAATGAATAAAAACTCAAAGGGAACATTATTATCCCTTCAAGAATATCATTGAAGATTGAACATAGGTCTCTTCTAGGATAATTTAGGAAAGGAAAAAATATCGATAAATTTATGTTTTCTGTAAAGAATGGTATAAAAAAATCTATCATTCATAAAAATAGAATAAATAGTATTTTAGTAACGATTGATTAAAATAAGTTTATAATATAATGAAATAAATGGAATACTATATCTACTAAAATAAATAAACTTATGTTAATAATTAAAGATATCATATTGATGGAATGAATAATTCCAGACATCATAAACATGTCATTAATTAATTCTTCCATGGAATCATATGTAAATGATAATGGAATATGAAAATATCATTAATATCTTGTCTCACTAGACATACTGATGCATAAATGGTCTGTCTATATGGGGCCCAACCATTTTTATTTAAATCTAATGGACTGACCATATAATTTAAGATGAAATTTCATAACATTACTTATGGAAACTATTACATAATTAGTGGTTGAAATAAAATAATGCTTATCAGTATAATGTAAATATAGAAAAAATAATTTACCATTAATTTGAAAAAAAATCTATCTAAGAGAATAGTTTGATATTAAATTAGAAATTATTGGCTATTTACATAGTAATAGGAAATTCATTTTTCAAATAAATAAAGATAAGGTGGTGGAGTTGTTACATTAAAGGTACTATTTTATAAATATAATATAGTAATTTAGATTAGTAGTCAATAGTATTAAGATAATATACAATTAGTAGAAAAACCCTTTATTAAAATTCATTAATAGTGTTTGATATATTCAAATAATATCACTAGAGAGTGTCTATCCATGTGTGTTGTAATGGGCACACTCATTATGTACTGAGTAAATATTGATTTTCTAGTCAAAAAAAATTATTTGGTGTGATTACCCCTAGGTTTATCTATTCTAAAACTGTATATACATTCCAATATCTATGTAGTGGTTTCATTTCTAAGAGATCCACGCATATACACATTACAAAATATTAGATTTTTTATAATTATGACCGATTAAGAAATGTTTCATCAAAAACACCGTAAAAATATAGAGTTAGTAATTAAAATCAATATATAGTGAAATAAATGTGAATAATTATATAATAAGTCAAATAAGAATTATTTACACCATATAATTAAATATCTATGTACAATACAAAACATCTCACATATAAAAGTAATTTGATATGAAAATTTATATACTTTTAATAATGATTAATACTTTTATTATATAATCTCCACTATAACAAGAATTACTATGTTAGTACCTTATTCCACAACCTTATTCCTGACTATAATATTATATAAACATCAGTTATAATTACACTCTATATTTATACTAGTTAGATATTATTGATTTTAAATATCAGGTATGTGTAATATTGAATGTTTTGAAAAGGTTTTATAAAATAAGTGTAGTTACTCATTATTATTGACAAATTAACTATAATAATGTAACAAAAGAAATTATAATTGATGATTCATAATTATTTATAATTTTACAATTTCAATATTTTTGGGATTGGATTTTAATCCTTACAGATGAAATTTATGGTAAACAAGGTTTGGTGAATTTCAATGAACATACAATCTATGTCAACTAATGAGTTTAATATTTATTTTCCCAATATATAATAAATATGAAAACATTATTTTATTGTATATATCTTATATTATTAGTCAAAAAAAAATTATCCATCAATGATAATATTTTATATCATTGTTCATGTAGGAAGTTATACTGACCATAACATAAACATATCATAATTAATGGATGTCTATGAATGTGAAACAAGATTATTTGAAAAAAATAACCATATTATAGAATAATAATGACATTAATTAGATATTTTTATGATGTTCAATCAAATTTTGAGATATTTTAAAAAATTATAAAGAAAATACTGGACAAATGAAACTTGAAACTTCGTGGAGGTGGTATTCTACACAAACACATAATTAACAATTTTGGTTTCCTAAAAAGATAATAGGAAGGGTGATTAATGGTTATTCACATAATAAACAAAATTGAATAATACTAATTAAAAAATAAAAATATTTAAAAGGAAAATATATTTTAAATGGAATTATATAAAGTAAAAAATTTAAGGGAAATCTAGTACTTACTTTGAGAAGTTGAGTTTTACCTTGAGGATTACTTCGAAATTGAGGCCTTAGGTAAACATCATGTGTAAAATTATCATAATGAATTTAAAGTTGATTATAAGATAATTAATAGAGGAAATATTTCATGAAAAAACATTTATTTTTGAGTTAAACTGTTGGCGTGATGAGAGGCCTGTTTTATAACTGGTGAGAGTAACATTTTTGAAAATATTTCATCTTAATATAAAGAGATAACAAGTTTCACATGTCATGAAGAATAAAAAATAAAAAATTATAGAGTGAGGATAATTTAAAATAAATATAGACAATAAATAATAAATTAAAACAATTTTTTAATGTGTTAGGTCGTTTACCCCATTTGTTGACCCATTTAACCCTTTTGGATTTTACTGCAGTAATTAATTTTTATGAAAGTAATTTATATTTAATATAAATATATAAAAAAATAATTTATTCCAAATTATAATTTTATAAAATAAATTCAAAGATATATATAATCTAATTTAATTTATAAATAAGGTAAAATTTTATTTTAGATTAAATCATTTCATGTATAGTAAAAATGATTTTTTTTTAAATTGTTGCTTTTATCATTATGTGTTATTAATTTACTTAATTGTTGATTGAAAATTAAATTATTTTTAATATGATTATATATTTGTTTAAAAATATTTTTTTTTAATTTTTTAAAACAGATTAATTTATTTTATTAGATAAAAATAACACAATGTTAATAAAAAATTACATGAATATAAGAGTTTTACCATTATCATGGTAAATAACATTAATCATAGTAATATTATTTTCCCCCTAAAAATAAAATTTAGATTACTAAAAAATATGAACATAATATTATAAAATATTTACTCTGTATTATATATATAATTTCTATTGGTGATAGAAACTAATTTTTAGTACAACTGAATAAAATCTGGTTTTAGAGTAAAATATTACTCATGGTTGAAAAATGATGAACATGGGTGTTATAAATTCAAAAAATATTCTGCGATGAATAATTTTACTTCTTAAAAACATGTTTATCATTATTAGTCTATTATATGTTTTTATGTTTTACTACGTGATAGTATCATAAATGTTACTCTTCAATTAAAAACTATAATTTTCATTATTCAGTTAAAAAAATTATTTTATAAAAATACCAATAATTCATTGAATTGTAATGTTGGAATGTGTAATTCCAAAATAATTTTTTGAATCAAATAACATTCCTACATGTTTAAAATTTAAATTTTATGTATAATATGAATAAAATATCATCAAAGTATCTATTGTGTAGTAATATTGGGGTGTAGTTCCCAATCACTATAGCCGGGTGTCAAGTATTCCATTTTTTTCATTAGTTGTTAATCATATCTCTCAAACCATTAAGTTTCCATTATATATAATCGAATATCCTAGGATATGTTTTGATTATCTAGATATTTATGATACATGTGCAGAGGTTTGTTAATTTATTTTGAATTTATGAATAGGACCTAGATTTACCTTTGTAATTTAGGGGTTGATTATTATTTTGGTACCATTTAATACTATTTTAACACACATTGGAAGGATGTTTGGTAAGATGGTGATTATGTTTTTATTAAACATCACCATTTCAAACAAAATAGAGTGAAGTTTGAATAAATTTTAGATTTTTTCATTTATCAATAAACAAAAATAATGGTGATCTATATTTTTAGGACAATGATAATATTAACATTCATTGTATAACACTTGAAATGATCACCATTAAATTTTATGGTAAGTTCAATATCTCCTACTTTTCTCCAGTTCCTAAATTCATCAACACCAATACTAATTGGGATAAAATAATTTTACACCAGTATTTGTATACTACATATGGTTCTCATTATAATATATAATCACTTTGATTAATGGGTTAATTGTTGGATACCAAATTTTAATACTATTAAATTTTTAGAATTATAGTTTACTATAAATTATATTATTTGATAAAAGAAATAATCTATAATTGAATCATCTTTTACCCAGTATGAGTGAAATGGGGATGATTAATCAATAAATAATCACTAATTATTCAAAAAAAATTCATTTGTGTGTAGAAAGTTTATGAAATAGGAAAAATAATTAATCACCATTAATTGAGTCAGGAATATCCCAATTAGATTTTGGTGATACTACATAATTTAAAAGGAATTTACTTCTATTTAAACATTTTTTAGAAATTAATAGAAATTCAAAAATATTCTTAGAATGTTCCATCAAATATAAGATATAGTGAATATAGGGAGAGGTATTATTGAAAACCAAGGAAAAATGATAGGGATAACAAACATGAACACAATTTCATTCAAACTACAAACAAACAATTGAATGAATTTAACGATCCATAATTTTATCAATGAAATGTAAATTATTTTAATTATTTAATAAATATTATAGATCACATAGAAAAACTAATATAAAAATTATTCATTTTTTTTAATAATGATAATTTAGTCACCAAATAAACCAATAATTACACCGACACAACAAATAAAAAATAAGTTAATAAGAATAGAAATATTTGGATCTTCTCGATCCAATAGAATGACCACATTCATGAAAAGAATGTGTAAAAATAAATATATCTTAATAATAAAATATTTATGAAATTATAAATAAAATCTAGGTATCTTATAAATGAAAATAAAATGTATTTGTACCATAGAATATGTTAAAAAATGTTTTCAATTTGATAAATTAAGTGTTGGTATTTTTGAAGAACTTAAAGGATTGTGATAAAATTTATAATAAATATAACTAAATAAAGAAAAATTTATTTTAAAAAAATATATTCATATATTAATAAATTTTTTGTGTTATAATTATAATTTAATTTTACGAGACATTAATTAATTTTGTATAGGGTCATTAAAGTGATTATAAGATTAAAATATGTATTTTTTGGAAAGTTGATGATTTTAATAAAAAAATAATTATTTCTATTTAGAAAATTATTTTAATAAATTTTAGTTCATTTTTTTAGTATACATATCATTAAATGGTTGAGGTGTGTTTTTGGGATTTTTCTAAAATAGTTGACTTTTCATTGAATAGTGAAATATGGTAATTTACTGTATTTCACATCAAAAGTAAATAATTGAATATATGAGTCATGGCTGATTCATGGATGATGTAAGTTCCCATTATCTCGAAATAAATGTCTCTAGTTTCATTAATTAGTCACATGAATCAACAATATGGATATGATCGAGAAAAATAATAAACCAATGAATAAAATAATCAAAAACACCCCTCTCATCACCTATAAATACAACCGCTCACCAGCCCTTATCCTCATAACTTTTAAGAATTTTAGACTACTAATATTAAGTCCAATTACTCTCCCAAGAATCCTCCCCTTGTTCTAGTCTTTCGTATCCCATAAAAAACAATTCCATGTGCCTTAAGGAGGTTCTCAAGAAGATGACATTGAAGAGGTAAAACCCCTTTCTTTTTCTTTTAATTTATTTTCATCAATTATAATACCATAAAATTCCCTATAAAATGTGACATGATTGATAAAATATAATAATTATTCTGTAATTTTATTTTTTTAATGGAATATCCATCATCAAATCTCTCTTCTCCATTTATTCCAAAAAATTAATTCATCGACAAAAATGTATCGATTGACTACCTTCGTGGATAATGATTTTTCATTTTCCATTACTATATTAATGAAAGGTCATAAAAACCATAATAATTGTAAAAAAATTTAAATAATATTATAACATATACCATGTTTGGTAATAAATACATATTCTTAATAATAAATAATTAAACAAACTGGGTTGTGATGATCTAAAAAACTGAAAAAAACTAAAAGATTGTTATTAACATTTTATCAAATGAATCATTCTCATGTCTAAAATCCAAATGGTATATGGGAAAATTTAAAATTATGGAAGTATATTAATACCATATATTTATAACTATTTAGTTTTTCTTTAATTTTATTAAAACATCCATAATTATACACTTTTAAACAGACCATGAAATCTATTAAATTAACGCTCTTGAAATGAGAAAATAATCATTATAACTCAACAGAATGGAAATAAATGAACATAATAAAATTATAATAAATAAAATATATGTTGATAATTATTTTAGTTAATTAATTAATGGAAATTTTTTTATTATATAGTACATTATTTTCATGTGCAGAAAACATTTAGACATAAGGTACGAGATTATCTCTAAATCTCCATATTCCCTTTGGGCCATGCATTCTATCTCATTACCCCAATGTAATTATTAATTATTATCATATAATCCTATTAAATTATATTTTTATGTTCCATAATTATTTACCAATATAAGTTCTTATTTCATTTATGGTGAAATACATATTTTATAATGTTCTTGTCTATATTAATTCTGTTAAGATAACTAGATTAAATCAATGTTCCCAATTTCGTTCACATTTTAATGTACACTTCATAATATATTTTAAGTTAAAATTATTTTTATTAAGTCAATAATTTAATCATGATACAAAATCTTATTTATTTTTTGTTTAATATAAATAATTATTCCATTTTATATTTTAAATATTCTTCAATATTTTCCCATAAACCTCACTAATATGGATTATTTTAAATAGTTTTGAAACACACTTCATACTTATATTCACATCATTGGATATAATTTGTCAGGATAATTCCTATTTTTTATTATTAATGTCCATGAACATTTTAATTACATTATTTCAGGGACACAAGTATGATATTCTATTGATTATGCCTTATGATAAGATTATGTTACATATTTCTTTCCATGGGTAACCATTTTGTGTACTACTTATGTTTTATTCTTTTATTGGAACACATATGAATGAAAGTGTTATGATGGGTGAACCAATATAAAACTCTAGTGCATTGGGTAATGTTTTTTTCTATGAGATGTCTTGTGTGGGATTATGGAGTAAACCTAATCCATTATGGGACATTTTCCACCATGTGATCTAGTCATGGAAGTTAGCCTTGACCCATTAAAGGTAATGTTATATATTATTTACACATTCATATGTTTCCATGATTACATGATCTCATGTTCTATATGTTATTCTTCCATATTATTACTAATGTTCTATTCCATTATATATCATATTGTTGTGCATTCTAAACAATGTGTTGCCCTTTATTCCTATGTTTTTCCCTTTCTATGATATTTAGAGCATCTCTTTGTTCATGTATTCCCTAAGATTTTCAATGTATATGTAAAAACATAAAGTATTTTTGGATATCATTATGTATATTAAATAAAATATGATTCATATTGGTTTTAGGGGTTATAATTATGTAACTAAGCTTCCAAATACACTTATATTTTTAATCCTTAGATTTTATTTGATGGTTAATTATTCTTAAAATCCTTTAATAATATGTGTAAATGGATAAGGTCATTATAGTTGGTATTATATCATGTTCTAGTTATTTTTTAGAGTGTAGGACTATAAAACCATACTATGAGCTCCAGGTATAATTCTATCACCATGGATAATAAAGACAAAAACATTGGGAATCACATATTGGGATATATATTTTATTTTCAATTTAATCCTTATATATTTAATGTTTCATTCTTATATGATTATTATCTAAGTATTCAATCCACAATAATTGTACCTTATTTTTCTTTGTCAGTGATGGAAATAGGAGAACCCATTCCAACAATTAATGTGATATAAAATGTGTTGATTTCCCTATTGAAATGAAAAATGTTATGGGAACATGATCTCAAAACATCATGAAAGAACTAACACAAATGGATCAAGTTATGAATAATAACATGAATCATGTGGAATGGTATCCTTAATATATGAAACTGAATAGTGTGTACAAATCCTTTATGGGATAAATTTCACCAATATTTATAGGATATTTTGATCCCCTAATCATGAAAAAATAAATTAACTCCATTACAAAGATATTATATAGCCTCCAGTGCTCATAAGAAAAAATATCCATGTTAGCGGTCTATCATTTTTATAGGGAAGATAATAAGTGGTGGGTACTAATCTATAATGAGAAGTATTAGGAGGAAATTGATTCCATGGAATGGGAAGAATTCATGAAATTATATTTCCATAATTAATTTCCCTAAACTCTTCATCTTAAGATGGAGAGGGAGTTCCCCATATTATTAAAAAGGAAGAAGATCCCATCAGGGTGTATAAACAAAAAAATCATAAGACATTCATGATATGTCTCCAACATTGTCATGAACACCAAAATGAATTTGGATATATCAAATAGTGGACTAAAGATGAGTATACAAAAAGAGTTGGTGATTCAATAATTGGATCACTATCAAGATATTTTTCATTGTACCCTTAAGGATGGAATGGAGTCTATAGACTCTTAGTGGTCTCATGGTCATGGAGATAGAAAGATGGAAATTGAGTTTAATATGGAAGGAACAAAAAATTAATACCATTATGGAATTAAAACCCAACATACAATGTGTCAAAATTATGGGAAAAAACATCTTGGGAACTATATAAAGGGAACTGGGAGATTCTTAAAATGTTGAAGAGTATGGAATAATGCTAATTATTAATGAAGGGAAAAGAATAATCCCAACAATATAAAAGAATAAATGAAGGTTCAAATCAACACTAAACCTATAGTTTTGTTTTTTGATTGCAAGGAACATGGTAATTATACAATCGAATCCCCTAAGACAAGGGTTGTCAGATTATATCAAAAAACAAAACCCTCTAAGGAGAAAAGGAAGGGAATTTGTTATCACTATTACTGAGGTGGATCCCAACAATGATGTAGGGACATGTAAATTATTTATTCATTCAATAATAGTGAACATACTATTTTATTATAGTTGTACGCATTCTTTTATATCTTGGTTGTTTAGTAAAACTAATAAAAAACCACTTCAAAATTTTGAGGTTGAGTTATCAATGTGAACAAATAGGGAAATTTTGGCATCCTAAGTATATAACTCTACACTAGTTAATGTTTTTGGAATGAACCTCCAAGAAAATGTTCTCAAACTTCATTTAGGAGAGTTTGATACAATATTAGGCTGTGTTGTATATATTTATATAAATCCTCCATCATGTGTCGAGAATGTTATTTCACCCTTCACAACCCAAGGCATCCCCCAATTCTGTACATGTTTAAGGAGGAGGTTTAATCTCTTTTAGAACATGGTTCTTTTTTTGGAAGAGTTTTAAACATTATTTATATTTTTTAAATAGAGATCCAAATAAATTATGAAAACAATAAATTCATCCATAAACTCATCATGTAATTACTCTATGATAAATTTCTCACCATGTATAATTGAAATGAACCTAGATCTTTTCTAAGTACAAATTTCATTTTTAATCAAAATAATATACCATTATTGTTTGAAATATTTTCATTTTGTGGTCTCTAAGTATAATGGTCACCCAAGTGTTCCCTAAAAATTAATCTATAATGTAGTAATGTCATTTAAATTCTATTTTTTATCATTAAATAAATAAATGGAATATGAAATGATCTTTTCTTTTGACTGGGTTTTATTTCCCATTACATAAGAAAATTATTTAATTATTTCAAATTCTCAATGGAATGAGTTCATTTTTTTCATTTATCTTTATGGATGGTCATGTTTTCTTAGGAACTATGTCAATTGATCCAACCCACAAGGATTCTGAAAAAGTGTATATAATAAAGGTTTTTAACAATTTTTAATCTATTTTTAATTACTTTCACCATATTTGGGTTGAGCCACCTCTAGGGTTGTACAACAATGTTTTCATTTCCTTTATGAAAAATATATTTATACATTTTTTTAGACTATTCCTAGGCCTATAATCTAAACTCCATCATATTTTATCACATCATTTCTCAAAATATTCAATTGTTTTTATTCTTGATTAGAAAACAAATTGTTTGAAATTATTACTATCATCATGTCTCCTTCCACTAGAAACACAAACATTAAATATCAAGTAATATGATTTAATTATAGGTTAATATGTTGAACTAAATATGAAATATTATTTGATATATATACATAAAAGGCCTGAATGTAATATAAAGAATATGATATATCATTTTATTAAATAATGAATACACAATAAAAACCATTTAACAATTCATAAGTTACCTCATCATTGTATGGTTTCACATTTATTTAATGTTTCTTAAAATAATTTATCTCATAAAATTCAAATCATAATATTTTAATCAAGATCAAAATTTAATTTTCTATACATTATTACTCACATGTATAAGGTTATTAAGAGTGTAAAAAATGTATTCAATTTTTCACAATACTTCATTAGGTAAAAATTATTAGTGTAGAATGTACTCTTAAAGATACAATTATCAGAGATCGATAATAGAAATTAATTATGATATTAATTATTTTTTGGAATGATATTCACTTAATAATAGGTGTTTGATTTGTTTACATATTATGGTTCTTTTTGAACAAATATAAATCATATCGTATGATTTATTTTTTACTCTAACCAAATGATCTTCTAAAACATCATCTTGTAATGTAGTAAATCTGTTGTGTTGTTTCCCAAAAACCTTTTTGTTTTGAAATATCCCATTTGAAAATAATTAAAAATAAAAGGATTAAAGATTTTAAATATGGTCAAAGATCACACAATTCCTCTTATACTGAAATATATCCAATTGTATAAGGGATATAAAATTTCCTTGGATCTTAAAATTTGGTTGGTAGTTGTGTTGTTATCCAGGTGAAACACAAATTTCTATGATTAATCTATAATTCCCTTAAAGTGACATCATTTATAGGTAGATACCAATATGAAAAATATAAAAAAAATTGATTTATTTAAGGTATTAAAATAATTCTATGTTAATTTTTAATTTCTATAATGATTTTCGAATTTTTATTGGGATTTATTCTTTGTATATCTTCATTCATTAGACTATTATCGAGGTAAATTATCATGGAAGAGGATTATTTGACCTATGATAACTTTTTTATAGTTATTTTAATTTATTAAGACCTTTTTAGGAATCTATTCATCTCCACTTTCATCATTATCAATGGTTTTATTTTAATATTTCTTTTTAGATTCACCCTTATTTTTAGAATTACAGTGTTAATTTTTTTAATGTAGGTTTGGATATGCATTGAATATTATTTTTATTTAGGTTTAATATAATTTAATTTTTTGAAGTTACCATTCACACATTACTCTTTCTATGTGGAATGGGTTGAGTTTTTCAATTTTCTTACATTTTTTCTTATTATATTCAAAATTTATCCTATTCAATTCTTTAATCATTCAGTGTTATTATATTTCATTTCATTTTATAGATATTATTGTTTTCATACTTTTTCTGGTCAAATTCTTATGGTAAGTTCAAAGGTGAAATTTTGTTTATAGGGTGGTGGTTGGAAGGATTTTTTTGCTGTAGGGATTCATGCCCATGTTTTTTGAATGGTGTAGGATGTTGAAATTTTTATTGGAAGGGTGGTATGGTTAAATTTTTTTGGTTCCCAAATCCATATTTGAGGTTTTAATTTTACCTCATTCTTTGATTTGGATTCCATAATTATCATCATTTAATGATAGTGAGACAAATTATGATTTCAAGGACTTGAGTACATTAATCATTATAATGGTTTAGAGAATAAAAAAGACAACATAAGTTTACTAGTGATTATTTTTCAATTGATTGGTTTAGATCAATATGTATATCATTAGTGGTTACTTAATCATGTTTAGACTCTATACATGGTGATTTAAAAGAAATTAAGTTGAGAAATCATTATATACCAGTACCTCCTATTACAAATTTCATTTAATTTTATTATATATTCTTAATCAATGATCATGATTTATCTAGTGATTTTTTAATAAAATCATTCATTTATGATGAATCTATTATATTTTCATCACATTGAATATTTTATTAATCAATTAATACAATAATTTTGTGCTCCTAGTTGTCATGATAAGTATATTTGTGACATAAAATCAAAAATAATTACAAATAATAAAATATTGTTTGTACTTTTTCATTTCAAATTGAATATATTTCTTTTTTGATGTCCATGATTTCTGAAGTGTTGAAGATACTTGGGAGGAATTTTATCTACAAGTCATCCCAGTTACATACCACCCTAGGATATAGGTTTTACAACCATTTTTTAGCTTCACATTCCAAAGATAATGTGATTTCTATACGTTTTATTTCTCTTCAAGTCCTCCTATGGTCTTAAGTGGTGACCATACCAAGGTAAATTCATAGATATGATTATTGGGGTCATTAATTACAAGATAATGGAATATATGTAATAATTGTATCATAATAGTCTCTAATTAATAGTTTGATTTCAATGTAGGATTTTAAACGTGGTTATTCTTAATAAAAATGTATGGTCCCTTGAGGCCTATCATGGTTTGGTTTAAGAGATCATCCTTCATTACTAATTCACAATTAACAAACTATATTTAACTAGATTCAAATAAGGAAATGTAATTAAAATATTTTTTCACCATTTTAGTGTCTCAAATGTCTCTAAACATAGATAAAAAATTTATCTCAATCACTGATTAATATTATGTAAGTGGTTAGTATTTTATATTGTTATATAATTTATTTTTATCCAATTTAACACCTCCTCACCAAAAATGGTTCAATTTTTTGACCAACATATCAATTATTGGTGGGAAAAAACATTTCATTACCTTTTCTTATTATGTAGTATAATGGTGACCATAATTATTCTATAAGTAGGGGTGTAAAATTTAGTTCTATTAATTAATAAAAATTTAAAATCCGATGAATGTATATTGAGGGAACTAGATAAAAATTGATGAAAGTTAGACTTA
Source organism: Viscum album (assembly GCA_963277665.1). NCBI lineage: Eukaryota > Viridiplantae > Streptophyta > Magnoliopsida > Santalales > Viscaceae > Viscum > Viscum album. The sequence goes on along the minus strand of OY728150.1, from coordinate 1,994,168,394 downwards.
TGAACATTATGAATGTTGACGGGATGGAAAGACAGATTCCCAATAGTAATGTTATCCATGATTCAAAAATATGTTTTACTCTTATTCTTACTAATTAATAAATGATAAATGAACATTTACTTCATCATTCACCCAATATTAGGATAAATATTGTGAAATAATAATTTTGTAAAGAATACATAATATTACCTCTTTCTAGAATGTGTTAAAGAGTTTTTAAATGAAAAAAACATAACGATGAACCACAAAACTTTGAAATAAAATAAAAATCATGTTTTGGTGCTCCAATTCAATTCAAAAGAATATCCCCAACTTCTACACATATATCAAAAATATATAGATAATTTCAACTCCTCTTTAAATATTTCATTATATATAATATACAGAAAATAGAGAGGTAGAAATGATTAAAACTACGGTATAAAACAATTATAGTGATAAAAACATGAACAAAATAAAATTCAAACTACAATATATCGATTATATACATTGTTAAACAAAAAAAGAAGAGTTTTATTCAGTGAATACTAGAATCCATAATTTTTTAAAGGATTTATCTTCCCCCACTTCAATAACTAACTGTTTGTTGAACCTATATTTGAGAGGCATGAAAATAGGAAATAAATAAAACCCACTATTATTATAGCTATAGGAACAAAAAAATTAAAATAACAAACATAAATATATTTTTAATAGATTCTTTCAATTATACAGCAATTCTAGTCCACTTTTATTAAATCCATTTCTTCTTGAGTTTGACTACACTTTCCATGATTTTGGTACTCCCAAAAATGTTCATCATGAATTCTTTTCAGACTACATTAGTGAATAGTTGGACTTCATGTTCTGAATTCTTATGAGACTCGATGATATTTAAAAAATTCTCTCTATACGTATGAGTTCCAAATAATATATATAATATTTTAATGATCATGGTTACTTCAAAACATTTTAAAATATTTTTCCCCAAGTGACATAATTTTCTTTGTATTTCACAATAGGTATGACCCTTATGTATCATATTATGGTCCCAAATCACCATTACATAATATTAAATATGGAATTTACATAAATTTTAATCAATATATCATATTCAAGAGACTCAGAGAATGAATATTTCATATTAGTGTCAATTAAGATCTAAAAATAATTGTACCATTATCAATCACTAGAAAGTTTCTAGCAAACCTTATGTATCAAATAAGAATATTCATACATATAAAAGGTTAATGAAGAGGTTATATTTACATACAATTGATAGCCTAAGGAATTGTTTCATTTTTAGAATATAGCTCAATGGGACTCTTATATCTAGAGTAGTCCTGGAGGAATGAAACACTTTCCCCCTACACCAAGGAACTTTTTTAATTCAATCCATTATAAATTTATGATTAGTTTTACATATGTTTCCTCTACTCCCAATGTGACTCATACATATATACTAATCAAAATTACTCCCACACTAATATTATCATAATCTTCAACACACTCAATATCTTCAACTAAATATTCTTCCCTTAAAATAATTTAATAAAGGGTTGTAAATATGTCACCATTTATTTTTTTTAAGAAATTAAATAAATCAACAACATAAAAAATTTTATAATTTTTTATAAATATTCACATGATCTAATAAAATAAAAATGCATATCTAATATTTCATAGGAAACAATTTGTTGAAAAATAAAAGGGAATTAGATTTATTTAATATCAACAAAATTTTAATCTCTTTTTTACCTATTTCAATGGTTTGTATGGGTGAACTATTTTTAGGCAGTCAAACTGGATAGTCACAAAAGATTATTAAAGGGGTATGAAAAAAACTGATAATATTTGATCAGTGAAAAAAAATATAAGCATTTATAAGGTTTTGGATGTTACATGATTATGTGTGATACAAATAATCCAGGATTTAAAATTCAGAAATAACTTAGCTTCATGAAAATCTTCAACAGTTGTATGTTATGTTCATAATATGGAAATTATTTTTTATGATTATTTATTTACCAGGTCTCCTTGGATGATTTTTCTTTTTTATTTATTTTATATTAGGATTGAACTAGGTTGGGATATTGTTGACACATGCCAAATGAGAATTAGTAAATTAAAAAAGGATTAAATACATGAATAGTGATTTTATTTCCCATAAAATATAAGGAGGAGGAATAAGGACTTGATCACTTAGATCACATGAAGCCCCAAGATCCACATGATCACTTGACCCGCAAAGGGTTATGTAAATGGTCATGTGAAACACATAACCTATAGAAGATAATGAGAATATTATTTTGACATGTCTTTCAGTTATAGAAAATTCTCCTAAAAAAAATTTATCACACGATGTCTACCATGAAGGAAAACCCATTATAATAAATTTTTCAACTAGAGTATTCCTGAAAAACCCTCAAAAAATCCTTCTAAAATAAGATAAAATTAAAATTTTAGGAGCCAATTATAGTCATAAAACTCCTGTGATGCATCATATATGTGGATAATTATTGTATTCAATGATATCATTTAAAACATTTGGAACCATATGCATTTGTAAAATAAAAAAAGGAAATGAAAAGTGGGAAGGGGAGCCTTATGTGGTCTTAAACAACAAGTGATACACCCCTCGTAATTCACAAGATGTCACAGGAACCAAATGACATGTCTGTCTCATTGCACAAAATCCCATTTACATGACATCCTCACATGTAAAGGGCCTCCAACATTTCTAGGAAACCAATAACTCCCCTATTTCTTCTCCATAAGAAAAAATAGATCATAATATTCAAGAATTGTTCAGACAACTCAAAGGATCTTTTTTAGTCTTATAGTGCATCACCCATAGGTAGAGTGGTTGGATTTGAAAAAATTCATGAAACATCATGATATCCCCAACCATTGTAAAATAAACAAGTAAATAAAAATTAAGAAGGTGGGATCCTCTTACCTTAGGAAACAACAAGTGACACAACTCTGATAATTCACAAGATTCCACAATCACCCAACATCATGTTTGCCTCATCTCATAAATACCCCCGATAGGTCATCCTTGTTTTATAAACAGTTGCAAAAAAGTCACATGATATCATGAGAAGGCCTTTATATTGGATGCATGATATCTCAATGGCCCTTGGACAAGTCTTTTATTAAATATGGAAGTCCATAAGAATGTATGCATGATTCAACATGGACAATGAATTATATATAATCCAATAAATGGGGTGTTGAAGTGAAGTTCTTGTGGTCAATGATAATAATGTGACAACCCCATTGTGATCCATGAATGGACCTAATAAAGACTCATAATGTCAAAAAATTCCACCGACTCCAAAGTAGATTTATGTGATACACTCCTTGAAAAAAATTAAACTACTGGGGTGAAGTGTCATATAAATCCCCCACCACTGCATTAAAAATTGTGTGAAGATCAATGAACAGACATATATGGAAGAACTCATGGAACCTTGTACTGATTATATATGGGATTTCTTGGAGATGATGATATTATGGCCAGAAAATCTTCCCACCAGGTGAGATATGGGGAACAACCAGAGCGATCATGCATTATGCATAAATAAATTCGTTTGATAACTCATTGATCACATAGAAGACTCATGGGAGGACACACAATGAAGATCCATAATATACAATAAATCACGTGAGACATAAAACAAGATAACACTGAAAAAATATAAGAAATTCACAATAAAAGGATGAAGGGAAGAATAAATGATTGAAGAATTAATAATGGAACATATAGGATGATCCTCATGCACTTCATATGAACCACCTAGGTCATGGGAAATCAACGACATATATCTACCATATATTGTGGTGGTCCTTGTGTAATCTATTTGGATCATATGAATTCCTATGGACATGTCTAAGAATGTAAAATGGTTCTCCATGAGTATGCCACCCCAGTCCCACAATTCCACCAAGCTCACCATCTAATCCTTGTGGTGTCATCCAGATACGTTTCCCAACTCTGGTAGTGTCATCAGTACATCTCATTTGAGTCTTGTGACAGAACTCGACCATGTCAAATATCTCTTGCAACCCCATATGGGCATGCTAAAAAAATATTACAATGAAAATTTGATCTGCTATCCTGAATCATGAATCACCATCAAGACATGTCTCTTTGTACCCCGTGATACCCTCCAAGCATGTCATCAAGCATTCATGATATCACATTAAAATATAAAGTGGATGGTGTGACACCCTATAAGTTGAAATCTGGTATCACATGGTTGTTTCCAAGACAACACATCATTGTCTCTTGGTGTGCCCTGGACATGTTTTCTATGATCATGTTACATCCATATGAAATTCCATATAGGTTACAGAAAGTCCCTCAGAAAAATAAAATGGATTATGTAATTTTAATTGGACATGTTAGGTAGGGAAACTCTGACATGAAAAGTAAAAAATCAAGACATGCTGAATGTAAATTCAATGAATATTAAGAAGACAAGTATGATAGGTCACCCAGGAATCTCAGGACTTGATAAACCCTATGAATACTCTATGTGTAAGCCTTGATCAATGACATAATATGATATGTACAAAATATTAGGGAAATGTCATTGTGTAGTCCTAGATCCATTGAACTATGGTCACTTTAATTCCTTCCATATCTTGGATATATAGGATTCCTCTCCAAGGACCAATCTCTATTTTAGCATTCAAAGGGTTGTCCAAATGCCTAATTTCATCCTCAATATATAGTGAGAATGATTACTGAAAATCCATTATTTCTCAAACTGAGCATGAGTCACATGATCCTAGGGATTTTCAATGATCATATCATTTGAATAAAAAATATCTTCAAAGGAAAGGTCATCCCCATTATGTAATCATTGATATAATGAAATATGAAAATTTTTATTCTTACTACAACCAAGATATTTATGGCACCATTCTATATCCTGATACCAAATTGGAATCCACTCTAGTAGAAGTCCCCTTAAGTCTCCTAAATTTTAACCATGAGGACATAATCATTTCCCTATTCTAATAATTATACCTCATCCATCAAGGGACTATGAAACCAATATAACTATGATAAATCTTATTCATGATATAACCAGGATACATAAGATTTCTCCACAATGATCAAGATTGAATACCCAACACATAAATTCCATCACATATGTCTTATCCTCATGATGTTAAAAATTAAATGGTCTTAATGAACTAAATGGGCTTTGATTCATGCAATAAACGAGATATGTAGGATCCCTCATTATAGATCGATCACAACCGACTCCCTACATGGAAAAATGTTCAGAAGAACCTAGTTATATGGATTCATCTAATATGAGTCTTCCCATTACTCTGAAACAGATGAATAACCCTATATATATACATATGGATCCACTAATCAGACTACCTTCCCCTTCTAACAAAAGTGTTTAACCTATGATCATTCTATTAAGAATATTGGTCCCATATCAAGATTAGAATAGATTCACGAACATATATTAAATATATAATAGAGTCATAGAGTGGGAAAAAATTCCCCACAAAAGGGTACAAAGTGCTCAACCTCCCATCATCTTGAAAAAAGTGTGTTCCTAAGCATCATTGCGTTGGAAACCACAATTGACCACTTGTCGTTGGAATGAAGGTCTATACCGAGTTAATGATACGTAAACTATTTTGAGTTTCAAGGGAATATCAATTTAATGGTAAACCTAATGTGAGAGAATGAGAAAGGTTTTGAACCTCGCACACTCAAACCATATGAAAAGTATTTTAAAGTGGCATGTCATTCAAAATACAAAAAGTATATACTACCTAGATATCAAAAAACATTATTTTTATTGAATGAAGGTTTCCATCCATGTAATTTCCCCAAGTAACAAAAATGGTTAACCCAGAATGATTCTATAAATTAACAAATAGATTGGAAATCATGTGTGAGGATATTTTTTGTTGCATACTCTATATATGAAATGAGAAGTAACTAAAACCCAAAATTTAATAGATAGTTTACTTACCAAGTCTTAGGAAAATTTGTTTCAATATCAAAAAAATATGGTAAGATAAATATATATAATATAGTTAATCCTATGTAATTGGAATTCCTATAAAATAATTCCATCATAACATTGAATAATACACTCAAGCACAATTCGTGGATCTAGAATAAAATAAAAAAACATTTTTAACCATGCATATAAGATTGAGAACACATCATGCTTATAATACTGCACCAATCAGAAACTGTGTTCCTTGTTGTCTTCATGAATCCAGATACTGCTCTCATCAATAGAGTTCCCAATATGAGATAATGTATTCTTCATCTAGAGATCGTTCCAGCAACTCTCTTATTATTACAACCCCCATGAGTCACAAAATTTTCTCACCAACCTGATAACATTAATTTTAGGTGGCAAACATAATGGTCCGAAAATACCATTGACATGGTACAATAATTACCCTTGATGATTCTCATATGTGCATCTGTGTATGAAAACCCACATGTCCACATCATCTATCGAAAGCTACATCTAAGCCAGTGTCCCTCATCTCCGCATCCTACCACTTTGGGAGCTTTACCTCATAGAAAGACAACCAAAAACTTTTGTATCTAAAGAAGATGGACAAGGAAGTGAAATATGGGTCTCTTACAAGTTACTGGATGTAGAGGAGGGGTCCTTTTAAACACCGTCACCAGAACATCCAAATAGTAACCATTAGTCACCTACTAAGGGCACCACCTAACAAACTACCATCTATGATACACATTAATATGTGACAAGGAAGACACATCGGGTAGGGAAGAATCTAGATAATTAGGAATGGGACAATGTACCCACTATAACCAATGAAGTACTACATCATATTATGGGAGTACACAATGTGAATGCTCATATCCCAGCTCACTCAAAAAAATTATACAGGCATATTCCTGCAACAAAAATGGGGGAGGCGCATGTCTCTACCCCAACGCATGAAGCCAGTCATAATATTATAGTGACAAAATTAGGGAAAAATTGCACTAATATATCTGCTTGAATCAATGATAATTGACAATATATATTGGAGACTGAAATTGTGTAGGCCTATATCCCTAAAAAACATTTGTAAAATGAATTTACATTTGAGAAAATATGGAGTAACTCCAGTGGAATATTCAGACACCAGTACAGATACAGGGACAAGAACTGATCTTTATTCCTGCCTCCAAGGAATCTCAACACATTGATCAATATGAACACGTGGTTTCTTTGGAGTAGAAAATATTTATACCCCCATCCAAGATAATCATAGGTGTATATCATTAATGGGTGATGTGATAGAATAGTATGATATTCCCATTCAAATTGGGGCTCACCATGTGAGAGTAAAACATGCCTCGGGCTAGGGGCACATGCCCATCGAAAAAGTCTAGCAGCATATTCAAAGGGTCAGAACTGGGCTCATATCCTCATCGTGTCTATGGATAACCATGTTAGAATGGAACATGACTCAGGACAAGATCATAGTTCTACTAATTATTCTCCCCATAATATTCTAGATGATCAGGGTATCCAGGCTCGTACACTTACTTCCCCGGAAGAACGAATGCTCCAAATTCATTATGAGGGAATATAGAAGGAATATAATATGCCTTCTAACATTGTGGATATCCATTAGAAAATTCCAGTGGGGAATATATAAACAAATCAGGATCATATTACTATTACAACAAAGGATCACCAAGAGAGTGTGGTACATGCCTATGGGTAGGTCTATATTTCAGACACAAAATACCAGTGAGACATTCCTATGGCTCGGAATTGGACTAATATAACCGTAATGGTTGAGGATCACAAAGTGAGAGTGGACCATGACTATAGAAAATATCATAGTGATGTTAATAATGTGGATGCTCATTGGAATATTCCAGCAGCTTCTGAGTAGCAGGGTCAAACTCCCACAACATTAAATGGTTATAAAAATGTTTTAAATATAATCATACTAGATTCCCTTGTCCCTACTCCATAATATAATTTATTTCTTCATATTTCATCCATGAACCATAACAAGACTCATATGCCTAATATTATCAATGTGAGAGTCCATAAGGTGACTCAAGATACACTCTCAACATCCTAAGGCCTCGTCAAATCATCAAAATAGGTTGAAGAATATCATTAACATGGTATTCCTCATAATGATAGTGTGAAGATGAATCATAGTGACTCTACTCCTAACATACATTGTGGTCAAAATCCCTATAGAGATATCTCCTGTAGAAAAGGAAATCATCCCATTTCCTAGAAACCTCTTTATATAGAGGTGTTCAATTATCACACACCTTCATAAAAGTGGTTCTCAAATAATTGGTGTCAAATTCATATAGTCCCCATCAAATTCTAGAATCACTAAACTCCAATCAATAGGTTACCCTTATAATCATGTTTTATGGTCTAACCAAATGGATTTGAGTGAGAATGATGAATATAAGGTCAATATTGATTTATGTCGAGAGTTATCTGGAAACAACCTCCCCATCCTATTTTTACCCCTCTCTCATTCTAATTATGAGACCATAGATGATCTAGAAATTAATTTCATATATTATCTACGCCAAAATATGTGTTCTACTCCTCAATTATGGATGTATATAAATACCCACTATATATAATTTTAGTATCACCTTCATCTCATATATACGCTTAGTTGTCAACTAGATATGGCCTCAGTTTCTATTTCCTAAAACCCATAAATAGAAGTGCACGAAGAATTACTATAGGGGTTTTTTTCTCCACATATAATCAAACATCAATTGAATGATTTTCAGAGAATATCAAGATGTTCATATCCACGTATGTAAGAAAGATATATCATTGCACTTCACTATATCCCTAGAACATTGAAACTCTTTAGATATGGAATCCTAAAATGTCATATCCTCTAGAGAAATCAGTGGATTGTGTATCATGTGAGCCAGTTGGTCACTAAAATAGAATTAACCTACTTCAAAGATGCATAGAAACCATGAATAGATATAGAGGATATCTATTAGATCTAGGAATTGGTCCCTTAAATTAAATATGAATTAATTTCAGACACAATATCCAAAGTTGTGATCTACTAGAGAACTTTTATTGAAGAATGATTCTCATAGTGGGTTGCATCACACTGAACTCCTATGATATAACATCTGCACAAAATCAAATGGGCCATAGTAGCTGCTTCCATAATATCCATCTAAGAGAGAATCCATCTCTTAACCTTGGGGAATATCTTACACCACATACACCAGTCAAGAAATCCATTCCTGAGAGGATTGAAGACATATCAATAGTAGTTTCAAACAAATTGTAACTCACTAGGATTGTAGAATTTATATATCAATCACCATCAACATGTTTATCATCCCATGAGAGGGTCCTGGTGAAATCATAGGTGATTCTAGAACAACCCAGTCCCACTTGTATGGGATCATTTATATCTTAATTTCTACACCATGAGTTACCAAATCCATGATTAGAATCATTAGATCTGTAACAATAGGATAAATTAATGCCAATTTTAGCCCGGAATAACCCCCAGTCCGCATGGATGGGGACATTTTCATCATCGTAATCATCACAAATAGAATATATATTCATCAGGTTGGGAGGTAAATATTTATGGTTGACATCCCATCTATTTCTCCTACTATAGGACAATCCCTTTCTATTTTGGGCATGTTCCGAATTCATGACAAAAAACACCCACACGTTCATCACTCACCGACCAGTATAAGATGAACTTATGGTGAGAGAAATTAGACCGCATCACAGTCACAATAAAAAATGGCCTAGTATGGCCATGAGTTTGAAGAACGACCCTGATGAAGGTAGAGCACAACCATATTATTGCGTTGAGAGTAATGGAACAAAAAATTGCCCGGTATTACAATGTTAATGTCGTCACTATCAACATGATAAACATAATAGATGAAGATAAAAATACCAAGGGCACAACATGGAAATTATACCATGATAGGGTCGTGATCTAAATACACCAATTAAGGCATCATGCACCCATCAACAGAGAATGATATAAAATTCAGCACCCCCAAATAACGATTTTTACCTCTATGGTGGAGCTCATTCTGTGAAAAAGGGAATGGTGTGGCTGCATCCTAATACACACCGCAAAGAATAGAATTTCCATCTATGGAGGAACAAATTTTGTCTTATGATAGTGAAATATAAACCCTCAAACAACTCAAAAAGGAGATACTTATAGGAAATATTCCTATTTTGTATCATCTTTGGTCAAAGGAAAATACCCCTCATCCTATACATATGACAAATATGATCTTCTATTAAGAAAAACATTTGACTATTTGATTAGCTTCAGATCAAGGAATCCAACCTACATAAATGAGGATGTCGAAAATGATCCTAAATTCTATCTATTGAGGTGATAGCCTCTCCCTCTCCAGGATAATCAGTAAATCTAAAGATGAATTGATAATTAGTGGTAGATGAAGGGAGATCCACATCATTAACCCGCACCAGCTCCCTGTATAAGGGAGGTGGTTCAGACAGTAGTACGCATGTTTCTTCTTAATGTCATCTAGTCCATGGCTACTTGAATGGAATCCATGGAAGGGAGATGGGAACCTATATAGGATGAGAGCAAGTGATATCTCGAGTGGGTGGATAATACATTTCCTCCACCCAATTTTAAAAAACCTACCATCTCTACCATTGATGGTGTAGGTAACCTAGAAAAACATCTCACACACATCATATCTCAATGTGGGATGATGATGGGTCCGTGAAATAAAACGAAGGAAAAAGTTTAATGTATTTTTTAAATAATTTGGAAGGGCCATCCATTTTCTTGTATAACTATTTTCTTGCAAGATCCATAACAGGATGGGAATACATTCATCATCAATTCCTTTATTAGTTTAGATCCACATTGAGGAAAATGAAAATTTTCATCCAAATTAACTCCAAGAAACATGAAAATGATAGGGTTTGTGACATCATATAAATAATGAAAGTTTTATCATATTCACTAGGAATCCCTCCCTTATAGGAGTAATTGACAGAACTCCATGTTGAAAATATTTGAGATGAACTATAGACATCTAGGATCCCAATAAATTATCCTGGTGGGCTTAGTGAGTTCACAGAAATGAAGCAATGATAGAATATTCCATTCAGAAAACATAATACAAATTTGGACTCATTCCTTCAGTATAGAGTGAAATTCTAGGAAAGGGAAAAATATACAGTTATCCCTCTCAAGCTTGAAAAAACACCCATCCAAGAACCTAGGCTGGTCCCGAACCACCCAACACCTCTTATCAAGATGCAACAACCACAAAATCACCCTAGTCTAGAAATTAGTGTCACCTATGATTTGAGGAACATATTAACAAAGAATAATCATTCCAAAATGAACAAGTCCGTAGTTATTTTCTTGAATTCATGGATAATAACCAACTGAAGAAAATGCATCCCATGAAGCCTGATGAGGTCAACCTCAATAATAATCCCAACTACATCCCCTTCTATAGATGCATGGGGCATAATACCCACTAAATCATCATCATAAAATACATCTATCAAGGTATGGTCAATTGTAGATAGGTTTTATTAAATATATCTTCAAATTAGGTGGCCTACATAACCTTTTCCTAGTAAGAATAAGAGGTATGTTGGAATAATGTTCTAGTGTAACGTCCCAGTTCCAGAAACCGCCCAGAGGTGCCCCATACCCTATTGGTCAAATGGCCTCAAGCACATTTCCCCTAATGCCAGAGACTGCCAACTAGAAGCGAGGATCTTGGGTGTGATAGTGGGGAAATTATTTCCTTATTGGTAGAGTAACACATCAGAAGATAAATAGATAACAATAGAGGAAGCAATAATAATATCAAACAACAAGAAACAATGGAAGACTGAAGAAATAAATAGATGGAGCACATATATAAAAATGGCGCATGATACATATTTCTAGGAAAGCAGCCAAACATTTCACAATACTGAAAGTAAAGTACTAAACCAACGTTTAAGAAAATTTTTAAATAGATCCATAGAATCGCAAGCTAAAGCATGGTCCCATGCTCTACAGCTCAAAGTAGTCAAGTACCAGAAGTAGAAGGGTGCTTTCCCTTATCTATACCTGCAATAATATAATCTGTTTGGGCCCAAAATCATGGCCCAAACAAGGTGTGAGACTAAATCCCAGTACGAAAACACCATGATATCTGTGCCCAATGGTCAGTGAATATATATGGAAGTAAATAAGAAAAAGAAGCAGTAATCAAGGAAGTGCTCAATAGTAAACATTCTTATAGTTCAAGCATTAAATTCCACAGAGAAATTAAACAGATAATTACAAACTAGTAACCCTATGGGATGTACTCATAGCCTATCCCCTCTGGTCCTACCTAGCAAACACAAAGAACCCTCTGGGAAGTACACACACTCTAACCCCTCTGGTTTAGCTTTTGTAAAGGCTCTCTGTGGAAGCACCTAATGACAATTCTCCTTATTTTCAAGTATGAATAAAGACTCTCTGAGGAATCACTCCCCATCAATTCCCACTATAGTCTTTTAACGGAAACTATAGGCACTCTAAGGAAGCACTCAACATAAATTCCCCCCATGGCCTCGTAACATAACTATATGCCCTATGAGAAAGCACTCAACATCAATTCCCCTTATGGTCTCACAGCATGATTAAAATAAAACACTCTAGAGAATCCCTTATGTCTATTCTCTATATGGTCCACTATACCAAGTTCTCACGACCCTGTGTCTGTTACCAAGCATGGAAAAGCATATCGGACAATATAAACCACAAGAACTACTTGGCTAATAGTCTACATCATAACAGCATGGCAGATATGCAAAATCATTCCATCCTACAATACTAGGCATGGAAAGAAAACAACAGCATAACATGCAAACTATACCAAATATTCATAAACCAAATATGTATGGATAAACACTTCCCAAGCATAGAAATTTACCATATTCTTATTCAATAATCCTCTAATCAAGTATACAAGCATAACAGGAAAACAACAAGGATAAATCAGTAAACACGCAATAACTCGTTCAAGTGTATTGGGAACTTTTTAACATATAACTCAAAGTATTTCGATACAAAGTCACAAATGACCTACCTCGGTGTTTGGAGATCACTATACCTGATTCTGAAGCCTTGAATCACCCAAGAACACTGTATATATACAAAAAAGTATAAAACATTAAATGGAGGATAACTTGAGAAAGAAGATGAATTAGGAAATGAAGATCAAGCAGAAGGAAGAGCATACCGATACGATCCCAATGCAATCGACGAAGATCGATTCGGATAACAGACACTCGCTCGGGGGATCAGATAAGATTTCTGGTTGTACGGGTTCTCTCAGACGAACTAGACCTAGAATTAGGGATTTCTGGTGATTAGACGTGACCCCGGTATGTTTAATGAGAAAGAAGAAAATACACGTTGTGTAATTTCATTTTCCGAACTCCGCTTTTGGCGGTTTCCAGGTCACCAAATAGCCATGTGCGCGGCCTCTACATGGCCAGCACACGGCTACGAGGGGTAACCGAGTACATGGCCTTTAATCATAATGTACATGGCATGTAATTCAAAATTTTCCATAAACTCTTATTTTTCTCAAAAATTACCAGAAAAAGAAAACATACTTGAAAATAAGATCTGGGTTCTTAAAAACTACCCCTCTTAAAGAAATTCATCCCTAAATTTCCCTAGCAAGGCATCATAGAAGAAGAAATTCTGAATAACTCTATCCACCATGATTGTATATCGGCCTCCCTCTCCCAAGTCTCATCCTACACTCGCTCGTGCTACCATAGCACTCGTACCATAGGAAAAGACCGGCCACAGAGAACCTTCATACTTTGATCAAAAATTCAGATAGGATGATCCTTGAATGAGGCATCCACCTCTAACTCAGCCTCCTCGGGTTGGACAACATGAGACGAGTTTGAGAAGTAACGTTGAAGTTGAGAATTGTGGAAGACGTCGTGTATAGCCCGATACCTCTGAGGTAACTGCAACCAATAGGCAACTGATCCAACTCTCTCTAATACCTCAAACGGCCTGATGTACCTCGGAAAAATCTTACCTTGTCTCTTAATACTTTTTTGTCCTAACCTCGATTTGAAAACTAGGAAAACCTAATCCCCGACCTCAAACTCCATAGGTTATCTCCGCTGATCACCGTAAGACTTTGGTCGAGACTGTGCAGTAGCCATCCTCTTCCAAATCAACTCTATCTGCTTTGTGGTCTCCTAGATAAGATGAGGTCCCAACACACCTAACTCTCCTGCCTCCAGCAAACATAAAGGTGATCAGTATGGCCTACCGTACAAAGCCTCATAAGTTTCCATTTGAATAGTTTCTTGAAAACTATTGTTGTAGGAAAACTCCACAAGAGGTTTTTGAATCTCCTAAGAACCTCCAAAATCAAGGATGCATTCTTTCAGCATTTCCTCAATCACCTGAATCATATACTCGGACTGAACATCTATCTGAGGGTGGTAAGATATACTCAAAAGTACCTATGTACCCAAAGCCTTATGTAGCCCCTTCCAGACCCGAGAAGCAAAACGGGCATCCATGTCTGAAACAATGGAGTGTGGAAATCCATGTAATTGTATATTCTCATGGATGTATATCCATCCCAGCTCGTCAACACTGAAGGTCTCCATGATCATCAAGAAGTGAGCATCCTTCATGAGTCTATTAATGAAAACACATATTGCATCATTCCCTCTATGCGACCTTGGTAAACCTATCAATAAATCCATCGCGACAACATTCCACTTCTACTCAGGAATGGGTAACTACTGTAAAAGCCCTGCTGGTTGCTTATGTTCCAGCTTCACCTGCTGACAGGTGGAACACCTCATGAAAAACCAGTAACATCTCTCTTCATACCTGGACACCAAAACTAACGATGAAAATCATGATACATCTTGGTGACTCTAGGATGAACTGCCCAAACTGAGGAATGAAAGTCATGCATCAGCTTCTCACGTATGCCTACTGGAACCAATATACGCCCCTAAAAATGCAATATCTCATCCTATATTATGGTCCATCCAGAAATAGGGTCCCCTCCTGACACACTTTCCTGTAGGGATAAGCCTTCTTAATCTGATAGTTGTCTCATTCACACTTTATCAAGCAGATTAGGGGTAACAGCTACCAATGAAAGAAAATCCTGCCCCTGTCTATCATGAACCTCCAAATGCATCTCAAAGAATAGATCCATAAGCTTCCACTCACTACTGGCCTCCTTAACTACCTGTATCTGAGTCCTTCTGCTCAACGCATCAGCCACTGCATTTCCTTTCCCCAACGTGTAGGCAAGATCAAAGTCTAAGGACTGAAGGTAATCAACCAACCTTTACTGTCTCAAATTCATATCACACTGAGTGAATATGTACTTGAGATTTTTTTGGTCGGTGAAAACAATAAAATGATCTCCCAGAAGGTAATGTCTCCAACAACTTAAATCATGAACAACAACATCCAACTCGATATCATTCATTGGGTAGTTCCTCTCATGTGGCCTCAACTACCGAGACCCATACGCGAAGAATCCTTCGCCCTGAATAAGCACATCTCTTAGACCGATACCTGAAGAATCATAGTAAATAGTATATCTCTTGCTTGGATCTAGAAAGAATAGTATCGGTGCTGATGCCAACCTCCATTTCAACTCCTGAAAGGCTGACTCACAAGAATCTGACCACAAGAACTTTGCACCCTTCTTATTCAAGCCCGTTTGTGGCACTAATAAGCGTGAAAATTCATATATGAAACGCCTGTAGTATCCAGCCAGCACTAGAAAACTTCATACCACAAAGACGTTCTTTGGTTTCTCCTAGGAAACTACTACTCTCACTTTCTCTGGATCTACTGATACTCCTATATCTGAGATAACATGACCTAGGAAGTGAATCTGATCTATACAAAAGTGGCATTTTGAGAGATTAACATATAACTGATTATCTCTTAGTGTACTGAAAATGGTCTCAAGATGGGTAGCATGGTCATGTCGAGTGTGATAGTACACCAAGATATCATCCATCAAGACAACCACGAATGAATCCAAGTATGGATAGAACACTTGGTTCATCAGTTCCATGAAAACTTCTGGCACATTCATGAGACCAAACGACATAACTATATACTCTTATAGACCATACCTACTCTAGAAGGATGTGAGATGTATATCATATAGTCTAACGTGCAACTGATGACAATCAGATCTCAATTCAATCTTCAAGAACACCTGAGCTCCTCTAAGCTGATCAAAGAGATCATCAGTACTTGGTAAGGGATATCGGTCCTTGACCATAAATTGGTTCAAATTCTGGTAGTCCCCACAAATACCGAGGGTAAATTATTCCTTCTTCACAAATAGGATAGGAAAACCCCAAGGATAAGTACTAGGTCAGATGAAAACCTTTGCCTACAACTCCTCCAAATATTTCTTAAGCTCCTGTAACTCTTATGTATCCATTCTATAAGGAGGAATGAACACCAGTGCCACTCCATGTACATGTTCAATGGAAAAGTCTACCTCACACTCTAGAGGCAAACCTAAATAGTCCTCTGGAAAGACATCTCTAAAATGATCCACCATTGGAGGAAAGTCCAACTGCGATGTCCCCTGGTCATCCAGTATAGACTAGTAATCTGGACAGTAACTCATCCTAACCCATGATGATTAGGTCCTGCTCTTCTTGTCTGGACATCCCATTCGTCATTATGAAGAAATTATCCACCTTCTGGTGATGTGAAACCCACCCTACGATGATAATAGTCGACAAATGACTGGAAGGGAACTAACAAGTCTATTCCGAGAATGACACCATAGCCTATCATCTCAAGGACATAAAGGTCCCACACGAAGTGACACTCACCAACTTTTAGAGGGCACTCCTTGTACTGTCGTACACTATCCATTCTAGTCCCCAATGGAGTGTCTAGCATCAAGATTTCAGTAGAAGAAAATATGCAGAGCCCAAGACTCTCAACAACAGAAATAGATATAAATCTATGGGAAACCCCTATATCAAAAAGTGTAGAAGATAAAACTGAGGCAACTAAGATCGTACCTCGAACTGTAGATGGTTCGGGATCCTGCTACTGCTGGGTCTATTCCATTAAAAATGTCTGACCTGCACCGCGGCCCTATGACCCCACTTGACCACTCTGAGCTGATCTACCCAACTGTCTCTGAAGGCCTAGTGACTGGCTACCACGACCACTACCTCCACCTCAGCCCGAACGTCTGGAAGAACTCCAGTTCCCAGACTGATGAGAAACTAGTGATGCTTCTCTAGAATGAGGAGTCATATAAGAACCCTTGTCACCAGATCCTGGTGAAAAGATCTGACTGAAACGCTAAAGGTGACCTATCATGCCCATGATCGGCACTCAACTGGGTCTCTCGGGCAATGTGGCCTCATATTCCCAACCTTCCCACACTAGTAGCATACCACATGGCTACCTGAAGGCACATCTTGGTTACTCGGATCTCCACGTGTAGTCTCCCTGTGGTGCTTCCAGCTATCAGCTGGAAAAGCACTAATTCTAGATGGAAAACCATCCTGGCCCACAACATCAGAATTCCTCAAATTACACTTAGTGATCAGTGCATGGTTGATGATAGAAGTGATAGAAGTCAACTTGAAGATGTTCACCTAAGCCCAAATGTCCTGCCTGAGACCATCTTAAAACTTCCATGCTAGGAACAACCCATCAACCCCTATAATGGGTGTAAATCACTACAGATTGGTGAAGCAGGAAGAGTACTCCATAACATAAAAAGTCCCCTACTTCAAACTCATGAAATCTCGGGCTCGATCGGCCGTCAAAGTCTCCAGATAGAAGTAATCATAGAAGGTTTGCTAGAACTCCTCCCAATCCGTATCATGTTGTTGTCCCACCTGTGAGATCACATCCCACAATCTCTTGGCAGAATCCTAAAGCATATACATAGCGAGCTTGACCCTCCTCTCTAGAGGCATCTCCATATGCTCGAAAACTGTCAGCATAGAATCTATCCATGACTCTACAGCCTAAGGTCCTCCTTCCCCTGTGAAGGTGGGAGGATACTGCTACTTAAAGACACACGTTAATTCTTCCATCGATGGGACATGAGGCGGTACTCCCTGGAAGGTCTGCATGAACCTCATGAAGCCCTCTCGAAACTATGCATCAACACCTGTGTTCGGAATGATGGTCGATGCCAAGACTGGCACAACTGGGGGATCTTTTGGAATTCATTGACTAGTCATGTTCGGTGTCTGATCGCTTCCCTGTAACTGGCGTACAATCGGGGGACGTCTCGGTGGCATGACTCTGCAAGGTCAAGCGCACACCTTAGATCAATATTTTCAAGGACTGAAAAACAGAAGAGTAAGGAGGGAATAGGAGAAAGAAATCATTTAGGTTTTTCAAAACATGAATGCATAGCATGTATAATGACTACCTGGTGTGTTCCTTTAATCCTTTCACATAGGCGTGTACCTCTTCCAAAACTGGTCATGAAACACACCATAAATGGTGTGTTGTCCTTTCACACGGCTTGTACTTGAATCCTCTTCCTCTGACCGAGTTCCCTCACATTTCTAGGCCACATAGATCTCCTAGAAAAAGACTACACAACATTTCAATACCAGACATGGAGTGTACTAGACACACTTCAGTGACCCGTGTTGTTAGTGACACGGCCGGATACAAGGATCACACTAAAGAGTGTGTTCCATATGGACACGACGTGCACTAAAGGATTTCCATCAACCCGTGTTGTTAGTGACATGACCAGTTACACGGTTCTACAACACGTTGTGTATATCCGGTACACGGAATGCCCTACCAAGGATTCCAAACCCTGTGTCCCCACCCACACAATCTAAGACACAGTTAGAGACTACATGGTGTGTATTCAACATTACACAGTGTGTACTAAAGAAAAACAGTTTCATCCTGAACAGAAGAACACATGGCGTGTATTAAACATTTCACAATGAGTATTCTGGGGTTTTCCAGACAGTAATCCTCAGAAACTATTTTAGAACCCAAAAAAATAGTGGAACGAACATTAAGGTGAAAATTTTTGATCTGTGAGGGCCCTTACTCCCTGAGAATCAAATCTTTGTATCCTATACATGTTATAAGAAAGCATAACAGATCAATGATCTACCAAATTCTAAACCTTGAGGGCCCATAACACCTCAAGAACTAAATTTTTTTGTTCAATCAAACAAAACCTTACACAACCAACCCTATCAAACAGTTGATATTTTTATCAATGAATCTATCAAAGAAACATGCACATCTAGCACAACATCTATCACAATAGTATAAAAATGCTAAATTCAACCTAAATGGCATGGCAAGAATGCATGACAAGTGATTTATAGCAAGTGCCTATATGATGCATGAGATGGAATACCCTCATCTCATTGATTGCAACAGCAATAGAACCTTAATAACATCAACAATAATAGCACAAATCATGTGAATCACTGAAGGTGAAAATCAAATCAACCTTTAAATTAAAAAACCATAAAAATTGCAATAATCTAGGTAGATTGGATTTTCCCTATACACGGGTTAGCTTCTCCCACACACATCTTATTACCAAGTACTAATTAGTTTTTATCTTTATTTATAAGCTCCAAATAGTAATTCAAGAGAAAAGAATTCCTCTGATACCACTTTATAACATCCCGGTTCTGGAAGCCGCCCAGAGGTGCCCCATCCCCGATCGGTCACATGGCCTCAAACGCATTTCCTCTAATGCCAGTGGCTACTGACTAGTAGAAAGGTCCTTGGGTGTGATAGTGGGGAAACTATTCCCTCATTGGGAGAGTAACACAGTGGAAGAGAAACAGATAACAATAGAGGAAACATTAATAATATCAAACAACAAGAAACAGCGGAAGACTGAAGAAATAAATAGCTGAAGCACATATATAAAAATGATGAATGATACATATGTGTAGTAAAGTAGCCAAACATGTCACAATTCCAAACGTATAGTATTAAACCAAAGTACAAGAAAAACAATAAATAGCTCCACATCATCGTAAGACAAAGCTTGGTCCAATGCTCTCTAGCTCCAAGCAGTCAAATACCAGATGTAGAAGGGCGCTTGACCTTATCTATACCTGAAACAATATAATATTATTGGGCCCAAAAGCATGGCCCAAATAGGGTGTGAGACTAAATCCCAGTAGGAAACCACCATGAGATTTTCCCCAACGGTCAGTGAATATATATGGCAGGCAATAAGAAAAAGAATCAATAAATAAGGAAATGATCAGCAGTAAAAATTCCTACAATTTAAGCATTCAATTCCACAGAGCAAGTAAATAGATAATTAAAAAAAGGTAACCCTCTGGGATGTACTCATAGCCTATCCCCTCTGGTCCTACCTAGAAATTACAAACAACCCTCTAGGAAGTACACACAGTTTAACCCCTCTGGTTTAGATTTTGTAAAGGATCTCTGAGGAATCACTCAACGTCAATTCCCCTTACAACCAAGTATGAACAAATACTCTTTGAGGAAGAACTCACTGCCAATTACCCCTATAGTCTTTTATAGAAAACTACAGTCACTTTGAGGAAGCACTCAATTTCAATTCCCCCTGTGGCTTCGTAATGTAACTATATACCCTCTGAGGAAGCACTCAATGTCAATCCCCCCTATGGTCTCTCAACATGATTAAAATAACAGACACTCTAGAGAATCCCTTACATCTATTCTTTATATGGTCCACTAAACCCAGTTCTCATGGCCCTGTGTAAGTCAACAAGCTTGGAAAAGTGTATCGGCTAAAGTAAACCTCAAGAACTACTTGGCTAATAGTCTATATCATAACATCATGGAAGATAAGGGTATTGGGAACTTTTGAACATATAACTCAAAGAATTTCAAATAAAAGGCACAAACCACCTACCTCGGTGTTGGGAGATCTCTATATGTGAACCTCAACCCTTGAATTGACCAATAACACCGTATATCTACAAAAATGTCTAAAATGTTCAACTGAGGATAACTTGAGAAATTGGAGGAATCAGGAAACGAATATCAATCATAAGGAAGAGCTTACCGAGACGATCCCAACTCAGTTAGCGGTGATCAATTCATAGAAAAAATTCTCAGTCATGGGCTCAGAAAATATTCATGGCTGTATGAGTTCTCTCAGAAGAACCAGACCTAGAAATAGGGTTTTTAGCGATTAGACGTGACCCCGGTATGTTAAATGAAAAAAAAGAAAACACACAACTTGTATATTATAAGTACATGGTGTGTACTTGCCTTTTACATACTCTTATTTAGGTGGAATCCAGGTCACCACATGGCTGTGTGCACAACTGCTACATGACCTGCACATGGATACCCATGGTAACCAAGTACACAATGTGTACACATAAAGTACACGGCATGTACTTCAAAATTTTCCAAAAACTCCTCTTTTTTATGAAAAATGACCAGAAAAGGAAAACATACCTTAATAAAAGATCCAGGTTCTTACAAACTTCCCCCATTAAAGAAATTCATCCCTGAACTTCCATGGAAAGGCAGTGTTGAATAAGAAATTCTGAATAACTTCGGCCATTGTGATCATACATCGGCCTCCCTCTCCCAAGTCTCATCCTCCACTGGCCCATGCTTCCATAGCACTCATACTATAGGAACAAATAGGTCATGGAGAACTTTCATAAATTGATCAAAAATCCAGATAAAATGCTCCTTGAATGAGGCGTCCACCTCTAAATCAACCTCCTCAGGTTGGAAAAAATGAGACGAGTCTGAGAAGTAACGTAGAAACTGAGAAACATGGAAGATGTCGTGCATATCCCAATACCTCTATGGAAACTGCAACCGATAGGCAACCGGTCCAACTCTCTCTAATACCTCAAACGGCTCGAAGTACCTCAACTAAAGCTTACCCTATCTCTTAATCCTTATGTGTCCTAACCTCGATGTGACATGTAGAAAAACCTGATCTCCAACCTCGAACTCCAGAGGTCATCTATGTTGATCAGCATAAGACTTTTTTCGAGATTGTGCAGTAGTCATCCTCTTCCGAATCAACTCTATCTACTCTATGGTCTCCTGGAAAAGACGATGTCCCAGCATACCTGCCTCTCCTACCTCCAGCCAACATAAAGGTGATCAGAATGGCCTATCATAAAAATCCTCATAAGGTTCCATCGAAATAGTTGTTTGAAAACTATTATTGTAGGAAAACTCCACAAGAGGTATGTGATTCTCCCAAGAACCTCCAAAATCAAGGATGCATGCTCACAACATGTCCTCAAGCACCTTAATTGTACACTCGGACTGGCCTTCTGTCTGAGGGTGGTAAGCTATTCTCAAAAGTACTTGTGTACCCAAAACCTTCTGTAGCCCCTACCAGACCTGAGAAGTAAAACGAATATCCCTGTTTGAAACAATGGAGTGTGGAACTTCATGTAAAAGTACAATTTCATGAATGCACAACCATCCCATATCATCAAAATAGAAGGTATCTTTGATCGGCAATAATTGAGAAACCTTAATGAGTCTATGAATGACAACCCACACTACATCATTCCCTTGAGGCAACCTCAGTAAAACTATCACGAAATCCATCGCAACATCATTCCACTTACACACAGGAATGGGTAACTGCTTTAAAATCCTTGCTGGTCCCTGATGCTCCGCGTTCACCTACTAATTGGTGGAACACCTCATGATGAAGCCAGCAATATCTATCTTCATACCTGGACACCAACACTGACAGTGAAGATCATGATACATCTAGGTGACTCTAGGATGAAATTCTAAAACTAAATAATGAAAGTCCTGCATCAGCTCCTCGCATATTCCTACTGGCACCCATATGCGCCCCTAGAAATGCAAGATCTCATCCTAGCCTATGGTCCATCCAGAAATAGGTTCCTCTCCTCACACACTTTCCCGTAGGACAATGCTTTCTGAATCTGATAGCTACCTCATTCGCACTTGATCAAGTAGAGTAGACGTAACAACTACAAAAGAAATAAAATTCTTCCCCTGTCAATCTTGCATCTCCAAATTCATCTTAGAGAATATATCCATAAGATTCCACTCACTACTGGCCTCCTAAACTGTCTTTATCTAATTCCTCCTACTCAATGCAACAGCCAGTATGTTGCCTTTCCCCGGCGTGTAGGAAAGCTCAATGTCAAAGGACTGAAGGTACTCAATCCACCTATATTGTCTCAAATTCAGATCACTTTGAGTGAATATGTACTTGAGTCTTTTGTGGTTGGTATACCTCATACTCCGGAGGCAAACCTGAAAAGTCATCTGGAAAGACATCTATGAAACGATCCGCCATTGGAGGAAAGTCCAACTGTGATGACCCCTGGTCATCCAGGTATAGAATATAAATCTGGGCAGTAACTCCTCCTAACCCATGATGATCGGGTCCTACTTTTCTCTCCTGGACATCGCATTCACCCTTATGAGATAATGACCCACCTTCTGGTGATTTGAAACTCACCCTACGGTGAAAACAGTCGACAAATTCCTAGAAGGGAAATAACCAATCCATTCTGAGAATGAAGTCATAGCCTGTCATCTCTAGAACATAAATTTCCCATAAGAAGTGACACCCACCAACTTCTAGAGGGCACTTCTTGCACTGTCGGACACTAGCTGTTATAGAACCCAACAGAGTGTCTAGCAATAAGATATCAACAAAAGAAAACATGCAGAACCCAAGACTCTCCCCAACAGAAATTGATATAAATCTATGGGAATCCCTTGTATCAAAAAGGGTAGAATCTAAAACTGAGGAAACTAAGATCGTACCTCAAACTGTAGAGGGTCTAAGATCCTTCTTCTACTGGGTCTTCTCTACTACAAAAGTCTGATCTACACCGCCACCTTGTGACACTGCCTGACCACTCTAAGCTGATCCAACTTGTTGTCACTGAAAACCTGGAAACTGGCATCCACGGCCACGGCCTCCACCTCAGCCCAAATAGCCGGAAGAACTCCAGTTCCAAAACTGATGAGAAACCGGTGATCTGGTTTAGTACAACGAGTCATAGAAGAACCCCTATCACTAGATACTGGTGAAATGATCAGATAGAAATGATAAAGGTGACCCATCATGAAGCATTATCGGCACTCTACTGGGTCTCTCGGGAAATGTGGCCTCATATTACTGACCTTCCCACATTGGTAGCATACCACCTGGATACCTTAAGGAACATCTTGCCTACTCGGATGTCCACATGTAGTTTCCCTATGGCGCTTACTACTATTATCTAGAAAATCACTAACTCTAGATGCTGAACTGCCCTGGAAAACATCTTCATAATTCCCTAGATTACACTCTATGATCAATGCCTAATTGATGATGGAAGTGATGGAAGTCAACCTGAAGATGTTCAAATGATCCTGAATCTATTTCCTGAGACCATACTTTAAATTTTGTGCCAAGAACAACCCATCACCCCCAAGAAAGGGTGTAAAGCACTGCAGATCAGTGAAGCGTGAAGATTACTCCATAACAGAATGAGTACCCTGCTCCAAACTCATGAACTCTCGAGCTCGATTGGCCCTCAAAGTCTCCAAATAGAAGTAATCATAGAAGGTACACTGAAAATACTCCCAAGAAATATCTTGTTGGCATCCCTCCTGTGAGATCACATCCCACAATCTCTTGGAAGAATCCTGAAACATAGAAGTATTGAGATTGACCCTCCTCTGCGGAGGAGTATCTAGATGCTCGAAAAACGTCAGCATGGATTCTATCCATGACTTTTTATCTCGAGGTCCTCCTTCCCCTCTGAAGGTGGGATGATGTTGTTGCTGATAGACATGCGTAAATTCTACCATCGGCGGGGTAGGCGGCGATACTCCCTGGAAGGTATGCATGAACCTCATGAAGCCCTCTTGGAACTGTGCGTCAACACCTGTGTCCGGAATGATGATCGGTGCCAAGACTGGCACAACTGGAGGATCTACTAGAAGTCATAGATCATTCATGTCTAGTGTCTGATCATTTCCCTATAACTGGCATACAACTAGAGGACATCTCTATGGCATGACTCGACAAGGTCAAGCCCACACCTTAGATCAAGATTTTCAAGGAATGAAAACTAGAAGAGTATAGAGGGAACATGAGAAATAAATCATTCATGTTTTTTAAAACATGAATGCACGACGTGTACAATGCCTACACAATATGTGTAATTGAATCCTTTTCCAAAACTGGTCGTGTAACACCCCATACATGGTGTGTTATCCTTACACAAGACCTGTACTGGAATACTCTTCCCCTACCCGAGTTCCCTCACATGGTTAGGCCACACGGTTCTCCTAGAACAAGACTACATGGTGTGTTAGTAACATAAACGGCATGTACTAGATGCACTTCACTAGACCATGTTGTTAGTGACACGACCGGATACCCAGCTCACACTACATAGCGTGTTCCATACGGACACGACTTGCACTAAAGTATTTCCACCGACCCATGTTGTTAGTGACACAACCGATTACACGGTTAAACAACACGGCGTGTGCATCTAGTACACGACGTCTCCTACCAAAGATTTCAAAACCCGTGTCCCCACCCACACAGTCTAAAATAAAGTTAGATACTACAAGGCGTGTATATACGGTACACAACATGTACTTATGAATAATATTTTCTTCCCAAAAAGAAGAACACATGGCGTGTATTCAACTTTACACAGCATGTATTCTGGGTTTTTCTGGATAGTAAGCCTCAAAAACTAATCTGGAACCCATAAAAACAATGAAATGATAATTAAGGTGCCAAATTTCTATCCATGAGGGCCTATACTCCCCACGAATCAAATATTGGAATCCTATACATGTTATAAACAAGAATAACAGATCAATGATCCAGCAAATTCTGATCCATGAGGGCCCATACCACCTCAAGAACTAAAAATTGGCATTCATTCAAACAAAACCTTACACAACCAACCCTATCAAATGGTAAATATTTTTATCAAGGAATATATCACAAAAACATGCATATCCAGTACAACATCTATCACACCAATATGCAAACACTAATGAAACCTAAATGGAAAGGAAAGAATGAATGACATGTGATTTCTAGAAAGTGCCTATCTGATGCATGAGATGGCATACCATCATCTCATCAAGTTACAATAGAAATAGAACCTCAATAACGTCAACAATAACATCACAAAACATTTGAATCACTCAAGGTGAAAATAAAATCAACTATAAAAGTGAAAAACTAGAAAAATTGAAATAATAGAGGTAGATTGGCTTTTCCCTATACACATATTAGCTACTCCCAGGCACAACTTATTAACAAGTATCAATTCCTTCCTATCCCTATCTATAGGCTCCAAATAGTAAGTCAAGAGAAAATAATTCCTCTGATACCACTATGTAATGTCTCGGTTCTGGAATCCACCCAGAGGCGCCCCGTACCCGGTTGGTCACATGGCCTCAAGAGCATTTCGCCTAACTCCAGAGGCTTCCGAATAGTAGTAAGGGCCTTTGGTGTGATAGTGGGGAAACTATTACCTCATTGGTAGAGTAACATATAGGAATATAAACATATCACAATAGAGGAAGCAGTAATAATATCAAACAACATGAAACAACGAAATACTGAAGAAATAAACAGTTGAAGCACAAATATAAAAATGATTCATGATACATATGTCTAGGAAATTATCCAAACATGTCACAATGCTGAATGAACATTACTAAACCAAATTATAAGAAAAAAAGTAAACAACTCCACAACATCGCAAGCCAAATCTTAGTCCCATGTTATCCTGCTCCAAGAAGTCAAGTACCAGAAGTAGAAGGGTGCTTGCCCTTATCTATAACTACAACAATATAATCTATTTGGGCCCAAAATCATGGCCCAAATAGTGTGTGAGACTAAATCCTAGTAGGAAACCACCATGAGATCTGTGCCCAATGGTCAATGAATATATATGACAGTCAATAAGCAAAAGAAGCAGTAAATAAGGAAGTTATCAATAGTAAACATTGTTACAGTTCAAGAATTCAATTCCACAGAGCAAGTAAACAGATAATTACAAATATTTAACCCTCTGGGATGTACTCACAGCCTATCCCCTCTGGTCCTACCTAGAAACCACAAACAACCCTCTGGGAATTACACACAGTCTAACACCTCTAGTTTAGATTTTGTGAAGGATCTCTGAGGAATCACTCAATGATAATTCCCCTTATAGCCAAGTATGAATACAGACCCTCTGAGGAAGCAGTCATATTCAATTCCCCCTATAGTCTTTTAACAAAAACTACTAGCACACTCAAAAAGCACTCAACGTCAATTCCCCCTGTGGACTCATAACGTAACTATAGACCCTCTTAAGAAGTACACAACGTCAATTCCCACTATGGTCTCGCAATGTGATTATAATAACAAACACTTAAGATAATACCTTACGTCTATTCTCCCTATGGTCTACTACACTAGGTTCTCACGGCCCTATGTAAGTCAACAGGTTGGAAAATCATATCAGCCAAAGTAAACCTCAATTACTACTTGGCTAGCAGTCTACAACATAACAGCATGGCAGATAAGAAAAATCACTCCATCCTATAATACTAGGCATAGAAAGCAAACAACAACCTAACAGGAAAACTATACCAAATAGTCATAAAAAATATTCATGGGTAAAAAATTCCCAAGCATAGAAATTAACCATATTCTAATTCAATTATCCTCTATTAAAGCATACACGAATAATAGGAAAACAATAGGGCTAGATTATTAAACACACAATACACCGTTCAAGGGTATTGGGCACTTGTTCACATATAACTCAAAGATATTTGACGGAGAGGAACAAACCACCTACCTCGGTGTTGGGAGATAGTTATATGTGAACCTCAAGACTTGAATTTCCTAAGAACATCATATATCTTCAAAAAAATATAAAATGTTCAACTGAGGATAACTTTAGAAAGATGAGGAATTAGGAAACGAAGCTCAAGTAGACAGAAGAGATTACCGAGATGATCCCATCACAATTGACAGCAATCGATTCAGATAACAGATGCTCGCTCGGGGGATCAGAGAAGATTTGTGGCCGTATGGGTTCTCTCGGACGAACTAGACCTAGAAGTATGTCTTTATAGAGATTAGACGTGACCCCAGTACGTTTAATGAAAAAAAATATATTATGTGTACTTGAATTTTCCATACTCCTCTTTAGGTGGTCTCCAGGTCTCCACATGGTCGTGTGCATGGCCGCTACACGCCCAGCACACGACTACCCACGGTAACCGAGTACATGGCGTGTACTTCAAAATTTTTCAAAAACTCCTCTTTTTCTCAAAAACAACCTAAAAATGAAAAATTACCTGAAATGAAGATCCGGGTTCTTACATCTAGCAAGGCGTGAGTGAATGTTCAATAATTGGATAACATGAAAAAGAGTTGACTGAGGTCATGCCACCCAAAAAGCACATCTATACAAACCTAAAATAGATCCACTACCTATGAAATTGGTATTAGATATGTCTCTTAAAATTTTTTATGACCAATAAATGAAAGAAGATACAAATGTGGATGAGTTATACTTTGATCCAACAATTGCTCTGATTCTTTGAAGAATTTACCCTGTAACATCCAAAGCATGGGATCCATCCCACCAAATAGAACCCTCATTGATCAAAGAGACCATCCTTGGTTCTGTAAAAATGGAAGAACCCAAATATGATGATGAATATTCCATGGAATATGAGTTTGTCACACATAACTAAGGAATGGGTGGTTTCATGCTTGGGAATATAGGATACATGGGACAAAAAGGGCACAGTTGGTCCCAATATTTCATTTTCATCCCCACATAAGACATATTTAAAATTCATAACTGTTGTGAGGAACTATAGAAAACAACAAAAAAGTCATGGAGGCATATCAGAACTTTCTAATGGTCTTCCACACTTAGTTTTATTGGATGACTTCCTAGAAGGGGTATGATTATCTGATCATCCAATGTAATAGGGAAGGCTGTCATAGTCCACACCACTACCAGTAGATGATCACAGACCCTTTGAGAGATAACTAGGACTATCGACCTCAAAATCATCAGTTATTGATCATAATGTCTAGAAGTAACCACACCATAGGATGAACTGGCCTCTTGCACAAAATTATGGCATTATAAAATTACTACTTGTTGTCTCATCCAATCTCTAAAATCCTTGATGCACTTTATATTTCAAAATAACTCATAGAGGAACTTGTTAAATACCCCCATATACAATATTAATTTTTGATAAAATTCATTGGATTCATGGTCTATCGAATAAATACATTGTTTTCAGAATTCCATATCTTCATCTCGTTCACAGAGCATGACCATGAAGAGAATATTAAAGGACACATCTGAACCCAATATGTTTTGAGAAGACTCAATAATTTTTTCATCTAGAGGGATATAATTAAAAATGGATCTGGTATCAATCTCATCCCTATTCAAACCCTCTAATGTTTGGGATATATATAAGGGGATTTATCTTCCATAAAGCCGATCATTCATGGGTATGATAAGCAGTAGAAAAGACCTCTTGGGAAGATCAAAATCAAAACATAGTTTTGGGATATCTCATCAAAAGATGAGTTTATGGTTATCATGAAAGGAACTGCATAAAATGTCCCACTTGGAAGGACCTAGCTTCTTACCCAAATGGTGGTACATTCAATATTCCATCAATGTCTGAAATACCGCATCGATGGAAAGTTCAATATACTAGATGGTGAAAGTGCCCAAATAGGAAGTTATGAAAACATATGTGGTAAGGAAGTATTCTACAAAAGGGGATTCCTGCAACCAATGGTGAATTATGGTACAACTTCTAGTGTCTTGGGAACCACCCCAAAAAATCCATGGAATATGCTATATAATGACTATGTTATCCCCATAAATCTATTTGAAGTGATAAAACTAGTCTAAAAGAACCAATCTCCTCATGTCTTCAATGATAGTGTAAGAGATAATAATCTCTGACATCTCTCTACAATGACTCAAGAATTAGGCGATGATAATTTCTCTTATAATGGCCCCTCCCAAATTGATAATGTTAGAGAAACCCCCAAATTTCAAGATTTATTAGAAAGTGTCTCCAAAGACTTAGAAGTGGAAGAATATGAGGATAAACATAGGAAATCCCTCTATATTCAATGATGGTATCCCACAACCATTGATGAGTTCAGATATATAAATCTAGGAACAGAACAAGAGTCGTGTCCAACATTGATTAGTGACACTATACCACTTGGAGGGAAACAAATGTACATACAATTTATAAAGAAACCTAGATACATGTTCACTTAAAAATGCACATAAATGTCCAAAATGAATCTATATGTTTTTACACACCATCTCATATTACCCAATGTGTATCAAGGATTCATGTAGGAATCCAGGAGGATGTACCCCTATCATGCCACTAATGTATGTGTGGATTTTGAAAAATCAATTAAAGAAAATGTTGTCCGATAAGTGAAATAATCAATATAGATTACAAACATTGTGCATGTTAAGAAAAATAATTGGTAGATTAGAGTCTACATTTATTTCAGAGACCTTAATCAATATTTCCCAAAAAAAATTCCCATTTTAGATCAATGAACTCACGATCAATGAAAATTCTATCTTCTAAGACATTTCCATTATAGAAAAGTATTCCTAGTATAATAAAATAAAGATGTCCCCTAAAGATTATGAATCTAATAGATAGAAATCACTCCAAGGGATATTTTTCTACCAGTTTATGACCTTTGGATTAAAGAATACTAGAACCATATATCAATGTTCAATGCACCACATAATTAAGACATTCCTTGGAAATATAGCTGAATGTTACATAGAAGACATGGTTGAAATATCCCTAGAGTGACATGATCACTTCACTGGTATTCAAAAAACCATTGAAAAGATGTGATAGCACAATATAAAGATGAAGTGGCTAAAATAAAATTTTATGGCAACATCATGGATGTTTTGTGGATTTTTGGTACACTACCGTTGCATCGAGGTCTACCTAAAGAAGACTAGTGATACATTAGAAATGTTATCACTAAAAAACTAAAATAATTAAGGGGAATCCAAGGGTAAGTCACCAACATTTGGATTTTCATAGCCAATTTGGATAGAAACGGTATGTCATTTACTAGGATAATGAATATGGTGATTGCATATCATTTTTATAATGACTATCAGGGAGTATTTTCTTGTCCCAATAGGTACCTACTTCCACTATTGATTCCTCAAGTAAAAGGGAGTCCACTCATCTTGTATGTTTCCACTATGGAAAAATCACTAGGCACCCTCCTCACCAAGAAAAAATATGTTGGGGGAAATAATTGTATCTAATAACTTATCCAAACAATTATAGGTATAAAACAAGATACACTAATATCGAGAAGAACAAACTTTCCATCATATTCATATTAAAAATGATGAGGCATTACTTACTTCACCATAAACTCAATTTGGTCTAGGTTGTATGTAATGTTTGAATCCTATGGGCAATGAATTCCTCTAAGGCCTATAGGCCATGTAATACTTACGCCTACGGGACTTGTAAGGGTTCCACATCACCCCTTGAAAGGTGGATTATCAAAATCAATAAAAAATGAAGGACTTCAGGCCATTGGAGGAGGGTGTTTATTCTATAGAGATTCAATATTCGGTTTTTATTAAACAAATTGAGAAAGGGAAAGCCCTGGATAATTTCCAAATAGCACATCCTACCCTAGAAAACACACTTGTTGACACCAATCTTCAAGATAATGAAGAATTCTATGGCTATAATACCCCTATACATGGGATATGTATTTTTATGGCACCACCTGGAGTCCTATAGAAAAAAGTATTGGAAATAAGAAGGTCAATTTGGTTGTCCTAGGGATTGTATTTTTTCTCTTGAGAAGGAAATTGTGCCCTATTATTTTTCATAATTTGGGGGCTACCCAAATAATGAGGTTGAAAACCAACCCCTCATCACTCTCCTATAACTAGCCCTATGATATATGAAAAAATACTATTCCATTAGAAACATTAGTGGATTGATGACATGTTTCCCTTTTGAGTCCATGGTTCATCATTTTCTTAGATCAAATAATATTGATGATGGTGCATTGGATAATGCAGCCATAGTCTTGGTTTACACAGATCAAGAAGAAGAACTTTTATGTATCATGCATCAGAGAATGTTCTTGCCAATTGTAATCAATGATATTTAATAAATCAACCAGTTCAACACCAACCCAGATCATGATGAACCGGAATCCACCCCTAGTTGGATGAATCTTATAATCTATTATCACCAAAACAGTGCTCACCCGACAAACTGAGATGAGAGGGATCATATTTGTTGCTGTTACAAAACATTAACCTCTAGGATGGTAAAAATGAAAAAATACCTATACAAGTGAGGATTTAATGGAATCCTCCTCACATGAATAGAAATAAGAGAGATTCCCACAATCTCGAAAGAAGTCAACACAGTATCATGTGATTCTCATCCGTTTGGTACTAGTATTTCCCACCAAATCAGGAGGTTGAGTTACTACTTGAAAACCATGATAAAGGACTATGCATTTTTTTCAAGAAACATCATGAATTACTAATCCATGAAAAAATCATCCATCAAGTCCCAAAATTGATACATATAGGTATGTATTGTTTTCTATTTTATGTTCTAGGAATGGATGTTGTCGGGTGATATCCCCCAACCACATCTTTTAAGTTCAAGTAAATCCTTACTCCTTCTAACTTATTTTCTAAATTTCGTCAATAAATACCCCTCAACTAATTTTTGATGAATAATATTATCATCTTCATAATTTCCCATGTCACCCTCAGGTTGGGGTCCCACACAAAATATTTAAGGAAAACATCACCATCTTTTATAATACAAAGTTGAATAAATTATACCGGGTGTATAATATCGAGTCAAGCCACTCATCTTACTATCATGCAGTGTAAAATAGAAATATTGATGCCTTAAATAAGACTATGTAAAATATTATATAGAAGATGGTAAACAAGTATAATAATTTCTAGTCAGGAAAGCTCCTCCATGGTCTATAAGACTACTATACCACCATCCATACTGATACATATGAAATTCCATATTCACTAGTGTATGAGATTGTGGAAATTTTACCCATAAAATTTTGGTTTCCTTTAATTTGAATAGCCATTTTTTCACATCTCTTAGATGATGTGAAATCAAAAACGCATCTTGATGAATTGGAGGATCTCGATGAGAACATGAAGCATACATTGCTCATCCTTTATGTCCATTAGAATTTAATTGCATGAGCCTTTAATAAAAAGGTTTTATTTTGTCCATTAATCCATGGAAAACTTTTATTACCTATTAGAACCCCAATGATACCAAGGATGAATCAATCGAATGAGGAATACAAAAATTATGGGCCTTACATAATACATAAGGTCTTCTATAATAGATCCAAATCATTGGCCATCATAGTTGGGGAGCCTGTCACCCCCACTAATGTTTGATTTCTCAAAAAATAATTTTCTTAACTTTCATCAAGATCCCCGATCCCTGATTTCATGATGTTAAACTAAACAAGATAATCCAACAAGTAAGATGATAAATTGTGCAACACCTCAAGTCCTGGAAGAAAGACTATAAACTGCACAATACCCATGTCCTGAACAGATGACTCTAAATGGAAATAATTTGTTCTATAAGCGAGACACTAAAATGCAGAAGATCCCAAGTCATGTTAGTAAGACTTTCAACTTCAAATCACCACCTCATCTTTGGTGCATGACATTATTATTGCACGACTTACTTCTTTCCTGCACGACACAAAATTTCATGGGTCTCTTGAACTATGTATGGATTGATTCCTTCCATCAAGAGATATATATTGATTCCTGAAACTCTATTCTTGGGCCTAGCCATATGATTAATTTACCATCTTTTTAGGTGATATATTTCCATTCCACAAGATGTAAAACTACATGGATAATGTCCATTCCACACAACATCAAATTTCATAGGTTTTTTAGAACTACTAATGAAATTATTTGAATCTAGATGAGGTACCTAGGGACATCTCAAACAAGTATCATTTTCCAGCCACCACACAAAACAAAATTCCCTTTTCCTATCCATAATCACTTCTTCATGTTGAGAGGGACCCTTTACATTCTTTATTTCTCACACCAGCCAAAGCTCAAATGAGCTTAGGAATTTCAATAAGTTATTTCCCTCATAAAAAATGAATAAAATATAAAAACAAATCTCATCATTGTTATTAATGGAAGACCATAAAAGGCATACCACGAGTCCTTTCTGTACATGATGTTAAACTTTAGTGTTGATGTCCCTACAATGATATAAAACTTTAAGTTTATGTGGACCTCACCTGAGATGACTATCATTGTTGGAATTGTTATAATACCACAACTCCATTAAAAACTATATGTGACTTGATTCTGATATCACATGATATTTAGTGACACATATATCTTCAATCATGGGTCTATTCACAACTAATATAACAATTCCCCATTTCCACAAATAGTTTAGGATTTTATAGGAATATCCTTCCACAATAAATATGTCTGTATTGATTTTAATTACCATATGTTACATAGTGATACCTTGATTTCCATCATTGGTTGAATCCAAAATCTCACTTTTAACATTAGGAATCCTAAGTCTATGACACGTGAAGTTAAACTGCATGGTTACCCAATAACAATGTGATGATTGATTCCTATCATCAAGGGATATGTAGTGACATGTGGATTTCCTATCTTAGTCCCAGCTAAAACATTCAGTGGAAACAATTCCCTCCTATGTATATGGGCTAGAACTATTAAGTGATTTTCTTTTTTGAGAACAATGCTTGGATTGATTCCTTTAATCATAGGATATATAATGACACCAATATGTCCAATCATGGGACCAACTAGAACAACTAATAAAAATGAACCCCAATTGCATAGGGGATGATCCATATAAGGACATTTTTACTATATAAGTGTAAAATCTATGTGTGGCCTTTGTTTTCATGTAATATTATGCATAAATTTTTACATCATCTCTAACTTCAATATCAAATGATGTTAAACTATAAGAATTATTTATTCATTCCAAAACATTAAGACTACAAAAGAAAAAAACATCCCCATTTAATGACATTAAACTAAAAGGAAATAAACATATCCTTACCACATGATGTAAAAAATCAATTAAAATGTCCTAATTTGATGACATTAAGACCGAAAAAAAGAAACTTACATACTACACGACCTTAAACAATAATGGAAAAATATGTCCTTACCGCATGATGTTAAACTACAAGAAGGATGTCATTAACGCATGACATTGAAACTTCATTGAATCAAGTATGTCCTAACTACATGAT
This sequence comes from Viscum album, assembly GCA_963277665.1. Classification (NCBI taxonomy): domain Eukaryota; kingdom Viridiplantae; phylum Streptophyta; class Magnoliopsida; order Santalales; family Viscaceae; genus Viscum; species Viscum album. The sequence goes on along the minus strand of OY728150.1, from coordinate 1,994,132,912 downwards.
GCTAAACTATACATATAAATACCTGACCTTAAAACATTACATAATCATGAATTAAATGGATAATTCACATTGAGGGTCTTTTCAAGTTTATAGTTTTATAGAGTTAGGCCATAACTATTACATTACATCTCAAAAATTTCAAAGTAGACACTTCTACTCAGTTTCCATTTTTTTCATAAAATAAAAACTATTAAAAAAAGGTGTCATTTCCAGTTCCATGTTTTAGATAACATGAATTTTTCTTGATCCCATCCTTGACACTATTCATCTTTAAGCCTTGTGAAAAACATTTCGATACAAGTGATGAGCATAAAAAGATCAGCAAGGGTTATAAAACAAAGAAAGAAAACATTAGTTTTCAATACATACCTAACATTAGCTCTTTAACATACCTCATGAAATCAAAATATTTTTGAATAACACATAGAAATCATAAATTATAAAGATAACTTATGTCATCCTTATCATACTTACATTATAGCTATCACAGCTATGTAGGGAGTTAAATTTAGAATACCCACCATAGTATATTACCTAAATCTCTTAGGAGAAACATTCAGTTTTACCTCCTTCACGTTACCCAACGCATTAGAGAGCTATCTCGGGCTTACCCACCCTATTTTTATCATAGAACCACTTGTATTTATAAACAATGCCCAAGAACCAAAACATATTCATAGCATATAAAACAAACATAAAGGAAAGATAATATTTCCACATTACAATCACAATATATGATTTAAATATATTGACATAAAAAAACCATTATCAAAACCATTTTCAACACAAAAATACATAAAAGAGTATATGGTATTTATTTTCCTTATAAAACATTATAAATTATTATGGAAACCATAGATCAAATAATACTTGCAATGGTGAAAAGGTTGTTATGACCACTTGCATTAAAATGATATATTATTTTTTGTCATTTAGTAAAACGCTTCATAGAAAAATATTCCCTTTGAATTAAATGGGAATTCAAAGGTTTTTATATAGAGTATAAAATAAATTCATGTATTAAAACAAAATATCCCTCAATGAAATGAGATTAAGACGAAGTCCCTTACCTCGTGTCTGATTTGTATTGTTTGTTCTTTAATCTACCAAATAATAAAATAAAGTTAATTTATACTTGCTTAAGATCATTTTTCAAGTTTATTATTCCTTTTATATTACTTATTAAAAGGTTATAAACATTATGTAATCATTTAAGTTAATAACAGTCGTTTTGTCAATATTTGGTACTTGAGTCAAAAATGAACTTCTTATAATTACAAGTTGTTCATGTGGTCAAAAATTTCATTATATACAGAATTATATTCATGATTTAGATATAATATATATCATATATATCTATTATATACATGTATTAATAATATTAAATAACATTTGTAGATATGAAATGAAATGCACCGTTCATGGAGATGGTATGCCGTACGTACGCATGAATGCTAATTTCATTTCTATTTCATATTTAATTGAATGAAAACACAATGATACATAGGTATATTATAATTACAGTATAATATCATATATATAATCTCAGTAACTCTATCCTTTATACATCCCACATAAGGCATGAACATGTCATATCACTTTGAGGGGGTGGTAGTCCGCACTTCCTCAACTGAGATTATCGTGTTTACCCATAATGGAAACCATAAAGGTATGAAATAAATGGAAAATAAAGAATCATAAAGAAAACATAAACATAATATATATCATATATAAATATAATACCATAATAATGGATAACATGAGAGGAGTTAAGAGATAATTGAACAATCATCGTTTTGTGAGGTGTTGGTTTTCCATCCACAAAAACAGTATGTTGTTTACCCATTAGATGGAGGTGTGTGTAAGTGCAGTTAGAATTAGTCTCATAAAAACATATGAGTATATTTAGGATACTGGTATTGTTATAAAAGAAAGTAATTATAAGATTATATGGGGTTGGAGAAGTAAAATAATACAAAATAATTTAAGAGAAGACGTTACCTTTGAATAGGGTAACTCTTTTTGGTTTGAACCAAAAGGGTTTGTTAAAGTGACTTATGACTAAGTTAAGGCTTCTAGGATGAGGAGAGGGATTTAGGGAGCTTAATTGGGTAGATTTTGGATGATACAAGGGGCTTGAGAGGTGTGAGTAATGGGTTAGAGATGAGGGATTTTTATAAGGGGGAGGAGGGGCTCTTTTGGAAAGTGTGAAAATGTTATTTTTTTATATAATGATTTTCGGAAAGATCCAAACCTAATTAAAGAAGAATATAAGATGAATCACGGTCGAAATAAAATCATCCAATAATAATTGGAAAGGTTTTGGATATTATTTTAATCTTTATAATATTATTTATTTAAATCATTTATTAATGAGGTAAACACTACATCATTATTGTGTCATAAATAATTTAATTTATTTATGTCTAAAAATTATAAAAAAATACAATGATATAGAAAATATTTTTGGATTTCCAAATAATATTTATAGTCAAAAAGATAACTTATATAACTCTTTTTAAAAATTAATTTACTAAAAGATATTTGTTTATGTCATTTTTGTCTTTACTTTAAGTTAATTAAAAGAAAGTGTCATTATCACTCCCAAGTTTCCCCATGGGGTCCCAAAATCGACCGAAGGATGGACATGGTCATAAGTGTATCATACAATAGGATTTGGACACATGTTAGGGTAATTTTATATTATTATAGTAATATTTGTTTACCTTTATTTACCAGATTTACCCTTTAACCATGGTAAATAAAATATTTACTAAAGTAAATATTCATAATGTCTAAAAATAAAAGTTAAATATTTACACAATTTGGACATACTGATTTCAAATATGGAATCCCTTTTTCCAAATTCAAAACACATAAGTGGAAGAAATTAATTTAAAATTAATTCCCACTGTCAAAAACAAAAGACGTGTTTTTAAGAAATAATAACTATCAAAAGATTAACACTTGTTTATTCAAAATTCAAAGTTAAATTAATTACAATAACCAAAATTGGATTAAATGGTAAAAATATAATCTAATTAAACTTTAAAACTAAATAAAAAGATAATATATCCTTATAAATAAATTAGATTAAAATTCATTTTTGAGTTAAAATACACTATTTTCACTATTCATCAAAAAACGAATTTTATCAGAAAAATAAATTTTTTTTACCCAAAGTAAAATTTGATATCCCAATTATAAAGAATAATTTTATTTTGTCGAATAGAACATATAAAAGTGACCAAAACATAATTTAAGGAGGGTTCTCCATCAAAAGGTGGTAAATCAACCTTTTAAAGTAAATTATGCTTAAAATTAGATTCATTCACATTTTAAGCCTCTAACATTTATTGGATAAATGTTAAAACATTTAACAAACATGTATAATCATATTTTAGTTAGCCCCATTTATTCCTACCAATACAACATCTAGGCATTAACTACCATTTAAAATAATAATATTATATTATTATTATGAAACGTAATATTTCAAAGAAACTCATTGTTGCGTATCAGGTAAGCCATCAAACATAGAAACCTCTTTAATGTAAAATTAATAATTAATTCACAAAATATTAATTAAAAATAAAATGCATTACTTCATTATTTATATGGGATGTTACATCCTTCCCCTTTTTTAGAAATTACATCCTCACAATTTTATTCACTTATCAAATAAATGGGGGTATTTATCCCTCATATAATTTTCAGATTCCCACGTTGCATCATCAATCATAAGGTTTTTCCACAAAACCTTTACCTAGTGAATTACCTTATTACACAATACTTGCTCTCTTTGGTCAAGAATCTGGACCAGCTGTTCCTCATAAGAGATATTCTCTTCCAACTAATCAACCTTGGGACTTAAAACACGAGATGGATCTATAATATACTTTCTCACCATTGAAACATGAAAAACATTGTGTACCTTGGATAAACTTGGAGGTAAATCCACTTTGTACACAAATAATCCATCTTTCTCTAGGATTTCATAAAGTCCATTGAACCTCGGACACAACTTTCCTTTCCTACCAAAACTCATCACACTTTTAAATGGAGAAACATTATTAAAGACATGATCACCTACCTCAAAAGAAATATCCTTCCTCTGGTTATCTGTATAACTTTTCTGCCTACTCTGAGCTGTTCTCAGGTGCTTCTAAATCAACTAAACTTTTTCTGCAATCTCTTCTACCAATTTTGGTCCCATCAGCTTGCTTTCTCCCACTTCATCCCAAAAAGCTGAAGTTCGACACTGCTTCCCATATAATGCCTCAAAGGAATCCATCTGTATACTGGAATGAAAACTGTTATTATAAGAAAAGTCAAACAAAGAAAGATTTTGGTCCCACCTTCCCTAGTAATCTAGTGAACAAGAATGTAGCATATCCTCCAAGGTTTGAATCATTTGTTCTAACTGCCCATCTGATTACAAATGAAAAGCTGTACTAAAATTTTATTTAGTACCCGAAGACTTATGAAGACCTTTAAAAAAGTTAGAAGAAAACCGGGGATCATGATCAGATACAATGGAGAGGGGAACTCCATGAAACATGACTATCTCTTTATCATACAACCGATAAAGTTGATCTAGAGATAAAGTATCTCGAATAGGAAGGAAATTATCAGATTTATTCAATCGATCAACAATAAACCAGATTGCATTATTACCTTGAGATGTCTTCAGTAATCCCACAATGAAGTCCATGGATATATTTTTCCATTTCCACTCTGGTGCCGGCAAAGAATGAAGCATCTCTTTCAATAACTTCCACTCTACTTAAACTTGTTGATAAGTCAAACACTTCACAATAAAATCAACAACATCTCTTTTCATTCCATCCCACCAGTAATACTTCCGAAGATCTCTATACATCTTAGTACTTCTAGGATGAACTTAAAATGGGGAACTATGAGTTTCACATAAAAACTCATTCTTCAATTGTGAATCACAAGGCACACATAATCTCTTCCCAAACCTCAAAACACAATCATTATCAATGTTAAATTCAAGAAACATACCCTTCTGAACCAACTCTACCTTTTTCTGTGACTCACTATCTTCCATCTACACTTACTTTATTCAGTCTCATATAGATGATTTCACCGACACCAGAAACAAAACAGTAGAATTTCCTACACCAACAACTTCTATGAAAAATTTCATCAGGTCAAAAACCAAAAGATCACATTCCAAACATAGCCCGGTTAATGAGGCAATACTTCTTCGAATCAAATCATTAGTCATTTTTTTTTCTCGGATGGTAAAGTATCGTGCAATCATAATCCTTGATTAATTCCAACCATCTCCTCTGTCTCATGTTCAAATCTTTTTTAGTGAATATATACTTCAAACTTTTGTGGTCAGTATATATTTCACATTTTACTTCATACAAATGATGCCTCTAAATTTTTAAAGGAAAAACAATAACAGCTAATTCCAAATCATATGTAGGGTAATTTAACTCATGTGGTTTCAACTGAGGTGAAGCATAAGCTATTACCTAATCATTCTGCACAAGGACATAGCCAAATAATTTCAATGAAGCACCACTATAAATAACAAACTCACTATTTCTAGAAGGTAGTGCCAGAACTGAAGCATTCACCAATCTTCTTTTCAATTCCTGAAAACATTCATCTCATTCTTTCGTCCAAACAAACTTAACACCATTTCGAGTTAACTTAGTTAGTGTTCTAGATAACCATGAAAAATTCTCAACAAACCTCTATTAATAATCTACCAAACCAAGAAAAATAAATATATCTGTTATATTTTTGGGTCCTGGCCATTCTTGAAAAACTTATGTTTTAACCGGATCAATAGTTATGCCATTTTTTGAAACAATGTGACCAATGAACGAAATTTGTTTTAATCAAAACTCACACTTGCAGAATTTCCAAAATAGTTTAATTTTTTTATGGTTTGCAATAAAACCCTTAAATGTCTTTCATGCTCCTCTTTAATTTTATCATAAACCAAAATATCATCAATGAACACGACCAAAAACTTACACAAGAACTCACCGAAAATTTTATTCATAAGATCCATGAATACAGCTGGTACATTGGCTTAACTAAAAGGCATAACTATAAATTCATAATGGGCATATCTAGTATGAAATGCGGTCTTTGGAATTTTAGGTTCTTTTACTTTCAACTAATGGTACCCCGACCTCAAGTCAATCTTCAAAAAATACTATGCTCCCTAGAGCTGATCAAACAAATCATGGATATGAGGAAAAGGATACTTGTTCTTAAAATTGATGTTATTAAATGCTCTATAATCAATGAAAAGTCTCATTGAACTATATTTTTAAAAAAATAATACATTAGCACCCCATGGTGATGTGCTAGGTCAAATAAATCCTTTATCTAATAACTCTTGCAATTGCTTCTTTAACTCTAAAAGTTCAATTTGTACCATTCTATAAGGGGGTTTTGAAATTGGATTAACATCAAGAACTAAGTCAATAATAAATTCAACTTCTCGATCATGTATAATATTAGAAAACTCATCTGGAAAAACATCAAGGTACTCATTTAACACTAGTACATCATTAATCTGAATAGTTCCTTTATTTTCAACAATACATGCAAGGTAAAATTCATTTCTATATTTTACTAGTTTCTCAGCTTCCTGATATATTTTAAAATTTAAGGGTTCATTCTTGTACACAAACTGAAAATATTTCTGAAAAGAAACCTCTTTAGATCTACAGTCAATCTTAGAATGATTAACAGATAGCCAATCCATACCCAAAATAACATCAAACTCTACTAGAGGAAAAACAATAAGGTTTCCAGGTAGATTATTTCCGCACACAAGGACATGAAGGTTCTTATAATTTCTTTTTGTTTCAAAATTTCCCCTAGGTGTTTTTACCATAAGTTCAGGATTCATATGTTGAGATGGAATTCCCAATTTACTAGAAAACTTCTCAGAAATGAATGAATGTGTAGACCCTAAATCAAACAATACATTGGCATAATATGAACAAATAAAAAGTGTACCTGATACTACTTCATTTAATGGCCCAACATCTACTGAAGTATTTTCAAAGGTGATAACCAACCCTTTCTACTTGTAGTATGGTTGTTTTCCATCAATTCTGTTCTTCATTGGAAACTCATTTGCATAATGACCCATTTCATTGCACTTAAAACATTTTACTAATTGTAAATCAGATTTTGTGTTACCATTAACCTAATATTTTTTGGTGCAATTACAAGCCTTATGTCCCATTTTACCGCATCAGTAGCACTTACCACAATTCAAAAGACATTCCCCAACATCCTTTTTATCACAATTTTCACTAACTGTAAACTTAATTTTCTTACCATCAGGCTTTTTTGAAGAGTTATTCCCTTTATTCTTCCACCTTGACTGCTTATTCTGTTGTTTTTTAAAGAAGACTTGTTCATTGACAAACTCCATTTCCACTTTTTTATCACATCGAAAAAGTTTTTCATAACATTAGAATTCATGAGAAGCTAAATACCATCAATACTTTGGCTTTAATCCTGATTAAAAATGATTGATTTTACTATCATGATATCATTTGAAATTTTAAGCATACCTTTCCAGTCAAGTGAATTTTTCTTCATAAGTTGGCACTGAGTCATCCTCCTGCATCAATTATAGGAATTGTTTTTCCATCCTAAGATGAACCACCTTAGGAAAATATTTCTCAAGAAACATACCTTTGAATTCATCCCAATCAAGAGAATCAATCTCCTCACTATCCCTGATATTTTTCACCGTTGACCACCACTAATCAGCTTCACCTTCATAACGGTAAACAATACGACTATACTTCTGATGTTTTGAACACCACATAACATCAAAAATCTTCTCTAGTGCTTTAATCCTCCATTATACTAACACAGGGTCAGATGATCCTCTGAATAGTGGGGGATGTTGACTCATGAAATACTCCACTACTAACATGTTCATCTGTGGTTAATCAGGATGATCTTGTGCATGGATACCACCACCATTTATAGCCTAAGTTAACTATGCCATCACTACAACAAATAGTTCAGTTATGATTCCGACCATCTCAGGTTTCTGATATTGAAGTTTGTCTTCCTCCTGATGTTTCCCGAACATATATTCCATGTTTCCTCTATAGAAAACCATTCTGAACATAGAAATCTCTTAGGTGAAGAAACATGGAAATCTGTGAATTATATATCACTTAAATCTTACCATAAATTAATTTATGGACATTAATTTAACAATATCCTAATTTCTAAATTTATATAAACCGCCCTTTCATACAAACTATAAGGACCAGGCCTTAAAACATTACATAATCTTGAATTAAATGAATAATTCACATTGAGGATATTTTTAGTTTTACAGTTTTAGAGAGTTTGGCCATAACTATTACATTACATCTCAAAAATTTCAAATTTGACACTTCTACTAAGTTTCCATTTTTTTCATAAAATAGAAAATATTGAAAAAAAGAGTCATGTTTAGTTCCATGTTTTAGACAGCATGACTTTCCCTTGATCCCATCCTTGACCCTATTCATCTTTATGCCATGTGAAAAACATTTCGAAACATGGGATGAGTATAAAAAGCTTAGTAAGGGTTATAAAAAAAGAAAGAAAACATTAGTTCATCATTACATACATATCATAAGCTCTTTAACATACCTCATACAATCATAATATTTATTAATTACACATAGAAATCATAAATCATAAAGGTAACTTGTGGCATCCATATCATACTTACATTGTATCTATCACAACTACGTAGGGAGTTAAATTTGGAATACCCATAACAATATATTACCTAAATATATTAGGAGAAACATTCACGTTTAACTCGATCATGTTACCCAATGCATTGTAGATCTATCTTGGGCTCACCCACCCTAGGTTTATCACGGAATGCCCCGTATACGTAAACAATTCTCAAGAACCATAAAATATTCATAGCACATAAAAAACATAAAGGAAAGATAACATTTACACATTTCATCACAATATATCATTTAAATATATTTACATAAAAAAATTATCAAAACCATTTTCAATTCCAAAATATGTAAAATAGTATATGGTATTTATTTTCCTTTTAAAAACAATACAACTTGTAAAGGAATTCATATATCAAATAACACTTGCGACGGTGGAAAGGTTGTTTTCACTTATTATGTTAAAAAGAATTTTTTTTTCATTTAGTAGAATTATTCATAGAAAAAGATTCAATTTGAATGAAATAAAAAGTCAAAGGTGTTTATATAGTGTATAAAATAAATTCGTGCATTAAAACAAAATATGCCTCAATGAAAGGGGATTGAGACGAAGTCCCTTACCTCGTGTCCGATGTGACCCATTTGTTCTCTAATCTCCCGAATAATAAACAAAAGTTAATGTCTACTTGATTAAGATCCTTTTTCAATTTTATTATTCCTTTTATGTAACTTATTACCATGTTATAAACATTATTTAATCATTTATGTCAATAATGGTTGTTTTGTCGATATATGGTACTTGAGTAAAAAATGATCTTTTTAGAATTACAAGTTGTTCATGTGGTCAAAATTTCATTATATACAAAATTATATTCATGATTTAGATATCATATATATCATATATATCCATTATATACATGTATTAATAAGAGTAAATAACATTTGGAGGTAAGAAATGAAATCCACCGTTCATGGAGACGGTAAGCCGTACGTACGCATGAACGCTACTTTCATTTCTATTTCATATTTAATGGAATTAAAACATAATGATACATAGTTATATTATAATTCCAGTATAATATCATATATATAGTCTCAGTAACTCCATCCTTTATACATCCTACATAGGTCATGAACGAGTCATATCACTTTGAGGGGGCGTAGTCCGCACTTCCTCAAATGAAATTATCGTGTTTACCCATAATGGAAACCATATAGGTATGATATAAATGGAAAATACAGAATCATAAAGAAAATATAAACATAATATATACCATATATAAATATAGTTCCATCATAATGACCACCATGAGAGGTGGTAATAGATAATTGAACAATTATCGTTTCGTGAGGCGTTAGTTTTCCATCTAGAGAAACAATATGTTCTTTACCCATTATATGAAGGTGTATGTAAGTGTAGTTCGAATGATTCTCATAAAACATCCTATTTTATTGAGGATACTTTTATATATATAAAATAATGGAATAAAAATAGTTTAGGGGGTTAGAGAAGTAAAATAAAACAAAAGAACTTAAGAGAAGATGTTACCTTTAAATCGGGAAACTCCATTTGGTTTGAACCAAAAGGCTTTGTTAAAGTTACTTATGCCTAAATTAAGGCATCTAAGATGAGAATAGGGATGCAGGGACCTTAATTGGGAAGAGGTTTTATGACCCAAGGGGATTGAATGTTGAGAGGAATGGGTTAGAGGTGAGAGCTTTTCATAAGGGGGGGGATGGGCTCCTTAGGAAAGTGTGAAAATATTATTTTATTATATAATTATTTTCAGTTTCTAAAGGTCCAAAACTAATTAAAGTCGAATATAAGAAGACACATGGTCGAAATAAAATCATCCAATAATAATTGGATAGGTTTTGGATATTATTTTAATCATTATAATCTTAATTATTTAAATCATTTATTAATGAGGTAAACACTACATCATTATTGTGTCATAAATAATTTAATTTATTTAAGGTCTAAAAATTATAAAACAAAATACCATGATATAGGAAATATTTATAGATTTACAAATAATATTTATAGTCTAATATATAACTTATATAACCCTATGTAAAAATTAATTTACTAAAAGATATTTGTTTATGTCATTTTGGTATCTACATTAAGTTAATTAAAATAAAGTGTCATTATCACTCCCATGTGGCCCCATGGGGTCCCAAAATTGACCCAAGGATACCCATTGTAAGAAGTGTTTCAACCAATGGTATTAGGACATATTTGAGGGTAATTTTATATTATTATAGTAATATTTTTTTACCTTTATTTACCAGATTTACACTTTAACCATGGTAAATAAAATATTTACTGATGTAAATATTCATAATGCCTAAAAATAAAAGTTACCTATTTACACAATTTGGACCTCCTGATTCCAAATATGGAATAAAGTTTTTACAAATTCAAGACACAGAAGTGGCAGAAATTAATTTAAAATTAATTCCCGCTGTCAAAACAAAAGGCATGTTTTTAAGAAATAATAACTATCAAAAGATTGACAATTGTTAATGTCCAATTTCAAAGTGAAATTAATTCCAATTAACCAAAATTGGATTAAATGGTAAAAATATAATATAATTATACTTTAAAACAAATTAAAATGGTAATCTAACAATATAAATAAATTATATTAAAAGGCAATTTTGAATTAAAATACATTATTTTTCACTATTTATCAAAAAATAAATTTTATCATAAAAATACCAAAATTGTAACCAAAGTGAAATTCGATATCCTGATTCAAAAAAATAATTTTATTTTTTCAAATAGAACATATAAAAGTGTCCAAAACTAGATTTAAAAAGGGTTCATCATCAAAAGGCAGTAAATCAACTTTTCAAAGAAAATTATGCTTAAAATCAGATTCATTCACATTTTAAGCCTCTAACTTCTATTGGATAAATGTAAAAAAATTTAACCAGAATGTATAATAATATTGTAGATAGTTTTGTTCATTCCCTCCAATACAACAAATAGGCATTGACTACCATTTAAAATAATAATAATATATTATTATTGTGCAATGTAAGATTTCAAAGAAACTCGTTGTTGTGTATCGGGTAAGCTATCGAACATAGAAGCCCCTTTAAGGTAAAATTAATATTTAGTTCACAAAATATTAATTAAAAAGAAAATGAATTATTTCTTTATTTACCTGGGATGTTACAATAAAACACATCACTAATTCTCATTCCTTATCAATGTAATATAAGAGCTTTAACATGGTCAACTTGGTAAGAGATGCTTCTTCCATCCTTTAAATCACATTGATATATATACCATATAGAAATTTACGAGTGACTTAGGTTTCCAAAAACCAATAATAGCCCTTGTAAAGGAAAATATATCCCTCTTTTAGACCATGATAATGATTCATAAATGACTTAGACCCATAGAATAGAAAAATATGGGCTCTATAAGGAGGGATTTTTAATCCTTTTGTGTCTGGAATCCTCAAGGTGGAGTCCAACACTTAAGGGTGTTCTGGGAGTTCCATCGTATGATTGTACCATATCACTACTTATGACCTAAGGACTATGAGATAGGGTTTACATAATTTTCATCTATCATTTAGAAGGTTGTTATGGAACACTTAACACTTAGTTCCCTAATTATGCCCTTATGGAACATGCCCCATATTAGGTATATTTTTTTCACGAGCATAAACTGCATGCATGTTGGTCAATGTTTTCTGACCTTAAACCCTACCCTATAATGGTACAAATAGCAAGACCTTAAACTATTATATAAAGTAGCATGGAACATGTTAGTTTGAAAACCAGCAATGGTTGGCCTGGGGAAAAGTAAATTCTTCTCTTTCTAAAGTATTCATATCTAGTGTTTAAGAAAAAAATTAGGAGGAAATAAATATGGCATAAATATTAGAGGGATAATGTATAACCCTAGTAAAATCCAATCCATGATTACATGACTCCTTGTTTCAAAAAAAATTAAGAGTAATGGTTTTTCATAGCTCCTTTATGGGATAACATTTTATCTAGGCTATGAAAAAACATTTAGGCCGCTCATAACCTTCTTCAATATCACACCTTCCACAAATGAAAAATCATGATTTGGGTGACTTAGATCACTAGAATCCTTCCATGGTCCTTAGAAAAAGATACACCTATTAAAGGGACACTATTCATGAATATGAATTTACACATATGTATCCTGATTTTTCATTTATGGTCATCACCCAAATACATCACTCTGTAAATGTTTTTTATCTATGTGATCCCTGACATAATTGTGGTAGAACAAAACACCTAATTTCATTCTAGTCCATTACCAATATTATTATCCCACACTTTCCTCATGAACTTAGAATGTTTGACTTTGATTTTCAATCCCAATAAAAAACAATCTATGTTGATTTCACATCCTTTACATTATATCACGAACTTATGTATTGTTTATAAAAGGGGAAATGTGACACTCCATTCTCAAACCATTAATGGATCACACCTCCAGATTTAAAACCACATGGAATATGGATCCATCTTCAAAATGAAGAGAAAATCTGTAACAACCAGAGATTTTGTAAAAACAATAATTCAAACATTCTTTTCACATGACACTAACTTGTCTTGTAATGCTCACAACACCTACTTGGTTTACATCACATGAAAAACAGAGTTTCTATGAAGCATCATTTTATTTTAATTTTGTAAATGTTATAATTATAGCCTAGAGGTTAAAAATAGTGATATTAATATCAATAACTATTGTTGAAATAATTTTTATAATAGTTTTTTATAAATAAAACATGTTGATAATTAATTATTTAATTTTTGGTAAAGTCTTTATATGGTTTAAAATACTATGATGTACACTTCACATACTTCTATGAAAAATAGTAAAATAAATTTCATAATAATCATTAAATTTAATTTGATAAAATAAACTTAATTTTTGAATTTATAATACCAAAATTAGCTAATGGTGATTTTTTTGGATTTTTCTAATAATGATCATATTTTGATGAATAGTAAAAAATATTGTTTTTAGTTGAAAATTGCCTTTTGATTTAAATAATTATTAATGTTAAACTATATTTAATTCTCATTTAAGGTCCCATTATATGAATTATAAATATATTAATACAAATTATGTCATTATATTCAATTTCACTTTGACATTTAATAGATAAACATAATAAACTTTTGAACATCTTTCTACTTTAAAAACACGTAATTTCATCCCATATGCGGGATAGGGATTAATTTTAATTTTTCCACTTCTATGAATTGAATTTTGAAAAAATTACACACACAATTATAATCAGTGTAATATTTAGAGTCTTTTAATATCAACTTAATTATTTTTACCAAAACAATTAGTAAAAGGCATTGAAATTAATAATAACAATTAAGGCCAAATTATGATTAATTAGAGACTAAACATTAATATTACGGGACCAAATGAACTTGAAATTCATCCAAAACCCATTTTATGGTTATATCTAGGCCATAAACATTCCATTACAAATTTATGATCGTTTTTAAGACTTTGTTTAGTTATGAACAAATGTACATGTAACTTGTTTTCAAAAATTCCAAGTGAGTCTTTTCCTTCCCTATAAATGGCCACCATCTCTACCACATCATCTCACATATAAAAAATATTATGTTCTATAAATATATGACAAAACAAATCCCATAATCCTTCTATTACTCTTATAATCCTTCCCTTAGGGAGAAGGAAATCCATGGAATCCTTTTGACACAAACCAAATAGTGTTACTCGATTAAGAGGTAACGTCTTCTCTCAAATCCTTTATATTATTTTCCACCTCCTTCCCCTACAAAATACGTATTCCATTATTGTATATAAATTATAATCCTATATATACTAGGATGTTTTTGTGCTACTTTTTTGACCTAAACTTACACGCACCTCCATCTAATGGGTAATAAAGATACTGTTTACATGTATGGAAAACTACCACCTCACGAAAACGATGATTGTTCAATTTTCCTTATGGCCTATCATGGTGGAAATTATGATGGAAACTATATTTATATATGATATATATTATATATATTATTTTTTAAGAGTATTTATTTCTTTTATAACTCATATAATTTTTCTTTCCATTTTTTCTTAATACGATAATTTTGTTTGAGGAAGTGTGCACTACCACCCCCTTAATGAAATGTTATTCATTCATACACAACATAGAATGAATTGAGGATGAGTTCATTGAAATTATATGATATATATGTTATAATAATGATACTATAATAATTATATATATTTATAAATATTTCATTTATCTTATTTCTTTTAATATGACAATGAAAACGGTAATAATGTTTATGCGTACGTATGGATTACCATCTCAATGAATAGTGTATTATATTTCATATTTCAATATTTTATATATTATTATAGTAAAAATATAATGAATATAAATGATATTTTAATCATTTTTTACATTATGGAATCATGATATATGTTTAACGACCAACAACACAACAAGTTAAGACACATATGAAGAATAAATCCAATATTACTCAAAGTGAAACCATAACATAGGATGGCTAACAAGAAGGTAATATAAGATCATAATCAAACCATATAAAGTATTACATATTAAAATATGGTTCTATAAAATATTTAAAATAAATTTATATTAATTATAAAAGTGCTTTTCATGAGTATGACGAGAGTAAATAGATAAGGTAAGAGTATTTCATCTTACTTTTCATTTCTGTGAAATACATGATATGTTCACCACTCATTCCTTTTGTGTTGTGTATACATCTGATAATTGTGTTCTATGTATAATAGAAATAAATTTATGGGTATTAAAATAACAATTTTATGATCTTTCTTCATGGGTTTTATGTTTCAAAAGTTACCTAATTGGTAAAATAGCTTTGTCTCAATTTTCCTTCCCCGAGAGTCGTGTTTTTTTATTCATCTAAATTCTTTTTCAAGGTGTATATACATCCATTTTAAATTTTATATCTTGAAATTATTTATTTTTTGATATTTTAAGCTTCATATAATTTCTTTTTAATACATGGAGAGTATGATCCCATGGTACTATGTTATAAGAGTTTATTAAGACATTCTTATCACTTTTCATGTTTGTTTATGTTTATGATTACTTTGATGAAATCTTATAATCCAAATCTAAAGAAAATTCATGACATTTATTCTCCTCCATTTATTCATGATATATTCATGAATGGGAAATATCTTTTTATTCATTGGTATATAATATTGTTAGGATGTATTTTTAAGAAATCCTAATTTTACCATCTCTTTAGTCCTGAGTCTATGTTTTCTAAGAATGGTTCCATGAATATTATACTATTCTAAAAAACGTTAATAAAAGTTTTCACCCATTTTAATATTTTAACAATGTTTTTAAAGAAATATTATTTTGACTTTCAAAAAATCATTTCTCTAACTTTTTTACCATGCAAAAGGAATGTCATTTTTACCTCGTATGACATGTATAGATTTAGTCGCTGTCATTTATTTAATGCTCCCTTTTCATTCTTAAATGGTTAATTTTTATGAAAATATTTTTTAAAGTAATTTTCATGGAAAATTGTTTTAAAATTGTTTTATTGTTTTTTATATGTTTTCAAGTAAAATTGTTTTCAAAATATCTCTATACATTATTTATATGTTTTCAATTTATTTTCATAAATATAGTTTTAATATAATTTTCAATATTTATTTATATGTTTTATAAAAATTTAAATAAAAAGGGTTTTAAAACAATTTTGAGTATTCTTTTATAAGTTTTCAAGGAATTTTTTTCAAAATATTTTCATCTCAATTTTATAGGTTTTCAAGGAAAATTATTTTCGAATTATTTTAAATCATTATTAATAAGTTTGCAATGTATTTTAAAATAATTGTTTTTCAAAATGTTTTCTTGCTACTTTTATATGTTTTGAGGGAAATTATGTTCAAAACATTTTCAAGATCTCTTTATATGTTTTTGATAGATAATGGTTTCCAAAATATTTTAAATGATTTATTTATAAGATTTTAATTTTATTTTACAAGAAATGGTATTCAAAAGTTTTTTATGTTTTAAAGAGACATTTTCAAAGATTAAAGTATATTTTTCTCAATAAATGTTTTCTAAACTTTTTTCCAATATATTTTCCATCTATGATGACATCTATTGATGTTACTCATTCCCTTATAATAGACGATCCAATGGTTTCATTCATATTCATTCTTCAATGGTTTATGTTTTCAAATAATGATGATTCTAACACCCTTTTATGTTTCATGAGTTATTTGATTTTGAAACCAGTTTCTTTTTATGGGTCATTATTATGATGATCTGATTATGGAACTTATATCATTTTGTATAGGTTATGATATGATTATATATTTATGATACCCACTACATTTTATGTGTTATTATATGATGGTTTATTATTTTCTGTTATATATATGTATGATTTAATTATGATATGGTTGGGAATAATATATCCAACGAATGCATTGTATAATGATATATATCTCATGAGATATACTAAGATGGCCTTGGTAGTTAAACTTGACTACTATGATGGCCATGGGAGTGAACCATGACTACCAAGATGGTATGAGGAGTGAACTCTAGAAACTAAGATGGGCATGGAGTGAACCATGACTACTAAGATGGTATGAGGAGTGAACCCATGAAAAGAAGATGGTCTTGGAAGAGATGCCTTGGCTAATATAGAAATCATATTATATTCATATGTGTTCTCAATAATTACATGTTTTATTCATATATTTTTCTTTCATGGTCTATATTCTTTATTTCCTTATGATTCATGACTTATGAACTTACAATCTATGTTATGATATTTAATATATAGGGTTTGATCTTTAAATTTTATGGTCAAGTTCCATATCCTTTTTTTCATGTTATTGTTATGTATTTATTTTATTTATCTTTATAAGCATCT
This sequence comes from Viscum album, assembly GCA_963277665.1. Taxonomy (NCBI): domain Eukaryota; kingdom Viridiplantae; phylum Streptophyta; class Magnoliopsida; order Santalales; family Viscaceae; genus Viscum; species Viscum album. Next base: position 1,994,115,234 of record OY728150.1, on the reverse strand, counting down.
AAGCTCACCCCTTTATTATGTTTCCTTTCCAAAAGTTATGAATAATGGTTTTAAGTTGAAGTAATATTGGTGGAGCTATTTATGGAAGATTTTTATGATCTTTTACCAGCATAGAAGCTTCTATTTCTATGTTTCCAAAATAAACTAAAATATTATGGTCCTCGGGTGTGTATTTTTGTAATGTAGTGATTATTCATCTAAAATGTTGAAATATACATGAATTTAAGACTGGGTCATTATAGTTGTTATCAATTTAAAGGTTTATTCAACCTTTGGAAACTATGATGATAAAAAATCTGTGATATCCCTAGGTATATATCCAAGGATAATTACAGGGACGTCTCTAAGGATATGTATAGGGATAAGTTAAGGTCTAGGAAAATTTCCTATAATTTTGGTAAATTATATAGAGTGTGGTTTCCTAGAAATACATCATTGTTTCGATACTAGAAGTGGATGTGGCTGTAGAATAGATATACCTAGGTTTATAACTCCAGTAAGATGTTCTGGGCCCGACTCGAGGTAATCTGGTACACGACAACTGGCCTTGCTGCACACCTTGTTTGAAACTCCTGGGGGATATGTTTTGGAAAATTACAGAATCATCACAAACCATCATGAATAATTTAAATATATGTGGGATATAAATAACTAGGATAAACCTAATATGTCATATATTAAGAATTATGTCATGATTTAAACATAAAATAAGTAAATATTTTAATTATTATGTGGTTTTCTGCTTTGATAAGTAGTACTCACACTATGCCTATGTTATTAGTCAATTGCAGGAACAAAAGGAACTAGATTAAGGTTAAATGTGATGGATGATTTGATGATGATAATTCATGTGGTATCATCAATGGAATAAATGGTGTGGTTATCATGACTAATCAGTTTACATAGAACATGATTGTCAACGCGTATCTTAACCAACTCTATGACTCACCAAGGAAGAGAAAGATGGAATTTGTTGAGAGTTCGGGTAATGGAGACCATGGACGAAAGATTATTTGGTTTCGTGGTGTCAAATATGTGGAAATATTTACCAATGTGGATGTTTTAGAAGAATAAGAAGATGTTTAAAATGTGTAAAATAAGCTCATAAATAAAGTGACTATAAGAGAAAAATTAAGAGTTCAGTTAACGAAATGCATGAGAATGTTGGACTCCATTAGACATCATCCAAAAATAAGTGTTTTAAGTGTTGAGTAAACAATCATTTTTTGTAACAACCCAATAATTTATCAATGGAATTCCATTATTATAATTATTCTTTATAATATAATCACATTATAAAACACAATTACATATTAGGATACTAAATACTATATGACCCCTAAACATAAGTTTTTCACTTTTGTGTCATGAATTTAAAAAAATTGACATACATGGTTGGGTATAGGTTGATTTTTCGGGTCTGATGGAACAAACATAATTTTTTTGGTGAACCGTAACCTACCCTTTGAATAGTAACCTACCCTAATAAATATTGATATGAACCTTATGAATAGTAAATGTTATAAAAGAATAGTAATATAACCCATGAATTTATAAATAAAATTTAGGTATTAAATACGTGATAATATGACCATAGTAAAAGTATTGGTATTTCTGTAAACCATAAATAATTAATTAAAATTATTTAAATAATTTTAAATAAAATTAATTTTTCTAAAATGATTTCATAAATTAACAATTTTTTGTCTTCTTGTTTTATGATAATTTTATAAGACCTTATGTAATTTTTTGAAAGCATTATAAAAGTAGTTATAGTTTTAAAATATATATTGTTCATGTAAATTATGATTTTAATTAAAAATTAAATAAATAAAATTTTGAAAATTATTTTTTGAAAAATGGATTTCATTTTGGGATTCAAAATGTAAATGGTTGGGGTAAATTTTTGGGATTTTTCTGAAATATATGAATTTTTGATGAATAGTGAAATATGAAAATTTAAAAAATTAGCCAAATAAAATAATTATTGAGTCATGGGTGATGTTATACTAATGTAACAACATTTTTTTCGCACTCACATTCACTTATTACAATTTTTGGTCATATAATAATCACTATTTCTTGTCTTATGGAAAAATAATTAACTAATCATTAAAATATTAAAAAAACGTCCCCCCTCCACTATAAAAACCACCCAAACCTCTCTATTATCTTAACTCCTCTATAGCCTTTTTTATTTCATAAATTATTCTAAAATATATCCCCAAGATCTTTCCCCATGTCTATATTCCATTGGTATCCTCAAAGAGGCAAATACTCTCCCCTTAAGAGGCTCTCAAGGATGACTAATTTAAGAGGTAAATTCCACTTTTCAATTATTTTAATTTTTTTCATGTTCCTTTATTTTCTTTACTATCCTTAACTATTGTCATGCAAATGTTATTACAACTCCAGTACCTTAAATTTAATCCAATTTTTTATGATAATGTAATAATTTATTATTGTCTAAACTTTACCATTTTTTATACTAGTAGTAAAAACACCATCTGAGATATGTTAATTTACAACATTCAGGGATGATGGGTTTTCAATTTCTATCATTATCTTCAATTCTGTTCATGAAACCATTATCATGGTTAAACCATACTATATTATTTATATTATGTATCATCTATGGTTTTGTAATATTTTATACACATGGTTTTTATTTATAAAACAAAATATGTACATTTTGATAAAAACCCACCAATTAACCCAAATGGTTATCACTAATGTTTTATATAATGATTCAACATCAATCCATGTAAACAAATGAAATTTACAAACATTTAACCATATTTATGATCAATAATAAAATATAACTCCAATTCTAGACAACCTTTTCCATTTTACATGATTATTTGTTCATGTATATAAGTAAAACGATCATGAATAAAAACAAACCCAAACAATGAAATTGAACCTATTAACTAATAAAAAAGGCCATGAATGAACATAAAAAGGTTATAATAAAAAAATTTAAATATAAATAGGTTATATAACTAGTAATTAATGAACCAAATTTGTTTATCCTTGTCATTAATATCAAGTGGGGAACACCTTCAGACTTAAGGTAAGGGATCCTCTCTTTTTCACATTTATTCAAGAATCTCTTCTATGGTATGCCCCCTTTTTTGTAATTCCTTATTTTTGGGTATGTTTTTGAACCACCCCCATAATTCCCTCATGACATATAAATGATGATATTCACCTTTATATCTGATTATGTCATCCTATTTACACCTAGTACCATGCCAAGATTTCGTAATGGATTCTACCCAAACCTCCATTATTTGTTTTCGTTTCCCTATCTTTCATTTTTCCCAAATGAAGTTATATATTATTTTTATGTAAATATTCTAAATTTTGTGCAATTTTTTCAATACCATGTATTATGGTTGATTCATCACTCTCTTTTGGGTATATAAATATTTTTAAATGGTCCCCTCCACAATACTTCCAGCAAAGCTAACACGTTTTAAGGGAACTTCCTGAATTTTTACCCAATTTAAAGTGCACAATATCATTTGTTTTAAGCCACCATTTTTATTATAAAATAATTATTTTTATTAGAAAAACCTTCTTGGTTCATATTTGGTTTTATATAAAACATTTTCCCTTTTCTTTTTTAAAATCTCTTTAGTATTCTCCTTAAAACCACTCTAAAATGTTTTTTTTGCTAAAAATTCATAAATACTCTCATTACATTTTTTCACTTATGTTTGACATTATATACCATGATATATGATTATTTTACCTTATTAATGTCCATTTAAGTTTTAATTCCTTTATTTAATGGATACTTGTGTGATATCCATTACGCTTTATGACATGATTATGATAACTATATTTTTCCATTGGTACCCTTATGTTTATGTATGATTGATTATGTATGATAATTTATGTGGAATTAATATTCCTGAACATGTTAATATGGTTTGTACTAGATATTTATCCAATAAATTTGGTAAATTTGAGTCCTATAATATGTTATGTGAAACGGTCTAGGTAGTTAGCCTTGACTCATGCTACAATGTGCAACGTTCTTGGTGGTTAACATTGACATGTGATGCACTTGTTGAAATGAGCCTTGAATCCTGCTAAAATAATGTTTTATGTTTCTTCCACATTATTATTACTACATTTTTATGTGATCCCATGTATATATGCTATGATTTCACATGTTCCATGACTTTTTATATCATTATTCTGTGACATCCAAACAGTGTGCTAGAGCATTATTATAATTATTATTCCCTTACTAGGCTTTTAGATCACCCCTTTATTCATTTTACATGTAGGTTATCCTTTGAATATATAAAATATCAATGGAATTTAGAATCTCTTTATTAATATTTAATGGTAAAATGTTTTATTTTGTCCCATGTTTTCAGTTTTATGTACCTAGTTTTCCAAGACAATAGACTTCACGATCCTTGGGTTGTAATATGATATTTTATTATGATTAAAATCATGTAATGATACATGTAAAAGTATAGGGTCACAATAATTATGAAACATAATGTCCCAAGATGAATTATTTTGAAGGGAACCCGCAAGGTGGTGTGATTAATGGTTACAATACTTATGATGAGGAGACTACATATGAAATGTCAAAGGAAAGAGGTATTGTGTAATAGGATGAGGTGGCCTTGTTAATAGGATAAAATTGAAGTGTATCAATGAATGTTTTTATGTGTTTGGAATAAAAAATTATGTTATATTAATGATGAAATATACATGGATTTTTATACTTATGACGTTTACTAAGTATTTACACATTTTTATTGAATGTTCTTAATAGATTGGGCAAGTGATTTAATGACAAGGTGGTATATTGAATAAGGGAAGGTTAACCATAATATGACATTTATTTTAAGATAATTCTATTATGAATAAGTAAATTGGATATTATTGATTAACTTTTAATTAAGTAAGGACTTTTTGAGAGGTGGGTTATGCTCTAATAGATGATGTTTACATTAATTTTGTGGATTTATGGAATAGATCCAATATACATTTGAACAAATAAGCATGAATGTTTTCTAAAAGGATGTATGGTAATTAAGGTTACTAATATATTTCCTAGGAATACATTATAAGGGTATTCACGTGTTTTAAAGTGACAAACAACAGGTACATTTTGTGATATTTTGAATCAATGTTAAGCTGATTTTTTTACCAATTTTATACTCTTTTGTATTTTCATCATTCGGAAGGGTTATACGTTTAACCATTCATGAAAAGTCATTGTTAAAAATTAGAGGAAGTATTTATGTATTGAGATTGTATTGAAAACAATGGCGAAAATCATATTTTGTGATTGGCTTTATTTCATGAATGTCCATCTTATTTTGTGAATTATATTAGTTTGATTTTACAAAAGGAAATCATATATGTCGGGTGAAATTCAATCATTTCCAGTAAGTCCACAAGACTTTAACCCATGACTGAAGGATGATAAGGGTTTCACGCTAAATGCTGGCCCATGTGATGTCATGGTTTATGTATAGTTATTTTTTCTGAATAATTATTTATGATGAAATAGTTTTATTAATTTTTATGTTTTCAGACTAATGAATTAAAAATATTTATTTTTTAGAGTATTTATCGATTAATAGTTATACATTTCATTATTTTATGATCTTTTAGATCTTATAAATGTTTATTTTATCCCTTAAGGAATAAAAGTGAATTTTTGGACGTCCATTGATAAAATCAACAATATAGAATTTAATTTTGTTTATATAAATATATCAAGTAAGTTTTTTTCTTATTTCTTTATCAATTAAATAATTACTCAATGTTATGATAATGATCAAAATAATATTTTTTGTCCTAATATCTTAATTTTTTTGAATCTATGTCCTTTTAAATCATCACATATTAATGAATTTGAGTCCCTAAACATTTCATTGATCACTCACATGTTTATGGTGGATGAACTCAATCACTCCCTATAAATATTTACTCTTTTCCTCCATGTACAATCTTCACTCACAACCAATGTTATTATATGTGGAAACCTATTTATATGTTATATTGGGTAACCATTATGGTCCTAACATTCCCTTTTAAAGTAATTTTTAGTATTAATTTTTATAATGTGGGTTTCTATGAATGAAACATTCAAGAATCAAACTATTGATAACCGAGTTGATTTTTTGGGTGAAATTCATTTTATGGGGGGTAGAATTTTACTCCAAGAGATTTTGTGAATTATTTTTATTAAAATTAATTTATATTTTTGATATTTTATATTTCACATGACAATATAAATATTTATTTAAATATATATAGCAAAAAACTCTGTAAAACATTCCTTTCACATGACCCTGACTTGTCTTGCACTAACCGTAACACTGACTTGGCCTACGTTACATGCAACATCAGGTTTCTATTAAGAATAATTTAATTCTAATTTTTTAAATTTTATAATTATAATCTAACCATTAAAATTTTTGATATGAACATTAATAAATACTTTGAAATTTTTTCAATGGTTCCATAGAAATAAAAAATATTGATAATGAATGATATAATTTTTGTTAAAGTCCTTATATGTTTAAAAATAGTATGAACTACACTTCTTGTCCTTCTATGAAAAATGAAAAATTTAATTTCAAAAACATAAATAAATTGAATTTGATAAAATATAAATCATTTTTTAATTTATAATTAAAAATTAGATTGGGTTTTTTGTTAGGATTTTTCAAAGATACATCATTTTTTGATTAGTAGTGAAAATACTATTTTTAATTTAAAACCGTCTTTTACTTTAAGTAATTATTAATGTTAAATTATATTTTAAATTTATTTTAAGGTAAAATTAGACCAATTATAAATATATTAACAAAATTTAGGTCATTATAATCAATTTCACTTTGAAATAGAATATACATATATAATAAACATTTGAACTTCCTTCCACTTTAAAAACTCGTACTTTTGTCCCATCTGCGAGATTAGAATTAATTTTAATTCGTATGATTCTAAAAATTAAATTTAGAAATAAAAACACACACCATTATAATAAGAATAATATGTAGATTCTAATAATATAAAATTATTTTTTACCAATAAGTATAGTAAAAGTGAATGAAATTAATCACTATGATTAAGTTCAAATTAAGCTTAATTAGGGACTAAACCATAATCATAGGGTCCAAATGACCTATCCAAATGTACAAAACACATTTTATGGAAATATTTCAGTCATAATCTTTAAATAATTTATTTATGTTTGTTTGTTATGATTTTTTATTAAGAACATGTGTACACCAAACTTGTTTTAAAAAATTCAAGGTGAGTCCTTTTCCTTCCCTATAAAAGGCCACCACCTCTCCCACATCCTCACACCTACAAAAAACTATTAGGATTGGCTCATAACATATGATAAACTTCCAAAAATCCCTAGATTCACAATATAATCCTTATCTTGGGATGAAGGTAGGCCAAGGAAGACATTTGGCCCAAACAAAAAGGATTTACCCGATTAAGAGGTAACATATTCTCTCAATTCCTTTATTTTATTTTCCTTCTCAACCCTCCACTATATTAATTACATGATTGAATAAAAAAACCAGTATATTTAATATAATAGGATTTTTATGATAATGGTTTAACCTACAATTACAAACACCACCATCTAATGTGTAACAAGCATACCATTTATGTATACGATGAAATACCACCTCACTAAACGATGATTGTTTATTTTTATTTACAACCTCTCATGGTGGAAATTATGATGGCCACATAATTTATATATGTTTTATATTAAATTTATTATTTATTTATTTTATAACACAAAGTTTTTTACTTTCCATTTGGTTTTAATATGATATTTTTGTTTGAGAAAGTTTGGAATACCACCCCTTCATTGCGATGTGATTCGTTCACACACTACATGGAATATGTTAAGGATGGGTTCAGTGAACATATATATTATAATAATGATAATATAATAATTATATAAATATAAATATAAATATATATATATATACATATTTCATTTACCTTTGTTATTTTAATATGATAATAAAAATAGAAACATCGTCCATCCGTATGTACGACTTACCGTTTCCATGAACTGTGTATTCCATTACCTACTTATATATTCTATGGACTATTTTAATACAAATATTCTAGATATATATCATATTTATATTATTTATTAAATTATGGAATAGTGATTTAAGTATAAGGACACACAATATGACAAATCAAGACACATATGAAGAACAAATAGAATATTGCCCGGAGTGAAACCTTAACATATGATGGTAAAAAAGATTGTAATATAAGTTGTAATCAACCAACATATTATATTAGATATAATAATATGGTTATATAATTAATTTATAATAAATTTATAATTATTATACAAGAGGTTTTAATGAGTACGACGAGAGTCAAGACCCAAGGTAAGGGGATTTCATCTCACTTTTTATTTCCAAGAGAGACATGTTATGTTCGCCACTATTTCTTTTTATGTGGTATATATAATGATTCTAATTATATTATATGTATATTATAATTAAATTTATGGGTATTAATATATCAATTTTATGATCTTTATTTCAGGTTGTTCAGGTTTCAAAATTTACCAAAATAGTAAAATACTTTTGTATCAATTTCACTTCTTTGAGACTCGTGTTTTGTTATGCACCTAAATTATTTTTCATTGTTTATATACTTCCATTTTACATGTTATATCATGAAAATTATTCTTTTCATGATATTTTAAGCTTATTTTAATTTAATATTCTTACTTGTATAGTATGATACCATGTTATCATGTTATAAAAGTTTATTGAGACAATCTCACCGCTTTATGAGATTGTTTATATTTATGATTCCTTTGATGAAATATTGTGATCCATATCTCAAGAAGATTGATGAAACTTATTATCCTCTAGTTATTCATGATATATTCAAATATTGGTTCCATATTTCTACTATTTCTTATATAATATAGTCAAGAAAGTATTGTTAAGAAATCCTGACTTTACCCTATCCTCGTTTAGAAATATATGTTTTAAAGAAATGGCTTAAAGAATTTTATACTATTCACCAAAAATCATTAAAAGTCTTTTTACCCCTTTCTATATTTTGACAATATTTTCAAAGGAATATTCTTGTCGCTTTCTGAATAAGGAATTAATTTACTCTTTTAATTGTTCAAATGAAATGTTTTTTTAACTCTTATAGCAAGTAAATATTTACCCAGGAATAATTTCATTGAAGCTTCCCCAGAATTATTAAAAGATTGCTTTTAAGAAAATGGTTTTTAAAATAATATTTGAGGAAAATAATTTTCATATTAAATATCTAGTTTTTTTGTAATTTTTCATGGAAAAATGATTTGAATTTTTTTTGAAGACTTATATATATGTTTCAAATAATTTTAAATAAAATAGTCTTTTAAAATAATTAAATCTTATTTCATATGTTTTAAAAGCAAAAGGTTTTAAATTTTTTTTCAAGGATTCTTTTTAAGATATAAAAAATTTAATAAGGGTTTTAAAAGTGTTTTGAAACTTATTTTTAAAATTTTCAATGAAATTTTTTCCAAAACATTTTCATGTTTATTTAATATGTTTTTAAGAAAAATTATTTTCAAATTATTTTCAAGAGTTATTTATATTTTTGAAATGTATTTACAAGGAAATGGTTTTCAAGAATTTTTCTATCTCTTTAGAAATTTTTTTAAGGAAAATTATTATCAACACGTTTTCATGCTCCCATTATATGTTTTCAAAGAAAAAGGTTTTCAAAACTCATTCAAATATTTATTTATAATATATCGTGTTTATTTTCTGGAAAATGGTTTTCAAAGGTTTTTTATGATTTGAAGATCCTTATTCAAAGATGAAGGATACATTCCTCAAAAAGTATTTTCAAAATACTTTTCCAAGTTATTTTCCATCTAAGATGACATATGTTGATGTTACTCAATCCCTTCTAAGAAATGATCCAAAGGTTCCAATAATAGTCTTTATAGAATAGTTTATTTTTTCATGTAATGATTATTAAGGATCCTATTTATATTTCATGGCATATATTATTTTTAAACTTGTTTCTTTTCATGGGTTGTGATTATGATGAAATCATTATGAAAACTGTATCTTTTTTCATAGCTAATGATATGATTTAATGTTTATGATACCCATTTCATTTCATAGGTTATTATCTGTTTTTTACAATTTTTTGGAATTTGTATGTATGATTTCATTATGAGATAGGTGGGAACTATATCTCTATCTATTTTATTGGCTAATGATTTATATCTAATGAGATAGACTAATATGGTCTTGGAAGTAAACCATGACTACTAAGAGAGACATAGAAGTGAACTAGATTACCATGATGGTATGAGGAGTGAACTCATGCTACTAAAATTGATACAGGAGTGAACCATGACATCCAATATGTTATGGGGATTAAACCCATACTCTTACAAATCCACCTTTTCATTTTCTAATAAACCACGTTTTGGTTTATTGGGAACCTCAAAATCTGAATTCAAACAAAAAAACTATCCCAAAAACCAAATTATCACATCAAACATAGAAATAAATAATGGAAACAGATATATGGGTTGAAAACTACCTGGATCCCACTACAAATTATCATTCCACATACCAACATGATTCAAAATTTCTTAATTTATTTTTCTGACAAACCCCACCCAACATGATTAAAAATTTCGAAATGCTAATTTCAAATGAACCACTGTCACACCGCCTCGGTTGGAAAAAATCACTAACCGTGTGAGTATATGAAATCTCTCAATAAAAACACCTGCACATCTTCACAAAACCACACTGTTGGATGTAGATCCCAAAAACAAGAATAATAATGTTACTCAACTATCTTCATCACAAAAGAGAAAATTGAGAATGCCTCATCAAAGAAAATAGCTTCCGAAGAAGATCCCACTAGCCAGATGATCCATCGAACAACTTCATCATCTCTAAAATGCCCAAAAAAATAAACAACATAACCAATTATTGAACCGTTGACATGTTGCTGGAACAACCTACCACTCCCATGAACACCTTCTAAAGCCTCCTCGGAACCATCTCACCCTACCAATCTAGGAAGGGGCGATAGATCTGGAATCCTGAGTAGAGTAGGAGTTGACAAACCTCCACAGTGAGCCACGACACAGATGACACCAACAACCCCATGGAAAACTTCATCGTCAAACCATATCAGACGTCATCTTAAATAGGAGAAACAATAGAACCAAACAATCTGATTTGACTGGAAACCAAATCGGTGAATGTCTCCAGCCAAGATAAGCCCTCAGACCATCGCACAACCTCCAACACCATCCCAAATCCACCAAAACACCCTCATACTAAATAGATCATTGTTAAAGAACAATAGGAGGGGTAGTAAAAGTAGAGGAGGGTAGATGAGTTGAGGAATAAGCCACAAAACATCCCACCAAAAAAATCGCAAACCAAATCAGTTCCTTTGTGACAAACCAAGATGGAGTTTATCACAAAATTTCGTGTAATAATCGAAGAGGTGGGAGAGAAAGAAGGTTAAGAATCGACTGAAAAAATACACTAAAATAGAAATAGTAAAACCAAACACCAAAAAACCCTAACATGAATGAAGAAATGGTGAAGAAGGAGACTAAAAGGAAAAAAACCCAGAACTTCGTGAGTATAGACATTGAGAAGAGGAACAAGAGCAGCAAGAAAGGAGAGGGAGAAAAAGTTGAAGGGGGGGGGGAAATATTGTTGAAGGAGAAACAAACCAAGAAAGTAAAGGAAGAACGAATCATTTATAGAATCCAGGAAGGAGAAAACACGAATTTGGGGAGAGAGAAGATGTTTTCCATCACTGGGGGGAAGAAAACTAGAAGGGGAAGAAGATGGGGGAGAGGCTCTCTCGATACAGGGCACCAAGAAAAATTAGATCTATTGAGATAACTCCCACCAATTGAACCCATACTAATAAGATGGTCTCGGCAGCGATTTCTTGTCTTTTATGGATACCATATTATATTTTTATGTGTTCTCCACAATTCCATGTTTTATTCCTATGTTGTGCTTTTATAGAATATTTTTTATTCCTTATTATTCAAGTCTAAGGATCTTCCAATCTTTATTTTGATTCATAATATGTAGGGTGTGTTCTTCAAATGTTATGGTCAAGTTCGATACCCTTTTTCCCATGTTCTGATTGCACATTTCCATTATTTACATTACTAAGAATCTGAGATCACCCCTTTCTTATGATTACTTTCCTCAGGTTATAATGAAAGGTTTTAGGTATAAGTATTAATGATAAGATATTTATGGGATATTTTGATGTTATTTCACCTAGATATAGGTTTTTGTTTCCATGTTTCAAAGACACTAACCAATTATGGTCATCAGGCATGAATTTTTATAATGTGATGGGTATTCATATATAATGATATAATATCCATTTATGTTAATCCAATATCATTATAAAAACATGTCATGGGTACTATAACCCTTCTTTGATATATTTCCTCCCATAATCAACCTCATCATCTGGATGTTTGAGTATTCACAAATATTTCATGGCCCTCAGAACGAAGTGAATAATATCTTTTCTTGTCCATGATATCCAAGAATAAGGGATTTTACCTAACAACTAATGGGATCTAATCCTCTAAAGGAAATAGTTTTAAACCATGTGTTCCCTAGAAACACTGTGGAAGAACCTAGAACCTAAGGGTATTATGGGTCTTCCCTGACATATCTGACCCATCCCATATACACTGACTCAAACATTTGGGTCATGAATTATATCATCTATAGTCCAACTATCCATGTGGACCTATTATACCTTCTATTCCTCTATAAATCCATAATAATCATATAAATCTTCCAAGATCTATGAAAATGAGTGGAGACACCTGTAGCGACCCATATTGTTATAAATAAAATTCCCCCCTTTTAATTTATTTAAATGTCTCATCATGAAATATAGTTATAGAAAGAAATGAACTTATTTTGTTTTATTATATAAAATTGGATTTAAAAGATGGTTAAGAAAAATTATCATTGATATTATAGACGTTGAATAGTGATTACATGATTAGTATAAATTTAGGGTTTTATCAAATCCAATCGACACAAACAAAGCAAGCGATTGCCTCAACTAGTAATATTATACACTATAAATCCAAATTATTAGAGAATTTGAGGGCGGTAGAATTTATGGGGTTTTCCCCTGACCAACACAAATATAAGATCAAAAAGCTTAAGCATTAACAAGACTGTTTACTAAGGAAGTTCAAGCTCATCGAGATGATAGCCCAAACCATGTTTACCGAACAACCCCATGAACGCCCCACCACCGCTCAACTTATAATTATGGAGTCTGTTAATTAATTAAAGGGATATGTATCATGACCGAATCAATATAAATATAAACTTTTTTAACATAATAATGAATATATTTTCGTAATATTATTTTTACTTTGAAAATAATTTCTATTTTGATTCAACAAAAAAAAATATTTTTTTTGGTTAATATTCAAATTTAATGAAGGAATTTTTTGATGAATTCATTGATTTCATAAAAAATATTATTATATTAAAATATTCTTATTATATAATTTTTATTAAATATAAATGATTATATAAATTTTATGAATTCAAATGATATTTTTATATGGTTTTGAAAAATGTTTTTGTAAGAAAACACATAATTTCCTAATAAAAGTCTTTTTTATTTTAAAATTGAAAATTTAAATTTTTTGACAATTATTTATATAAAATGAATAATTTTTTTGGAATCAAGACGTCATAATTATTTAATGGTGAAATTTTCAAATTTTCAGAGATAATTAAATTTTCTGGTAAAAAATAAATATTATTAAATATACTTTGTATTTTATGACATCATAATTTTACATAGGTTTTGTAATAATTGCTTTAAATGGGATCCAAGTCCAAATTATTTTTTTCTCAAGAAATTAATTTTATTTTATTTTATTTTATTTATTTTTTAAGGCCATTGAGAGTCATACAATACCTATAATGTATTTTAAGGGTTCAAAATAATTTCTTTAATAGTGTGACAAACCTACACATAATAAAGGGTATTATTTTATTTATTTCTTCCCCTTTCCATATAAAAAAATAATACCATTTTTCATAAATCATTGGAAAAACCCATAGGATGGTTTTTGGTTTTTTATATTTTATTATGTAGAGTCGAAAACCTAAATAATAATGAAATCCCTCTCTTTTTCTATATAAACCCACACAATCCCAAATTTATCTTGTCTAAAACCCCTTGAATAATAAAAATACTATTCCATCCACAATATAGATTCTTTCCAAGTCACCCCAAGATCTCAATAAGCCCCTCCAAATATGTTGAAGTTACACAATCAAGTAAGGGATCCCCGCCTTCCTCTCCTTCATTCAATTCAAGCACCTTTATTTAAATTTGTTTATTAATTTCAATTATTTGTGATTTAATTTATTTATAAACATCTCATACGGTCCAATGGATGTTATTTTAATGATTTATCAATTAATCTCTCTCATTTATTCCTTTACATAATCTTCTAGTATTCCCAAATTCATTAAGGGGCTTCTCCTTTTTCATTTCCATTGACGAACTCCTATCATGTTATGTCTATTACATTAATTTTTTTCTATGGAGATATGTTCCTCTATATTTACCATATTTTATAACTAATTTATAAATGATTATATTCCTATTTTGACTCTCATTAAGGCCCCCATGACCTTTTTTATACACCTTTTACTATGCCAAAATTTCGTAAGGGGTCATTCCCTTTATCTTCATTACTCAAGTATCTTATTTACCATATGTATTTTATATTCATTTAATTATGATGTAATATGATATTATATAACCCCTTAAATTTATAATTGATTTCCAAATGATGAGAGACCACTTTAGCTCTCAATAATCCATTTTATTATTTTTTAGGTAACATCATTATGTTGCCAAAATTTCCCCACAAATTTGAATTCCAAAACAAATTTTTAGTGAAAACAATACCCATTTTTATATCAACTGTATTAACCCTTATGGAAATATAATAATTGATTAGGGACTCACATATAGTTTTCTCACATTACATTATTTTAGAATAAATTACGATGTTTAATGAATCCATGTTGTATGATCTATGTTGCACACTTAATCCTGAGAATGAAATTAATATGATGGGTGCACCCAGATAGTGCTACCACTCATTGGGTAATGTTTAGTATCACAATACATCACGTTGGGTATGAAAGTGAACCTCATTCCTTTACAGGAATTTTTCCACCTTGATGTCATAGAGGGTTTATCCTTGACCTATGTTTAGGATTCATTTTTTTGTTATTTCCACATTTCTCATGGTATAATTATCATGTCATATCATTCATTATTATTGACTCTCCATTTATTCATCATTTATATACATATTTTTTATGGATTATTTTGATCATGTTAATGATGTTTTCAATAAAGATGTTGTATTCCTTGTTTTATGTTAATATGTTATGTACCAATTTCCCAAAGACCATATAATTATTGATCATCTGGGATTTATTAAGTATATTTTTACATAATAAATTAATTATTAATGTGAAATATGGAACAAAGTTGTAATAGTTGGTATCAGAGGAAAAGTTTAGTTATTTTTGAGATTGGGATTAGAAAACTCTAAAGAAATACTTAGGTATAATACTAAATATAAGAAAACATCCCTAAAATTTGGTTAGTTAGAAGTAATTTTTTTGTTAATAAAATACATTCCTATATATATACTATAAGTGGACATGGTTATGAAACTGATATACCTAGGAGTAACAACCCCAACAAGGTTTTCTAGGCCTGACTTTTGGTAACCTGGTAAATGAAACTGACCTTAATGTACACCTAGTTTAACACTCATGTGGGATATTATTTGGTAAAATTATAATCTCATTACAAAACATTATTAAGGGAAGAAAAAAATTCTATATGAATATATGTTAGGAAATAGTCCATGGATAAAAGAAATTTAAACATAGAGATTCATAATTTAAGTAAATAAATGATATATATTTTTCCCCTAAATATCATTGTATTTCCCTTTATTTATTTAATAGTTTAAAAATAATCAACCCAAATTTTTCATTTATTCTATGTAATGGTGAAAATGTGAGGAATCAGGGAAATAATAGATGTGATTCTCAATTTGATGACTACCCCTTCGATATTCCCTACCCAATACGAGAAGAGGTTACAATATTTATGATTATTCTCTCTCAACTGACTCAGGTTATGAATATAAATAAGATAAATAGGAGATCCCAAACCCTCCAAACATGGAATAATATGAAGTAGTGATCTTCATGTGACAATGTCCACCTATATTCTATGGATCATTTGATCCATTAATCATGGAGAAACAAATCATTTCCATTTAGAATATCTTATCCGTACTTAAATATTCTATAAAAGAGAAGGTTTGATCAGATGTTTATTATATGGAGGAATAAGACCACCTATAGAGGTCCTTGATCAAGAATAAATATCTTGGATAAGTGATCACAGTGATGGAGTAAAATGGATTTAAAAAAATTGATAAAGATTTTCCCCACACTCTTCAACTTAAAATAGAAATGGATTTATTTTCCCTCAATAAAATATAATTCAAATCTATGATGGTGTATGAGAAAAACATCACAAGAATTTCACGATAGCTAATAATGAATGCAAAGTTAACTACTTATTTGGTGGTCTAAAACATAGTCTTTGAAAATCCCTAGTGATCTATGACATAGATAGTTATGATGAAATTTTAAGATGTTCCCTCAAAGTTGAAATGGAGATCACAGAATCTCAAGGGTACTATGGTGATATGAACTGTGATTTTGAATTTAATTTTAGGGATATAATGGGGAAATTTAATGGTTTCAAGAAATTTTCAAATCCCACATATCAATGGTTTGAGAAAAAGAACCCTAGAAATTTCTTATGGTGAATGAAGAAATGATTTTGGTATAGGAAGGGATGAAATATTGTTGAAATTACAAACATGATAAGAAATCTAATGCAATTAAGGAATATAATGATCCATTCAAAGCTAAGTGCATTATTAATTTCATCAACTACATGGTATTAGGTTACTTTTCAAACCAATTTCTTATGACAAGGGTTTTTAGAGACAACCAAAAATATTCAAGGTATCAAGGGAGGTTTTTTTCCATCACAATCGCTGAGGTGGATCTAAAAACAATGTTGTGAAAGGTACAAAAATTATTCATTCAATATTACTAAATGTAATTTTTTATTCTTTTTCTTTATATTCCCTCATATCACAAATGTTTTGTAGAACTATTCAAACACCACTGCAAAGCATGGAAGTCGATCTACTGGTGAAAATAAAAAATGGGGAAATTATTGTATCCCAAGTGTATAAGTCCCCCCAATCAAATTTTGTTAGATGAACATCTTAGTGAACCTTGTCATACTAACTTTAGTGGAATTTCATGAAAATCAAGTAATGGATTGGATTTACCTACATAGATTCTTCAATACCATAGATTCTTCAATACCATAGATTCTTCAATACTTTGATTTTTTTCATTTTCTTACACTTTTTACATATATATTGAAATGAAATCTCTCTAGAATATAGTTTCAATGATATATATACCCTTTTATGATAAAATATCCTATAAAATTATTAACTACTTGATATAAAACTTTCACTAAAATCATGGGTTTAATTAATGGTTTAAACTCATATAATTTATCAATGTCACAAGTAGTATTATCCTTCAAAATGGATCATTAAACAGTATTACATTTGTTATATATTTTTATACCCAAGGCCCTAAAAAGATATATTTTTATCACTCTGGAAAATCAAGGGTGGAACTCTAGTTGGTTTATACCCATTAATTCCTATATTATAGCTATACAATGAAAAAATATATGATTATGCCTCATATTTATAAGGGATTTATAAATTTTGAGTTTTTTATGAAATAATAATGATTTTCATTGAAAAGAATTCATTATAATTTCCCTAAATATCTATATAAGAAAATTTCCCTTATCATAAGGAATCATGTGCAAAAATATAATCCTTGACACTATATCAATGCATGTACTGATCAAATTTTAATTTGTAAATACTTATCTATGATCCCAAGTAAGAGAAAAAGATGAAAAGATTAATTTCATATGGATTCATCGGTTACCAAAGCCTATGGTTGGATTCTTTAACCTGGTATAGTATGGTCAAATCCATTGAGAATTGATTCCCTAGTTTTCCAAACCTTAACAAAAAAAATTTATAACTCAAAACTAAATTCCTAAAAAATTATCATGTTGATACTACTGTAATATGACTAGACCTCACTCTGGTAATTGAAATGGCTAAGTATTAAACCCCAAGACATACTTCAATAATATAGGGGTAGGTGATTAGTATCTATATGTTAAAAATAAAAAATTAAATTTATTTCCCCAAGAACATATAAAAAACATAATACTAAAAAATAACTCATAAAATCAGACGATTAAATGAGAATCCAAAAACAGAATATATATATATATATATATATATATATCATACAATCTATTAAGTAGGTATACATGAATAATCAATATAAAATACAATATGACTACAATGTAATAACATAACATTAAATAAATTTCATTGAATGAAATTAAAATGTAAAATATATTATTAGTATATATGCAATCAACCATTAAGAAACATTTTATGATAATAATCAGGCATACTTATATATACTAACACTATTTTATTTTACTCTTTTGGTATAATTTTAAATTTAGAAACATTTTCAAATCCATAAGCATATTACCCCATATGTTAATATATAATATTGAATAAAATGACCCAATATTATATATAAAGTGTTAGCAACCCAATGAAAATCTCATGCTTAAATAATAATATTTTAATATAAAATCACAATTCAGAGTCATGATCTATTAGATTAGTACATCCCACAGATAAAATTAGTTTACTATCCACAAGGTGAGTGTTAAAACCTCAAAGTGTCATAATATATCTCATCAGAGTAAAATCTCATCCCAAATTTGTTTAAATATCTCCATATATCACCACAACTCACTAAAGAAATGTATAACCAGGATCAATTGAATAACCTTTTTCAAAAATAAAAAATCTCATAAAGTTACAAAAATCAAAAAAGTGGATCAACTAACAACGCATTTATCCATTAGATAATTTCACCAAATATCAGGGAAATCACACAACACTATATGGGAAATCCATAATGGAATATAAAATCTAGTCCAAGAGGATCACATAGTAATGAGAATTGTATTTGAAAATAATTACCAAAATTTATGAATTTCTTGACAGAGGAACACATTGTTCCATGTGTAATAATATAAAATTGATTTAAAATTATATAAATATTTTTGTCTTAAAGGATATCCATAAGATATAATGTTTCAATATTAGGGTTCTATCAAGGATAAAAAAAGTCCATGGTTCACATAATCACAATCAATGAAAATTAAAGCACCCCAGGCTTATCATGCATATATATTATATCATTTTTATGAATATTAATTAAATCAGAAAATCATGTGTCTCATAAACATAATATTTTAGTGTCTTTGGATTTTTGGAAACACAAAAAATGGTATTTAACTAAGTCGTATCATCTCCCACTATTTCTTAATAAATATAAATCTTTTTACACATATCATACGTAATTCATTTCATCATAACCTAGTAAAAGAAACATAAGAATGTGTGATATCAGATTCTTAGTAAACTTAAAAAATAGAGATACATAATCATAACATGAACAAAATAGTATGAGAACATGTTTGTAAAATTATAAAACCATACCCCACATATCAATGATCATAATCATGAGTCCTGGAATAAATATTTTCTGTTCAGAAGAAATGAATATTAAGGTATTCAATGTAACAACCCGAGATTTTATGAGAATTATTATTTTTAATTTCATTGATGTCTTGTGTTGTATGATACCCCAAAGGGAGATTTCACTACATGCATCTCTGACTTGGCTTGCATTACACGCCATCATGACCTTCCTCGATAGCGTGTGTTGTACGCAATACCGGGTTTCACTAAACAACGATATATTATTATAATATTATTATGGACTCGACGTTATTAATATTATTAACTACATTTTGAATTTTATAACATTATTATTCATCTTACACATTTGTTAGAACATGGTATGAGAAAAAAATAAATTTTTTGGGTAAAATAAGTATTTTTCAAAAAATGCAGTTTTGTCGCCTTTTGATGGCGCACCCACTTTAAATCTAGTTTTTTAAATTTTTATAAGTTCAATTTGAAAAAATAAAATTCTTATTTGGAATCAGGATATAAAAATTTACTTTGGATAAAATTTTCATATTATTCTGATAACTTTCATATTTTAATGAATAGTAAAAACACGCTATATTTTAATTAAAAACAAATTTTTTCATCGTAATAATTTATATAATTAAATTAAAATATTGAATGTTTTTAAAGTATAAATAGAATATATTTTTACCATTTAATATAATTTATGTCATTACCATTAATTTTACACTGAATTCATAGGTAAAAACATTTCAATCATTGGAAATATTTTAACTTTTAAAACTCGTTTTCTTAACAACGGGATAAATTTTAATTTAATTACTGAAACTTCTGTGTTTTGAATTTTGAAAAATGGATTCCATATTTGGATTCAGTGGGTCCAAATTATGTTAATAGGTAACGTTTATGTTTTTTGATATTATGAATAGTAACTACGGTAATTTTTATTTACTTCAGTTAAAGATAAATCGGGTAATTAAGGGTAAACCTAAGATTATAAAATTAACCTAAAACTTGACAAAATTCTATTGGATGACTAAAAGTCGACCCATATCATCTAAGGGTCGGATTATATTCATTTTATGGACTTTTGACCATGAAAATAATTTAATTATTATTAAAATCAAAGAAAGTGACAACATCTCACTCTCTTAAATCTTATAAGTATAATAATTTTAATTTAGTGATAAACTTCATGAAACATAGAAAATTAGTAGTCTCCATAAAGATAATAAAGTTATATACATCATGTGAATTTATTTAGCAATTTTAGGGATTAAATAATTATCATTAAAGGTGACACAATAGTGATGTTGAAATTATTTTATTGATTGAAATATCAAATAAATGGTTTTAAAAATATTAAAATAAATATTATATGAACTATTTAATGTACTCCACTAATTTTATAGATAAATATTAAATGTTATAAATCTATTAAATCTTTTATTTCAAACATATATTCTGTGAGTATTTTATTTCAATTCATATAAATGAATAGTGTCAAAATTTACACTATTGTTATTTTATAAAAATAACATAATATAAAATTGCTTATAAATCACAAAAATATTTAACAATTATAAATTAAAATTTATATGGTATAAAATGTCATAAATAATCCAATTATGGACAATTCACAACACATAAGTAATTATTTATAATAATTTAAAATTTAGAATCTTATAACCACAAATAAAATTAAAAAGATTAAATAAGGATAAATCAAGTTGATAATGTTTAAAATAAATTACCAATATGTATAAATTTTATTTATTGATTTTGTTACAACCCTATATCATCTAAGTTCATATTTGGGTCATTTTGGAAGTTTTTAAGTGGGTTTTAAATTTATTATAAATTAATATTTTTGAGGTTTTCAAAAGTGCCCCACTCCTCCCTTATAAAAAGGTCACCCCTTCCCTCTTCTCCTCACACCATTTTGGGCCTTGAAGCTCGGCCAAACCCTAAAAATTACTCTTCTAAACATCTCTAGTTATATCATAGAGGTTCTGGTATTCTAAAAAGACCAACTCTAGTGCTCTAAGAAGAAGTTTAAAGGAGGTCCATCGAGGAAGAGGTAATCTCTTCTACCGACTCTTTCAAGTTTCTTTATTCTTATACTTCCTATTCTTAAGTTGTTTCATTACTAAGTAATAACATCAGTATTACTTATATACTCATATGTTATTATAAATATTCAACAACCCTATTTCACCTTCTATCCATCCTACGGAAAATGAAATCACCGCGCGTGCGTACGTACGGAATACCGTCTCCATGTCGTGGTGTAATCAGTTTTTCCACCACCACATTACTTGGATGGGTATAATGGTGTAAAGAATAACTATATATGATTATTATAACATCATACTATATCATCCACTCCAATTCCATTCAATTAATATGGGAACGATATCATCGTTCGTGTGTATGTACGGATTACAGTCTCCACGACGTGATGAGATTCATTTTTCATGTTAACAAATCAAGAATGATTATAAAGTATATATAATAAGTAATCATTAAATATATGACATAATAATTCTACTGGATTTATGTATATGTATATATATTCCATCTACTTAATTCCTTTCAATTCAATAAGGAAACGAAAAACAACGTTCATGCGTACGTACGGCCTACTGTCTCCATGAACGGTCTATTTCTTTACCTTTATAGATCTATTATATATATATGTATATTATGAATAGATATTATATATAAATCATGTTTTATATTCTTGAATTAAGCAATCATTATCTAAGTAATCATCTTAATAATTACAAGTCAAAACACGGATGATAAATGAAACGATTTTACCCAAAACACTACTTTAAAATGGAATTTACTAAAGAACGTGTAATATAAAGTCATAAGTTAACCATATATGATATCATAATAATGAATATGATTATATAAAAATTAAATGACATTATTTAAATCATTATATAGGAGGTTCATATACATACGAAGCATATCAGACATAAGGTAAGGGATAATTATTCCAATCTCATTCTTATCTGAGATTGTTTATTCGTAAGTATTTACTGGGGTTATGTTTATTATCCATGTCCATATGTTCTCAAAATGTTTTCATAAAATGTTTACTTTTATTCCATGTATGTTTAATGTCATTTTGACCCTATTTTTACTTTTACCACATCATATGGAAGGAATCATTCTTTTGTTTACCATACGAGGTACTTTTTGACTTTTCCAGAAAAAGTACGAGAAGAATGTTTTTTAACTTATACGACGTGAACGATTTTTACGGTTTCATAATGCCTAATTTTCATGAAGCTTCCTCTAAAAGATTTCATGATTATTTTTTAAAAAATTATTATCTTTTAAAATTGCATGGAATTTTTTGAAAAGAAAATGATTTTAAAGAAGAAAGGATATTTTCCTCAAGAATTCATTTCAAGTGTATTATCAAAACTATTTTCCATCTAAGATGAAATTATTTATCATGTTTATGTTTAAAGTATAATGTCTCAATTATTTACATAGTTTTATTTTTCTTATGATGAAACGATATCCATTTCTTTTATATGGATTATGTTATGATGGGATTATGTTTATGTAACCCATTTTATTCATTGGGTTATTATGAATGATGTATGTTTATTTTGTGGCACATGAAAGAATGATTTCATTATGAGATGGGTGGGACCTATATCTCCATCCAATGCATTGGGTAAAGATTTATATCTCATGAGATAGACATTGCTGGAACGGTAAGTTAATCTGGTTCAGTGATACAGGACTGGAACGAGGATTGAACTCAGTTCAGTAAGGGACTTTGTCCACTAAGATGGTCTTGGCAGCAATGCCTTGGCTACTATGGAAATCATAACATGTGCTTAATTGTTTTCAAAATTACATGTTTTATTATAATGATATTTTATCATGATTGATGTCCTATTATGATCTATGCCTTATGTACTGACATGTTTTATGTCATTGCTCAAGATCTTGATGTTTAAACATTATGTTCATGTGTGTAAGTTCAAATGTATATGATTTGTTTTATTTTATCCACGCTTACCCTTACTGAGAATTTGAGCTCACCCTTTTATATGTTTTCTTTTCCGCAAGATTTAAAGATAGGTTTTAGGTAAGAAAACAAAAAGGGGAATATCTTTATGGGAGATGTTGAAGATCTTTCACCACAATCAGAAGACTATGTTCCAAGTTTCCAAAGACACTAAACTATTACGGTCCTTGAGTTTTGGTTCTTGTTATGTATTAAGTATTCCGCAAAAGTAATTTAATGTACATGTAATTCAAGCTTTGGTTCTCTACAGTTGGTATCAGAGGAAAGGTTTAGTCAATATTTGGAAACTAGGATGTGAGAACTTTAGTAAGATCCCTAGAGATATTTCTAAGGTATGTCTAGGGATGTCCCTAAGGTTAAGTATAAGTATTGTTTATAGTTCTAGAATTACGGTAACTATCTTCGAATTAATCCTAAGATGTTATATATTTAAGGTACTCCCCCTTTATTATGTTGTTTTCCTTAGCATGATTTTTGCCTCTCACACTATTCTTTTTGGGTTTTAGACGATGGCTAGAACCCGAAGGAACCATGTTGATCAATGTAATGGACAATACAATGATTTTACTTCTGAACAAACCAATTTCATGGGATATAGAGTGAAAAATCTTATTTCTATACTTACCCAAGCTATGAATCATTCCGGACTTCCGAATGAGTAGAGAAGGAAACAATATTCTATTGATTCCTTCATGAGGCAACGTCCACATTCTTTCAGTGGGTCTTCTGATCCACTTGTTTCTGAACAATGGATCAGTAGCATTGAAAAGATATTTTCCATACTTCGTTGTTCAGAGCATTAAGAAGTCATTTTGGATGTTTACCATTTAGAAGGTGAAGCAGACCAGTGGTGGACTCTAATTAAGAATACAATACCACAAGATGAAATTGAATCAATGGAATGGGACGAGTTAAAGAACTTGTTTTTTTGTAAGTACTTACCTCATATTATTCGAAAAAATATGAAAGAGGAGTTCCTTGAGCTTAAGAAGAAGGACGATGAATCTGTTGGTATATACAAAGCGAATTTTACAAGACTTACAAGGTATGCATATGGCTTTATCATCCAACCTGAAAGTAAAGTTGATCGATTCTTCAGTGGCTTAAAACCAAGTCTTAGAAGGGAATTAGCTATAAGATACTTCAGTAGCTATGAAGAAATTGTGTGTTGTGATATCAAGGTAGAACTGGAAGTTGGTGTAATATATCCATATCATGGTTTTGACAAGAAACGAAAGATGGAGTTCAAGGAAAAACCTCAAAAAAGAAGGTGGATGTTTCTTTATGCTCAAAGTGTGGAAAGAATCATGGTGGAGACTGTATTAAAGGTACTAGAAAATGTTTTAAGTGTGGAAAATAAGGTCATCAAGCAGATGAGTGTTGAAGTAATGGGAAAAAGGTTTCTAATGATGTGAATAGAGAAAACACTACAGAGAACGCTCCACCAACACTTCAATGCTTCAAGTGCAAGGAAATGGGGAATTATGCTAATCAATGCCCTAATCCAAGGGTTAATGATGATCGAGGTGAGAAACCTCTTAAGGAAAAGGAAAAAGGTAAGTCACATACGATCACTATTGGCGATGTTGAATATGACAACGATGTAGTGGAATGATTATGTGTTTATGTAACGGGATTCCAAAATAATGTTGTGGAATCTAATTTATAGTACTGTGGAATATTGGAATATCTATGTATTGGTTTATTATGGTTTTCAATGATTATATGGTACCGGTAACCATGAAAAGTAATTAAAATATTTTGGAAAGCGGATGATATGCGCATAATGAAGGGATAAGGAGAAAATAATATTAATGAGATCATGATTGATATAAGGACTAAGTGATATCATGGTTTGAGTATATAGAAATTTTCGGATTTTGGTATGTGAAAAGAGTTACCTTTTGACAACATTCATGTTTTCACTATGGTTCAATAGTAATTCATGTTGCAAGAGAATACATGATTATGGTATTCACATGTTTGGAATGTGACCAACAAGATATATCTTATGATATATGGGGGATAAATGATGGTATTCACGTGCTTGTTATGTGACATTTCAAGTAATCATTTTCTTTATACTATGAGATTGGACATATGTATTTTGGATAATCCTAAAGATTGGAATGGATTATGTTGGAAATCAGATAGTATTGTTTAAGGATAGATCTTTTTTTTTTGATATTATTTATGGAATGTTATAATAGTGTAGTTTTAGAAAAAGGGAAAACCTGTAGGACATGCGACAACCCATCGCGTCGGACAAGGTTGTGGGAATCGAACCCACAACCAAAGTGCGACAAGCCTTTATCACCTACCACTGGCCTACAGGAAGTCCCTAGTTAGTATAAACTAGTTTTATTTTATTAAGCGGTATGATAAATGAAGTATAAGTCCATTTTTGGAATCATATACGATTAACCTCACCATATATGGACTTATGTATATTTGATAACTTTTTCTAACCTTTTGTTTGAGACATATGGAATGACCAATAATTCTATCACATGATTTGGTAACACTTCACTGATGACAAATTCAACTTCATTTCTTTAAGAGATGAAGTGGAAATTTTTCAAGGCATGAACAATGGTGAGATTATACCAAAATAAAGTAAGTATTTATTCGAATTCAAATTATTCGACTTTAGGGAAATGATCTTGAAAACCAAAAATGTTTTCCTAATGCCCTTATATCTGATGAATCATATGGTACATTAGATCATCACAAATTTATGGCTTTGTGATTGTTGGATTTTTCATAGCCATGTTCTCTACCACTCTCCATCAGAACTTGATGGTTAGGTTTCTCTTCTATATCCATATTTTCACCTATGTTTTCCTATATGGAAACCTAGTGATGAGTTAATTAGGGTAACCGATATGTTTCATAATTCAATTTTTAAAATTAATTTTTAGAATTCCTTTTTACGATGTGGGTTTCCATGAAAGAAACTTTCAAGTAGTAAACAATTTATAACCCTGACGAATTTCAAGGGCGGAATTAATTTTAAGGGGGGTAGAATGTAACAACCTGAGATTTTATGAGAATTATTCTTTTTAATTTCATTGATTTCTTGTGTTGTATGATACACCAAAGAGAGCTTTCACTACACGCATCTCTGACTTGGCTTGCATTACACGCTATCACGACCTTCCTCGATAGCATGTGTTTTACACAATACCAGGTTTCACTAAACAACGATATATTATTATAATACTATTATGGACTAGCCGTTAAGAATATTATTAACTAAATTTTGAATTTATAACATTATTATTTATCTTACACATTTTCTAGAACATGGTATGAGAAAAAAATAAATTTTTCGAGTAAAATAAGTATTTTTCAAAAAATGCATTTTTTGTCGCCTTTTAATGGCACGCCCACTTTAAATCTAGTTTTTGACATGTTTATAAGTTTAATTTGGAAAAATAAAATTCTTATTTGGAATCAGGATATAAAAAATTACTTTGGATAAATTTTTCATATTATTCTGATACCTTTCATATTTTAATGAATAGTAAAAACACGCTATATTTTAATTTAAATTTTTTTTTTCATAGCAATAATTTATATGGTTAAATTATAATATTGAATGGTTTTAAAGTATAAATATAATATATTGTTACCATTTAACATAATTTATGTCATTAACATTAATTTTACACTGAATTCATAGGTACAAACATTTCAATCTTTGGCAATATTTTAACTTTTAAAACTCGTTTTCTTAACAATGGGATAAATTTTAATATAATTACTGTAAC
This sequence comes from Viscum album, assembly GCA_963277665.1. Lineage (NCBI taxonomy): Eukaryota > Viridiplantae > Streptophyta > Magnoliopsida > Santalales > Viscaceae > Viscum > Viscum album. The sequence continues at coordinate 1,994,087,525 of OY728150.1, read as the reverse complement.
TTCTATGTTTTGAATTTTGAAAAATAGATTCCATATTTGGATTAATTGGGTCCAAATTATGTTAATAGGTTACTTTTATTTTTTTTGATATTATGAATAGTAACGGCGGTAATTTTTATTTACTTTAGTTAAAGATAAATCGGGTAATTAAGGGTAAACCTAAGATTATAAAATTACCCTAACACCTGAAAAAATTCTATTCGATGACTAAAAGTATACCAATATCACCTAAGGGTCGGATTAGATTCATTTTATGGACTTTTGACCATGAAAATAATTTAATTATTATTAAAACTAAAGAAAGTGACAACATGTCACTCTCTTAAATCTTATAAGTATAATAATTTTAATTTAGTGATAAACTTCATTAAACTTAGAACATGAATAGTATAAAGAAATATAATAAAATTATATACATCATGTAAATTTATTTAGAAATTTTAGGGATTAAATAATTATCATTAAAGGTGACACAATAGTGATGTTGAAATTATTTTATTGATTGAAATATCAAATAAATGGTTTTAAAAATATTAAAATAAATATTATATGAACTATTTAATGTGATCCACTAATTTTCTAGATAAATATGACGTGTTATAAATCTTTTAAATCTTTTATTTAGAACATATCTTCTATGATATTTTTTTTAATTCATATAAATGAATAGTGTCAAAATTGACACGATTGTTATTTTATAAAAATAACATCATATAAAATTGTTTAGAAATCACAAAAATATTTAACAATTATAAATTAAAATTTATATGGTCTAAAATTTCATAAATAATCCAATTATGGAAAATTCACAACACATAATTAATTATTTATAACAATTTAAAATTTAGAATCTTATAACCACAAATAAAATTAAATAGATTAAATAAGGATAAATCAAGTTGATAATGTTTAAATTAAATTACCAACATGTCTAAATTTTTTAGTTGATGGGATTACAACCTTATCTCATCTAAGTTAAGATTTGGGTCATTTTTGAAGTTTTTAAGTGGGGTTTGAATTTATTATAAATTAATATTTTTGAGGTTTCCAAAAGTGCCCTCTCCTCCCTTATAAAAAGGGAACCCCTTCCCTCTTCTCTTCACACCATTTTGAGCCTTGAATCTCATAAAACCCCTTCCAATTACTCTTCTAAGCCTATATAGTTATATCATAGAGGCTCTTCTCTTCTAAAAAGACCAACTCTAGTGCCCTAAGAAGAAGTTTAAAGGAGGTCCATCGAGGAAGAGCTAATCTCTTCTACCGACTCTTTCAAGTTTCTTTCTTCTTCTACTTCCTCTTCTTTAGTTGTTTCATTATAAAGTAATGAAATAAGTATTACTTATATACTGATATGTTATTATAAATATTAAACAACCCTATTTCACCTTATATCCATCCTACAGAAAACGAAATCACTGCGCGTGCGTACGTACGGAATACCGTCTCCACGCCGTGGTGTAATCAGTTTTTCCACCACCACCGTAATTGGATGGGTATAATGGTGTAAAGAATAACTATATATGATTATTATAACATCATACAGATTCTAAGATATTATATCATCCACTCCAATTCCATTCAATTAATATGGGAACGATATCATCGTTCGTGCGTATGTACGGATTACCGTCTCCACGACGCGATGAGATTCATTTTCCATATTAACAATTCAAGAATGATTATAAAGTATATATAATAAGTAATCATGAAATATATGACATAATAATTATACTGGATTTATATATATATATATATATATATATGTATGTCATCTATTTAATTCCATTCAAGTCAATAAGGAAACAAAAAATAGCGTTCATGCGTACGTATGACCTACCGTCTCCATGAACGGTGTATTTCATTACATTTATAGATCTATTATATATATGTATATTATGAATAGATATTATATATAAATCTTGTTTTATATTCTGTAATTAACTAATCATGATCTAAGTAATCATATTAATAATTACAAGTCAAAACACGGATGATAAATGAAACGATTTTACCCAAAATTCTCCTTTAAAATGGAATTTACAAAAGAACGGGTAATATAAAGTCATAAGTGAACCATATATGATATCATAATAATGAATATGATTCTTTAACAATTAAATGACATTATTTAAATCATTATACATGAGTTTAGGATACATATGAATCATATCAGACATAAGGTAAGGGATAATTATTCCAATCTCATTCTTATCTGAGATTGTTTATTTGTAAGTATTTACTGGGGTTATGTTTATTATCCATGTCCATATGTTCTCAAAATGTTTTCATAAAATGTTTAATTTTTTTCCATGTATGTTTAATGTCATTTTTACTCTGTTTTTACTTTTACCACATCGTATGGATGGAATCTTTCTTTTGTTTGCCATACGAGGCACTTTTTGACTTTTCCGGCAAAAGTACGAGAAGAATGTTTTTTTAACTTATACGGAATGAATGGATTTTTACGGTTTCATAATGCCTAATTTTCATGAAGATTACTCTACAATATTTCATGATTATTTTTAACAAAATTATTTTCTTTTAAAGTTTCATGGCATTTTTTGAAAAGAAAATGATTTTAAAGAAGAAAGGATATTTTCCTCAAGAATTCATTTCAAGTGTTTTATCAAAACTATTTTCCATATAAGAAGACAGTATATAGAATGTTTATGTTTCAATTATAATGTATCTATTATTTACATAGTGTTATTTTTCTTATGATGAAATGATATCCATTTATTTTATATGAATTATGTTAGGATGGGATTATGTTTATGAAACCCATTTTATTTGTTGGGTTATTATGAATGATGTATATTTATTTTGTGGAACATGAAAGAATGATTTCATTATGAGATGGGTGGGACCTATATCTCTCTCCAATGAATTGGGTAACTATTTATATCTCATGAGATATACATGGCTGGAATGGTAACTTAATCTGGTATAGTGATACAAGATTGGAACGAGGAGTGAACTCGGTTCAGTAAGGGACTTTGTCCACTAAGATGGTCTTGGAAGCAATGCCTTGGATACTATGGAAATCATAACATGTGATTAATGGTTTCCACAATTACATGTTTTGCTCCAATTCTATTTTATCATGATTGATGTCCCATTATGATCTATGCCTTATATAGAGACATGTTTTTTGTCATTTCTCAAGATCTTGATGTTTAAACATTATGTTCATGTTTTTTAGTTCAAATGTATATTATTTGTTTTATTTTCTCCATGCTTACCCTTACTGAGCATTTGAGCTCACCCTTTTATATGTTTTCTTTTCCCCAGTATTTAAAGAAAGGTTTTAGGTAAGAAAACAAAAAGGGGAAGATCATTAAGGGAGATGTTGAAGATCTTTCACCACAATTAGAAGACTACGTACTGAGTTTCCAAAGACACTAAATTATTAAGGTCCTTGAGTGTTGGTTCTTGTTATGTATTAATTATTCCGCAAAAGTAATGTAATTTCCATGTACGTCAATCTTTGGATCTCTAAATTCAATGAACATCTTCCATGAGAGTGTAACATTGGTATAATACATTGATTTATGGAATAAAAATGACATATAAAATCTTTCCATTACAGTCAAGTCTCACTTCCAAGGCATTAATTTTGAAATTTGTTAACTCTTCATATCATCATAGTAGTAAATGTTCTCTCCCAAGACCATTATAGTGGAATAATTCCCTCACTAAAATGGTTTTACCCATAGTAAAATTATATCTATCTCATGAGATATAAATATTTTCCCAATGAGTCGGAGGAAGGCATAGGCTCCACACATCTCATAATAAAAAAATTATATATGAAATTTTACCATAAAATATTAATCATATAGTACCCCATGAAATTAAATAGGTTTCATAATCATTAAATAAAATTAGTACATGTGTAAAATATACATGGTTCATAATCATATCATTTTTTCATCATAGTACATACCATGGAAAAATAATTGGGTCTCATATAATTTTTATCATGTTATTACCCATTGACGAGAAATAGGTTTTGTAAACATCATGAAATAAAAATGATAATCCATTCAGATAAATAATAAAAATGTAATCCTTAGATCATATCATCAGTATAACACATGAAACATCAATAGATTCCATCTTAGCTAGAAAATGGTTTTGATCAATCATTTAAAACATTTATTGATCAACACATAATTTTCACTATAAAACAAATTTAAAACATAAAACATTTTGAATTTTTTTAAAAAATAAATTTTAAATCTTATAAAGTAATATTATACTAAAATAACAATTATGATGAAGATATGTTTCATTCATGTCGTACATGCCAAAATTAAATCCCATTCAAATTTTCATTAAAACCCAAAAGGGTATTTTATCACAAATTATATGAATATAAATTTATAAATTTTTTCATTAAAAAATTAAACACATGGGTAAAAATTTATTTTAAAAATCATAGGTAAATAATAAAAAACATGGAAGGAATTTTTAGAGAAAATGTTTCTGGATGATAAAAGATATCCGACCAAAGAGAAATAATGTTAGGTTTCATTAATAAATTTTATAAATTATTTAAAGTATGAAAGAGTTGAAAAATGGTAATATTATATGAAATTATAATGAATTACCATTGGAGAAAAATATATAGGATTTTATTGAGATATATATCATATTATTTTATGATCATAAATGTAATCATAAACATTTCTGATAAATGATGTGATTAAAACATAAAATTACATCTACTGTGGTAAATTTGAATCACAATCTCTATGTGGGAATAAAATAAATCAGAACATAAAATATCATAAGGATAAAAAAATTAATGATATTTAATGTGATATTAGATTTATATACACATTAATAAACAAATTATATTCATAACATTAGATAGGTCCCATGGAAGAAGAATTGAGACAAAAACTCCTTAGCGCTTTAGTGTGTTTTGAACCATAAACCCCATGAATGTGAGATCCTAAAATGGATATGCCATTCCTAATAAAATATAGGAGTAGAATCATAATATACTAACTTGGTTAGTATACAGACCATATAAAATAAATTGTTCCTAAATATGGCATCTGTCTCACAGAAGTAAAAGTGAGACCGAAATCACATACCAAAAGTCTTCACATCCAAAGTACACATTCAAACCTCCATTATATTAAATATATGTTAGTTATACAAAAATTATAGAATAATATATATATTTCATACCATTTATAAATCATTTATGACTATTTATTACCTTTTTCTTAAAAATTCCATGTTCAAAGTTATGTTTTGGGTACAAAACTCTTTTCTTAAATGTTTTGGTTTCATATTTTTTGTCACATTACATAAATAATGGTTACAGTGTATAGGTAATTTTCTCCATGATATAAATATAATATATATGTAGTTTATTTTTGTTCAGAGTAATTTTAAAAATTTATATATAGAAAATGAAATACAATATTCATGGAGATAGTTGGTTGTACGTACGCATGAACATTGATTCCCTTTTCCATTTGGATATAATGAATGAAAATCAAATGATAAATTATTATTCTATAAGAACTTTAATGTGTTTGTTTTACATATTTTCACTATACTCACCCTTGTTACTTTCCATGTAATGTTCTAATGAATCATATCGCTCAGTTAGAGGGTATTCTACCATACACATTAATGATGTTAATGTATTCCCACAAAACAGAAGGTAAAAAGTATGAATGATAAAATTATTAAATAAGTATAATAATATCATAAATTTAATATATTATTAGTAATTCCATCATTATTTCCTTCCTTCATAGGTGTTAATGGAAAAAAATGGCATCAGTACACATAGAACTAGCCTTCCATATATATGAACAATGATTTTGTAATCCATTTGATCAAATATGTGATAATTATAGTTAATTAACATAACCTATAAAATATTAGTATATAGAATATAATATTGATACTATATTATATGGTATAATAATAATTTAATGATTTGGTGGAAGAAATAAAATAGAAATGCTCATTTATTAACGCAACTACTTCTTCAAGTATCCTCATTAGATTTGCACCAAAAATCCTTCCTTGGATGATATTATGTTAGAAATAAGGGTTATGGGATGAGATTAGGTATTCTGTGATTTTATTCATGATGGTGTTTTACTAACCAATAGGGGTTTATAGTGTTAATAACAAAGTATAGTGGGTGACCTTTTATATGTTAGGTGAGTGGCATAGTTATAATGTTTTGAAAACAAAAAAGTTATACCCATGTTTTTATCATTCTACACTATTCCAAATTTTGAAATTCTTGACAGTAGATCATATAATTTTGAAATATATACATAAAATTTTGGTTGTACTTCTTTGGGTTATTTTCGATCCTTATCATTTTATTTCCCCCCCAAAATTTTTTTTTTTACCATAACCGTATTAAATGATTTTTGATGTTTTTAATATTAATTTTTGTTAAAAATAATGATGAAATTATCAGATAATATAAATTTTTTTTATTCCAAAAAATGATTCTATTTTTTCAATTTCATTTCATATAAGTGGAAAATTTAATGAAAAATTAATCCCATAGATTTTATGAGAAAGTTAGGTTTTAATGGGAAATGACCAAATGATTAAAGACTTTTTATATCATTATTTCATAATAAAACGTTCAAAATAAACAAAATTGGATATATGATAGTATAATTGACATAATTTTACATAAAAAAAATTAAAATATAATTTTAATTTATAAAATAATGAAATTATAATGCACTTTTCAATTACAATTTATTATTTTTAACTATTCAAAAGAAAATATAACTTTTTAGAAAAGTCCTAAAAATTTACCATATGACAATTCTGACATATTGATTTAGAAAATAAAGCTTATTTTACCAAATTAATTTTCCAAAATTGTGATGAATTTATTTTATTACTTAAAAAAATATTCAAAAAACATTTTTTTAAATAGTATTTTTGAATCATATAATGTATACCAAAAATTTAATACTTTTTTATAAATATGATTCCTTTATATTGAACCACTATAATAAACATTAAAATAATACATATTAAAGTTTGTATCACTATGATAAATGGATAGGTTATAAAGGCCATGTTTAAATAGATATATTTATAATTAATCCAAGTTTTTTAAATACTCTGAGTTATTTGTAATGTAAAAAAACCTAGTGTTACATTTAGAATAAGAATAAAATAGTATTTTTTTGTACCACAAGATTATGTTGGTGTTATTTTTAACATATACTATCAAATAAATCTAATTAATTTGATGAAAAATATTTCTCAAAAACATGGGATGTTACATTCTTCCCCATTTAAAATAAATATCTCCCTTGAATTTTTTTAGTTAGATATAAACAAATGTGGATACTTCTACCTCATTATTTACTCAATTTACCATATAACTTCTTTGAACTGGTCCTTACACAAAAAAAATTACAAGGTGAGTGGTATTGTTTAATAGAAAATTCTATGTATTATATAGAATGTCCAATGTTTTTTTCTTAACAAAGATCTTGAAAAAATGGTTTGAGCTTTGAGATGAGTACATGTGAATGGTTATATATGTACTTCCTCCGGATATATTCTTGAAACACATAATTTAATCAAGTTGGGTTTCCTAAAAAACCACTAAATAATATATAATCATGATGTGATCAAGAATTTTAAATGTATTAATATACATAGATATTAGTTTTCATTCCTTCCAAAATATCTTAATGTTCTACCATGGGGAAATTCATAGAAACACCATTTCACTGAATTCATGTTCTAGGTCACACTTGGTATTTTTAGCATAAAATTTTATAGACTCTGAGCTACCATGATGTGTTGTGGAGTAGATTTTACTAACTATTCTATTTCATTATCTATCCCAGGTCAAAAAATCTTTATTTTTACAAATTCATTCCACCATGTTGGATCAGTAAATTTTATTCTATAGAGGGATTTATAATAATCCTTACAAATTCTTCATTGAAGTTTGTTTTTTGTATGAAAAAACAACTTGAGGAAGGTGTTGATCCCAACCATTGTTGAAATATAATGAACATGATCTCAATGTATCCCCCATGATTTTAATTTTTATGTAGTACAGACTATCTATCTGAGGATGATATTAAGTGTTGATACTCAATAATGTATACTGTGATTTCGGCGGAATTGAAAAAATATTTTAGGTAATACTAATATTCCAATTAGACGCAGTGTAATGTAGTAAAAAATACAACCATACCACTTCCATAATGTATATCCAAGAAATATGATCAAGGGATAAGTCTTCTTTAATAGATATGAAATGTTTTTACTTAGTCAATCGACTATAACCCATATAGCATTGAGCCCTTTAGAGATTTTGGGGAGTTTAATGAAAAAAAATCCATGATGATGTTTTCCCATTTTTATTTTGGTATGGGTAATGGATGTAATAATCCATTATAGTTTTTTATTTCAGCAATAAATTTCAGATATACTAAGAACCAATATTCCAAATCTTTGATATATTTTTTTAATTCCATTTACTAGAAATACTCTATCAAATATTTAATCATATTCATAATTATATGATGAATATATAATGAAGTACTCTTATATTCCCCTAAAAACTATTTCTTGAAATATATTATTGAAGGAACACATACATGGTTAATGAACCTTATCAATCTATCATGATTAAGGTTAATCTTAGTAACATTTATAGCATTCTTTTTTAACTTTATATCTTCCTTTTTTGCCACTTTAATCCTTATTTGGAATGATGGATAAACAATCAATTGAGAAATATATAATTGTCCCCATCCTTTAGGTTTTAAAATTCCATTATTTTAAAATCTAGAAATAGTAGTTCTTTTTTAATACTCATCATAGACAATATAGCATGTTATTTTTGAATCAATTCATTTCCCCCCTTTCCTAATTTCCTAGGTTTATAACGTATTAAGAAATGAAACTCAATAATCATCTCTAACCATCAACATTGGTGAAAATACAATTCTCAAGTGTGAATATATACTTTAAACATTTATGATTGGTATATATATCACTCTTTTCTCCATAATGTTAATAGCTATATTTTTTTTTGAAAAAATTACCATATCTAACTCCAAATGACATGTTTGTTTTTTTCTCATGGATATTCAATTTTTATGAGGCATAATCTATAACCATGTCATTATTAATATGAACACACAATAATACCTTCTTTTATGAACCACTATATATTATAAACTATTATCCATTATAGGGAAATGTAAGAATAGGTATGGTGGCTAATCTTATCTTTAGTTCCCTGAAAATTTCCTCACATTTATCTATCTAGTGTAAATTGGATCCCTTTAGATGTAACATTTTTAGATTAATAGATTAGAGTGAGAAATTATTCAAAATCTTTCGATAATATCATTATAAATCAAGTAAACTATGAATCTTATTTTACATGGTTAGTCTAGGACAACATTTAATGGCCTTTATCATTGATGGATCTACTGATATACCCTCTATTAAGATTATAATAAAAAAACGAAATATTTTTTTCCACAAAATTCACAATTTTTAAATATTTCTTAGAATTTATTCTTCATCATGATCTTTGTTACAATTTAAAAGTGGTATTCATGTTATTCCTTAGCATTATAATAAACAAAAATATTATCAATAAAGACTATAGAAAATTGTTAAAGGTAATATATAAAGAATATATTCATTGATTTTATGAACATACTAATGGAATTAGTAAGATTTAATGTCATCAATATATATTCAAAAGGTCCATACCATTTATGGAATGACTTCTTAAGTACATATTCCTTTTTGACCCTTAATTGATGATATGATGAATGATATTTGACCTTGGAAATGTATTGAGATCCTTCTTGTTGATCAAAAAATTATTCAATAAAGAGAATCATACAAGTGTTCTTAATTTTTATCTTGATCATATCTATATAATCAATGTATTGATGTATTGATCCATAATTTTTTTTTAAAAATAACTGGAGCACCCTGAGGTGATAGAATTGGTTAATTGAATCCATTGTGAAGGTTTTCCTTTACATTCTTCATCAATTCCTATAAATCTATCATGGAAATTATATAAGGTGTCTAATTAATATGTATGGAATCTAGAATGATTTATATTGATAACTTAGCATCACATTTGGGTAGAAATCTAGGTTACACTTTGGGAAATGCATAAAAAAATTTCCACAAAATTAGAATATCCTCGATTTCGAGATTCTCTTAAACCATATGATATAAATACCCCATTTTGAAGGTGATCTAAGACTCATACAATGAATTTTATCACCATAATTTTTTCATACTTATCTTCTCATTGAGAGTAAATCACGGGTTGTTTTGAAAAATAAAGCGATACTTCTATACATCAAAAATTGACCTAGGATTAATGTAGATAAAGGAAATAAATTCCTAAGATAACATGGAATTATAATAGAGGAAGAATGATATGATTTATTAGAATCACATTCCCAATAATGTAAAAAATTTGCGAATCGTAAACATGATTTTTGTTCATTATTCCATTAGGCGTTTAGACTATAAATTCCACATATAATAATTTTGGTGGAAACGTGATACCCTAATAAAATTATTTATTTATGAATAAATTTTTATATCATGATTAAAGTAATAAATTAATAGTTCTAGATTAGATGGTTACTATACCATTCACCATTTCATTATCAAACCCCTCATTAGGAACAGTGATGACATGATATTTCCAATTATCTCTCATCTTAAGAGGGTTCTGATATTGATCGACACCATTAACCATAAAAATTGGTCATTAGTTTTTATAATACATATACTCCTTGCATTTGAAATACTAGAGTGTGGGTGGTGCATTATATACAGTTTACTCTGTATTCGAATTAATTTGTAACATCATCCCATCAATTTGATAATAAATTTCCCAATGACCTTCCATTTCACACATAATTAATTTACTAGTCCCCTTAATAATATTTCTACAATGTTTCTTCCCACACTTTTAGCATAAAATAATTCCCATATTATTCTATCCATGGTTAACATATTTTAAATTAATTTGTTTTCTATTCTAATAAAAATCATGAGATTGATATGAAACTCCAACCACAATTTCTAACTTGATACATCGATCAATTTCTCCATTTCTACTAAATCCTCTGATGGGTAAATACCTTCAGAGGACTAGTTTTAAGGAATTGAAAAATCCAAAATCCCCACTTTTGGGTTAGATTATAATATAAGAAGAGTGCATCAAATGTTAGGAAACATTTTCCTAATTAATACTATTAGATTCATCATTCATTATTATTAGATCAATGAATTCCTTATCCATATTCATATGAAGAATACCAAGAATGTACTTATTCAAAAAATAGATCCTCAAATGTCCCTATTCCATGGATTCATTTTCATCACGTGGAATGGTACTATTAATAAGATTCCACCCTTGATCTAATTCACCATCTAATCAGTAGATATCCAAATTGAATTATTCATGTTCCAAATACTTTTGAATAGAAAATATATTTTTATTAGTGTTAATCCATTATTCAGTAAATTGTATATTAGAAGACCCACTAAAAGAATGTGGATGATTTATATTTAAGGATGAAATAGAGTGGTGTTACCTCCTCTGTTTGGAAGTCTAGTATGATTCATTTCTTAGAATGTTTTGTGAAAATTACAATGATATTATTCATTATAGCTCCCATTAAATTTGGATTGTCAGGAGGAAGATCATTGAATCATCTTTCACAATCATCATAAACATGGATCTTTTGGGTTCATAAATTTTCAAAAACCAAAAAACATAGTGTACAGTGAAATAGTCATAGTGGGGAACCACATAATCATGAAAAAACACTAATAGGATGTCTAAATCATGACACCTATATTTTAATATATGAATCCTTAGAGTTTTCATATATCATTCTATCTATATTATATTTTAATCCTTTATGATGGTTCATAATTTTTTTGTGAATTCCCAAATCATATCCTGCATGAGATTCAAATCAGGTGAGTAATAGAGCCCACTATCATGAACTAGGTAAGGATTGAGTCCAGATCAATGCACCCATATCAGATATATTACCCCTATGTACCCATATTCCCGATCCACATCCACTTTTAGTATACTGAGAGGAATATAATTTTATAGAAACCAATCAATCTATCCTGTAACAAAATTATTAGAAATTTTCCTATCCAGTGACTCATACTTAGACATATCCATAGAAAACCCTTAGGGATATCACTAATGTTTTCTCATTCAAATATAAAAAGGACTACTAAAAAATACTATGATACAAACTATAGTGACCTAGGATTATCATTCAAATAAATGGAGTAATTTTTATAACTATTCATTACACTAAACATACACATGCAAAAAGACTATAATAGATTACTATTTTTAGAAACATGGAAACAAAAAAACACACCCATAGTTAAACTACATCATATCCCACGATTATGTTAATATCTAGAACCCTTATTAGATATATAATATCAAATAAATATATAAAAAACATGGGGAAATGAAATTTAAGATATTTTAATCATGAATTCTCAGTAATTGTGTAAAAGGGATCTACATAATTATAACATGAACATAATGATTTTATAACCTCAGACTAAAATTATAAAACCATAAAATTCATATCATATATCATAATATGGACTCATAGAATAATGAATGGAAGTTTGTAAGTTAAGAATCATAAGAGAATAAAATATCATGATCCATGAAATTATAACATTTGAATAAGAAATAATATAATTTGGTTACACGTAAGCATTGAAAATAATTTCCATAGTATTCATGGATAATTCCCTAGGATATAATTGTTGAGTGGGTTCACTCTTAAAATGATCATTGTAGTGGTGGTTCACTACCAATACCATAATAGTGTACAATGTTCCTTACTAAAGAGGGTTTAATCCTCATTATATTCTCGTCTACCTCATGAGATATAAATCATTACTTAATGAATTTGAGGTTGATATAGGTCCCAGCTGTATAAAAAGAAAAACAATTTTTACATGTGTCACAAAATCATTAAAATTTTATTGTATTATATCCCATGAAATTAAATGGGATAACAAAACATTATTTCATATCATAACCTATATAAAATAGTATTTCTTCATAATAGTTTCATCATTTTATCATGAAAGAAACAGTCGAAAAAGAAAAGGTTTCATTATAATTTTATAATGGTATAACCTGTGGAATAGAAATGGGTTTCATAAACATCATTTCATAACAAATATAAACCATTTATAGAAGGAATAATAATATAATAATTAGATCATATTAATATTAAGGCATAGTTACCAACAACATATGTCACCTTTGATAGAAAATGTTTTTTATCATTAATTTAAATCATTTCATAAGAAAAATATCCTTACCCCATTAAATTGATTTTTTAAAACAGAACACATAGTGAAAATATATTAATTTGAATATAAATTCTATGAATAATAATGGAATCAACAAATAAAATATTTTTTATGATGATTGGGTGGTTTATTAAATATGTACATGTTTTAATAATGATTTCTATCACATTTTTAGTAAAATATAATGGTGTAATATTTCAAAAAATAAATAAAGTTTGTATTTAAATTTTTTTTTAAAAAAATTAAAATTAGTATAAATATATTTTATAAATAATATAATAATAATAATCCATTTTTTATTTTTTCTATAAAAATGGGTTTTGGATGACAAATAATTTTTAACTGAACAGAAATATAAATATAGATTTTCATAAAAAATGTTATCAATAATTATAAGTACATAAGTTTACAAAAAACTATTTCTTAAAAAATACATGAATAAAAATATTAGTATAAAATTAAATAGTTTATTTGGATATGGATAATAAGGTTTTTTATTAGATATATAATGATAAAGAATCCCAATAAACAATTAGATTGTAACGTGTAATCAGTAACACTTCGGTAACATTAAATCATTATACCAATGAGGAAATTACAAAAAACTGAACTTAAAATATCATGAGGATAAACAAATTCAGGATAATAAATGTAAATTTAGTTATTATATACACCTTGTTAAATAAAATAAGTGTATAACATAATTTAAACATCAAAGAAGGAATATTGAGACAAAAAAATTCATACCAGTTTGGTAGGTTGGAAACATTAAACCCCATGAAATAGTGATCCTAAAATTTATATGTAAATCACAATTTTTTTTACAAATATAAAAATTAATTCATTGGTATTATATTTACTACAGAAAATAAATAGGTGGTTAATAATTCATCTGAATATTAGAAATAAAAAATGAGAGGCAAATACCTTACCTTAAGTATTGACTCCCTTCGTATACATTAGAACTTCCATTATAATAAATATAATTTTATTATACAACTACTATAGAAATTAATCATATATAAAATACCATATATAGTTTTACTATGTAATTTTAGGACCATTATGTAAATAATTCTATGTTAAAGATACATATCTATTAATAACCACACTGTTTTTCAAATTTGATTCAGTTTTTTTATTTTTTCTCACTCTTATATCATGGTTTTATGAAATTAATGATGTTAAAAATGATATAAATATAATATATATATTTGATATATATGTATTTAGAGTAAACAATATTATTTAGTGATAGAAAATGAAATACACAGTTTATGGAGATGGTAAGACGTATGTACGCATGAACAATGCTCCTGTTATATTTTTCTATTGATAGAAAAAAAAAGATATATTGTTATTCAAAAATTATTATTATGAAATATATGTCACATATTTTTATTATAACATTCATTATTACCTTCCATGTAAAGTATTAATGAATCACATCACTCTGTGAGGCGGTAATCATCCATACAAACGAATGACGTTATCATATTCCCGCAGAATGGAATGTAAAAAAGTTCTGAGTGATAATATAAAAACATATTTATAGTAAAAACAAAAATATCATATATAAATATTAAATCAATAATTATTACAATCTTGGAGAGGTGGTAATGGTAAACCAAATTACATCAGCTAGTGAGGCGATAGTCTGTCGTACACATGAAAAATGATTTCATAATCCCATTAATGGATGTGGAGATGATTTTATGTCATTGAATTGCCATAATAGCACATAATTATATATATGATACTGAGGTTGTTATATCATCATGTAATGAAAATAATTGACATAGTTGGAGGATTAAATAAAAAAATGCTTCTTAATAAATAG
The DNA here is from genome assembly GCA_963277665.1 of Viscum album. Taxonomy (NCBI): domain Eukaryota; kingdom Viridiplantae; phylum Streptophyta; class Magnoliopsida; order Santalales; family Viscaceae; genus Viscum; species Viscum album. The sequence continues at coordinate 1,994,072,275 of OY728150.1, read as the reverse complement.
TACATCTTTTTTAGGTATCCTAATTAGGTTTTCACTGAAATACTTCAATGGTTGGATTAATGTCCAGACAAAAGATTTCAAGGATGATATTAGGGGTTTTAGTAATTTATGTGGGTTTTTATTTTCCTATAAAATAGGATATATTGATGTGAATAATATAGGATAAGGGGTGTCCTTTTATAAGTGTGGTGAGTTTCACACTTGTCAAAGTTTCCGAATAAAATGGTCCACCCATGTTTTTATCATTATATATAGTTCCAACATAATTAATTCCCATTCATAGAAGATGTAATTTATAAATATGTCTGAAAAATCTGTGTCTGAAATTTTTTTGGTCATTTTTAACACTAATATTTATAGATTAACGCCCTCCCCATTAGACCCATTTTCAGTTAACCGCGATAAATACTTTATAATTTTTTTACTATTAATATTTGTAAAAAGACAATTTTTAATTACTATATCATATAAATTATGATGATTAAAAATATTTTATAAATTTTTATAAATTATATACATTGTATTGATAAAATGTAATTTATAATTAATCATGTATACATGATGAGATAACTGGGTTTTAATAGGAAAATGTTCTAAAGTTTACAATGTTTTAATATAAAAATTTAATTTGAAATTGATTCCAATTACATAAATTGTATTATTGGATGAATAAATAAAATAAATTTTCATTAAAACTAATTTAAAATATATTTTATCTGTATATATAAATTAGATAAAATTTATGTTTTCAATTAAAATTCAGAAAATTTCACTTTTTATCACACTAATGAATCATTTTAGAAAAATCACATAAATTCACACGATGATAGTTTTTAAATTATTATTTCAAAAATTAATTTAATTCTCTAAAATTTATCATCTAAAAGTGTGATAAATAATTTTTTTCTTCTATTCAAAAAAATAAACAAAAAGATTTTTTTTTGTGAAAAAAAGTATTTTGAAGACACATAATGAATTTACAAAAAAAATTGTACTTTTTTATGAATAAATTTATTTTATATAAAACCATTATAATTAATATTTAAATGTAATTATTTATAGTCATGTCACTAATCATAATGGATATGTTATAATGATCACATTTCAATATTTATGTTAATAATATATTGTTGTCTTATTAAAACATAGTGTCTTTTGTAACACAAGTTAACCCATTATTGTGCATAGCACAAAATTTACATGTTGTTATATAAAATTAAATACTAACATGGTTTTATGTGTAATGATTAATCTCAAATAATTTTATATTACATGGAAAATATCTAATCACAGCTTGAGATGTTACAAAATTATATAAATAAGTAATCACATAATAACCCATTAACTAAGTCATATATTTTGAATCCATATTGTGTATTTTTTTATTTTTTTCAATATGGATAAAATCCATTAATTGAAGTCACATGATGTCAATATATTGTTTAGAGTGTTTATTTTATGATTTTTTCCATTCCTAAAAACATTAATGATACTAATCATGGGGTCCCCAGGTAATGTAATATTATGTGTAGTGAATTTTGAATATTTCTTGAGGTCTACCGGTTTAACTTGACATGAAAACCAATACATAGTCATTATATAATGTACTTGATTTAGGGAATATGTTTCATCACTTATATCCCCAATAACCTTTTGGTTTTATTTTTTAGATAATTTGGAAATATTTTACAGTACAATATGGATGTATCGACACAGTATCCATTTTTTCCATAAAATATATACATTAAAATGGAACACATTCTTCAATCAAGGTAAATCCCATTATAGGAACTCTGTCTTTATTAACATTCCAACACATATATAAGTAATTACAATTTTTTTAAATCTAGTATGAGATGAAAGAATCATTTTAAGGTGTGTGAATTTAATGAAACCCATTAGTACAATTAAAAAACTAGAAAATCCAAAATAATGTTTTTCTTATTTATAATAAACATTAATGTTAATTTTTTTTTATTTTTCCTGATACAAATATAATTTCTCAATATCTTCCACAAAACATATCATATAAAATAATAAATTAAAATTCAAAATCAAAATTATTATGTTGAAATTAGATAAAATCATGATATACATGAATAAATATCCTTTCTCACTTTTTTTATAAAAATACATAATCATTACTTAAAGGAGAAATATCATTTATTTTTCTATTGAAATAAAAATATATACTTTATAAACCATTAAAATAAATCATATAGGTATCCAGACACATTATCTATATATTCACCCATAAAGAACCTTTATAATGTAATCAATTGTCTAGATTTTTCTCACAATCATAGAAGTAACCTATCACTTATAAACCCAATATCATTAATAAATGCATTGGTGTGCAATAATTGCTTCACCCATCATCAAATCCATATCATGATAACACATCATTCATATAAAATTTCATGATCCATATCATGAGTAAAATAGATATCAACTATAATTTTATAGTAAAATAATTTAATTTAGAGTACATGAACATACACAATAACATATTTAGTAATCTCATTTAAATTATAATATATTAACGTTTATATAGAAAGTATTTTCAAAATTTAAAAATAATAGAATACTGAGTAAAATGTTTTCATTAAAAATAACTATAGATACATTTATGGTATGATTCAATAAAAATAATTTTCATTGTAGTGGGAAAATTAGTTCCCTAAATAATCATTAAAACAAGAATTTATTTCAATGTTTTGTAAAGAAATTGAAAAAACACTTGCTTGGAATGTGTTAAAAATATTAATTTTTTAAAACCGAAAATAAAAGTAATAAAAATTAAAATTATCATTTAGAAATATTTAATGTATAAATAATAGCATTCTTAATACATTTAAAATAGTCATGACATGTAATAAAATGTATTATAAGGGAAATATTACAATAGTATATTTATAAGAAATTAAATTCTCTTGAGTCAGGAATAGTTTCATCCATGTGTCTACCCTCCTAAGAAATAGAATTATAATAATTTCATAATTTCTTTATAAAAATTTAATTTTTTATTCTGTAATCATTTTCACTATATTTAATTTCTTATATATTTTTTGTAGTTACTAAAATGGTGAAGTTTTCGTTGGACATTTTGAGTAACATTGGTTTATAAGTCTCAAATGACATTGGTATATTGATTATGGTCAAAGGTATCATTATTCTATAATATTAATAATCATAATTAGGAAGATATTTTTATTCTTATATATTTAAAACATTATTATAAAAAACCATGGATGGTGGTCATGAAAAATAAAACATGATATACCATGATGTTTGTAGTCCACACATACAGATGAGTAACATTTCCATTTTCTACTGAAGGGAAAAAAATAATATATATAATATTTTACCTTTTTGGAATCATTATTATGTTATATATTCTATACTTATATATTATTTCTATCCTTATGGCCATCCATATGAGGTGGTAAGGAAAAACCAATCACATTGTTTTGTGGAAGTGGTATTACACACATATTCACGAGCGAAAGAAACAGGTAAGAAATACAATATCTATGTATAATAATTTTAATTCAATTATCATTTTATATTTTTATGAGTTCAATATTTATAACCGTCTCTATGAGGTGGTGTTGGAAAACAAAACACATCTCTTTGTGGAGGTGGTATTCCACACATACACATTTGTGATGTTATTGTCTAAAATCGGATGGAAAATAGATATATAAGAGTTCTTAAATCAAAAAAATAAAATTTTCATACATTGAATGTAAATATATAATTATGTTATAGTTCATAGAAACAAGTTTTATGATTCTAGAATAAGAAATAAACTTGAAATAGCTCGATTATTCTTTATATATAACCATCAGATACATCCTTTTGGATTACACATTAAACCTTATAGGATTATAATTTTAAAATAAAAATACATATTGGTTATGTAGTTAATAGTTAGAATTTTTTTGTTGAGGTAATGTCCTATCTATGGGGATTAAAAGGTGTGAATAATTGAGGAGGGGAGGCATGTTTTTATATGTGGTTGTAGTGACACTATTTTAAATACTAAAAACATAAAATTAATATAAATTTAATTATAAAGTAATGTAGAACCAATTTAGTTAAATTCAAAAAAATTATATTTTATTGAAAAAATACACTCAACCAATCACATTTAGTGAATTTTAAGAAATATTTTATGTCTAGTAAGTTAGTTACACCTCCTCCTCCATCCATTCTAATTATTACCAGTATGAAAATGTTTTACCTTTGTTATTATACATTATAACAAAAAATGATATTTATAAAATAACAAAAATGGAAAATCGTAATTAAAAAAATTAAATCAATTTTCAGGATTCAATTTTTTGATTTTTAAGAAATTAACTTTTATATGTGTGTGCAAATTGAAATAAAATTAGTTTGTAGCAAAAATTTAATTTTAAGGAATAAAAATTATTTTATATCATAATGAAAAACAAAACAAATTATTATAAAATCATTTGTATTATTATTGATAAAATTTTACTTGTTTCACATTAAAACTAATCTATAACCAATAAGAACATTATAATTAAAAAATTTGAAATGATTTTTTTTATAAAATCGATATTTTCTGCCTTTAAATAAAAAATAATTGTTTTTAAAAATATAATAAATTTTATTTCTAATAAATATTTTTTATGCATAATTCATGAATAAAGAATTATTTATAAATTTCAGAATATAAAATTTGAAATATAATTATTAAATTAAAATACATATATAACGGAAAAAGTTATAGCTACAATAAAACCATTTTTATTCCGATTGAAAAATCATATAAAATTTTAATATGATATATGAATGCATAAAATTTGTTTATTAAGATTAATAAGATATAAAACTTATTTATTTATAACAATCCATACAGTTTCACAATGATAACCCATTTTAGTTTTTTCATCCTAATTTTTTATATATTTTTTTAAAATATTGAGGGTAATTTTCCCTATTATTTTTTTCCAATTTGTGTCTTGTTTATTTTATGATATGATTATTCAATATAAAATTAAACAAATGATCCATTTTATTCCTAAATAACTATTCTCTATTATCTGAAATTAGAAAAATAATTACTTCAAAATAGTGATCATCCTTTAACTATCCCAGTTTAAGGCTCAAAACCTGACATGCATTAGATATGTAATTTAATATGAACGAAACATGAAAGACATCATGCACCTTAGATAAAATCAGAGGTAAGGATACCTAGGTAGAATGTGATTATAATTTATTTAGAATTTCATAGGGTTTAATGAATCATGGTCTCATCTTCCCTTTTATACTAAAATTCCTTAAACTATTATAAAGAGATATTTTAAGAAATTCATTGTCTCCAACCTCAAAAATATTTAATTTCTCTTTGTTGCCTATAATACAATATTTCCACGTCTATATTGCAATCTTATAGTGTAGAATAATTTTCCCTTATGTATTTCAATTTTTTTAATTCATTCCCAATAATTTATTATCACTTACTTCATTCCAACTTGTTGGATTACAAAATATCATTTCAATTAATGCATTAAAAGGTTCCATTTGAATACTAGAGTGAGAATTGTTATTATTAGAAAATTAAACTTATGATAGTTATTGATCCTAAGGTCACTAATTATCTAAGGATAAATCTTGAATTATATTATCCAAAAATATAATTTTACACTCAAATTTTCATATGACTAAGGGTGAAAACATATAGTAAAATTTAAGTCATTATCTATTGATGTTTAATTTGATTTAAAAAAAATTGATGTAATTCATGGATCATGGTATGATATAATAGAGAGGGTAACTCCATATAACCTATCCTTTAACATAATATAATGTTTGTAAAGATGATACATTGATATTGAATCATGAATATGTACAAAATTCATAGGTTTATTCAAAATTCAGCAAGAATATAAATAAAACTATTACCGTAGGATCCCATTGATAATAACACCACAAAATCAATGCATTAATTCTAACATTTCTACTCTAAAACATAAATAATATGAAGCAACCCATTTTCTTGATTGAATTTAGCTCTAACCTACTAGAAAAGTCAAATACTTCACAGTATAATTAGCTATATCCTATTTTATACCATTTCACCAAAAAATAATCCCAGAGGTCACTATAAAACTTATTATAGACTTAATAAACTAAAAATACATATAAATAGGTTACACTCAGCAATTACTCCTTTTTATTGAACCCACATGGAAAATATAACCTACTTTTATTTTTAGTAAAACCTTATTAATCAATAATAAACTCAAGACACATTGTTTTTGACAAATTCTATAATTTCATGTCAACTATGATCTTTATTATGAGCCTCCTTAATTAGTTTGGAAAAAGATAACTTCACTAATACCCGATGCAAATGATGTATGTTCTAAATAAAAAATTTCTAGGATATATTTTATTATATAAATAACTATATAATCATTTTTAAAACATAACATAACTAATGATGAATTATATTTTCTTCTCAAGGAATAAAATACCTTCTTTTTTTAATTGTGTGATAGATAAGTATCAAATCATATTCTTTAATCAGTTCAGAATTAGTTACTACATCAAGTTTAGTTATTTTTAGTGAATATATACATTAAATTTTTATTATTAGTATATATTTCACACCCCACTTAAATGATTCCACTATATTATTAATTAAAAAAATATTACAAATAACTCAAGAACATTTGTAGGATAATTCTTCTCAAGGTATTTTTGTTGATGAAATTCATATGTGATAACCTGATAATTCAGTATCAAGATACATATATGGATTTTCAAATAAGTATCACTTTAAATAATATATTACTTATTTATAGGTGGTGTGGATAACAAAATTAAATTAACCAATAATATTCTCAATTACAAAAAACATTTATAAAATTCCATTTCATAAATTAATTTAACTCTATTTCTAGTTGAAATTGTTATTGTTTTAGTAAACATGTAATGATATAAATAATCCATAGGTATTAACCCATTTAACCAAGAAGAAAGAAAATATAAAAAAAATTGGTATGTTATGGCTAGTTTCCAATAATTTTTTGTATGATTAACTATATATCCTTCTTTTTAAGTAATATATATATGGAATGAAATTTTTTATAAAAAAGATTAAATTTACTAAATTTTACAAAAAAACATATATTCCTTTAGTTTTTTAAAATCTATAAAGATATTTTTTATAATATTCATAGATTTTAGAATAAACCAGAATATCCTAAATCTATATAATAAAAAAATAAATCTATATACTAATAGAAAAAAAATATTCATTAGATCAGAAAATATATAGGTAGCATTTGTTAGCTCAAAAGACATAAAGAACTTTTAATAGTCATACGAAGTCAAGAACACCATCTTATGAATTTCTACTTCCTTCTCCATTAACTGATGGTACTTATAACTGATATTAATCTACAAGAATACTTTTCTTTGTGGATTTGATCAGATAAGTCATCTAAATGTTGATATTTATTGTTATTATTATTAATGGTGTTATCAATTTCTCCATAATTATTGAAAATTATTATTCAACCAACTTTATTTTTTACAAACAGAACATGGCCACCCTAAGGTGATGTTATATGTTAAATAAATCCCTTACAAAGTAATTTAGAATATCTATTTTAAAATTTTAACAAAACAACTAAAGCTATTTGATAGGGACAATATGAAATTTGAAAACTATCCAGAACTAAGTATGAAATAATCATATCATCTCATTCATGAATGAAAACATGATAACAATCAGTAAATAGAACTGTATAATATTTTAAAACTAGGAAATTTAAAATTGAAATAATTTCGTTATTTTCAATAATATGTTCCCCAAAACATTTACTCTCACATTTAATCTATTTATAACATACCTGATAGGATATTGAAGGTACAAACTCATTCTTAAATATAAATTTAATGTCAGCATGAGGATTGAATATTGATTAATTATCTATAAAATCTATCACAGTATGATAAACTGTAATCCATTAAATATCCTCAAAAACTTCAAACCTCACTAATGGTATGAATTGTTATTTTTAGGAAAAAATATTCCACTTATGATTATAGTAAGGAAAAAATATATCTCTATTGCTTTAGAACTACCACTATAAGTTTTTAACTTATGTTTTTCTACATTTCATTAGAAGATATTTCTATTTTACTAGAAAAACTCTCTAAAAAAAGAATGTGTGATTATGAAATCTAAAGAGGCATTTTAAAACTTATATTAAACCATTATTGTTCCTACCACCACATAATTTATTAGCTTAACAATAGAAAATGACTTTTCATCACCTTTGTTATTACTATCTCGATGATCCCTATCATTAATACATTTTATGGGAAATATATTAACATAATAAAGTGTATCATAAAAATTAAAACAAATATTATCCTTTATTATATTTTCACTATAAAAAAATAAGACACAATTTCTTCACTCATGGTAGATAATATAACTACAACTCCAAAGATATTAACATTGCTACTCAACCTTAATCATTTTTTTTAAATATATGATTGGAAAAAAAGATACTAATAGTGGGAGATAAGAGAACATAAACCTATTAGTCCAATTTTAATACTAAAAAATATATAATAATGTTTTTATTATTCATACTAAACATTTTATTTCTAATATCTATTTACTTTTCCATGAATATAACTTAATTTCTTAACATATTTCATAAAATATTTCATATGAAATCATAAATGAAAATTCAAAATCTTATAGTTTTAACCGAAATCCTAGAAACACGTGATCACATTTATATGAAAACAGAATTATATCAAAATTTTACTTTTTTTAAATCAAAATATTCCCTAAAACAAAATATAATTTTTTTATATTTTTAAATCAAAATATTTACATTATGATACATATCAAGAATATCAAATATATACCTTTGGATATTATTCATACATTCACCATTACATAAACATTTTAAATGGAATCACAAAACTACTTAATTCCCTTATATCTAATGTAATATTGTAAGATTTTAAAATAAAATCGCGCTTCGATAGTGTAAAAAATATGCGACATCTAGATTAAATGGAATGTGAAATATTATTATTTAAATATTATAGATATAAAAGAGACTGTAAATTAGAGGATATAAATATTAATTATTTTTTTCAAATATATAATGTTACTTTTAAATTATAATTTGTTGATTATTTTTTAGAAAATAATCTCTCAATTTTTAGTAATGCTCTTTAATTATTCAAAAATACATTTTCTTCCAAAATTAATTTAATTTATATTTTTGGGAAGATGATATAATTTTTTTGGATCATTTAGTGATGATATTTTATAAAAATGATTTCACTATTGAAATAATCATGTCAAAATTATATTATGATGAATTTTTCATAATTTTTTGAAAAGCGTTATTTTATAGGTGATAGTGAAAAATGTTGTTTTTATTGATTTTTTTCAATGTATTTGTAAGTAAAATTTATGTTTTAAATTACTAAATAATTATATACTTTAAGTTAATTTTAAAAAATATAATTATGGGTTTTTAAATGATAATTGTACTTGAATTTAGTATAAAAATATTTTATACTCAAAATGGATTTTTTTTAAATTGTTTTCCATTGTGTTTTTTAGTTTAATTTTATTTGTAATTATAAATTTTTAATTAATATTTAAAAATTTCTTCCATATTTTTAATCATTTGGCATAAGTGTATTAAATTGTAACCTTTTATTTATAGTAAATATGAATGATAACCTTAATAATATTTGTTATCATGGTAAATGGTAAATCGAGGAATTAAGGATAAAAATAAAATGATAATGAAAACAGAATGATCCTAGAACCATAGATAATTTTATTTGATGACTTTATATCTTCTATAATCATCCAAACTCAATTATATAGACTTTTGTGACATTTTAATGAGATTTTCAACTTTAAAATATTTTATGTAAAGAGATATAAAGAAAGTCATAATATTTTTTTATTAAAAATAATATTATAAACATGGGGATAAACAGATTAAATTTAAATTTAAATAATTCATATTTAAAATATAAATTATTTGTCTTCAACATGAAGAAACAATTCACCTATATTCATACACAATGTTTACCCAATAAATATTTTGTGTTAGGAGATATAAAATAAATGAAATTTAAAATATTAAATGTCATATAATTTGATATAAACAATGTGACACAATAATTTTATTTTCAATCATGAAATATTATATATTTGGGATTAATTTGATTTGGATACCATTATTTTCATTATTTTATTAAATTAAGTTTAATTTAATAGTTCTCAAAATTCCTGTAATGATATTTTATAATAAATAATTTTTATAAAATGATTTATAATTCATCAAAATATTGGATTAAACTTAATTAAGGGGATATTTTTAATACCATAAACCATTTTCAATTTATGGGTTTTTTTAATTTTATTTTAATATTATTAACCTTTAAGGGGTATATAACTTTTATATTATGATAATTGTTAAAATACTGATGAAGGGCTAAAATAAGAAGATAATGTTAAAAATTTGAACTAAACGCATCTGAAAAGTATTTAATGATAAAATTTAATATAATAATCATATTAATGTAAAATATAATAAAAATGTTATCCATTTAGAAATCAAAAATAATATATATTAAATTATTATTTTAATAAATATCTAGTGTCCCACTCTCCTCTATTATAAAAGGGATCCACTTCTTCTAATTACATCATACTCAAAAGTATTTTTTCATCCATGACCTATCCAAAACCTTTAAATAAAACCCAAACCAAAATTTAGAGGACTTATTTTGGTATGAATACTAATCATAGAGGTTTTGAGATATTAAAATAGCTGATTTCACAAGGAAGAGGTATAGTTTTCAACTGAAAGTTTTAGTTTTATGTGTTCATCCACATCCTTAAAAAACTCATCAACCAAACTTAAATAATAACAGTAGTATGATATATGTGAAAAGATATTATTATTCCAAAAATAAATAATATATACATCTCCCACAGCCATTAATTAGAAAAGTAGTTCATCGTTGGTTTTTATGACGGATTGCCGCCTCACAGACTGATGTATTTGGTTTTCCACAACCACCTCCCACTGATGGTTACAATGAAGGAATTAACATTAACATATTATATTGTGACATATTTACTATTATTAAGTGATAATATATAATGCAATTTCATCGATTTCTATACAAAAAAATATAATGTCATTTCTACATATGCGTGGACTTCTACTACCATAGAGTGGCGTGACTAGTATTTCAGATTATATATAAAAGTATATTTAATGAAATAATATAATATTTTTGATACTAGGATAAATTTATAAATTTTAAATTATAATTTCTTTCTTTCCATAATGACCATTTAAAATTGGAAACGTTACTCATGCTTACGTATGACAAACCATCTACATAATTGTAACATAATTCATTTATCATAACCATTATGCATGATTTGTTTTGAAATTATAATTGATTTGAAAATTATAATTATTTATTGATTACTACTATTTATAAGGTGGAATAAAGACCTCTTTTACTATAGTTAACTTACATATGTAATTCAGGACATGTGAAATGAATATCATCAAATCATTCAACATGAACACAAATGATTAAGTAATTGCTATAACAAGGAAATATGTTAAATAAATGAAATACTAAAAAAAGATATAAATAACTTTAATAATTAATATAAATTCTTTATTATAGAAGAAAAAGAATATACGTGATGGTTCAGACTCATGGTAAGAGACATTCATTTTTTTAAAAACTCCTTTATGCATTCCTTTAAAAAAATATTCTTCTCCAATATCCATATTTTTGAAATTATTTTATTTATTTATATATATATACAAAAAATTATTTTTAAGGGAATATTATATATCATCCACAGACTTTTAAAAATATTGTAACATTATCATAAGAATAATAGACAATTAAATAAAAATAGAGGATCTAAAATTCTAGTGTCTTTTGAATACTGTATATATAATTAGAAAACATGAAACCAGAATAAAACATAAATTTTTTATTAATATAAATAATGAAATCAGAACATCTATTGGTATCTTTCATATTAATAGGACAACCTGAGGAATGCATATAAAAATGGGATGATCTAAAATGCACAGTAAGAGAATAAGAACAGAAAAGAAGCATATCACATGTGTTAGAAGACACAACATTATAATATATAAGGCATGGATAAAGAATAAAAATATTAAGTCATAATACATAGAACATGGAATAATATGATAATGAAAATATAGAAATATGGGAACAACATATATATTGACATAAACATGAGTCAAGACTAACTGCCAATTTGATATCCCAAGGTAAACATAGACACATAAATGATTAGGATTACTCCATAATCTCATTCATAACATATCATGAGACAAAAAATAATCTAATTCATTGGAGAACTATCTAGGTGAACCCATCATATCATGTAAATTCATATGTTTTGAAAAAAATAAATCTACCATAATGAATTATCACAAGGGTTTCCCATGGAAATAGAAGGGTTTCAAAATTATTTCATAATGCGTAATCAATAGGCATATCGAAATAGTTTCCATGATAGAAGGAATTAAATAAGTCACTGAAAATAGAGTATAAATAACAATGGATCATGAATAATAAGGTCAATATATGTTAAAATAAAAAAAGAGATATTATGTAAGTTTATAAATGTGCAGTAATAGTAAAGTTTAAGGAAAATTATTAAAGAGTAATGAAATAGAATAAAAGAATAATTATTTCTATAAAAAGGAGGTGAAATAAAATAAATTTTCTTTATAAAATTATTTATTTTGTAAAATGTCGATGTATTAAAACATACTATGGCGTGTACTTGAAAATGGATAATAAATTGAGAAGTTCCCTTTAATCGCATTTTCTTATTAAGAGGAATTGAGAAGGGATCATTTTAAATATACATTTCCCCATAAAAGAAATTTTAATTGAGAAAGATATGTGTATTTGGGACATATATGGAGAATATAAAATAATATTATATGAATTATGAAGCGATAACTTTACGTAATGAGTGAGAAAGCATATCCTAATGAAAATAGGTAAGTGTAGAGAGATCCCTTACCTTATGTCAAAATGTGTTCTATAATTTCACTTAATTTCATGTAAAAAAATTATATTCATCAATAATTTAACTCAAAAACTAATATTTATATATTTTTATTTATTATTATTTTAATAATTTCATTTATATCCATTTCATTGAATTATAATGTTTAATTTCATCATTTTGAGAGCTTTTGTATCTTGGTTGCATGAATGATTCACTCATGTAGAATTATGGAAATTATTTTTAAATGGGAAAAATTATATAGAAGTGAAATTATTTGGTCTTCATTCACTTACATAAGTTTAAATGGTCCCATATATGATTTCTTTATTAAAGCAGGATGAAACATTTGATAAAATGTTAATGAAAAATGTATAGATTATTTTGGTAGTTTTTATGACAATCATGAATAAATTTCATTTTATTTAATATTATTTATATATAATTGTTCCAAAAAATGAAATAAGTTATAATATATATATCATAATATTATATAACTATAATAATTTTTTATGTCTATCCCTGGTGCATTAATAGAAAATAAAACATCGTTGTCCATGAAGGTGGTCAACAACCATATTACTGATGATGTTTTTGTTCAAAAAAACAAGTACTACTTGAGGGATATTATAATGGATATTACATTAAAAGAATAAAATAATTGTATATAAATGATAACTATGTTATTATGTCACTTTTTTATTGGGAGTGAGGATATGGTAGTAGAAAGACATAATTTTAATGAGAAAGATGGAGGATTTTACCTCTTGAATTTGGTGTTCTTAAGAAACCCCATAAGGTAGTTGGGTTTGGCCTTTTTATGTAGAACATAAAAAATAGGAAATGGAGAATATTATTGGGAGGGTAATTGGTAATCATATTGTAAATCTCCAAATCATAGAATGTGTGGGGAAAAGGTGTGTTGATGTTTTGTATTCATATGGGTAGGAGAGGCTGTTATTTATTATTATAATCAATAATATATTATTTTTCCTCAGGATAATCAGATTTTTTAATTCCTTTGACTATATGAAGTTAACAGAACATTTGATTTTTTTGTAATTGGTATATACATCATTCTTGGCCAAAAATTTCGTGTTTTTTCGATTATAATGTTAAATTCTTGAAATTACTGCATTTTACTATTCACTAAAAATTAAACTATCTTAGAAAAATCCCAAAAATTCACACTATCCATTTCTGATATATATAAATTTCAAAAATTAAAAAAAAACTTTCTAAAATAATTTTTTAAAAATGAGAAATTTAATTTTTAAATTAAATATTCATTTATTTGAAAAATACTAATTTAAATATTATAATTTATTTTATGAACCATTAAAAGTCTAATTATGGGATCATAAAATTATATACTGATTATAATAAAACATAATATTAATTTATAAAATCATTTTAAAAATTATATTTCCATTTAAATTATTATATCCACTATATAATTTTGATCAAAATATTTACTCTTAAAAAACACCCAAAAAGTAATTTATCATTTTTAAAACATTTATTCATTTGTAAAATAAAATAAATATATAATATTTTCATTTATATGATACCTTAAACTTATTTTACACTTTCATAAGTGAGGTTACTATTCTAATAGATAAATTAATATTCCTAACATCCAGATTACAATTCTTAATGGTTAGATTAGAATCCAATGGTCATATTACTATTCAAGAAATCCAATTACTGTTTTAATGGTCATATTTATAATAGTAATATAAGATACATGATTTATATAAATACCTCAAAATTCATTCATTAATAATTCACATCTATATTCTCCCATGTTTATATCATTTCATCTTTAAAATGAATATTTTATTACAATCATTATATTTTATTTTTACATATTTATTCCTAATAATGGTCATTATAGTGGATCAAGTAGATAAAATTTTACTTTTCTTATTATCATATTTTATATTTGTTTCCCTTAGGTATTATTTTTCAAACATATTGGTTTATTTTTTTATGAACGAATCATTATATTTTTTTTGAAAATAATGGTTTTTTTGTATCATTAAGTAATGTATGTGTATTATAATGCTTATCTTACTTATAAGAAGTTAAATTCCATTGATGAAATTATGTGTCATTAAATTCTTCCCCACTTATGAAATTTGACCCTAAAGACTATATTTTACATAATATTGTGAAAAAGGGTGATGGTACTTATCTTTCATCCCTTCCTCTGGTTCTTATATTAAGTACTTGTATTTATAGTTCCACCACAGTACTTTGATGAGATGAGTAGTCATATTGTGTTGAAATTTATCTCTACCATCCAATATATTCACCAAATTCTCCTCATAAGGGAGATAAATTCATTGTTTTACCACCTATGAATTTAGTAAGAGTGATTGATATGGTATCTACTCCTTCATGAGAGATTCATGGAATAGATAATGCACATGAGATATATTGGTGGAAGTTCTCTTCAATAGGAAACATATTTAATATGATCAATAATCTCAAAGTGGATGATATACATGGGACATATCTCTCCCGTATTCCAAAATCACATGAATCTATTCCATGATGTTATTCTGAGAAATTCCTTATCTCCAACCCCAAACTCTAGTTCTAATCGATGATTGTTTACGTATCACTTTTATCATCATTGGGAAAACATAATGTGATGCTAAATGGTTTTCACATTTTTTAAGATTTCCCCAACCATTTCATGTCCCATCAGCTTATGTTCACTGACTTCATCCCATCATCCATGTGTTTTAAATCTCTTCCCATAAATATATCTATATGGATCCATTTAAATGCTTATGTGGAAACAATTATTGTAGGAGAACTCATCCGGAGAAAGATTTCGGTCCCATCATCCATTAAAGTCATTGAAGAATACTCTCAATAATAATTCCATTTTTTAAATAGTATTCATTGAAAAAACATCCATTTGAAGATGAAAATCCATTATAAAATTCATATCAGTGTTTAGGGAATGTTGTTGACATTTACAAAATAATGATGTAAAACTTAGATCTTGATTGGATACAATCAATAATGGTACTCCATGAATCCTCATCACTTAATTAATGTATTTATAATATATATGATTGAGTTAGAAGTCCTGTATAATAGAAATAAAGTGATTTGTATTTATAAAATAGTCCAAAAAACCAATGTATAATTATTTCATATGGATGTGATAATTATTTCGGGGAAAATTCCATGGTGATGAATTCCCATTTTAATTTAGTCATGGGTATTGGTTACATCATCCCCAATGATGTTTTTTTGAACATTTAAATTTTTACATACTTGTCTCTTTTATGTAAATTTAGTGATCTAGGTTTTAGTGATTTTGGATAGTTAGTTTTAAAATCTTGTGAAGTGCCTCATAAATTGTTTATAATACCCAACCAAACAGTGGATAATATAGATATTCATTACAAATGATGTCCTAACCCATAATTCTATTGATTTATAAGAAGGTTCTAGTAATGTCTCTTTTTAAGTGATAACATTCCCCAAGAATGATATATCATCAAAATATAACCCACATTTAATGTAATTTACATATAGTTTCTTCTTTATCAATATATTTTTCATATTATTTAAATTTTACTCATGCTCCACTTTACTATTGGAGTATATCAGAATATAATCTATAAGAAAAAACCACAAATTTAATGAGTTAATATTTAATGAAACTATTAAATAAGTCCATGAATATTGATAGGGATTTAGTGAGTCAAAAGGAATAAATCTGTACACATATTGTATTTTCTTGGTTTGAAAGGCATGTTGGGGAATATATTCCTTATTATCCTTTAATGGGGGATATCCCGACAGAATTTACACCTTATAGAAATACTTGAACCTTTATAGTTGATGGAACAAGTCATAAAACCATGGTATGGATACTTTTTCTTAATGATTATTTTTATCTCCCACCAATCAACGCAGATGCATTTTGATCAATCATCTTCTTGATGGAGAGGACAGGTTCACCCCATGGTGAAGCACTTAGTCATATAAAAACCTTGTCCATATTCTCCTTTAACTACTTATTCTATTATTCTAATTCAATGGTGTCCATTATTTGAGGAGTCTTTGATATGGGAAGATATCGACATATGCCCACAATTGGGACTCAACATCGCGTTCAATAGAAAAACCAAGGAATTTATTATGGAATACATTGGTGTAGTCCTTCACAATGGGAATGTCTTTATTAATTATCCTCTCCATTATATCAATAATTTGAGAAGGATATTCTTTCTCAAAAGGAAATAATATCCATTCTTGAGAAGTATATTCCAAAGGATATTCATCCACCTCCTTACATTTGTACAAAATCTGAGGATGCCTTTAGATGTGAAGAGTGATCTCCCTTTTGTGACAGTTGATGCTTTATTTATATAATGAAAGTGAATCTATTCCCAATATAGAATCAAACTCCTATAAATTATGTCAGGATATATTTTCTATGATGTTTACTATACACACATTGATCATGGAGGAGTTATATACATTGTATAGAATAGTTTTCCCTTTTTCTTTCTTGATGGACTACTCAACCTCCATATTATTAGGTGGTGTTTCAAAAGTAAATATAAACTTGCTTGATATAAATAGATGATTTGAACCTGAATGAAGTATTACCTTCATTGTTCATGAATGAATGTCCATTATGACTATCACAACATCATTTTTGGACTCCACCTCATTAATAGTGGGAGCATATTTTATTCATTTCTACCATGGATGTTATTAACATTGATTATCTCCAACAACCCATGTCTTAGTTCATTGTATCACATAATGAATGTGTTCCTTAAAGATGAAGCATTATACTATAAGATGAGTATTGATATGAAACATTCTTTATTCATCCATGTTTATGGGATTCATCATATCCATTAGAAAATTATTAACACAGTGACCCTCTTTTCCACATTTGGTGCCTCTCCTTGTTCCCATTTGATTATTTATAGGATACCTCTTTCCACAGTTTTGACATGTGGGATGATGAGTTTTCTTGCCTCCATGGTATTTAACTATTGATCCTTACATATTAAACTATATTTTATTATTTAATCCCTAGTCCCATGGAAATGATGAGATTCACCAATCTCCATCTCAACCTTAAGTGGACAAAAAACAATCCTCTCATAGATATCAAGGTCTCAAATCACAAATGATTTTCATATAATATGATTTAATACACTAAATAATAAATCCATCATTATTTTAGTGTCCATGACAAAGTCATAGACATAAATTTCAAGACTTGTATATTTTTCCTCATACTCCCCGATAGACTCATGTTCTTTTTGGATCAGTCCTAAGAACACCACCTTCATCATAAGGTGAATATTTTATGGAAAATATTAATTGAAAAAATATTTTATTGAATCATTCTCATTACATAGAATAAATTTATTATTTATAATTTTTTTTCATTATCAGTGTCCACCACTGATCAGCATCACAAAAAAATAGACCAATAGCCAATTTTTTAATTCTTCTAAGCATTGGTGGATAAAAATTATCTTTTCAATTCAATTAATCCATTTTTCAGTGATGAGACCCTTAGAAGGTCCACTAAATATATAAGGCCTTTATCTCTTAAAATAATTGACTAAAACCTAATATTTTTTATGAGAATTAGTATTTTCACAAGATTTAATCTATTATTCATATCATGAGGTATTTGAGTAAGTAATATAATTTTGTTTTGATCTTATGTTCCCCATATTATTGACATATCATTTGGTAAATAATCACATTTCCTATCACATTGGTTGTTAGCACAAGTTCTTCTATTTCCCGGCATTAACTAAAAAAGAAAAATAAAATTATGGGGTCTAAATACATATATAATGAATATATAAAATGTATAATATGAACATATAATTAATTATATATAAATAAAAACTATATCCTAAAATATGGTTCACTAATATTAAATCTAGGTTATTCATGGTGTTTGAATTATCCCTATGTATATTAATAATGTTTTATACTCATAATCCCAAAAAATAACTAGACTGTGCTAGGATACCAACTTTAGACTCTATCCTTATAAACATATTATTAAATAATTTTAAATATAAGAATCCATTTAATAAAAACCATGTATCAAAAAGTCCAATGTCATTGGAAGACTAATTACATAATTTGAAAACATGAAACTTGAGTAAAAAATATTTTTTTAATATCCATAATGAGATCCTAATATCCTTTCAACAAAATAATTACCCTTGTAATAAGATAGGGTTTCATAATCATATCTCATATGGAAATCTGTAGTGATTTTATAAAGGAATAATTTGAAAAATAAGCATAATAAATTTATTTCCCCATAAAACTAATGATTAATAATCTTGGTAAATAAGTGATAGACATATATATATATATATATAATTTATAATCATTCCATAAAATTAATGATAGAGATAATTTTTTTTAGAGAGAGTGGTTATAAACTGAATAAAATGTTTATTTAGAGTGATCATGTACCTCAAACTCGACTCATCACATGCATTATTTATCTTCCTAAACAATTATAATTTTTTAATTAATTAATTTCTAAAAAAATTTAAACATTTTTATTATTCCATTTGTTTTATTTTTTACAATGTTATATTCATATACTTCAACATATATGTTCTTGTTGGATGTTTTGATTATATTAGGTTCACATATCCAAAATCAATTTTGTAAGTTGAATAGGATCAATTATATCATCAATTAATCATATAAAAAATAATAATGTTGATTGTAAAAAAACATAAATAAATTAATCTTTTAAAATGAACCATGAAATATGGGTATGAATAGTAAACCATGTTACAATCATGGAGACGGTATAGAAGATGTACACATGAGTAACAATTCTATTTTTCATTGAGCATGATTCAAAGAGGGTAATTGTTATTTTATATTTCTATAATAATAATTATATCATAAATATCTTATTATTTCAATAAATAAACAAATATATAACATTCATGTGACTTATTAATGAAAACTGAATCACATATCTTTATAGAGGGGGGAATCCACATGTTCGTACAAATGATATTATCATCTTTTCATAAGTATATAAGGATGAAAATATATGATATATTAATTTTAAAAAAATGAAAAATATGGAATAATAATTATCTATATAAATTAAATCTATCATCATAAATAACCATGAGTGGTGATATTAGAAAATTATTCACATCATTTCATGAGTCGGTAGACATTCAAACACATGAACGATGGTTTTTTCCCATTTGATTGAAATGATAATGAATTATGTTTCTAAATTAACATAATAAGTTATTATTAGTTTCTAGATAATTATGTAATTTTTTATTCATTATGGTATAATACTTAATAGATGTGAGTATAAAATAAAACAAAAATGACATGTTAAAGAAGATACATCTTCTTAAAACAATATCTTTAGTCTTACATCAAAATCCTTCCTAAGAGGTTTCTATAACTAAACCATGTATTACATAATGGGTTAAGGTATGTATGTAATTTATTTTAAAATTTATGGGCCAAAATAAAATTCTTCTTATGTGTGGATTGGAGAGGAGATGATTTTTACTTTTATAAGCGAGGAGTGGTTTTCAAGTAAATATGCATAAACAATTCCATAATTTGAATGTAATATCATATAAAGTGAATCCAAAATAGATAAAATATGCATTTTAAGTAATATAATGACAATAAAAACATATAAAATTAATGAATAGTCATTTTAGAACCTTGTTATTACATTGTCCTTTATGGTTACACATTATTACTATTATTGTATTCACCACAATAATGGGTATTATGTAGGAAATTTATCCTTTAAGGATGAAAAAAATGAAAATATCATCTAATTTGGACCCAAAAATTATAAATATCAAATCCAATTTATCAAATAATAATCCAATGTGTTTTGATAATTAATTTTATTATAATCCCATATAATGTGAAAAACTGATTTTTACCATTAAATGATGCAATTAATCATTATGACCCAAAGATTTGCTTATTACCTAATATCGATTATGATGTATAAATATATTGAATATATTTTATAATATTATATTAATATCAATGGAATAATTTAATTTAATTTTAAACCTGAAAAATGTGATGAATAACGGTTTTTCAGGGAAATGTATTTTTTTAAGGAAATATTTGATCTTTTATTACCTCAATAACCTGAAATAAAAATTATATAGATGTAAATTAATATAAATAGAAAAATAAAATATATATATTAATTATATAATATTTTTTTGGGATTATTTTTACAAACTAATTTGGATAAACATTATTTTCATTAATAACAGTTTATAGACAACCATATTTTAAAGTATGAAAACAAACTTATACCAAAATCTCAAAAACATATGATTGAAAAAAATAAAATTATATATTTATAAAAAATGGTTTCTATTAAATTTTCATATACAATACAATATAATTTTGTACAATTAAATTGTTTTAATTATTGATAAAATATAATTATTCAAAAATTTGGTAGTTTTCACTATTCACAACAAAAATCACTCATTTTTAAAAAATCAATCATTTCAGAAAAATACTAAAATTTCACCCAATAGTAATTATAATTTTTTGATTATAATTTTTTAAATTTTATGAAATAAATCTTTTAAAGTTTTTATAAATAAATTATAATATTTTATCAAAAAATGAATAAATAACTTTTAAAAATAAAACATATTTATTTTGAATAGAAAAACCACTTCATTAAAAAAAAATTGATTATTTATGGGGAATTAGTTAATATATATAATTTATGAGTAAAATTATATATATCACAAATTATATACTCCTATTAATACACTCTAATTTAATAACTAGGTAATAACTATCATATTTAATTTTTCATGGATCATTTAGGCCCAATGTTACATAGCATACATGAAATAAGTCATAGTTTTCTTTTTTAAAGAAAACATTGAGTGTTACACTCTTAACCCATTAGATAATTTTACCCTTGATATTATGTATTTCATACTAATGTGAAAATCTCTAGATGGTACTTATGCTTCTTGTAATCCTCTTATTTCCAGGTTACCTCTTGATATTTGTGGTTCTACCAGAGTACTTTGACTATGTGAGTTGTATTGGTGCATAAAACCCTCTTCTTATGGGCCAATATGATCACCATTTTTTCCTCATAACTAATAAAATTTTCTAGATGCACAAACACATAATTAATTACTGATGAGTGACATGGTATAAACTCACTCATAACGGATATTAGGATTTATTCATGTACCAAAAAATGTGATGGTGGGAGTTCTAGTAAATATTCAACATCTCTGATGTGATTGATAATATGAAAGATGATAATGTACCTATGGATTATATTTCCATTCTTCCCAAATCTAATGATTCTCTTCCATGGATTCATATATAAAAATACTTTATCCCCATCATCAATCTCCATTTCTCATCGATGATTATCAGTATTATGATTAGGTTATCTCTGAGATACCATGATGTGTTTCTGAAGGGTTTTGAACTTTTATACAATTTCCTAAAAAAATTCTGGTACTAATAACTTAAATTCACCAACATTACTTGAAACTATATGTCTTCCATATCTCCTCCCAAAATGGTAATCATAAGGATCCATTTGGATGCTTGAATAAAATATATTTTTATATAAAAACACAACAATAGGAATATATTTATCCCATAAAGCTTTGAAGTTCATAGATCATTTTGTCAATAGGTATCCTAGTGTCTAAATATACCACTCAAATTTTCAAATAATTTTTGGGATAAAATTTATACTAAATTTCAACTCTGTATATAGAGCATGTTGTAGACTCATCTAAACCTTTGAGGTAAATATCATATCGTAGTTAGATATAATAAATAGTGGTGTTCCATCAAAATCACCACCAATCAAATGTATATACTTAAATGTTGATTGGGTGGGAATTCCTATAAAATTTTAATGATGTTGGATATCTTTGTAAGATGATCCACCAAAACCCATATTTAATTATTTCAACTTGATGTATTTATAAGACCAATGGATATTTACTTGGTAATGGATTCTAATTTACATGTTTGTATGGGTAGTGGTTGTATCATCCCCTTAAAGTTTTTCATTTTAGTCTTCAATTAATGACATACCAAACACATTAATGTATATTATGAGATATCCCTTTACATATTTTTCCAACAATTGTGCTCTTGGAGATCTTGAGTCTTCTTCATACTCCCAATATGGATGTAGATGGTATATCTATATTCATCATTGAAAACTTATTTCCATTTATATATATACATATATATATTTAATGGTATACATAGTCATTAACCGAATCATAAAAACATACCTCATCAATATTTAATTATGAGTATTTCTCTTTTTTATAACTTTCTCATAATTCTAAATTTCTTCATCATAATTTTTAGAATCCCACATCTTTTTAGATGGGATGGATGAGGAAACATTTGAGAAAGGAATAATGGTGTTTCTACTTGTATGAATCTCAGGTATATCTATTAAAATTATATGAATATTGGATCCTTGTCAATTATCATCATTGATATGGTTTTCATATCCATTCTACACAGGGTTTCTACAAATTTATTTTGTTTCCTAGGATAGTAGTGTGTTGAGAAGTCATAGTACTTGATCTGATCTAACAATATTCACTAGTCAATATTAAAATCCTTTAGTAAGAATATATTTTTTAGGATCCTATAATCCATATATGTTTCACACTTCCCCCATCAAGACACTACCACAAAATAGGGCAAGGGAAGTGTTTCCCTTTATCAGCACTGATAAAGGGGTATGCCTTTATCAGCGCTAGCTAATAGTGCTGATAAATGTTACCTTTATCAGTGCTTTTTTTAGTGCTGATAAAGGTATCTCTTTATCAGCGCCAAAAAAGAACTGATAAATGAGTGTTTTATCAGCGCTTTTATTTTAGCACTGATAAAATATATCTTTATCAGTGCTTTTAATGAGCGCTGATAAAGGTTCCATCGGTTTTTATTTAATAATCCTAACAGCCCCTCCTTGCTCGCACGCGGTCAAGCTTTCGCGGAAGATGAATCATGCCCCTCGTCCACCACGACCTCTCCTCCTCCTCGCCATCCTCGTCCTCCTCTTCCTCCTCCTCCGCCGCCCCTGCTGCCTCCACCCCCACTTTCGCGACCGCCGCTGCCTCTACTACCGCCGCCGCTGCCTCCTCCCCTACTGTCGCGACTGCCACTGCCTCTACCTCCACCAATGCCTCTGCCTCCGCTGCTGCCTCTACCACCACCTCTACCATTATTGATATTCATTTTCAGGTAATTTTTTTTCTAACTCTTGAATTGAACGTGTTATTTGGTTTTTTATTATTTAATCAGTTATGAAACACTTGGTGAAACCCTACTTGGTTTTTAGGTCACTTTCATTTTTTCTATTCAGAGGATGTTGATTTTATTTATATAGGTCTATAAAAAGGGAATGTTCCAAGTGGAGGTTGGGGTTGTTCTTGTTCCATTTTTCTTGGATTGATTCTTCCTTTGGGATATTATTCTTTTTTTTAATACTTTTATAATGTGTTGTTTTGGGTATTGTTATTCCTATTTGGTTTTTGGAAAATCCTCCCTATTGTGTGTTGGGAATATTTACTTGTATCTTCTACCTTTCGATATTTTTTTGAAAATTCATTCCCACTGTTATATTTTATGGTGACAAGTGCTAGTTAGCAGCCAATGTGTATTCAAGACACCCACAAGGATTGGTCAGTTCCAGCTCAGAGCTCAGGTATATAAGAACCAGGGTATCAGAGCTATTTTGTGACGAATTTGTAATAGAGTTGTAGGTTCAGCATCTTACATTAAAGTCAGTACACAATTTTGGATATCTTGTCGGGGCATATGAGGTAATTTTTAACAACTATTTATCCAGGTTTCATCATAATGATCCTTAATTGACTAGGGTGGTTTGGGAAAGGAAACTGTAGAAATAATATGATATAATTTTATAAATTTCCATTATTTTTTACATTGATAGATTAATAATCCAAATATGGTTTTGTTATGTAATGGGAATTATTTTATCATTTCTCTAGTCTAAGTTGTTAATCTGAGTAATATTTTGATGTCACCAATGATTTTTCTAATGTTGTTTTGCATCATTCCTCTAAGAGGACCCATGAATATTCTCTATGAATAATATTTTGATGTCACACATTGTGATAATAATCATATGGACCATCATCTTATTGATATTATTGTCTGTGTTGTCTAAACATAGGTATAAGAAACTTCACGCCTTCACAATGAGTCACCAATTTTGGAAAATTGAAGGGATGAATCTTGGAATATTTCCTATGAGTTACTCTTCCAAAAGACACTATTTACATGATTATAATGATCCTCAAATTAATATGTATTTTTGTAGAATGTTAACGCTTTTTTCTGAGTACTTGTAGATTCAAGATTTTCTTAAGGTGAAATTTCCCCCCTTCATATTAGAAGTCCCTAATAGTAGATGGTGGGATTCAGTTGTTATGAAAAAGTAGCATGCAAGATTTGAGTGGCAGGATCATATATTTGTTTTCAAAAGAAAAAAACCCTTCAACAATTTTTATTGATGGAAAAGGCTATGGATATTGGGAAATTTGAATAGGCTAATAGGACCATTATTATGTATGTCAATAATTTTTCTAAGCTTTTGTAGTTTTTAGCTATTATTGGGTCCAATGAGAAGATGAATATTTGATGGTTTAATATGTGTATTTGATATGATTTTTTCATAGGTTTTATTAGTGAATATTAATTTTTATAATGATTTGATGAATAGGATGTTGATGGTTGAGCTTGACTGGACTAGTATGTCAGGGTTGATGGGAGTTTATTTTTATCCCATTGGTTGTTTTGTGAGTTCCTTTAATGTTAATGTAATGGTTTACGCTTGATTCACTTTCATGATGTTATTGCTTTCAAGAGTGTGAGTAGACCTTGAAACTCATTCTTTATATATGATCTAATGGTTATTTTATATCCCCTTGTGAACTCTTCTTGATATTCCATATTATTCCTTTATATAGTGTATATTTTTTATGCTATTGAATTACCTGTAGAACATGAATGGGTCAAGAATCCATCAGATATAGGATGAGGTGGGAGAATTTTATACATGGGTGAGGTGTTATATAATTTTGTCAAAAAATTTGGTTGGGGCATTCCATCATCTAAGGATAACAACCACCATCAGGGTGGGATTGTGGTGTTCTTAAAAATGACCATCATTAGGATAGGGCATGTCATGAAAGGTGTGATAACAGAGGATTGATCAGGGCTTACTCATTTGGGATATACTATCCAGAATAAACTTGGGGATTATACCTAGTAAGGAGTACCTATTGGTCTGGGCTTACCCATTGTATGTTCATCTTTTATATTTTAAAAGTCTGTTGAACTCATTCTATCAAAGGTGGGTTCTATAATTTATTGTTATCTTAAGGCATGTTTAACCATGGTGTGGGTTGATTTTCATTTTAGCAGGTTCTTGGGGTTTTTAAGATGTGGTAAATGGTGTACTCGGTTTTAGATTATTTTATTCTCATGGGTTTACCCTTTTTATGTTTTCTTTTCAGTTGGAAATCTCCTCTACTGTGCACCTCTCCTCTTCCACTAATGCACCTCTGTCGTGTGCTTAACGAAACCTTCACAGTGATTTTTCTCCTGTTACTCATTGGTTTCCTCTTATTCTCATGTTATTACTGTTTTATATTGATGGTTATAATGTGAAATGTACAGGCTAAATGCCCCGCTAGAAATCGTGACCGTTGGTGGTCCTTGTTTGCGCACTAAATGAATTGAGTGTTGGTTGGCTCTTGTTGAACACTAGAATATAAAAATTGGTAATTTACGTATACTTGACTTATGAATGAACACCCCAAGATGACAAAACTTCTGTGATAACCCCTGAATTAACAAACAAAATTGAATAAGGGATGCTTTGTAAAATCTAAAATTGTGATTGTTTGGTTTGTATGGTGTTGTGATTGTGATCACAATTTTGTTTTTGTATGGTGTTGTAGTTGTTGTAATGATTGATATGCCATTTGTTTTCTATGTTGTAGTTCTTCCACCATTGAATATCAATCCAAACTTTACCCATTTCAATGGCACCACCACTTTGTTACTAGTGTAATTCCACCTAATCCTAGAAAACCACTTCTAGAGGACTCTATGAGACACTTTAAAATACATGGTATGTAGTCTTGTTAAGTGGAATATGCTTCACCATACATGGATTTATATATATTTTAAATCCACACTTAATTTATCTCCAAAATTTATGCCACATGATTAATCTTATGACTCAAACTTGGAATAAGTTTCATTTTAAATGTTACATGTCATGTAAACCTAGGTCACACACAATGTATCTCAAGACATATACTTCAACATGAAACCATTTACATTCCATGAAATAATGGTATAACCATATGACATGTGTTTTACTTCACTCACACCATGTATAGATACCATAGAAACTTGATGTGTATAGACTATACACCCCTAGTGGTCATGTAAGGACTACACACCGTGTATTCCACAAAAATGTGATGCATAGCTGGTGAGGTGACTCAATATATATCTAAAGTACACGCCTTTAGGTCAAGTTGTTCTATATTTCATGTATTTTCAAAGGCATCATTCAATATTTGTAAGACTAACTTGGAATAAATTTGGTATATGTCATATTAAATCAGGTATCTTATCCATACACGATGTTCATCCTACTGGACACACCATGTATATGGATTTCACATGAGTTTAGAGGCATTTGTACCATGATTTGTTTTTATAAAACCTAAACAATTCTACCTGATTAATTAAAACACAATATTAGGCAAGTTCGAGATCGGACCCATAAAGACGATGAATATGAATAAATAATGGATGAATACCAATCGGTTGACAAAAGAGTATGAAGATGGTGTGAGAGAGTTTATCAAGTTTTCATAAGAACATGCATGTGACCCTTCTCAAATCCTTTGTCTGTGTTTACGCTGTTGTTATTAAAGACAAATTATTCCAGAGGAGTTGGAATAACACCTGATCTGTCATGGAATAGATAGAAGTTATACATGTTGGAATAAACACTGGGAAAAAACAAATGTAGGTAGTGGCTTAGATAACACGACATTTTATACATCATCTGATATGATTACAAGCATGAATAGTGAATATGATCGTATGGAGGGTGTGATTACAGATGTGAATGATGATGAAGATCGTATTAAGGAAATGGAAAGGACAGTTGAAGATGAACTTTGTGATTTCCCAAAATTGTTTGAGAAGTTAAAGAGTTGTGAAAAAACACTATTGTATGATGGTTGAACTAAATATACAGCATTGTCAGCCGTATTGAAGCTGTATAATTTGAAAGCAGAAAACAGGTGGAGTGACGCCAGTTTTACGGAACTACTTGCTCTCCTGAATGACATGCTCCCAGAAGATAATGAACTCCCAAGCCGAACATACGATGCCAAACAAATGCTATGATCGATGGGTATGATCTCTGAAAGAATACATGCCTTCCCGAATGACTGTATATTGTTTATCAAGGACCAAAAATCACTTAACGAATGCCCAAAGTGTGGTTCTTCTTGATACAAGAAAGATGATTCTAGTCCTATGAAAGTTGTATGGTACTTTCCAATCATTCCAAGGTTTAGGCATCTATATGGAAGTGAGGTGACTGCAAGACAATTTACATGGCATGCAAATACAAGAATTAAAGATGGGAAACTACATCACCTGGTAGACTCTCCTCAGTGGAAGAGAATTGATCATGAGTATCTTGAATTTGGGAACGAGTCGAGAAACCTTCGGTTGGCATTATCTACAGATGGGGTGAATCCTTTTGGTTTCAAAGCATCAGTCACAGTACATGGCCGGCTATATTGGTAAACTATAAATTACAACCGTGTTTATACATGAAACAAAAATACATCATGTTATCTATGCTTATATCAAGACCAAAACAACCGGGTAATGATATTGATGTTTATTTGGCCCCATTGATCGAGGATTTGAAAATATTGTAAGATTCAGGTGTTACGTTGTATGATGCTTACAAAAATGAATATTTCACTTTGAAAGACATGTTGTACAGGACGATAAATGACTTTCTTGCTTATGGAAATTTTTCATGATATAGCATTAAATGAACTCAAGGGGTTCCCATTTGCGAACAAGGTACACAGTCAATTAGGTTGAAACATTCATCGAAAACCGTGTTTTTAGGACATCACAGATTTCTATCCCGATGACATAAGTACTGATCTTGGACGACATCATTCGATGGGATTTCAGAAGAACGTACAACACCATCTCCACTGATAGGTGATCAATTGTTTGAGAATGTAAAATATTTGGACACTACTTTTGGTAAACCGTTTTTGAAAAACCTTATGAAAACTGGTTGGAAAAAGCGGTCAGTTTTTTTAATTACCATACTAGAATTGTCTGTATGTCAGAAATTTTCTTGATATTATGCATGTTGAAAAAAATGTATGTGATAGTGCCATCGGCACATTTCTAAATGCACCCAACAAATCAAAGGATGTAATTAAGGCTAGATTGGACATGGTTGAGATGGGAATACGAGAAGAGTTGGCACCAGTGAAGGGTGAAAACTAAACATTTCTTCCTTCTGATGCTTACACTCTTTCCAGGATGGAGAGATATCAATTTTGAAACTTCTTGAATGATGTAAAGGTTATATAGGGGTATTCATCAAATATCAAGAACATCGTGTCAATGGGCGATTTAAAATTAAAGGGTCGAAATCACATGACTGCCATGTTTTGATGTAAGATCTAATTCCTATAGCTTTACGTTGCATTTTTTTCAAGAATTTCTACCATACATTAATAGAGCTCTGTTTATTCTTCTAAGATATATGCAATAAAGCTATAGACCCGGTGAAATTTCCATTTATGGAAAGAGAAATTGCCGTCATATTATGTGAATTGGAAATGTTCTTCCTGCCAAAATTTTTCGATATGATGGTTCATTTGATGGTTCATTTGGTGAGAGAGATTCGACTATGTGGTCCTATACATTATAGATGGATGTACCCCATTAAACCGTATATGATGATTTTGAAAGGGTATGTCAAAATCTGAAGTTGGCCAGATGGTTGTATTGCAGAGCAATATATTGGTGAGGAAGTCATTGAATTTTGTACCGAATACCTGTCTGGTGTAGAAATCGTTGGCCTACTGAAATCTCATCACACTGAGCGGCTTGAGGGTGAATGAATTTCTGGAAGAGAGATGTCACAATCAATATTACAGATCGAGATTAGGCCCACCTTTACATTTTGCATAACAGTTTTGACGTTGACACATATGTTCAAACCCACAAACAAATTCTTAGGCATCTGAATCCTTGTAGGGATGAAAATGGATATTAGATACACATAATCGATAGTTTATAGGATGGTTTCGAGACCATATATTTAAGTAGTTAGATGAAAATCGAGACTCAATTCCAGAACGACTTCGATGGCTAGTCAGAGGAGCAATTGTGTATGTATTATCTTATAATGATTATGTAGTTAATGGTTATACATTCTATACTAATGAACATGATAAAGATAGTACCATGCAGAATAGTGGGGTTACACTTGTGGCTGAGGCGATGCATGTTTCCGGTGCTGAGGACAAAAATCCAATTTATGTGAATATCTCATACTTTGGCATCATCAAACGAATATGGGAGTTGGATTATATGAAATTCAATGTGCCAATTTTTCAATGCAAGTGGGTTAATAACAGGAGTTATGTTAAAATAGATGAATTAGGATTCGTTAAAGTTGATTTTAGTATGGAAGGGGAGAAAGACGAACTATTTATAATGGTATCACAGGAAGTACAAGTAATCTATGTTCCAGACCCTACAAACCGAAATTGGTCAATTATTCTGTTATCGACCAAAACAACTGAAGGGTCAGATGAAAGTTCAACGAATTTTGACCCTTTTATAGGGACTCCACAATCATCTCACAACAATCCCAATGTAGATGGAATTTTGTATGTTAGAGGAGACCACAATGAAGGGATTTACAGAGTCGATAGAGGAGTCAAATCTCTTCAGCCTTTAAAGAAAAAAAGAGAGAGTACAATAATCAAGTTCTTTGTTTATTGTAATATAAATTGTGTTACATTATGGTATTATCTGTTCGCTGCTGTTTTTATGTAATATAAATTAAATATTAAACCACTTCTGCAGATAATGACTTCTACACCTACTGATGCACCCAATCCCAAGGCACAAAAGGACTCTCAACCCACAGTTGGTGGTCCCAGTGCAGAGCAACAATAGGTTTTTCAACCAGCTACTGGTGGTCCCACTGCAGACTAACAACAGGTTTCTCAACTAGATGTTGGTGGTCCCAGTGTAGAACAACAACAGGTTTCTCAACCTGTTATTGCTTGTCCCAGTGCTGAGATACAAGATGTTTCTCAACCTGTTGTTGCTAGTCCTAGTGCTAATTCTAGGGCTCTGGGGGAACATATTGATGCTACTTATGAGGAAATGGTAGGAAATGAAACCCTGAAATCGCAAAAAAAACAAGAGTCATAGTTTGACACTGTTAGCCAAAATCCTTAAGGAAAAATCAAAAGGCATCAAATTTGAGGTGGGATGGAATAAGCGAGGCCAACATGTTAACCCCAACAGAGCCATCATTAGTAGCTACATTGGAATCGTCACTCGGCAACGTGTGCTGATTGATGTACAGTCATGGCACCATGTTGTCACCGGGCTGAAGACACTAATGTGAGAAGAGATTACGGTAACATTATGATATCATTTTTTAAAATTATTAAAATAAAATAAAATACCAAAACATTGACTTACTCTTCATCATCCATTGTAGAGTGCATTTATATTATTTTCCTCACACAAGGAATATGTTTTAAGAGTTTCAGGAAGGATTCATATAGGTTTTTGCACATTTATAATGAAATATCATCTTAAAGATGCAGAATGAAAAATCAAGCAACACCCACCTCCTCTTAACGCACACTTAATATCCCAAGGAGCATGGTATGTGTATAGAAACCGTCGTGGGGGAAGAATTTTCAGGTACATTGTGTGGGGTAATATGTTTTTTGACTTTTTCTTGTATTCATCACTTTGATTGACAGTTATTTTTTTATGAAATAGAAACTGAGTGATAAAAATAAAAAACGCACAATAGAACCAGCGTACCCTTACAGTAAAGTAAGGGTGGGGTACACTGCACTTGAGAAAAAATTGGTACATCTTTTAAATATACCGTAACACTTGTATGTGACATTAAACAACACCATAACCATGTTTCTCTGTTTATATGTAGATTGACGAATCAAAATAGAAATTCATATTCATCCCACGCCATGTGCTATGGAAGGAGACTCATGTAAATAAAGAGGGGATACTGATAGATGAAAACACACAAAAAGTGTGGGAAACATGTGTAAGTATGACATAATATAAATTTCATTTGATTTAAATCACTATTAAATTACAATAACTAGTTATTTTTCTATATTTTCTATCTGACATAGTCATAAGAATCAACAACAACTTCACTAGATGTAGACATACTTTTAGTAGCCTTCAAGAATCTAGAACAGTATGGCCGCGTCAGAGATGCGGGTTTTGGGGTGACACCCTGAACATATTTTCAAAAACAAAAACAAGCGGAGGATCGAAATGAAAAAAATGTAAAAGCTGTATGAACAATTATCTTTTTTTCAGAAGAATTAAAATACCAGAGAGAGATGATAGAAAAATTGACGGGGGAGAGGAAAAGAGAAGAAACAACTCAACAACAACCCATGTGTGATGATCCTTCCCCACCCCCCACTAGCTTTGAGGTGATCCATTCCCCTGAAAAACCTGTCTTAGATGAGGTAATCAATGTTTTAATAATTGTTTTTGTGAAATGTGATTTACATAGACAATGATACCTTTTGTGTAATAATATTACACAGGGTGAAAATGACTGATTTATATCTATCAACTCCCATCTATCACCTTGTAGTGAGGGCTACGTCGTTCAATAAACAAAACGACATGCTACACAATAGACAGCTTCCAAAAGATCATCTCAAAGTGTCAATTAACGTAGCTAATGTGACAAGTGCCAAGCTACCTATTCCAAATAATCATGACAACATTCATATGGTTGAAAAATCTATTGGAACATTCATCGCATGGCCGACAGTTCTTGTAAAAAACATTTCTATAAAAAAGGTTTCCATTTCCATTTTTTTCAAGATGGACCTTTAACATTTAACGAAAAAAGGTCTGAACTGATGAATGTTATTACAAAATGACAAAGACTGTGGGGTGAAATGAAATATCATCTCAAAACTATCTCAAGGATCAACCAACTGATTGAAACGGTCTACTGAGAGCACCTTCACCCTGCCCATTCTATATCCACAGTTAATATCATTGCAGGCTCATATGGATTAAAAATTGAAAGACGGTAATACTCAAATAGTTTATTTTGAAAAAAATATGTATGGAGAGGAAACATCATATTTCATTAGTGCTAAAAATTTAAATGAACCCGTCATGTATGAATTTCTAGGCGCCTCATTTGTAAATGTATACATGAGGTATGTTTTCATGATTTGATTTTACAAAAGTTGATATAATCTGATAATTATGACTAAATACATTTTATATTTGTCACAGGAGTATATTTGAAAAACAATTGAAGGGATTTCCCCATGAACAAAAATTTGGACTCGTTAGTCCTCACACCACTGCTTCAAAAGACGATATAGATTCTGATAAAGAAGCTGCAATAATGTCATCCCTGCTCAAATAGTTTGAAAAAAAATTATGGATGATATAATCTTTTTAATACCAACGATGCATGGGTAAAACTCTATAATTTAATCATATCAACTATATTTTCATTTCATTCTTTACTTATTCCTTTTTGTATTTTTTAGAACCATTGGATGCTGATTGTAGTCAATTTGGATAATCTAAAGATTTATTTTCTAGATTCAATGCATGGATATCCAACTAACCGACCATGCATTATGACGTTTGTTAATTTGTAATACACTAGATGCAACATTTTAAAACTAAAAATCTAGTTATATAATTTATGTTATCTTTTAATGATGATTATTTTATTATAAGGCGATACATCAATATCGTCTAATGCATGGAATGAATCCAGGGCCTAAGGATAAGAACACCTATAAGATCTATAACTGGAAAAGTATCCTGGTATATATAATAACATTACACTATCCAAACACATATCAAAAAAATTACTTATTGTTGTCGATGTTTCTGTAGTGTCCAGAAAAAATAAATGGAAAGGACTGTGGTTATTATGTTTGTAAATTTATGAAATAGATCGCATTTCATCAACAAACTAGCATCCCTGACGAGGTATTTTTGAAAATAATTAAGAGTTTGTTTAAAATATTTATTAATCCCATGTGTATTTATATTTTTTCAGTACTACCATGACTGTTTCAAAAACTCATATTCAAAAGATGATATAGATGTGTTAAAAAATGAATGGGCAGCATACCTGATGGAAGATTTTACACAAATAGGATAAAGGTGAATTCTTATTACTTATGTTATCTATATATGATCATTTATTATCCTCCAACCTTCTTTGGTGAATAACCTTGGATGATGAAGAAATTAAATATTAGAGCAGATCAAGATACAATGAACACAATAACTTCCTTCAATCATTAGATATCATGATTTTTGATGAAAAATGATCCAATATCCAAGTAGGAATCTTAAATTTTATGTTTACACCCTTGTTGATTAAATAGTTTGAGCAGATCGATCCCTTCTATGGATATCTACCAATTTTGGATTGAAAATGCTCTGATGTATTGAAATCTTAATTTATTACTCAATGTTTTCTATCCCCGGATTCATATTATTGATCTTTGAACAAATAAATATCGAAGTAAGGCATGATGGTGTGCAGTGCGTATGGGGTGAAAGACAAAACCACCGAGGATCAAAAAAATCCATTTTCTAAAAAACGATGGATGGAAACAACAAATATGGTCTATATCCACAATTTTCAGTTAGATATAGGGAATTAATATAAATATTGCTGAAATTAAAGTAGAGGGATCAAATTCAACATGTAGAGATAGTATTTGAGAATCTGGAGAAAACCCGACTACATGCTATGTACAAGGATGAATACACGGTGTGTAGCCCAGTGTGTGTGGTGGATAGGGTTTCAGAAAATCATAATTATGGCATTGCATGTAGTTCTCCAACACATCATGTACCCATTCCCTAGTATTCCAACACATTTGGTGAATCACATTGATGGGATCCCATGAGGAAGTACATGACCACATACCCAAGTATATGGACACGACCAGCAGCACATGACTAGTAGCACATGACCTGGTCCCAATTAGTTTGGACATGCCATTTATTCCACATGTACAATATGTATTGCTACATGTAATTGGGTCCATGTAGCACCATAGACATGGTCCATAGGTGGAGTGGTACCAGACACTGTTTGGTTCCTCTCACACGTCGTGTACCCCTTGGTTCATTTTTAAGAAATTTCAATGTTCTGTATCTCATTTGTTTGAACTTGTATTTGAGCACATGTGTTGTTGTTTGACTTGCACAATTATTTCTAGGTAGATTCATGAGATAATGGGTATCGTTGAGGGACTTTTGGAACTGTTGGCTACTCTTATTCCTTGAATGAGCTATAAGATGGATATCCTCTTACCCATTGTTGTCAAAGGCACGCAGCATAATAAGGAACAAAGGCCGCTTGGGGATGTGTGCGCCTTTAACAACACTTCCCTTACCATCTCATTTGGGATTATTCTAACTAAGTATATATATATATATATATATATATATTATCTGTATCCATATATTGGATTTGGTTACTCTCTTACCATTGGAGGTGAAGATGTGTGGGGTATTCCACTGCCTTCTCAGAATACGGCTAATATTTGCATGCTAGGTAATCTCGTAGGAAGGTATTTATGTTCTGATTCTCGAACAGAAGATGTGTTTCACCCGGTTAATCCTCGGGTTTTTGTGGAATTGGATGCTTCTCAGATACCTTTTGATCACGTATGGATTACAATTGGAGAAGAGTATAGGTGCAAACAACAGGTGGTTTATGAGTACGGGATGGATTATTGTTCTATTTTTTCACCGCTTGGATCATTCAGTGGCGGTTTGCAATAAGGGAGGGCCCTGGAAGGATCACTGTTCAGATCCCCAGGTGTCTACCCGAAGGGTAGGAGGTGCTTCAGGAAGGGTTTCGGAGGCTGGGGCAGGGGCGGGGTCTAGGACTGGAGCAAACGGGACCTGAAGGTGTGGGTAAGGAACCTTACCTCCCGTTTGTGGAACGACAACTGGTTAAGGACTATAGAATGAAGTTTGTGGCTGGTCTTGGCTCTGTTCGAGGATAAGGAGATGTACTGAGTAAGGCGTTGGAGGTTGGTGCGAGGGATGTACTTATTATAGAGGAATAAATACCAAAAAGAAGTGGTAGGGAGGCTCAACCTATAGTGGTGGATGATCAGAGGGAGGAGTTCAGTAGAGAGTTGGTCGAGGATGGCCAGGGAACTGTGGCGATTTTTGGTAGGGTGAATGCCTTGGAAGGGCCGGTGCTAGTTGATGAAGGGGATCAATTCGAGGAACACATTGAGGGGGAGGTGACTCCAATTCAACCTAAGATAGGGGGGCTAGTGGTATGGATATATCGCCCATGCCTTTCATCCCATTAAGCAACAGGTTTGAACCATCATAAATCATTTATTATGATCGAGGTGGTTCACATCATAAATATCTCTAGGAGTTTCTTCCCCTGGGAGATGATCTCCTAATCGGAATACCCATGTCACTCCGTACTTACATAGGGCTTGTCTACTTAGATAGACACAATAGAAATAAAGGACATTAAACTTCTACATAGTGTAAAAACCCTATTTGAGCACCTGTTGATGGAAGGTGATGATCGAGATAAAACAAGGGATTCTTTACATAGTGAACCCCTTTATCCCCATATTTTGGGTTATGAGCCAACCAAAGATGACAGGAAATGTGCATCCCAAAGGAAGAATCTAGAAAAACAGGAGGGAAAAAAACTTACCATGAAAAGTTTGGGATATGTGCCTCCCATTTCTAGTAATTCCCCTATGTCTGCTTGTATCCTCCAACCTGAAACATCAACACCAGAGCCCGGAGAAACCATTGAGGTATCAAATTTGATAAACATTCCCCTAGACATTAGAGAGGAATTTTTCTATGATGAAGTACAAGAAGAAGTCCTACAGTGGGTGTTTTCTCAAGAAGAATAGGTTGGTATGATCCGAACACTCCCTAGTATGTCATAAGGTAGCGCTATTCAACCTGTAATTCCAGGAAAAAGTCTCGATAACTGGGAGATCAATCCTATTCCTACGAGGAAGCATGAGCCATTGGACCAAAGCAAGAACTTAGTATTGGGTCCTGTTGAGTTGTCACCTTCCAAAAAAACCAGAATATTTTGAGCATCAGAAGGATCCTTTTTTACTTTTTGAGTCTGGTTGCTTTCCTTTTAAAGGAGACAATATGATTTCAGTGGTTATTATACGATAATCATATTTTTTTATTTTCACATTGAGTGAATCGATCCCCCTAGGGAGCCCGAATGGGGAATAATTTACTTCTCTATGCTAGTGAGAGTGAGGGAGGACCCTTGTGACAGATAGATTTAACAACACTTCCCTTCTGATCTGTGCCCAACCTTGTGTATTTTTCTAACTAGAAGAGATCAACAACAACAACCTATCATCCCCCCTCTAGTCACATTCTATTTTATAGTTCCTGAAGGTCTCTCTTAAACATTGAAAATATAATTTTTTATATCCTAATTAGGTTAGGTAGTTTTTACATCCTGTAAGAAGATTAGAGAGGCTTATCTCCTTTAGACCCTCCTATGGTTGGTCTATAATCAGGTGTTGAAATACCTCTTCCTTCAATAGGGGGTAGGCCTTACAAAAGGCATAAATGGAATCATTTTATAGCTGTGTATCCCAATAGAGTATATTTACAAGGAGTCTCTACCAAAGGTAAATATCAATATAAGTATGATCATTATAACTGAGTCTATAACTATTTGTTTACCAGAAGAGGTATTTCCCCTCTGATCCCAACTGAGCTTTCTAAGGCCTCCCTCTCATGCCGCTAGTCAGGAATAGAGT
Organism: Viscum album; assembly: GCA_963277665.1. NCBI lineage: Eukaryota > Viridiplantae > Streptophyta > Magnoliopsida > Santalales > Viscaceae > Viscum > Viscum album. The sequence continues at coordinate 1,994,033,854 of OY728150.1, read as the reverse complement.
GAGGTGAATCCTGTATGTGTGTTAAGTTCTTCCCTTTCTATTATCTAGGTATCTGGCTATGGAGTTATTTCCCTACCCACTAATCTGAGTACTGAAATGATTGTGTAAGAGTCCCGGTGCTTCTTTCTCTATGATATCTTTTATAGGCATTCATTAGTGTATTTTCTTTGTAGGACTTCTCCCCTAGTATCCACCACTCATTTTATACAATCTCTTTTGGAATAGAATCTATTTTTGAATCTAATAGGATGTACATACCCAAATATTAGATAAAAGAAGGATGAAACCATCGTCTAGGTATAACTAGAGTGAGTCCTCTTCTACTATCTAGGCATCCCGGTAGTTTTCTAGCAATATGAGTAAATAAGGGTCCCATTTCATGAGTGTTTTTCATTTCTTATATAGACTAACATGAGGGAATATATCTTGGGAATGTTCTTGGGTCCCCTATGAGTCATCATAGCCTGAAATCCTCATGAAATTCCCCAAAATCCACAAACCACCCCACAAAAATTTACCTACCCAGGTCATCAAATCACAATGGGGAAGGAACTCTCACTCAATAGTCATCTCTCCTAGACCTATGAACTAATTAAAATAAATGTTGTAATAGGTAACAATTGACATTTTATTAATGTATTATTTCATATTAATGTTTAATTTATTTCATTATTGTATTACTAATATAATATTTGTTTTCTAATATAGGTGAAATCTTTTTCCTGAGTTCGAATGTGTTATTCGGAAACCACCTCCATGGACGAAATGTTTTTAGAGCGGATGGATGCAAAAAGAATGAAACATCAATGTTTTTTAACTGTTTGTTGGATAATTGTAATTGTAACCAAATTAAACATTTTTTTAAATTTATATAACAGTGTGTTGTTTTTTATTCATGATTTCAAGTAAATGTATGTAGCATTTTTGTTCTTCTGTGCTTTGTGTGTGGGTGTTTGTGCTCTGTGCAGGTGCTGTCATGTGTGCAGGTTCTGTGCAGGTTTTGGTTTTTCATAGGATCTTTGGCCTTTATCAATGCTAGTTATGAAATGATAAATGGATAATATATCAGCGCTATTTTGAGCACTGATAAAGGTAGTCTTTATCAGCGCTCAAAATTTCACTGATAAAGGTAGTGTTTATCAGCGCTATTTTTAGCACTGATATATTATAAATTTATCAACACTGAAAATAGCACTGATAAAGACAACCTTTATCAGCGCTAAGCAAGCACTAATAAAGGATCACTTTTATCAGCTCTATTTTGAGCGTGGATAAAGGGGACCCCGCTTTATCTTCGCCGTGATTAATAGCACTTTATTAGCGCTGTTAAAGGCGGTTTTTAGCACTATTATAATCCCTATTTGTAGTAGCGAGATAATTTCTCTATATTATCAATAAAAATATCACCAAATCCAACTCAATAGCATGTATTTCATATTTATATATACATAATTTCATCTTCCTTAAGTCATGGTATTTATCTTTTTTATTTTTCATTAGTACACTTCCAAAAACCATCTTTGAAGCATAACCTTAATACATGAAAATTTATCCAGTTGAGGGAAACATGAGGACTGATGCATTGATATGTGTCTTTCATAACTCTATAAATTTCACTTCACTTTCATTAGTCTAGAAAAACATTACTACCTTATGAGTTATCCAAGTTAGCTGGTTTAGAAATCACGAGATATTATTCATAAATCATTTATAATAACATTATTTTCTATGGAAATTATAGATCTCATTTATGGATGTTTTTTTGGACCACTCCTCAATTCCAAATTTCTACGAAGTTTCTTTTGATATCCCTTTTATAGTGATAATATTCCAAATTAAACATACTTCCTTAATCTAGAAACCACATTTAATATACTTTTCATATATATTCTCATTTCTCAAAATTTATATATATTATTAAAATTATTCTAATGCTCCTCATTTGATCAGAATTATATCAAATTATCATATATATAGACTACTATAAATTTCATGAGTTATTCTCTAATGTTCATATCTATTATGTCATTAAATACTTCCAGACAAATAGGGAGTTTGGACGGTATGACTATGAACTCATATAGTCAGAACATTGTTTTGGGTATATATTCTTTCTTTACCACTAGTAGGTGGTAGAACCACTGATGGTACACCTTATAGAATTATCAGTACCATGTAGTTGATAGAATTTTTTTGTGGTATGGGATACTTGTTCATTATCATTATTTTTTTGAGTTAATGTTAATCAATGTAGAGATAGATTAAGGTATCCCCATCCTTGATGAAGGGGACCACAACACCACATGGTTAAGTAATATTATGTATAAAACCATTTTGTACATTGTTTAGTGACTTATTTTTTATCTATTACAACTTAATAGTTTCTATTTTGTATGGAGTATGGGATATTAGAAATGATCTAGGTGTATGTTTGACTGATAACTCAAACACTTGATTTGGATAAAGACTAGAAAACTCTTTGGTGAATAAATCAATATTGTCCCTCATAAGGGGAATTTATTCAGGATTGATCATCTCCTTTTTCTAAATCATTTGGAATAGATATTCATTGTCATAATGAAATAATTTTCATACATGAATAAAAAATTCATAGGGAGAATCATCCTCCTACTTACACTTGAATATAAATAAATAATGATTTGGTATGTGAATGGTGATGTCTATGTATCTAATATAGATATTGGATTTATATAATGAAATCAAATAAATGAAAAATACATCATCAAACTACACTAAAGGTTTAAATGACATTTTCTAGGTGATTCAGTCTACAATAATTCATTAGGAAGGAGTTATATACTAGGGGGAAAACCATTTCACTTTTTCCCCTTCTGACATATATCCCAACCTAATTTATTATGTGTTGTTTGAAAACTCTACAAAACATGTGAGATATGAAATATTTCAAAAAACCATAATCAAATAGTATATTCACTATTCATGAATTAATAAGTAGTATACCTATCACCACATCACTATCATGATCCACATTAGAAGTAATAATATCATATGCACCTCTATTATCCCTTGGATGTGGAGGTTGTTTTAATTGATTTTCTTCAAATATGCTAGTATTAGGGAATTATCTTGAAAAATACATGTGTTCCCCATAGATTAGGAACTATACCATAGGGTGAGTATTTATCTGAACCATATTTTTTTTATTTTTTATTAGTATACTTATTCATTACCCTTTATAACTAATTATCCTGATACCCCAAATTTCAACATTTTAATCAACTCCTGGTTCCCTATGTATAGTTTCCAGGATGCTTATTCTTGCACTTTAGACAAGTGGGATATTGGGTTTGATTTCATCTTTGTGATTTATCTGTTGATACACCTAAATAAAAAACCATTTTAAACATTTTTTTCTAGGCCCATGACACCACTAAGAGACTCAAATCTCCTTCTCATCCTTTAGGGAACCAAAAATAATGTCTTCATAAATATCAATATACCAATTAATAAAATCATTTTATAGGTTTGGATTTAATCTAAAAAATATTTGGTCAACCAAACATTTTAAATTCGTAATAAAGTTGGATTCATACCTTGAATGCATTGTGATATTTTCCTTATATGTCGTGATTGAACCATGTTCCTTTTTCTTGAGTCTGTGTAACTCTCTCTCCATTTAAAGATAGTGTGTTTGGGTATATATTGTCTGAAAAATATTTTCATTATGTCTTCCAAAATAAAAAAATCAATATAATCTCTTATCATTTTGTTCTTGATCAGTTTCCACCACTGATCAGATTTCCCCCCTCAATATGTTAAACATCCATCACATCTTTACCATCCTCTAGGAATTACAGGATATATAAAATCATCTTAATGGAGTCAATCAATTATTACATGATGAGGGTAATATACTATCCTCTACTGGTAGGAGGCCTTTTCCCATAAAATACATTACTACAGCTTGGGAATTCATATGAGAAGGATACAGTTTCACATGATTCATGTTATAATTCATACCTTATGCTTTTTGAGCCAGTATTTCCATAAGGTAGTCAAACCTGTCTCCTATAAGGTTGGTCGTATTAAGGGTGAGATTTTCATATTTTCTATCATGTTGTTTGATGGTATTGTTTATCCTTTTTACCACCATTAACTAGAAAATTGTATTAATACATTAATATAAAAATGGAATCTTATAAGTTTAAATGGAATAAAAATAAATTATAATCATATATTTATTTATGAGTCCTTAATTTATAATCAAGGTTATCCATGTTATAAATTCTAATTAGGTTTTCTATCATAAAAAATTATTTAAGTCCTTCATAATAGTTCGTAAAGTTTTTCTGAATTGGAAAAACATATCCCATGTGAGTATAAAACTAGGAGATCATCATGTCCTCTTGGTCATGAATGTCACGACCCATCAGAGTAGGTATCGTGATGTGACTTCCCAAGCCCGCCTTCAATATCCCAGTGGCTAATGACTAGCACCGGGTAGGCATATCACTAACATGGTAGGCATTAACTAAGTACCTATATGCACACACACACACACACACACATCTCTAAGCCCACAAAATGATGAAATATGAAAACAATTGAAGACAAAATGCATGAATAAATCTACACTGCACAAACATAGTATGAAAGGATGAAATTAAAGTAAAAAAGTCCAAATAAAATCCCACCATAATGTTTCTATATCACATGTGAAACCTATATGTGATGGTACTTGGACTGCTATCTAAAAGTCGTAGGAACAAACCTCATTTTGTCTGGTCTCACTAAGCATCGTCTGGTCCAGGTTCACTAAGGACTCTGTAAAAAGGGAGATCAACTTCACAAGGAATGAAACATGTGTGAAAATATTATATAGGGGTGAGTAAAAAATACTCATTAAGACACCCTAAAACCCCAAAGTAACCCAATAATGAAAATATAGTCAACTCTAAACAGGAATATATATACAAAAAAAATGTAACAAGTTTATACATATATTCATTGCAAGACACACATTCTATAGGTAAGACACAACAATTGTATACCAACCTAATGATTATATCTCAAAGATTCCACAGTGCAATCATATGGGAGAACACACTACAGAGTCTGATTGAACTAATGATGTCTATCATAGAGTTACTTTTAATTAGGTATCACTATGAGGACCCATTGATAGTCCTAAAAGAATTTGATACATAGATAGGGATCATAGCCAAGACCATGGGCTAATACCAACAACTAAATCTGGATTAACCTACCATGTATATTATTGATTCCTATATAGTGTTACTCATGTCAATACTAGTAACTCCACCTTAGAAATGAAGATGAATATCGGATCCCACTTGGTGCCTCTAGGGGGGATTCCAACAACTCTATCCAAGAAGTCCAACTGAAAGGATCATAGACCTAGAAGTAGGAAGCGATTTGTACCAGATTTCAGGGAAACAATAATGGGAATATACCCGAATAAAACATGTTTATGATATAGAGGAATAGGGATTAAATCCATGTAAAAAGGAGTACATGGCGTGTAGTAAGGATACATGCAATGTCCATTGACCTCAATAACGTCCTTTGTAAAACTTCATGTGTCATTATAATTACGTCCTTGTATAAGTGTACACAACATATATAGGGGAAACACACCATGTCCATGAATCCCAGGTCCATACTCTACACTCCAGTTGTGTAACAATACATGGTGACATACCATGTTGTGTAGGGGAGTACACGCCATTTAGTCAACCAGTTTACTCCACCCCATGTTTGTGTACCTACAAAGTACCTTATGAATCTTCAGGGGAGTGGTATAATGTCATTTGGGCCATTACAGACTTTATGTGGTACTCATACCTCACCCAAAATCCTAGATTTCGGTTTCTGAGCCCCACAGGGTGTGTAATCTCAGATTACACACCGTGTTGTTTGTCACATCCAGAACCTTTCTCCTGCACTTTGGTCATCTTATCTATCACCTTGTCCACCATTCTGGCCAGTCCTTTCCATGAAATTTATGGGGGAGCCTTTATTGAGCATTTACATCACTGATATACCACTTCTGGGTTTACGACTCACTCAGAAAACAATAACATCACTATTAATTGTTAAATTTTGAAGAATGTGAAATTGGAACCAACGGATGTTCATTCCATAGACGTAACCACCATCAAACCACCATTGAGTCATTCTGATTCCAGATATATGATTTCATATCATTTCACCAAGACTCGTATGCATACAAATGAATCATTCAATAAAACATTGAACTGTGGTGAGAAATAAATAACATAATTAAGAACAGTGAATCAGGGTGAAGATCGCAAATATGGACATGAGGAATGATCCTAAATCTATGTTCCTATCAATCTTAGTTTGTTTATATAAGAACAAAAATTGAATAATCTTCATCAATGAAGAAAATCTCTCAATAAACCATAAAAATAAACACATCCCTCATAATGATCTATCCATGAGCCAATCTGTTCATTGATTGGCCTGAATTCATCATACAAATCAAGAACAATTGAAGGAAATAATTCAAACTCATGCACATCCTTGACCTGGTTTTATCACTGATGAAGATTGATCTGTCTTCATGGTTTTTGGTAGGATCTTTCAAATCTGAGGTTTCACCGATCGATTTATCCATGATCTGTCACTTTTTACATGAGTGTGTTCTCTGAAGATCTCCCAAGAGATCATATATAATCTATAAAGTTATGTGGAAAACCTTTGATTTCCATCATAATTTAATATTTATAGATGACTATGTCATTGCATCGGAAGAACAAAATGAAATATTTTTATTGAATTATATTATTTATTTTATGCTCACAAAAACGTTTTCAAAAAATAACTATGACGACAAATTCTATATCACACCAAGGGTTAAAGTTATATTTTTAAATTGAAAATGACATTAGATTTTTTATCTGGGAACCCATTCATATGAAAATACAGTTTTAGTGGAAAACCCTGAAAGAATGCGATTTAATATATTTTATATATTTCAGAACGTTATTTCAGAAACACCAATTCTTTGAATCATATATCTTCTCATTACTTGGTATCCAAATTAATACATTAAATATCAAAAAATAATAAATGGAAAATCTTGGAAAATAAATTCTTCCCAACTTTTGGATTTATATATCGAAAATAAAAAACAATGGCTTCCAAAAAAACTTTGGGTACTGAGCATTAATCAAAGCCTCAAGCTCCCCTATTCTCTCATCCTGTTTCTCATGCTTCCATTGTAGAGACCCAAAGCTTAACGTACATGGAGATTACATTACTTTTGATGAATACTTAATACATAACAAAAACCAATACTCAAGGATCGTAATAGTTTAGTGTCTTTGGAAACTCGGAACAGAATCTTCTAATAATGGTGAAAGATCTTCAACATCTCTCATAAAGATCTTCCCCTTTAGTTTTCTTACCTAAAACCTTTATTTATATCCTGGGGAAAAGAAAACATATAAAGGGTGAGCTCAAATGCTCAGTAAGGGTAATCATGGAGAAAATAAAACAAACCATATACATTTGAACATAAAAACATGAAAATAATGTTTAAACATCAAAATCTTGAGCAATGACATAAAACATGGCAGTACGTAAGGCATAGATCATAATGGAACATCAATCATGATAAAATAGTTTGGAAATAAAACTTTTAATTGTGTAAAAACATTAAGCGCATGATATGATTTCCATAATAGCCAAGGCATTTCTTCCAAGACCATATTAGTGGACAAAGTCTCTTACTGAACCGAGTTCACTCCTTGTTCCAGTCCTGTATCACTAAACCGGATTAACTTTCCATTCTATCCATGTCTATCTCATGAGATATAAATCTTTACCCAACGCATTGGAGAGAGATATAGGTCCCACCCATCACATAATGAAATCATTCTTACTTGTGACACAAGATGAACATAAATCATTCATCATTACCCAAAGTATAAAATGGGTTTTATAAACATCATCCCATCATAACATAAACCATACAGAAAAATGGATATGATTTAATCATAAGAAAAGTGAAACCATGTAAATCATAGAGAAGTTATACATGAAACATTCACATATGTAATAATTCCATATTATATGGAAAATGGTTTTGATAAAACACTTGAAATGAATTCTTGAGGAAAATATCATTTCTTCTTCAAAATAATTTTATTTTAACAAAATTCTATGCAATTTTAAAAGAAAAGGATTTTTTTGAAAATAGTAATTAAATCTTATAGAGTAAGATTCATGAAAATATGGCGTTATGAAACCGTAAAAATCTTTTCATGCCGTATAAGTTAAAAAAACATTCTTCTCATACTTTTGCTAGAAAAGTCAAAAAGTACCTCATATGGTAAAGAAAAGAAAGATTCCTTTCATACGATGTGGTAAAAGTAAAAAAGGTAAAAATGACTTTAAACATACATGGAAGAAAAGTAAACATTTTATGAAAACATTTTGAGAACATATGGACATTGATAATAAACATAACCCCAGCAAATACTTACGAATAAACAATCTCGGATAAGAATGAGATTGGAATAATTATCCCTTACCTTATGTACAATTTCTTCCGTATGTGTCTGAGACTCTTGTATAGTGGGTTTAAAAATATTATTAACTTGTAACAGAACCATAATAATATTTATGATATCATATATGATTCACTTACGACTTTATATTATCCGTTCATTTGTCAATTCCATGTTAAAGCAGCGGTTTGGGTAAAATCATTTCATTTATCGTCCGTGTTTTGACTTGTAATTATTAATATGATTACTTAGGTCATGATTACTTAATTCCAGAATATAAAACAGGATTTATATATAATTAATATTCATAATATATATATAATATAATATATCGATAAATGGAAAGAAATACACCGTTCATGGAGACGGTAGGCCGTACGTACACATGAACGCTGTTTTCGTTTCCTTATTGAATTGAATGGAATTAAGCAGATGACATACATATATATATACATAAATCCAGTAGCATTATTATGTCATATATTTCATGATTACTTATTATATATACTTTATAATCATTCTTGAATTGTTAACATGGAAAATGAATCTCATCGCGTTGTGGAGACAGTAATCCGTACGTACGCACGAGCGATGATATCGTTCCCATATTTATTGAATGGAATTGTAGTGGATGATATAATATCTTATAATCAGTATGATTTTATAATAATAATTAATAGTTATTCTTTACACCATTATACTCATCCAAGTAAGGTGGTGGTGGAAAAACTGATTACACCACGACATGGAGACGGTATTCCGTACGTACGCACGGGCGGTGATTTCGTTTTCCATAGGATGGATAAAAGGTGAAATAGGGTTGTTTCATATTTATAATAACGTATCAGTATATAATTAATTCTTATGTTATTACTTTATAATGAAACAACTAAAGAAGAGGAAGTAGAAGAAGAAAGAAACTTGAAAGAGTTGGTATAAGAGATTACCTCTTCCTCGACGGACCTCCTTTAAACTTCTTCTTAGGGCACTAGAGTTGGTCTTTTGAGAAAACCAGAACCTCTATGATATAACTAGAGAGGTTGAGAAGAGTAATTGGTAGGGTTTTTCCAAGATTAAAGGCTCAAAATGGTGTGAAGAGAAGAGGAAAGGGGTGCCCTTTTTATAAGGGAGGAGAGGGGCACTTTTGGAAACCTCGAAAATATTAATTTATAATAAATTCAAACCCCACTTAAAAACTTCAAAAATGACCCAAATCCGAACATAGATGAGATAGGGTTGTAATATCATAAACCAATGAAATTTAGACATGTTGGAAATTTATTTTAAACATTATCAACTTGATTTATCCTTATTTAATCTATTTAATTTTATTTGTGGTAATAAGATTCTAAATTTGAAATTGTTATAAATAATTACTTATATGTTTTTAATTGTCCATAATTGGATAATTTATGACATTTTAGACCATATAAATATTTTTGTGATTTTTAATCAATTTTATAATATGTTATTTTTATAAAATAAAAATAGCTTCAATTTTGAAATTATTCATTTATTTTAATTTAAATAAAATCCATACAGAGGATATATTCTAACCAAAATATTTAATATATTCCTAACATGTCAAATTTTTCTAGAAAATTCTTGGAGCACATTAAATAGTTCATATAATATTTATTTTAATATTTTTAAAACCATTTATTTGGTATATCTCTTAATAAAATAATTAGTACAACATTTTTGTATAATTATTTAATGTAAATATTTGTTTCATAAAAATTAAAACTAAAATCCTATGATTAAGATAAATCTCAAAGATTTTATAATAATAATTTTACTCGAGTTTATCATCTTAAAATAACAACATGTAAATTGTTATATTTATTAAATTATGAAGGTGACAACTTTGGAATCATTTAAAATAAAATAATATAATGTCAAAATCGCCTTAATAAGGATCCAAATGGTCAAAAATTCTTCCATTGGATTATTAGTGTTTATATATACACTTCCAATAAGTTTTGTTCTGATTTTTGGGGCTTTTGATATGTATTACTATTTCAATAAAAACTATATTATTGATTTTTCACTAAATAAATAATTTATGCATCATTAATGTATAAGATAATAAGGTAATTAAATAACTCTTAAAAATTAAAAATAAATTACCATGATAAAGAAAAACATTTTAGATTTAAAATTAGTATTTATAACCGAATTTATATTTTGTATAACCTTATATTAAAAATACTTTAATTATTAAAGTTTGAGTGAGACATATTTCACTTTCCTTTAAATAAAATAAAATAAAGGTCACAATCAAATACAAGCGGGTTCCATTAGATTCAATTTCGACCCAATTATGATTTAGGGAAAAATATAATCATCCAATTATATTAAGAAAAGTGTTAGGGTAATTTTATAATATTATATTTACCCTTAATTACCTGATTTACCTTTAACTATGGTAAATAAAATTTAAAGTAGTAACTATTCATAATGCCTAAAAATAAAAAGTAGATTATTAAAATAATTTGGACCTATTTATTCCAAATATGGAATCCATTTTTCCTAATTAAAATCACATAAGTTGCAAAAATTAATTTAAAATTAATTCTGTTGTTAAGAAAACGAGTTTTAAAAGTTAAAATATTGTAAAAGATTGAAATGATTTTACCTATGAATTCAATGTAAAATCAATGGTAATGACATACATTATATTAAATGGTAAAAATATATTCTATTTATACTTTTAAACCTTTCAATATTATAATTTAACCATATAAATTATTATGATGAAAAAAGTTGTTTTTAATTTAAATATTGTGTGTTTTTACTATTCATTAAAATATTAAAGTTATCATAATAATATGAAAATTTTATCCAAAGTAAATTTTTATATCCTGATTCCAAAGAAGAATTTTATTTTTTCAAATTGAACTTATAAACATGTCAAAACTAGATTTAAAGTGGGTGTGCCATCAAAAGGCAACAAAACTGCATTTTTGATGAAAAAAAAACTTATTTTACCTAAAAATTTTATTTTGTTCTTATACCATGTTCTAGAAAATGTGTAAGATGAATAATAAGTTTATAAAATACAAAATTTAGTTTATACCATTAATAACGTCTAGTTCATAATAATATTATTATAATATATCATTGTTTAGTGAAACCCAGTATTGCGTACAACACACGCTATCAAGAAAGGTCGCGATTGCATGTAATTCAAGCCAAGTCAGGGTTGCGTGTAGTACAAGACTCCTTTGTTGTTGCGTATAAAAAAATCCAACCATATTTCATTTATATATTGAATATATATATATATATATATATGTATATATACTCAATGTTGTGTAGAATAACTACTATCAAACAAACTTGAAATTATGTGTAACATGATCCAAGATTAGTGTTGCGTATACTGCAAGCTAATACGGTGTTGCGTATAGTGAAATATAATCTTGGTGTAGTTTACAATAGAAGATATAAAATAAATTAAAAAGAATATATCTTATAAAATCTCGGTTTGATACATTCTACCCCCCTTAAAATGAATTTCTCCCTCAAAATTCATCGGGGTTATAAATGGTTTATTAAGTGAGAGTTTCTTTCATAGAAACCCACATCGTAAAAATGAATACCAAAAATTATCTTTAAAAACTAAAGTATGAAATATAACGGTTACCCAAATTAACTAATCACTGGGTTTCCACACAGGAGAACATAGGTGAAAATATAGATATGGAAGAGAAATCTAAGCATCAAATTCTGATGGAGATTGGTAGAGAACATGGCTTTGAAAAATCCAAAAATAACAAAGCCATAAATTTATGATGATCTAATGTACCATCTGATTCATCAGATATAAGAGCACTAGGAAAACATTTTTGGTTTTCAAGATCATTTCCCTAAAGTTGATGAATTAAAAGAAAAACTTACATGATTTTGGTACAATCTCACTGTTGTTCGTGCCTTGAACAATTTCCACTTCATATCTTAAAGAAATGAAGTTGAATTTGTTATTCATGAATTGTTAGCAGATCATGTGATAGAACGATGGGTCATTACATCTGTTTCAAACAAAAGGTTAGCAAAAGTTATCAAATATACATAAGTCCATCTATGTTGAGGTTAATCATATATGATTCCAAATATGAACTTATACTTCATCTATCATACCACTTAATAAAATAAAACTAGTTTCTACAGACCAGGTACTTCCTGTAGGCCAGTGGTAGGCGATAAAGGCCGGTCGCACTTCGGTTGTGGGTTCGATTCCCGCAACCTTGTCCGACGCGATGGGTTGTCGCCCGTCCTGCAGATTGTCCTTTTTCTAAAACTACATTATTATAACATCCCATCAATAATATTGAAAAAAAGTTCTAGACTTAAACAATACTAACTTATGTCCAACATAATCCATTCCAATCTTTAGTCTTATCCAAAATAATTCTGTCCAAACTCATAGTATAAAGAAAACAATTACTAGAAATGTCATCAACAAAGCATGTGAATACCATCATTTATCCCCCATATATCATAAAATATATCTTGCTGGTCACATTCCAGACATGTGAATACCTTAATTATGTATTATCTTGAAAAATGAATACCCATTGAACCTTAGTGAAAACATGAACGCTGTCAAAAGTTAACTCTTTCCACATACCAAAATCCCAAAATTTCTATATACTCAAACCATGATATAACTTTGTCCTTATATCAGTCATGAACTCATTTCATTTTTTCTTTATCCCTTCATTATGCACATATCATCTTCTTTACAAAAATATTTCAATCACTTTTCATGGTTACCGATACCATATAATTATTGAAAACCAATACATAGATATTCCAAAATTTCACGATACCATAAATGAGATTCCATGATACTATTTTGAAATCCCATTGCATGAACACTTAATCATTACACAACATCATTTTAATACTCAACATCACAAATAGTGATCACATGTGACTTCCCTTTATCCCTTTCCTTAAGTGGTTTCTCACGTTGATCATCATTAACCCTTGGATTAGGGTATTGATTAGCATAATGCCCCATTTCCTTGCACTTGAAGCATTGAAGTGTTGGTGGTGCATTCTCTATAGTCTTTTCTTTATTCACATCATTAGCAACCCTTTTTCCATTACTTCGACACTCAGTTGCTCAATGAACTTCTTTTCCACATTTAAAACGTTTTCTAGTCCCTTTAAGACAATCTCCACCATGCTTCTTTCCACAGTTTGAGCATAAAGAAACATTCACCTTCTTTTCACCATTGTTCTAAGGTTTTTCCTTCAACTCCATCTTTCTTTTCTTGTAAAAACCATGAGATGGATATGTTACACTAACTTCCAGTTCTACCTTGATAGCACAATTCACAATTTCTTCATAGATACTGAAGTCTCTTATAGCTAATGCCCTTCGAAGACTTGGTTTTAAGCCACTGAAGAATTGATCAACTTTACTTTCCAGTTGGATGATAAATCCAGATTCTTACCTTTCAAGTCTTGTAAAATTCGCTTCGTATATACCAACAGATTCAGCATCCTTCTGCTTAAGCTCAAAGAAATCCTTTTCCATCTTTTTTCGAAGAATACGAGGGAAGTACTTACTGAAAAAAAAAGTTCTTGAACTAGTCCTGTTCCATTGATTCAATTTCATCTTGGGGACTTGTATTCTTAATTAGAGTCCACCACTGGTCTGCTTCACCTTCTAAATGGTAAACATCCAAAATGAATTTTTCATGATCTGAACAGCGATGTATGGAAAATATCTTTTCAATGCTACTGATCCATTGTTCTGCAACAAGTGGATCAGAAGACCCACTGAATGAAGGTGGACATTTCCTCATGAAAGACTCAAAATAATATTTTTCCCTATTCTGCTCATTCGGATGTCTAGAATGATTCATATCTTGTGTAAGTATAGTAATAATTTTTTTCACTCCATCTCCCATAACATTGGTTTGTTCAGAAGGACAATCATTGCATTTTCCATTACATTGATCAACATGGTTCCTTCGGGTTCCAGCCATCGTCTAAAACCCAAAAAGAATTGTGTGAGAGGAAAAAATCATGCTAGGGAAAACAACATAATAAAGGGGGAGTACCTTCAATATATAACATCTTAGGATTAATTCTAATATTGTAACCGTAATTCTAGAAATATAACCTATACTTATACTTAACCTTAGGGACATCCCTAGACATACCTTAGAAATATCTCTAGGGATCTCACTAAAGTTATCGCATCCTAGTTTCCAAAGGTTGACTAAACCTTTCCTCTAATACCAACTCTAGAGACCCCAAACCTGACGTACATGGACATTACATTACTTTTGAGGAATACTTAATACATAACAAAAACCAACACTCAAGGATCGTAACAGTTTAGTGTCTTTGGAAACTCGGAACATAATCTTATTATAATGGTGAAAGATCTTCGACATCTCCCATAAAGATATTCCCCTTTTTTTTTCTTACCTAAAACCTTTATTTATATCCTGGGGAAAAGAAAACATATAAAGGGTGAGCTCAAATTCTCAGTAAGGGTAATCATGGAGAAAATAAAACAAACCATATAAATTTGAACATAAAAACATGAACATAATTATTAGACATCAAAATATTGAGCAATGACATAAAACATGGCAGTACGTAAGGAATAGATCATAATGGAACATCAATCATGATAAAATATCTTGGAAATAAAACTTGTAATTGTGGAAAAACATTAATCACATGATATGATTTCCATAGTAGCTAAGGCATTGCTACCAAGACTATCTTAGTGGACAAAGTCCCTTACTAAACCGAGTTCACTCCTCATTCCAGTCTCGTATCACTGAACCGTATTAACTTTCTGTTCCAGCCATGTCTATCTCATGAGATATAAATCTTTACCCAATACATTGGAGGGATATATAAGTCCCACCCATCTCATAATGAAATCATTCTTACTTGTGCCACAACATGAACATAAATAATTCATCATTACCCAAAGTATAAAATGGGTTTCATAAACATCATCCCATCATAACATAATCCATACAAAAAATGGATATCATTTCATCATAAGAAAAGTGAAACCATGTAAATCATAGAGAATTTATACTTGAAAATTTTACATATGGAATAATTCCATCTTATATGGAAAATTATTTTGATAAAACACTTGAAATGAATTCTTGAGGAAAATATCCTTTCTTCTTCAAAATCATTTTCTTTTTCATGAAATGCCATGCAATTTTAAAAGAAAAAGATTTTGTTGAAAATAGTAATTAAATATTATAGAGTAATCTTCATGAAAATATGGCGTTATAAAATCATAAAAATCTGTTCATGTCGTATAAGTTAAAAAAAACATTCTTCTCGTTCTTTTGCCGGAAAAGTCAAAAAGTACCTCGTATGGTAAACAAAAGAAAGATTCCTTCCATACGATGTGTTAAAAGTAAAAAAAGGGGTAAAAATGAATTTAAACATACATAGAAGAAAAGTAAAAATTTTATGAAAACATTTTGAGAACATATTAACATGGATAATAAATATAACCCCAGCAAATACTTACGAATAAACAATCTCAGATAAGAATGAGATTGGAATAATTATCCCTTACCTTATGTCCAATTTCTTCCATATGTGTATGAGACTCCTGTATAGTGGGTTTAAACATATTATTAACTTGTAATAGAACCATAATAATATTTATGATATCATATATGATTCACTTACGACTTTATATTATCCGTTCATTTGTCAATTCCATGTTAAAGCAGCATTTTGGGTAAAATCGTTTCATTTATCGTCTGCGTTTTGACTTGTAATTATTAATATGATTACTTAGATCATGATTACTTAATTCTAGAATATAAAAAAATATTTATATATAATATATATTCAGAATATACATATATATAATATATCCATAAATGGAAAAAGTACATCGTTCATGGAGACGGTAGGCCACACATACGCATGAACGCTGTTTTCGTTTCCTTATTGAATTGAATGGAATTGAGTAGATGACATACATATATATATAAATAAATATAGTAGAATTATTATTTCATATATTTCATGATTACTTATTATATATACTTTATAATCATTCTTGGATTGTTAACATGGAAAAGGAATCTCATCGCGCCATGGAGACGGTAATCCGTACGTACGCACGAGCGATGATATTGTTCCCATATTTATTAAATGGAATTGGAGTAGACGATATAATATCTTATAATTAGTATGATTTTATAATAATCATATATAGTTATTATTTACACCATTATACCCATCCAAGTAAGGTGGTGGTGGAAAAACTGATTACACCACGGCGTGGAGACGGTATTCTGTACGTACGCACACGCAGTGATTTCATTTTCCATAGGATGGATAGAAGGTGAAATAGGGTTGTTTCATATTTATAATAACATATAAGTATATAAATAATACTTATGTTATTAATTTATAATGAAACAACTAAATAAGAGGAAGTAGAAGAAGAAAGAAACTTGAAAGAGTCGGTAGAAGAGATTACCTCTTCCTCGACGGACCTCCTTTAAACTTCTTCTTAGGGAAATAGAGTTGGTCTTTTGAGAAGACCAGAACCTCTATGATATAACTAGAGAGGTTTATAAGAGGAATTTTCAGGGGTTGTCCGAGCTTCAAGGCTCAAAATGGTGTGAAGAGAAGAGGAAAGGGGTGCCCTTTTTATAAGGGAGGAGAGGGGCACTTTTGAAAACCTCAAAAATATTAATTTATAATAAATTTAAACCCCACATAAAAACTTCCAAAATTACCCAAATCCGAACTTAGATGAGATAGGGTTGTAATCTCATCAACAAATGAAATTTAGACATGTTGGTAATTTATTTTAAACATTATCAACTTGATTTATCCTCATTTAATCTATTTAATTTTATTTGTGGTAATAATATTCTAATTTTTAAATTGTTATAAATAATTACTTATGTGTTGAGAATTGTCCATAATTTGATAATATATGACATTGTAGACCATATAATTTTTTTTGTGATTTTTAAACAATTTTATAATATGTTATTTTTATAAAATAACAATAGCGTCAATTTTGACATTATTCATTTATTTTAATTTAAATAAAATCCACACAGAGGATATATTCTAAAAAAATATTTAATAAATTACTAACATGTCAAATTTGCCTAGAAAATTCATGGAGAACATTAAATAGTTCATATAATATTTATTTTAATATTTTTAATACCATTTATTTTGTATATCCCTTAATAAAATAATTAGCACAACATTTTTGTATAATTATTTAATATACATATCTTTTGCATAAAAATTAAAAATAAAATCATATAATGAAGATAAATCTCAAATATTCTATAATAATAATTTTACTCGAAATTATCATCTTAAAATAACAACATGTAAGTTGTTATATTTATTAAATTATGAAGGTGACAACTTTGGAATCATTTAAAATAAAATAATATAAGTGTCATAATTGCCTTAATAAGTATCCAAATGGTCAAAAATTAGGCCATCGGATGATTAGGGTTTATATATACACTACCAATAAGTTTTGTTCATATTTTTGGTCCTTTTGATATGTATTAATATTTCAATAAAACTATATTATTAATTTTTCACTAAATAAATAATTTCTGTATCAATAATGTATAAGATAATAAGGTAATTAAATAACTCTTAAAAAATACAAATAAATTTCCATGATAAATAAAAACATTTTAGATTTCAAATTAATATTTATAACCTAATTTATATTTTGTATAACCTTATATTAAAAATACTTTAATTATTAAATTTTGAGTGAGACATATTTTACTCTCCTTTAAATAAAATAAACTAAAGGTCATAATCAAATACAAGTGGGTTTCATTAGATTCAATTTCGACCCAAGTATTATTTAGGGAAAATATAATCATCCAATTATATTAAGACAAGTGTTAGGGTAATTTTATAATATTATATTTACCCTTAATTACCTGATTTACCTTTAACTATGGTAAATAAAATTTACCGTAGTTACTATTCATAATGCCTAAACATAAAAAGTAGATTATTAACATAATTTGTACCTACTGATTCCAAATATAGCATCCATTTTTCCGAATTCAAATCACAGAAGTTGCAGAAGTTAATTTAAAATTAATCTTGTTGTTAAGAAAACGAGTTTTAAAAGTTAAAACATTGCAAACGATTGAAATGATTTTACCTATGAATTCAATGTAAAATAAATGATAATGAAATAAATTATATTAAATGGTAAAAATATATTCTATTTATACTTTAAAACCATTCAATATTATAATATAACCATATAAATTATTATGATGAAAAAAGTTGTTTTTAATTAAAATATAGCGTGTTTTTACTATTCATTAAAGTATGAAAGTTATCAGAATAATATGAAAAATTTATCCAAAGTAAATTTTTATATCCTGATTCCAAAAAATAATTTTATTTTATCAAATTTAACTTATAAACATGTCAGAAACTAGATTTAAAGTGGGTGCTCCATCAAAAGGCGGCAAAACTGCATTTTTGAAAAAAAAACTTATTTTACCAGAAATATTTATTTTGTTCTTATAATGTGTTCTAGAAAATGTGTAAGATGAATAATAATGTTATAAATTAAAATTTTAGTTTATACTATTCATAAAGGCTAGTTCACAATAATATTATAATAATATATCGTTGTTTAGTGAAACCTAGTATTGCGTACAACACACGCTATCGAGGATGGTCGTGATTGCGTGTAATGCAAGACAAGTCAGAGTTGCGTGTAGTGAAAGACTCCTTTGTTTTTGTGTATAACAAAATCCAACCATATTTAATTTATACATTGAATATATATATATATATAATCAATGTTTCCTAGAATAACTACTATCAAACAAACATGAAATTATGTATAACACGATCCAAGATTAGTGTTGCGTATACTGCAAGATAATACGGTGTTGCGTATAGTGCAAGATAATCTTGGTGTAGGGTAAAATAGAAGATATGAAATAAATTAAAAAGAATATATCTTATAAATTCTCGTAATCTATCACCCATAAAGGATCCTATTTTGTAGATCTATGATCTAAACTATGTACTCAACGAAAGTTTCTCTATCTTTGATGTCTGAATCATCCCAATTGATAATGTGCAACCGATCGTTCATGTACCTCCTCAAATATGACATGAGGAAGATGTTGCATACCCAGTCTAACTATAGAGGCAGCACTAAGTGGTATGCCACCACGTGAACTCTATACAGTATCAAGAAGGGGTCGATGGACCTCAGAAAAAGCTTCCTGCCCTAGTGAAATCTCTTTAATAAATGTTGAAGAGAAACCCATATAAACACATGGTCTACTAAATCCATTCACCAAAGGCCTTTTTTCCTTTCAACATAAGATTTATGATGGATCTATATAGTCTTCATCTTCTCTAGGATGATATTCACCTTCTCCGTTGTAGCTTACACCAACTTCGGGCCTATGAGTTTCAACTCGCCTGGATCAGTCTAACAATGTTGGGACACATAGGATCACCCATAAAAAACTCAAATGGAACCATGAAAATGTAGGAATAATAGTTTTTATTGTATGATAACTCCACCATTAGTATATGATCCACCTATCTATGGCCAAATTATTACATGAAAGTTCATAGCATGTCCTCTAGAACCTAAGTGGCCCTCTTAGTGTGGCTATCAGTTTGTGGGTGAAACAGTATGCTCAAAAGTAACTGGGTCCCAAACGCCTCCTGTAATCCCATACACAACTGGGTTATAAAGCGTGAATCGTGATTAGAAACAATCATTTACGGAACTCAATTGAGTCAAACCGGCTCTAAAACATAGAGGATTCTTAATCTCTCTAATAAACACTACTCTCTAAGAGAAAGGATGTGTGCCAACTTGGTGAGTCGATGTACGAAACCCCAGATAGAATCCTGTTCTATGGATGTACATGGTAAAACCATCACAAATTCTATGTGTCTCCCATCTCACATCCATTATATAACCCAAAGGGGTTGAGAAAAACTCACTAGAACATGGTTCCCATCCTTTAATTGATGAAAATTAAAGCATCTATAGAAAAAATATGGAATTCCTTTCTTCACCCATATCCAACAGAACTGACTTCGGAGATCTTGGTACAACTTTTTCACACCTGTATATACAACAGTAGATGTATGAAATTGTATCAGAACCTTCTCTCATAACATCATTGGTACCACCGTGCATCCTCTGAAAATAACAACATACTCCCTATCTTTTGAATATTCATCAGGAGCATTCCCAGTGGATATCTAATCATGTAGGGTCTCATATTCAGTAAATTCAAGTTCATCCTCCCTGAATCACTGTATAAGTAAAGGGTTGGAAACCATTGACTGGAGGTAAAGTTCTCCATCTCTATCCACAAAGGAAAAGTGTAACATAGACAACTACTATGATGCCTCATTCAGAATCTATGAACAAGATATCCTGCTAAAATCATCTACCATGTTCCCCTTACATGGAGTACATTCAATTTTGAATCCATAATACAGTAGTAACACTATCCATCCCCTATATCTAAAATTATATCTATCTGATTGACGATATACTTGAGACTTTTGTGATTGAATAAGATGATAAATTGATCTCCCATTAGGAAGTGTCACCACATCTTCAAAGAGAATACTACCATAGCTAACTCAAGATCATGGGTCACTCAGTTATAGTCTGGTGTCATATAACATGAAAAGGAGGCAATCTATACGTTCCCCTCTATAAGGATGTAACCAATGATGACACCTAATGCATCACAGAACATTAAATACTCGACACCCACATCAAGATTTCTCAAGATCGAAGCTCTTTCCAAACTCTCCCCAACTCCTAGAATGCTTTCTACCACTTCTTTATCCACACATGAGACTTCCTATTTTGAGTCAAAGCTATCCTAGGTGTTCATATCCTAGAGAAATTAGGTATAAATATTTGGTAATATATTTCCAAACAAAAGAAGCTTTGCAACACTGCCATACTATCTATTGGCTCCCACAATAATATAGCCTCATCCTTTGATGGTCCACTGCTACTACATCTACTATGATAATGTTTATATGAATGTGGAAAATCAAAATATAGAACTAGAACTTCAAGAGATTTATGTAAATATAATGATATCAATGTGCTTCCATAATCATCATTATCTTTCTCATGTTCTCCTCCTCTAATGTGGAGTATACAAGGATATCGTCAATAAAGACCACCACAAACCAGTCTAGGTAATGATGAACATTATATTTCATGAGTCCCATGGAAACTACTGGGTAATTATTACTACTAAAGGGAATCACCATGTACTCATAGTGAACATAGATACATCTTAATGTTGAATTCAGTATATTCTCATCCTATAATCATAACTAGTGATAGACTGGCCTAAGTCCAACCTTTGAGAACATCATTTCCCCTTCCAACAGATCAAAGGTGTGATCGAGCCTTGATAGTGGATACTTTTTCATTAAATCTACCAAGTTCATGCACTAATAGTCCACACACAACATCAAGCTATTATCTTACTTATTTGAAAAAAAACTAGGGCTGCCCTGGGTAAGCACTAGGTCACACGATGTCCTTCCTCTGAAAACTCCTCCAACTACACCATAAGCTCGCTAAGCTCTACGAGATCTTTCCTATATGTTGGGATAGATAAAGGATGGATCCCAGGCTTTACATCAAAGAAAAATTCTATCTATCAGTGGGGAGGTAATCCTGGAAAATCATTGAGAAATACTTCCTTATAATCTACCACCACTTAAAATTTTTGGAACTCTTATAATCCACTGCACCGAGGGTTAGGCTAGACAACTGATTAATAATCGGTTTCATCCTCTGATGCATGACTTCATCATCTGATGCATAGGTTTCCATTTCACCAATAATGGAGAAATACATTCTGCCATTGTGGATAAACTATACACTTCACCAAAAACAATCTACATGGGAATTAATTTTAGACAACCAATCCATAACAAGAATGTTTTTGTAAGGCCTCTATGCTACTAAAAATAGATTTCAATAGAAACTATATCCTACAAGAGTCTGGATACGCTGTCAGCACAAGTGAGTGATCTCTGAATCTTCTCAAGTAAGAGTCTCCAAGCATAAGGGTCAAGTCAATGATTCAACAAGAATCTCTATGTATCATAAATGGTATGTGGTAAGAATGGAATAACAAGAAACAATTACCATTAGTACTACAAATAATGTATAAAATTCACATATCATACCTCAAATAATTCCTAGATCCCTTGGTTCATAATCGCTAGCTTCCTGTAGCTGTCACTGCCCCTTTCCTCCAGTTCCTTGAGCCTGGCATTAACCATTTGGGGTGGTGGTGATAAAAAGATAAAACATTGACCACCTATTTCTACTTTTTCAACTCCTATACATTGTATTCCATCTTATGGTTTTGTCTTCTCATGCTATTTTCTCTACCTTTGTGGTAAATTCATAGTTTCTCTATCATTTATACAATGGGGTGGACAATCTCATGTGAGATGACCCATACCCTCACATGAGTATCACTGGATCCCTATAGATTTACTAGACCCCCCTGTGAGCCATAAAATATAGATCCATTTTCAAAATACTTCCTTCTGAAATGTCTCCCATTTTTTGTTCCTTGATACAGACCTTGGCTATCTATAACGGAGTTATCTTCTCTTGCTTTCTCACTGTTAACTGTCACTGGCTATATCTACACAACCAATAAGATTTTGACCACCAAAGACAACTATATCACCCCAACATAATTAAGAATACATAGATGGATAAAACATCATCAGATGTATCTGTTAATTCATCTCTCAATGTTTTAATCCCTAAATTAATTTTCTCAAAATATATCCATTGAGTACCTAGAAATGATTGTAAACATCGAGTAATACTCAAATACTTTCACACTGCCATAATGGAGCTATATAATCCCATGGAAATTAACATACCTCAGTGTATCTGTTGAGAACTCCTCTTAGAATAGGTTCTTGATCTTTGTGCATTAACGTGTCACCACATGTCAAGTCTAGGTAACAAAAATTGACCATCATAGATATTATCCATGAATAAGGTTCACCTATATGACAACCCTCTGATCTTCTTGTGTTCAGATGAGATAGAAAACATGTGTAACTTCCTCAAGACATTACTCAACCATCTATGGGTCAGGATCACCATTGATATTGAAGGGTCTATACTACTGAATCTTGTGAAGCATGCTCAGCCTGTTCACCTCATCCTCTTGTACTGCAGGTACTGTGCGCTTCTCTATAGGTTGCAGTATGGCTGGTGCACCACCTAAAGGTAACAACTCAAGAAATATTCCTTGTATTTAATCCTTTTCAATGAGTGTTCCATCCTTGTTATCAAGCTATTGAATCCTAGCAGGTATATGTCATAGAGTCATCCTGAATGTAAACAAGATGCACCATAGTCAATGAGTATATCTGGAGAGATAACACAAAAATGACATGTAAATAACAATCCATTCATAAATGATTCATTTAACATATTACATTCAACCAATTCTCTTAGGTAATGAGTTAAAGAGTATGGTAATAGAGTCCTGGTGTATGGATATTTCGGCCACCGTAACCACAATAGAGTCCCTGACCTGAATCCAAAATTGAAATACTTAACACTATTTCCCCATACTAAACTCATAGAATCTTGTTTCTAATGTAGATATCAACCCCTATGATACATATACGTCACAAACCGTACAAATGGGGATCCTTTTGGGACTCCCCAAGAACACCTCCAATAGGTTAGGGTCTAGTGACTATAACTGAGTAGGAATATCACTAACATTGGAGGCATTTCCAATGTACCTGTACACACACACAAATATCCAAACCAACATAATTATAAAATGTAAAAAACACTAAACAACCAATCATTGAATAAATATATATTCCACAATAATTGTATGAAATTAAGTAAATAAAGTAAATTGGGCCAAATACAAACCCACCACAAAGATTTTTTAACACTAGTCTACCCTATATGCAATGGTAATGTGACTATTTTCTAAAATCCATAAGAATACTCCTCTATCTATCTGGTCCCACTAAGCACCATCTAGTCATGAACCACTTAGGACTCCTTAAAAATTTTGATCATCTACATAGTAAATGACATGTGCGGGAAATGTCCATGCTGAGGTGAGTATAACAATACTCACTAGGGCACCCTAAAACCCAAAAGCAATACAACAAGGGAAATACAATCAGATCTACACAGGTATATGTCTACAACACATATAATAAAAATTTCAAAATATAATCAAATGAAAAATATTACATAGTTAGGACACAACCATAGTATTCTAGAACTATGTTACTAGCTTGATGATTTCATAAATAAAAATCTGAGAGACCACACTCCGGATTATGATAACACTAATGACAACTATATAAGAGGCACTGCTCATCAGGTATCTCCATGAGACAGACACACTGATAGTCTAAAAATAATATGATACACATATTAGGATCACCACTTGGGACATTGGGAGATACAAAAAACTCAATCTGGATTAACCTACTATGTAAATAATTGGTTCATGGGTAGTGTTGGTCACATCCCAACCAAGAACTCCACATGGGGCCTGGATATGAATAGACGATCCCACACTGTGCCTCATAGGTGGGGGTGGATTTCAATAATTTTATCCATGAAGTTGTATTAAATGGATTGTAGTCCTAGGAGTAGGAAATTATTCATACCAACCATGAAGAATTGATAAGGGTAATGAACCATAATGAATCTTTTCCAAGATATGGATGTCAAGGTATTCAAGCCATATATAAAGGAGTACACAGTGTGTAGTAGGGGTATATGTCATGTCCATTGAATCTCTATACTACCCTTGTAGAACAACTCATGTCATTAATACCATGTCCATGTAGAAGAGTACACGGTGTGTAGAGGGGTTACACACCAGGTCCCTATATCCAGAGTCCTGCCAATGTACTCTAGTCGTGTGCGAGTACATGGTGTCATCCCATGTCATGTGGGGGAGTATATGCATTGTTGGAAACATATTTTCCCCACCCCATGTCTGTGTACCTATAAGGTACACATCGAGTCTCTAGGGAGTGGTAACACACCATGTGGTACTCATTTCCTACCCGAAAACATGCCCTCCACAAAGGGGGAAACACATGCCACATAATACTAGATTACACACCGTGCTCTATGGGATTTTCCAAAACCATTTTCCATCACTATTTTCATCTTCTAAATCTCCCTAGAAACCATTCTAGCCACTTATTTTTGAGAAATTAAATTTACAGCCTTGTTGGAGCCTTTCCATCACTGATCTACCAGTTTCGGGTCCCCGATTCCCTCAGAAAGCAATATCATCATTGTTCTTCATTACATGCCGAAGAACATTAAATTGGCCTCAACCATCATTAAATTCTCCTCTATAACCATTGTATCACCTCCTTTATGGTTTAATGATACTAGATCTTTGATTATGGATCAGTTATCCATGAATAATATGTGCAATGATCGATTATTCGAGGAAACGTCATACGATAGGGAAAAACAAAGAACGTCACAATGAATGGTGAATAGATGGATAAAAGAACAAATCCAAACAAGATTAATGAACCTAAATTGATGTTCAGGTTGATATCCATTAATTTCAATTAGAAATACATTTGAATAATGAAAATTGATAATGAAAATCTCTTAATAAACCCCAATAATAAACCCATCCCTCATAATATTGAATCAACGGTCCAATTTGTTCATTGATTGGTCTTATTTCATCATAGACACCAGGTACAGAAAAAAGAAATAATTAAAACTCAAATAAATACCTCAAGTATTTTTTATCACTAATGAAGAATGATCTTTCATCATCATCATGGGAAAGATCCATAAAATACGAGGTTACGTTAATCAATTGATCCATGATCTGTCGTTGATCTCTTGAGAGGGATCTCAAATTCATTCCTTAGTGCTCCTCCAATGTCTCTTGGGGTATGATTCTAACCTTTGATTTATAAAATAATATTCTATTAAAATATTATTAAGTCACTCAATTGGAAAAAATAAATTTTTTAATTATTTTAATCATTTTACACCCATGAAAAACTTCTCACAAATGACCCATTCTGACCAATGTTAGGTCGCACCTCAGATAAAACTGCCATTATAAACTCAATGATACCCTTAAATTTTTTATCCGGGAACCAATTTAGAATATTTTACACTTTTCTAAGAAACTCATGTGCATTTTCTATTAAATATGGTCAATATATTTCAAACATTTATTCCTGACACACCAGTTCTTGGAATCACACACCTTCTCAGCACCTGCTCTTGAAATTAATCCATATAAAATCTAAAATTAATACACATACAATTGGAGGAATTATAGAGAAATAATTTATGATTGAGACAAATACCAATTCCCCTTTTTGGGAGTTATTATGCAATGATACTATTGTTCTAGATCTGCATCTAGTTGTAGTATCTAGATAGGGAGGTAATTTTTTGGAATCCAATTACTCTATAATTCAGAAAAAAAAGTATATTTTCTTATACATATAAAAATCCCAATGGATCTAAATTAATTATTATAGTCCTAATACGAATAAATAACTAGTAATTCCTCTAATACCAACTATATCGCCCCAATTCTTTTTACACATATTGTTTCATTTTTTTTAACATAAATATATTTTAAAAAACAACAACAAAAAAGGCATATATTATTTGGAAGCCTCAGTATGTGAAAATCAAAAAGAAAATAAGAACACATTATTTCGCTCTCAATTTTCACTTCCTTAACAAAGTCTGGCCTACTAAAACAAAATTGTATAACCTAGGGAATTCATAGAAATTAGGGGTGATCTAACAAGACCAGCAAGGGAATAAACATGATAAGGAAAGATAAAATGTATGTCAAAGGTATATCATAATATCATGAAGGGAAGTCTTATGAGTAATCACAGAAAAATCATAAATAACATTTTATCCTAATATCATAAAATATAAGAAATATATTAGTAATTAAAAACATTAATAAATCATTAGTCAAGTATAAGGGTGATGAAAATGTCACATGGTGGATAAAGTCCCCTAAACCATTAGGTCTTAACCCAAAATCATATACATATTTTCTCATGAGACAAAACCATTACACATTAAATTAGAGAAATATCATATGATATCCATTATAACATGTTAATAATTATGAGTTCTAGAAAAATAAATCATTCATGAGGAATAAATATATGAATTACCCAAGGAAAGAAAATGGTTTTCATAATATTCTATCATATTATAATAAAATTTAATTTATTAAATAATGAAACTAAGACATGTTCATAAGTAATGTATTACCCAATAAAGGAATAAATAATTATATAATTATAAATTTGATATGTATATAAACAAAATTTAGAATACATTTATAGTATTAAATAAATTTAATATTAGTAGAAGAGAAATTTGTTATAAACCAAAGAAAATGGATTTTTAAAAGAGATCCCATACCACTATCCCAACATGTCATGTGCGTTATTTTTAATCCATATTTAAAAAAGTTATATTAATGATTCATTTTTTGAAGAAAATATTCAAGTTTATTATTTCTTTAATTTTCATTATTATGTTGTTATATTGAAAAAATTATTCACATAATTTTAGGTTAGTAGTTTTGATGATATTTGTCTGATATGTCTAAAATCACATTTATAGGTTGACTAAATTAAAATAAATATTTAATTAGTCATATCATGATTAAAAAACATTACATAAAGAAAATATATGTTCCAAAAATAATATCTTTTATTCCAACCCAGAAATATGTTTATGAAAAAAATACTACATTAGAGTCACAGGGATGGTAGTCCATACTTACCCCCGAGTAAGGTTTCCACATTCGAATGATTATGATGGAAATAAGGTAAGAGTTATTATATATTTAAAAAATTATAAATATATTATAACTATAATATTATTTCTTTAAATTCACCTATATTTATAATACATGTGATTTTGTAATGAAAAGTGAATCACATCACTTAATGTAGGTTGTAATCCATACTTTCACACAAATGACATTATAGTCATATTTTCATAAGAGATGTAGTAAAATATTAGATATATTAATTTCATATAATTATATAAATTTATTTAATATCAAATACATACATTAAATACGTAAACCTAAAAATCCATGAGTGGTGGTAATGCAAAACCAATAACATCTGTTCATGAGGTGATAGTTCTTTGTACATATGAATGATAGTTTTATTTTCAATTTTATAGAAGATTATATTGGAATAGGTTTTTAAATAAGCATAATAATATCTTACAATTTTTTATAAAATAATTTTTTTCCTCTATTTATGGTTGAATAATATTTAATGGAGTCATAAAAAGAAATAAATGGATTGGTTAAAATTGATATGGATTCTTTGAACTACCTCTCAAGGCATTCACCAAAAGATATCCTATGACTGTTTTAAAATAAAAAAAAGTTATATTATATTTTAAGGTAATTAATTAAATGTATTTTTTAGGTATTGGAAAATTAAAATTCTTTTTATGTGTGGAGGGGAGAGGAGAGGATGTTCCCTTTGTTGAGTGGGAAAGAGTGGCATTATATTAAATACCCAATAAATTTCATTAATGGGTGGTAATTATCAATGAAAGTGATCAATAAATAATGAAATATGTAGTAGAGGGATTATATTGTTGATAGAAACCTAAAACATTAAAAAGGAAACATTTTATGAACATGTTATTCCCTTAAACCTTTATGGTTACTCACTTTTACCATTATTGTTTTTTCAATAGTAACTGGTTCTCAAATAGGTAATTTAACATTTATGTCTAAAAATAAAATAAAACATATTAGATAATTTTCAAAAAAAAAATATTCTAAAAAATAAATCCAATTTATCAAATAATGATCATATGTGCGTAGAAAATTAATTTTATTATGATCCCTTCTAACACACAAAACTCCTTTTTTTACTTTAACCACAATAATTAACCATGGAAAATATTATGTTGAAAATATTAAGAAATTATAATTATAATTATTATGAATATATAATAAATTTAACCAATTTCTATTTGTACAATGGTATAAAATAATTTAAAATTAATGCCCAAAAATGCAAAAAAAAACATTATTTTCAGGAAATTTCATTTTTAATGCAATAGATGATATTTTCTTAAATATATGAGTTGAAATTATCATTATAAGAATTTAAATACATATAAATAGATATATAATCTACAATTTTTATTTAAATATTTATTTACCTAAGATTATGCTAAATAATTACACTGGATAAAATTCATACACATTAAAAATAGTTAGCAGAAAACTTTGATTTTAAGCATAAAAACAATATTTTACCAAAATAATGAATAATTGTGAATAAAAAAAACTTTTATTAGATTAATTAAAATAAATGGTTCATATATCACATTAATATCAATTAAAATATATAATTCTATTTTTATATTACAAGATTCGATGAAAATAAATGAAAATATTCTATAAAATCTTTAATTTTTAGTAGTATATGGAAAATAAATCATTTTAGAGAAATCATCACATTTTTTCTTAAGATAATTATTTCAAAATAATTTTTCATTTTGTTATTTAAGTTTTATTATTTTTGATTAAATTAATTATAAAATTTTCACAGAAAAAGAATTAAAATTCAATTTAGATGAAAAATATGTTCTGAAAAATAAAATGTATTGTAGAACAAGTACTATAGGATCTAACCCCTAGAGTTGCATAGATAATGAAAAAATAACATAAGAATACTATAGCATGAGTTTTCACTATTATGGATTTGGTTCCTAATAACTTAATTCTTGGGAAGGGTGGCCACATTGATCCTGAAGAACTGATTATTAGTGACATGATCATATTACTAGAATCAAACAGACTGCATGGGTTGATACATGGGGTTGATATATACATGATTTTCTGATTACATTCCATTTATTTATAGAATCTCTTTATTCATTCCATCTTTATAGTATAAATGTTTTATATAAAATGTTCATTTTATTTAGTTTTGATATATCTTAAATTTGTATTTATTATAAAGGAATGATTTTATGAAAACACAATGATTCCAAATGATGCCATGTGTTATTAAAATTGAAATCATATTTGGTTTAATTATTATGTAATTGTTAATGGAACACCTGGTGAGACTATACTAAGCCATTTATCTCACACCCTACCTTTTCCTTCAAGAAGTTTTATATTTACTTATGATTGGTACAATAAAATGGATAATTCCACATGGAGTTGGTGGTTTTTATTGATCAATGTGACTAGAATTGAAATATTTTACTGGTGGGGATGTAATCAACTTGTTACATGGTTCTATATTTCAGATTTATTTTAACATACCTTTTGTTTTGTGGTGATGTACTAATTTATTATTTTCTTACCCATTTATTTCTAGTTCATTATCCATTTTTAGTTTTGATAATACTGATTTGAAATAGATATATTTTAATATTTGTTTTCAATTCATTCCATCTATAATATTTTATTATGTCATGTCCTGGCCGCCAACCCATTGGGATCAATAACGCCATTTATACCATGTCACACCCGACTCAGGTATCTGGGATCCAAAGTACCTAGGTTGTTTCTTGACAAATTGGTATCAAAATTTCATGTTTTTATAATTTCTATGATGTTGGTATGTTTTCCAGGTTTTCCAATTTGACATAAGGTTGGAATATTGTATATTAGAATGTAGTTACGAACATGTGTCTAGACTACTCTAATCATAGTGATCATTATGTCGACGTGGGTGTATGGGAAATGTATCTTGAGTAATGTTTTATTCTAATTCTATACCATTCAAAATTTCAATATACTTTTTGTCAAACTTCAATAATCAGTTTCTCAAGATAAAATTGATATTCCTATGACACTTATTTTATTTTATTATACATGCAAACTTTCAATTTTTTTAGTGTTTTGTGTTTAAAATATATAGAATACTGCCACTAAGAAGGTATTTTGAAAAGGTTGTGGATGGAATACTATAGTGAGCCACTATAGGAAATTACTCTAGTTGATATGAATCTTGTTGTGTCAGTTGTTCATTTGTCCATTTTTTTGGGGAAAAATGGAGAACCATTAACATTCAAACTCTAATTGTTGATCCTCCAAGGTATTAATCACAAGAAAATGCTAAATATTTTATTCATGAGATTCCATAAACTTCTCAATGTTGGAATGATCCTCAATATGATGATTATTGGTCTAAAATGATAGAACTGATCATTGATATCCAAGATATTCCCAATATTTTAAAGGTTAAATTCTCAACCATCGTGACTTAAGGAACTAAAATGATGTTGTGTGAGCTGATGTAAATATATAATACGCATAAAAGTTTTGAGTTGAAGTACATTAATATTTTTTTCATTGATCAATTCAATCTAATTTCGATAATATGAGAAAAATAAGTAGAGATTATCAACCTTTATTAGGGTGACAAGAACGTGATATAGTATGAAAAACAATTGGTTGAGATTTTTCGATTCAATTTTAATGTTCTATCAAATGATAAGTTAAGTTATCAATACTTTGTGATGGTTCTCCAGCTGAAT
This sequence comes from Viscum album, assembly GCA_963277665.1. Taxonomy (NCBI): domain Eukaryota; kingdom Viridiplantae; phylum Streptophyta; class Magnoliopsida; order Santalales; family Viscaceae; genus Viscum; species Viscum album. Next base: position 1,994,001,649 of record OY728150.1, on the reverse strand, counting down.
ATTATATCATAGGCCTTCATATTGAAGATCATTTACTTTTATTATGTGGTGGATTGATAATTTATGGTTTAGATTTACCTAGATGGTAATTTAGGGATGATAGAAGTTATGTTGACACCTAGAGGTAGTTAAGTGAGTTTCCCCAATGGAAATACAATGTGTGATGAGCCTCTTGGTGAATTATTATAATTGGAATCATCTAGAACTCCTTCAATGCATGGAAGTGTCCCCTTGAATTGCATCAATTATATCATTCTTGGGCATTTTAAATGGGTTTTTATTGAGGTAAAAATGGTCTATAGTTCATATGATTCCAAATGCTAATTAATGATGTTCCAACACTTCTCTTATATTCTGAATTGTGGCATAGGTTCATCATCCCTAAATACTACACTGTTGTAATTTTATACTTCATGTACAAAGGGATTCCAACAAAAATCATCTATAATGATGCTTCTTCACATAGTGGAAGTGTTTCTAAAGGATCATGATGTTGGTCCAATGATTGTTGGTTGTACCATCTCTAAATATTTATCATTATTGACTGCATTATTTTATACTAGTACATATCACTAATTTATGTTGACCTATTTGGTGAATTTTCTAAGTCTTTATATAGATCATTTACCTTTTTATTTATATTACTAAACCCATGAAAAATAGATTATGGGGTCTTAAATTTTCTAAATTTGTTTTATCTTTATCAGATATTGAGTATACATGGAGTTTCCTAGTTCTCAACATGAAACCTATAGAACTATTTTTTTGATAGACCTGTAGATTTCTCATAAGTCCTAGACAAACTGTTATCTTTAGTGGGAATCCTTTTCTATGAAAATTGGGGTGTTCTATTTGTTTATGGAGAATGGGACCCAAGGTCAAGTATATTATGAAGTCATTTTATGGAGTTGGTATGTGAATTATTGGTGTTTTAATTAAATATAGAGTGAGAATATTTGAACGATGATCCTGCCCATATTTTTGTTTAGTTTCTCAACAATTTTCCTTCTAATTTTTTTCTTGAAATTATTAAGAGTGGTTTTTTTTATAAATTTAGTACATGGTACTCAACCAATGACTATTTGCTTTTAACATAAGACACCTACTATATTGAAAGAGTTAAAAACTCAGATGAACTATTTCTATATAAAATATTTATACACAATTATGTATCAAAGTGGGTGTATCATGTTCTCATTGTGATGAAAGATAGTTGAACAATACACATTTTTCATTACCAAAACATATTCATGTTACATAAAAGAACACTTATCAGTTACCTAAAAGTAATGATAAATTTAACCATTTAAAATGGGTGAATTTGTTATCAAATATTTATCATCAATATAGATATATCTAATTGAGTATTAAATAATATATCACTTATAATACATCATTTTCGAGTAGGTAAAACCATTTCTAGTATCTATTTATTGAATTTGTTCTAACCAATTCTCTTGTAATCTTAATGTCTATGATGAATATGATATTTCCCAAACATCTAGACTTATTTATGGTGGTATTTATGGATGATATTCTAGTTTACTCAAATATTGAGGATGAATATATGAATAATTTTATATAATCTATAGAAACATTCATAAAACATAGACTATGTATGAAGAATAAGAAATGTAGTTTATAGATTCGTTTTGTGAATTTATATGCGAACATGGTCTTGAATCATTTTATTTTAGTTGATTCTAAGAAGTTTAAATATTTTTTTACATAGGATAAAAAATTTAATGGGTTTTAGATAAATAGATTCTTGGGATTGGTGGGATATTACCATGTTTTCATCCATGATTTACTAAAGATGAATCCTATGATGACTGTTATATCTCTAAAAGGTGTGAAATTCATGTGGGGTGAGTAATAACATAGTAATATTTTATGATATTATATATTTTCACTTTTTCATTGGTGTTGAGTCTTCCAGAGGCTGAGTAGAGGTATATAATATTCTATAATGTATTAGGTTTGGGATTGGGTTGTGTCCTTATGTTGGGTAATCACGTGGTATCCCATGGGTGGAAATAACTTAGGATTTAGGAGAGGAATTATCCACCCCATTAAATCTAACTCACAGTTGTGATTCATGATCTTATGTGTTGGATACATTACCATTTTTGGGAGAGAATTACTAATATTTATGACTTGTAAATATTTAGTTATATACTATCTCAAAACTATTTTTGTACTCAATAGAGTTGTTGGTTGGATTACTTGCAGTCATTTGATTTCGACATTACCCACAACCCTCAAAAGAGGAATGCCATTACAGATGATTTGAGACGGAAACTGTAACATCCTAGGTAAATAAATAATATTAAATTCTAATTTTTATCAATATTTGTGAATAAAATGTTAATATTACTTTAAATGGAATGCTATGCTCGATGGTGTACCCAATACGCAACAACGAGTTTCTTTGAAATCTTACGTTGCACACTAATAATATCACAATATTATAATAGTTAACGCCAAGCCGTTGTAATAGAGGGAATGAACAGAAATAACTAAAAAATGATTACATATGTTTGTTAAATATTTTTACATTTATCCAATAAATTTTAGAGGCTTAAAATCCAAATGAATCCAATTTTAAGAATAAATACTCTAATATTTTTGAAAGATTGTTTTACCGCCTTTTGATGGCGATCCTTTTTTTAAATCTAAATTTTGACAATTTTATAAGCTCTATTTGTCAAAATAAACTTATTATTTATGATTGGGATATTGAAATTTACTTTGGTTAAATTTTTTGTATGTTTCTGACAATGTTCATTTTTTTTAATGAATAGTGAAAAATATTGCATTTTACATCAAAAATGCTTTTTCATCTAATTTAAATATATGGTTAGATTATATTTTTAATTGGTTTTAAAGTTTAATTAGAATATATTTTTACAATTTAATTCAATGGTGGTAATTAGAATTAATTTCACTTTGAAAATGGATATAAACAAGTGTCAAACTTTTCATAAATATTGCTTCAAAAAAACCCGCTATTTGTTTTTACAGCAGGAATTAACTATATGATTTATTAATGAAACTTCTATGTTTTTAATTTGGTAAAATCGAAATCATTTCTGAATTTAAAATATCAAATATAGCTTAGGGATAATTTTTGGTATTTTTCTAATAGTGTTTTTTTAATGAATAGTGAAAAATACAGTTTTTAATTCAAAACTGCCTTTTCATCCAATTTATTTATATATTTAGATTGTAATTTTAATTTTTTTTAAAGTATAATTGAATTATGTTTTTATCACTTAATACAATTTTGTTCATTGGAAGTAATTTCACTTTTCAATTGGATGTAAAAACAAGTCAATCTTTTGATAAATTTTACTTCTTAAAAACTCATCTTTTGTTTTGACAACGGGATTTAATTTTAAATTAATTACTACAATTTATGTGTTTTGAATTTTATAAAATGAATTACATATTTGGAATCATAAGTTCCAAATTATGTAATTAAGACTCTTTTGTTTTTGGACATTTTGAATAGTAATGACAGTAATTATCATTAATTATCGTGTTTAATTAGTAATCGGGTAATTAAGGGTAAGAAAATAATATCATAAAAATATAAAATGACCCCAACATGTGTCATAATTCTATTGGTGGTGTCCTGGACAACCATGCGATGCCTTTTTCCAACCTTGGGACCCCATGGAATCACTTTAGTGTGATAGTGACCTTTTATCATATTTTTTTTAAAGAAAGGAAAATGTAACCAAAGTATGTAACACCTAAGTAAAATAATTCTAATTTTGTCCAAATAAACTATATCTTAGACTATAAATATTCAATTTAAATCTAAACAAAGTTCCTACATCATAGTATTTTTTTTATAATTTTTAGACATTAAATAAATTAAATTATTTATGACACCATGATGATGCAGCAATTACCTCATTAATGAACGATTTAAATAAAATGAAAAGATAATGTAAAATCTAAGACTTAAACTTGGAAAAAGCCTATTTGATGAGTATATTTCGAACCCTTATCACCTTATACTTGAAATATATCAATGTGGGACCTTTAAAATCCGAAAACCATTTTATAATAAAGTAACTTTTCTTGACTTTCCATGAGTGCCCCTCCTCTCCTCTTATAAAAGTCCCCCACCTCTACCACCTTACCCACAACTCTCAAGTCATTGGCTCGGCCAAACCCTATCCATTTAATCTCTCCACATCCCTCTATTCATCATTGAAGCCTCACCTTTGGCAGAATGCTCTTCAAGAAACCCTTCTGGATCAAACCAAGAGGAGTTACCCGATTTAATGGTAATGTCTTCACTTGTGTTCTTTTGTTTTATTTTGCTTCTCCAAACCCTTAAACTCTTTTTATTCATTTATTTTGTAACTACACCAGTATATTAAATATACTATTTTGTTTTTATGTGAAGGATTAGAGCTACACTTACACACACCTTCATCTAATGGTTAAAGAACATACAGTTTCTGTGGATGGTGAATTACTGCCTCACGAAACGATGATTGTTCAATATTCTCTTAACACCTTTCATGGTGGACATTATTATGTCACTGTATTTTATATATGATATATATGGTATTTATTTTTCCTATATGCTTCTGTATTTTATATTTAAAACATTCCTTTATGCTTTTCATGTTGTGCAAATGCGATAATTTCATACGAGGAAGTGTGGACTACCGCCCCCTCAAGTGATGTGACTCGTTCACGAAATACATGGAATGTATAAAGAATGAAATTAATGAACTTATGTGACCTATATAACATATATATTATACTGTAATTATAATATATATATCTCTCAATTATTTTTAATTCCATTAATATGACAAAGAAATGAAAGTAGCGTTCATGCGTACGTACGGCCTACCGTCTCCATGAATGGTGCATTTCATTTATTTTTTATCTCCAAATGTTATGTAATAGTATAAAATGAATATTTACTGGACATATATGATATTTAAATCATTAATACTATTCTGGAGATGATGTACTTATAACTACATGGACAATTCTTTTCAAACAAGTTCATTTTTGACTCATTACCAACCATCGACAAAAACATCTGATATGAACTCACATAGTTAACTAATTATTATAACATTATAATATGTGATAGGAATTGAATAATAAACTTTAAATTAGGTCTTTAAGAAATTATAAATTGACCAAAGTTTATTATTCAGGAATATAAAGAAACGAACAAGACAAGTCGGACTTGAGGTAAGGGATCCGACCTCTCTCTTTCTTTTCAAGTACCCTCTTTTATGTCATTTCATTTATGTTCCATGTTCTTATGTTGGAGGATGTTATTTTATATTAAACATACTGTAATTTTTATTTTCAAATGATTAGATACCCCCTCTTACTCTAATCAATTCATTTTTAGAATTTTTAAGTGGCGCCGTTAGGCGTAAGGGATCCTACCTCTATCTTTTTTTTTAAGTACTCTTTTTTCTGTAACTTACTTTAATCTCCTATTTATTATGTTGAGGTATGTTATTTTATATTCCTATTGCTGTAAATTTTATTTTAATATGATGAGAAAACCTATTTGATCTCATCAATACATTTTTGGAGGTTTTATATGGCACTGTTAGGCTGCTGAATTTTCATAAGGGGATTTTCATCTCACTTTTTATTCCCATGAGATTCATGCTACAATGGCCACTATTTAGTTTTGTGTGGTGTATGTACTTCCCATTATCTTAATATTTGTGTAATACACTCTCATATATGGGTATTTACATCTTCATTGTATGACCCTTCATTCATGGGGTGTACATTTCGAAAGTTTCCCAAATCGATAAGGGAACCTTTCACACTCCTCTTTTAAAAAGACTTATTTTGTTATGTCTTTTAATTTGCATATTTTTATGTTGGGATATGTTCTTATATATCCTTACTGATGTAAATTTTATGTCCAAGTGATGAGATACAATTTTCTCTCTCATCAACTCATTTTATGAATTTTAAAGTGACGTCGTTAGGCTGTCAAATTCTTGCAAGGGATCTTCTTAACTCAATTTCAATTTTTTGGATTAAACTTGTACTCCTTGAACATGTCATGCTATGAATATGTGTGAATGACTCTGATTGTTTTACACTTAATATTCAATTATATTGGGTGTATTTATATTTTTCACACATAATTATGAGATTGATTTGTCCTTAATTTATGGATACCTTCTTTATAAGGGATTTCATATCATTTTACATTTCTATTGAGACATCATTGTTGTTATGAACCAATTCACTCTTATATGGTGTATATACTGTCCTTTGGAATATTATATCATGAATCCCTTTATTCTCATGATATTATAAATTTCTGATTAAATGTTATTCCTCAATTATTGTATTCAAGTGTCACTCATTTTGTTAAAAACCCTTTAACTAAAATATCATTTTAAATGTTTTAATGATTTATTCTTATAAATATTTCTCATTAATATCCATGTTTTCAAAATGGTTTTAAGGATTTAATTATGTGGATATTAATGGTTTGAAATGTTAAAATCTTCAAAGTGGTATGGGACACTTTGATTCAAAAATCTCTTTATTAAATGTTTTAAATGGTTGTGAAAATGGTTTTTAGAATGGATTCATTATTTCAATATCTTAAAATGTTATATTGTTATTGAAATATGGGAATGTTATCTTTCCTTTATTCTTAAGTTATGTGCTATGATTATGTTATGGTTCTTGGGCATTGTTTATGAAGATGGGTGGTTCTGTGATAAACTAAGGGCGGGTGAGCCCGATATAGCTCTCCAATGCATTGGGTAACGTGAAGGGATTAAACGTTAAGGTTTCTACGAAGATATTTAAGGAATATACTGTGATGGGTATTCCAAACGTAACCATAAGGGTTACTCCCTACATAAGAATGTTATGAATGCATCAAGTTACCTTTATGTCTTATGATTTCTATGAGTTATTCACAAATCTTATGATTTCATGAGGTATGTTAAATTGATTATGTTTTATGAGTAAAGTATGATTTCATTGATTCTTATGTATACATGGACTAATGTTTTCTTTCCATATTTTTATAACCCTTACTGAGCTTTTTATGCTCATCCCAAGTTTTTCTGAAATGTTTTTCACAGGACATAAAGTTGAATAGGGTCAAGGATGGGATCATGTAAATGTTAGGCTGTCTAAAACAGGAAACTAGACATGACTCTTTTGCTCAAGAGTTTTTATTTTGTGAAAAAAATGGAAGCTGAGTATATGTGACTACTTTGTAATCTTTGAGATGTAATAGTTATGTCCTAATTCTCTAAAACTCTAAACCTAAAAAGATCTTCAATGTGAATTATTAATTTAATTCAATAATAAGTAATGTTTAAGGTTAGGTCCTTATAGTTGGTATCATAGGTCGGTTTAGATAACTTTAGAGGTTAGGTTATTCTCTAAGCATAAGTGACATTACCATAATGGTTAGGATTTCAGAAAGAGTCATAGTTTTTAGATAAAGTGAATGAGTAAGTATATCTTAGTGTTTATCTTCCTCATTAGTACATGATGATTTTGTTGATATACTCACACTGACATTTTTGGTTTTAGTAAATGGATGGATCTAGCAGGCACCAAAGTGACAATGGATTTGAAGGAATCTTTGGTGGTTCTCTAATTAAGAGACTGGATGAAATGGGGGATTCAATGAGAAATCTCGTGGTTATTCTAAACCAACTATCAGGAGTCATGATCAACCACTTGAACCTTGGCGAGTTCTCTAATGCATCATGTACGAGATGACCAAATCGATATGGAAGTTCAGGTAATAATTATAAAGGTAACCATTAGGTTTTATATGGTCCTTACTTTTGAGGTAATTATGGGTTATTATATGTTATGATGGAAAATGGAAGGCATGAGATAAACTTGAGGTTAAATTATGTTATGGTTATTTTTTGAAGATTTTTTTGCCTTTTGGGGAATGTTATAAGAGTCATGTAGTTTTGGAAAAAGGACAACACGTAGACCGTGTGAAAACCTATTGCGTCAGACGAAGCTGCGGGAATCGAACCCACAACCAAAGTGTGACTGGTATTTATTGCCTACCACTGGACTACATGAAGTCGCTAGTTAGTTTGACTAATTCTTTTTAGTTAGATGATCTTATGAATCAAGAATAAGTTTATTTTGGGTTATCTATGGAAATTATTAACCTATCATGGAGGATATGTGATTAGGTTAATTACTTTTCAGTATGAGACTTTAAGAGTAACTGATGTTATTTGAAGATAAATGTTAAGGTTTATCTTGGAAGACTATGTGATTAAATCCTTCAAATATTCGGGTTTCAATCTTAGTTTGGTTTACTTTGAATAATTTTATGGACAATTTTTTTATTGAATGGTCTTTGTTGAACTTTGGGTATTGTTTGACAAATTTTGGAGATTAAGAATAGATTTGTTTTTTAAAAAAGGATTATCCTTTTTGGGTATTATCTGATCTTGTACTAACCTTTTTGGTTTTGGTTTTGGTTAAGGTATAAAGACACGGGAAGTATATAGTTCTCTTTTTTGGATTAGGTGATTCTCGAGAAGTTGATTATAGTACTCTTAATGTGAATAAGTCTTCCTAAATACTCATCATTTGGAGAAAGTATGAGTTTGTGTAAGAAATATAGTAAAAGTTGAAAGTCAACATGACAAGTAAGTATGTTCCTTATGATTTAGTTAATCTCAAAAAAAAATTCCTCAATGAAAATTAACTTAAAACAAAAATGTTTTCCGTTAACTTTTCCTATTGGGGAATCAAATACCGTTTAACCCATCACCAGTTTGTGATTTTTTGGTGGTTAACTTTCTCCTAAACATGTTTTCAATCACTCTCCCTCAGAACATGACCCTTTGTTTTTTCTTCCATATCCATATATTCCTACCTGGAATCCTATTATGGGTTAACTCGGGTGACCTTTGTACTTCTCTCCCTTTCTTTTAATGTGATAGTTTTACTAACTCTTGTTCTGATGTGGGACTTTCAATGAAGTTTCCAAGCCCAATTTTGAAATTGTGAGGACGCAATTCCCAAAAGGGGGAAGGATGTAACATCCCAGGTAAATAAATAATATTACATTCTAATGTTTATCAATATTTGTAAACAAAATGTTAATATTACTTTAAATGGAATGCTATGCTCGATGGCGTACCTAATACGCAACAACGAGTTTCTTTCAAATCTTACGTTGCACACTAATAATATAACAATATTATAATAGTTAAAACCTAGCCATAGTAATGGTGGGAATGAACAGAAATAACTAAAAAATGATTACATATGTTTGTTAAATATTTTTACATTTATCCAATAAATGTTAGAGGCTTAAAATCCAAATGAATCCAATTTTAAGAATAAATACTCTAATATTTTTAAAAGATTGTTTTACAGCCTTTTGATGGAGATCCTTTTTTTTTAATATAACTTTTGACACTTTTATAAGCTATATTTGTCAAAATAAACTTATTCTTTATGATTGGGATATTGAAATTTACTTTGGTTAAATTTTTGGTATGTTTCTGACAATGTTCATTTTTTTTAATGAATAGTGAAAAATATTGTATTTTACATCAAAACTACTTTTTCATCTAATTTAAATATATGGTTAGATTATATTTTTAATTTTTTTAAATTTTAATTAGAATATATTTTTACAATTTAATTAAATTGTGGTAATTAGAATTAATTTCACTTTGAAAATGGACATAAACAGGTGCCAAAATTTTCATAAATATTGCTTCCAAAAAAAACCCGCTATTTGTTTTGACAGCGAGAATTAACTATATGATTTATTAATGAAACTTTTATGTTTTTAATTTGGTAAAATGGACATAATTTCTGAACTTGAAATATCAAATATATCTTAGGGTTAATTTTTGGTATTTTTCTGATAATGTTTTTTTAATGAATAGTGAAAAATACAGTTTTTAATTCAAAACTGCCTTTTCATCCAATTTATTTATATATTTAGATTGTCATTTTATTTGTTTTTAAATTATAATTGAATTAATTTTTTATCAATTAATACAATTTTGTTCATTGTAAGTAATTTCACTTTTCAATTGGATGTAAAAACAAGTCAATCTTTTGATAAATTTAACTTCTTAAAAAATCGTCTTTTATTTTGACAACGAGATTTACTTTTAAATTAATTACTACTATTTATGTGTTTTGAATTTGATAAAATGGATTCCATATTTTTAATTAGACGGTCCAAATTATGTAATTAAGATGCTTTTGTTTTTGGAGATTATTAATAGTAACAACGGTAATTATCTTTAATTATCGTGTTTAATTAGTAATCGGGTAATTAAGGGTAAGAAAATAATATCATAAAAATATAAAATGACCCCAAAATGTGTCATAATTCTATTTTTGGTGTCATGGACGACCATAGGATTCCTTGTTCCAACATTGGGACCCCATGGAATCACTTTAGTGTGATAGTGACCTTTTATCATATTTTTTTAAAGAAAGGAAAATGTAACCAAAGTATGTAACACCTAAGTAAAATAATTTTAATTTTGTATACAGAAACGATATCTTAAAATATAAATATTAATTGGAAATATAAAAATATTTCCTATATCATAGTATTTTTTTATAATTTTTAGACATTAAATAAATTAAATTATTTATGACACCATAATGATGCAGCAATTACCTCATTAATGAACGATTTAAATAAAATGAAAAGATAATGTAAAATCTAAGACTTACACTTGGAAAAAGAATATTGTATGAGTATATTTCGAACCCTTATCACCTTATCCTTGAAATATATCAATGTGGGACCTTTAAAATCCGAAAATCATTTTATAATAAAGTAACTTTTCTTGACTTTCCATGAGTGCCCCTCATCTCCTCATATAAAAAGCCCCCACCTCTACCACCTTACCCACACCTATCAAGCCTTTGGATCGGCCAAACCCTGTCCATTTCATCTCTCCAAATCCCTCTATTCATCATTGAAGCCTCACCTTTGGCAGAATGCGCTTCAAGAAACCCTTTTGGTTCAAACCAAGAGGAGTTACCCGATTTAAAGGTAATATCTTCACTTGTGTTCTTTTGTTTTATTTTGATTCTCCAAACCCCTAAACTCTTTTTATTAATTTATTTTGTAACAAAACCAGTATCTTAAATATACTAGGATGTTTTTATGTGAAGTATTCTAGCTACACTTACACACACCTTAATCTAATGGTTAAAGACCATATTGTTTCAGTGGATGGCGAATTACTGCCTCATGAAACGATGATTGTTCAATATTCTCTTAACACCTTTCATGGTGGCCATTATGATGTCACTATATTTTATATATGATATATATGGTATTTATGTTTCCTATATGCTTCGGTATTTTATATTTAAATCATGCCTTTATTCTTTGCATGTTGTGCAAATGAGATAATTTCATACGAGGAAGTGTGGACTACCGCCCCCTCAAGTGATGTGACTCGTTCATACAATACATGGAATGTATAAAGAATGAAATTAATGAACTTATGTGACCTATATAACATATATATTATACTGTAATTATAATATATATATATCTCAATTATTTTTAATTCTATTAATATGATAAAGAAATGAAAGTAGCGTTCATGCGTACGTACGGCCTACCATATCCATGAACGGTGCATTTCTTTTCTTTTTATCTCCAAATATTATGGAATAGTATAAAATGAATATGTACTAGAAATGTATAATATTTAAATCATTAATACTATTCTGTAGATGATTTACTTATAACTACATGGACAATTCATTTCAAACAGGTTCATTTTTGACTCATGTACCAAACATCGACAAAAACATCTGATATGAACTCACATAATTAACTAATTATTATAAAGTTATAATATGTGATATGAATTGAATAATAAACTTTAAAGGAGGTCCTTAATAAATTATAAATTTACCAAAGTTTATTATTCAGGAATATAAAGAAACAAACAAGACAAGTCGGACTTGAGGTAAGAGATCTGGCCTCTCTCTTTCTTTTCAAGTACCCTCTTTTATGTCATTTCATTTATGCTCAATGTTCTTATGTTGTAGGACGTTATTTTATTTAACCATACTGTAGTTTGTATTTTTAAATGATGAAATACCCCCTCTTACTCTCATCAATTTATTTTTTGAATTTTTAAGTGGCGTTGTTAGGCTGTCGAATTTTCGTAAGGGATCCTACCTCTATCTTTCTTTTTAAGTACTCTTTTTTATGTAACTTACCTTAAGCTCCTATTTATTATGTTGAGTGATGTTCTTTTATATTACTCTTGCTATAAATTTTATTTTAATATGATGAGATACCCTATTTGATCTCATCAATACATTTTTGGAAGTTTTATGTGGTGTCGTTAGGCTGCTGAATTTTCATAAGAGGATTTTCATCTCACTTTTTATTCCCGTGAGATTCATGCTACAATGGCCACTATTTCGTTTTCTGTGGTATATTTACTGCCCATTATCTTACTATTTATGTAATACACTCTCATTTATGGGTATTTACATCTTCATTTTATGGCCCTTCTTTCATGGGGTGTACGTTTTGAAAGTTTCCCAAATCGGTAAGGGAACATTTCACACTCCTCTTTTAAAAAGACTTATTTTGTTATGTCTTTTAATTTGAATATTTTTATGTTGGGATATGTTCTTCTATATCCTTATTGATTTAAATTTAATGTCCAAGTGATGATATACCATTTTCTCTCTCATCAACTCGTTTTATGAATTTTAAAGTGACGTCGTTAGGCTGTCGAATTCTTGCAAGGGATCTTCTTAACTCAATTTAAATCCTTTGGGTTAAACTTGTTCTCCTTGAACATGTCTTGCTATGAATATGTGTGAATTACTCTGATTGTTTTACACTTAATATCCACTTATATTGGGTGTATTTATATTTTTCACACATAATTATGAGATTGATTTGTCCTTAATTTAAGGATACCTTCTTTATAAGGGATTTCATCTCATTTTACATTTCTATTGAGACATCATTGTTGTTATGCACCAATTCACTCTTATATGGTGTATATACTATCCTTTGGAATATTATATCATGAATCCCTTTATTATCATGATATTATAAAGTTCTGATTAAATGTTATTCCTCAATTATTGTATTCAAGTGTCTCTCATTTTGTTAAAAACCCTTTAACTAAAATATCATTTTAAATGTTTTAATGATTTATTCTTATAAATATTTCTCATTAATATCCATTTTTTCATAATGGTTTTAAGGATTTACTTATGTGGATATCAATGGATTGAAATGTTAAAAGCTTCAAAGTGGTATGGGACACTTTTATTCAAAACTCTCTTTATTAAATGTTTTAAATGGTTGTGAAAATGGTTTTTAGAATGGATTCATTATTTCAATATCTTAAAATGTTATATTGTTATTGCAATGTGGGAATGTTATCTTTCCTTTATTCTTAAGTTATGTGCTATGATTATGTTATGGTTCTTGGGCATTGTTTATGAAGACGGGTGGTTCCGTGATAAACTAAGGGCGGGTGAGCCTGATATAGCTCTCCAATGCATTGGGTAACGTGAAGGGGTTAAATGTTAAGGTTTCTCTGAAGAGATTTAGGGAATATATTGTAATGGGTATTCCAAACATAACCATGAGGGTTACTCCCTATGTAAGAATGTTATGAATGCATCAAGTTACCTTTATGTCTTATTATTTCTATGAGTTATTCATAAATATTATGATTTCATGAGGTATGTTAAATTGCTTATGTTTTATGAGTAAAGTATGATTTCATATATTATTATGTATACATGGACTAATGTTTTCTTTCCATATTTTTATAGCCCTTATTGAGCTTTTTATTCTCATCCCGAGTTTTTTTGAAATGTTTTTTATAGGACATAAAGTTGAATAGGGTCAAGTATGGGATCATGGAAATATCAGGCTATCTAAAACAAGGAACTAGACATGACTCTTTTGTTCAAGAGTTTTTATTTTTCGAAAAAAATAGAAGCTGAGTAGATGTGACTACTTTGTAATCTTTGAGATGTAATAGTTATGTCCTAATTATCTAAAACTCTAAACCTGAAAATATCCTCAATGTGAATTATTATTTTAATTAAATAATAATTAATGTTTAAGTTCGGGTCCTTATAGAAACATCCAACCCAAGATATGAAATATTAATCATATGTGCAGAGTAAGATGGCCCTATTATCATAGATTAATGTGGGAGTTTAGGGTATCATGTATGAGGTTTTTTTAGAAAGTGTCTAGTGGAAATATACTATTTTTGAGATTATACTTTTGGACTAGTAGTTTGGTAATTAATGTTTTGTCAGTATTGACTCTCTTTATTGTGGGGAAACCATTGGTGAGTGTTTATTCTTGAAAAAGGTTATCCTATGGTTTTTTAATAGGTATGGTGTGCCTTTTTTGTGAGAAAGTTAGTGACGGGTTACTGTCATAGTACCCAATTGGCAGTGCAATCAAATACCATAAAGATGTTGTATGATATCGAAAATTTACTCTGGTTTCCATGTATCATATGGTACATCTCCTAATTTGTCTCTTGTTATTATACCTACCAAAATGTATAATATGAGAACCAAATAACTTTGGGTAAGCACTATGCACTTCTAGTTCCAACATGGATGTGGGCTGAGATTTCAAAATACTATGTGGTTTGGTTTCCACATACCCATCATGGGAGGAATGAAATATTGGTTGTGATCAATCAGATAACCAAATCAGCTCACATTATACACATTCAATGTATAACTAACATTGTAGACATAAATGTCTCTACATTCAGGATATTATCAAATTTCATGGAGTCCCACCAATTATATTCTCCGATAGGGCTCTCCATTTTAATTATCATTTTTGGTAAGTCCACCGTGAGGCCATTGGATCCTAGGTACATTGGATCATGACAAATTATCCACAAATGGATGGATAGAAATAATGATCTATACAAATTCTAGAGTATATTCTATGTGATTACGTTCTTGGATTTGATAGATTTTGGGAATATCATCCTGGGATTGCAGTGTTTTCCTACAGTAATAGTTACCAATCCACTATCAAAATCGATATTTGGATGACTTTTATGGAAGAGATTCTAAATCATCATTATGTTGTTTGTATAATGTTAAAGTATCGTCTGTTGTATTGAGTTTTTCCTAAGATAAAATGTTTAGGATTCAATGAATTATTCATATAATGTTGATGGAATAATACTATTATAAACATATCGGCCCCAAAATGAGTGCATGGGAAAAATACACAATGAGAATCCAATGAAAAAAAGGGGATACTTTGCAATGTACCATCGCAAAGCTCCTCAGTACCTCAACCAGCGCAATTCTGAGGCCCCCTCTGTTATAATCGCAGAGGAAAAAGGAGGAGGGATCTACGATTAAGATGCAATTGACGAAAGACTTCACATCATGGAGGGAACAAGATCACACCCGCAATTCCTTGGAAATTGATGGATGCCTATACAAGAACCGTAGAGGGAACAAAGCAAGACTCTACACTATGGATGGGATGGAAGTAGAATTCACTGTTATGATGAACTTGACACAATCTGCCTCAAAATGGCAATGCTCAAGAAAAATGTCAGCGCATTATTAGAGCTTCGTGCTACCTCTCACCTATAAATGCCATGCATCCCCATGACCCAATGGATGGATACCCTGATTTTTCACCTTCTCAACTCTAATATTGTTAAGTGTCTTTATCTCTACAAAACATTGAGAAAATGAGCACTTCATTGTATTTGATCATTGTTAAATACCTATGCCTTGGCTCATATGTGACCCCTCTTCAAGCAAGGATGACCTTTGTTAAGCCCACAAGCCATGATGAAGGAAGGAGATCTCTATAGGAACTCATGTCTTCACAAAGAACTCACTATCTGTGAAGTACCTTCCATGCACATGTAGACCCCAGGCTAAGGTAGGATCACTGTGCTTCACGAAGTACATTGCATCGTAATGTCGCGCTTTATAAGGCACCCATGCTCCATGAAGTCCTACTTCGTGAAAGCACTTTTACATTGAGAAGTAATCTTTATAAGTATCTATACCCCATGTCTATGCTCGACCACTCATCTTCATGAAGCATACCCCTTTGCGGAGTCCCTCCACTTTGTGGAGCATTAGAGCTTCACAAGGTCTATTCATGTGAACCCATTTTCTTCATAAACCCTTCTTATGTATGGCCCTCTAGGTTTGTTTAAAGTGATTTCAATGTCAATTGGGTGGTGCTTCATATTGTGTTTCCTTGCATCATTCTTCGTCGCATAGGCATGCTAATGTCTATTGCTTCTTCGCATATCCATGCTTATGTGATCTCCTCAATGGATCACTCCACAACCCTGTCTCCACATGGAATTGTGGGTGCCTTCTTTTCAGCAAGGGTTAAAGTGAAATAGTTATGTATGTCCTAGGGTTAGGGAGTGAATCCACATCATCTGAGTAGCAGGACATTAAACTACCAAGCATCATCCTCCTCATAACATGATGTTTAAATATAGCCTTTCCCCAAGCAATATACAAGGGGCTCCACACATTGAAAATTTTCTATGCCCACTAATCTCCACAAGAGTGAGATATTCCTCATATAGAATGAGATCCTCCTTGCATGGAACAGCATTTTTCCATGGGAGAGGGAAACCATCTTTGTGTAAGATCATAACATTTCATGCATGATAGAGAATACTTACTCTTCCACTCTTATTCCATGCACAAAGACCATAGTAAAGACTTGCACAAGGACCTTTGTTACCCCATCCCTCTCTATTTGGTATTTATCTCCATCGGGCCTCCATACTAGAGTAAGCCTTAATCTCCATCCACATGGTCCGTAAACCAAGTGTAAGTGTAACAACCCAAACTTTTGTTTCTAAAAATTCCTCTTTATCTAATTAAATTTCTTATTATAGTTATATAAAATGTGAACTTCATTGGTTTTATGTTTCTGTTTTTTAAAATACCATTATTAACTGTGAATGTTTCTAATATAGCCGTTGAAGAGTGATCGCATGATTAGTATAAATATAGGGCTTTAACGAATCCAATTTACTCAGAAAAAGGATGTGATGGCCTCATCCAGTTGACTTGCCTTGTAGGAATCCCATTTTTCAGAGCTCGGAAATGAGGTGGCATCATTGGGCTTCTCTCTTAACCATGCCTAAGTCGAGCTTGAACACATTAAGCTTGAGCAGAACCAACTACGAGAGAAGTGGAAGTTAATAGAGATTACCACCTGAGTGATGTTATCTGAGCCACCCCAAGAGTCTGTCACCATAGCACACCATGCCCATAGGTCTTATTCGAGTTTTATAAGGGGTTATGTAACAAGGCACTATCACTATGACAATATACATTATTTTTGTATAAATAATGTTCATTCATTTTATTATTGTTACTTTATAAGTATTTTTTAAATCACAAATAATATTTTTAGTTAATATTCAACTAAGAAATCTATTATAATGAATTAATGGATTTTTTAATTAAATAATATTTTAATAAAATATTATTACTAAATTACTATTTACTCAATAAAAATGATCATATAATTTTATGAATGCAATTGTAATTTTTATTAAGGTTTGGAAACAGTTTTTGTCAAAACCCTTGGATTTTTAGTAAAGTTCTATTTTTATTTTAAATGTAAAAATTAAGATATTTATAAAATTATTTAGAGAAAATGAATATTATTTTTGGAATCAGGACTTAAAAATCATCCAACGGTGAATTTTTTATAATTTTATGAGACAATCGAATTTTTGGGTAAAAATTAAATACTGTTTAAATATATAATGTTTTTTATGACATCATAATGAACAAATAGTGAGGTAATAAAATACAATAAACATTATTTTTGGAAAATATATGTTTTATCATTAAAATAATGTGATTTTGTATTTTTTTATTTATTTTAGAAAGCATTTCGGGATCCTCCAAGACTTATAAAATATTTTGTCTTATTAAATTGTTTTTCGTATGAGTGTGACCCACCCCCACATAAGAAACCCTATATTTTAAAAATTTATTCCATAGGACTTGTAAAATATTTTTTCCCAATCCCTTTTGGCAAAAATCATTTGCAAAAACCATGGGCTGGTTTGTGGTGTTTATTAGGTTAATGTGAGGTGTCCCAAACCTAAATAATAAAGAATTCCCTCTCCTTTCCTATATAAACTCACCCATTCTCCCACATCCTCTTCACTCAAAGCCTTTGTATTTCGACCAACCTAATCCCTCTATTCTCTAGAGTCCTCCCAAGGTGCCTCAATCTCCCATGAAGCCTCTCTCTAGCCTCTCCCAAGCCTTCAGGATCACACTTCCAAGTAAGGGATTTCTTCCTTTCTCATTTTTGAATAAATTTCTTTAAGTTGTTATGCCCTTTTGTTTTCAATTAAAAATGTTGGAGTATAATTTCTAACCTCCACCATATTTTACTATTAATGTTTATATGAAGGTATACCTTTTCTCTCTCATCAAATGATCCCATGTACACCCGTTACAATGCCGAAATTCCGTGAGGGATTTCTCTCTCTTCTTTTACATCCAAGTAATTATTTTGTATTATGCATCTAAATTTCATTATGTTTTTTGGGAAATGTATCTATATGACCCCTTACATTCCATTTCATGTACATATGTTGAGACACCTTTTCTATCTCATCATCAATTTTCATGAATCCTTATGTCACACCGTTATGCTGCCGAAATTGCACCGCGTTTTTTCAAACCAAGATCATTATGTAGTGAATACCATACCCATGTATCTATCAAAGGTATTCACCTTTATGCATATATACCTATTAAATATTAGTTTAATGTATTTATTCCACATTACTTAATCATGGAATAACATGTGATTTTGATTGATTCCATGTAATATGATCCATGTGCCACACTTATGCATGAAATGAAATGTTTAATAAGGGTGCACCCTGATAGCGCTCCAATGCATTGGGTAATGTATAGTATCATGATACGTCATGTGCAATGGGTTTTGACTCATTATAATTCAATTTCAATGAGGTTTTACTTGTGCTTCATGTGCAATGAGGGTTTACTCATGCTCCATGTGAAATTAGCCTTGGCTCATGCTAATTCCATGTTAAGTGTTCTTGCCACATTTCCATGTTATGATTATTATGCATTATCATTCTTTTATGTTAATGTTTCTCTTGTGCTCCATTTATATACCTATATTCTAACTTGTATTTTATTCCACATATTATTACATTTTTATTCCTTTACTGGGCTTTATAGCTCATCCTTTTCTTATGCATGTCCTCAGGTTATCCCATGCAATGCTAAGTACGAGGGAATTAGTGGTCATGTAAAGGATGATTTCAATAAAGATGTTGTGTGTTTTATGTTCTAAGATGTTATGTAATGTTCCTAATCCCCAAAGAAACTAGACCTCTATATCATCTATGTCGTATCAAGTGAATATTTTTTGTAATAAATCTGGTTTAAGTGTGTAAAAAAAGAAGGGTTGTTAAAGTTGGTATCAGAGGATAGGTTTAGTTATTTTTGGGATTAGGATTAGAAAACCCTATTAAAGACTTAGATACAATAATAAGTATAATAAAAACATCCCTAAGTATTGGTGAGTATTTTTTAAGTATTTTATCAAGAAAATACATCCCTGTTTGAATACGAGTAGGTAGAGGCGGCTCTGGCACAGATGTATCCTAGGGGTAAAACCCGAAAATACCGTTTTGAGCTAGACTCAAATGGTAACTAGTGAATGATAATGGGCCTTTCTGTACTCTTGGATAAGAAACTTCTGGGGGATATGCTTTGGTAAATTCTCAAGATTAGTATGAAACCTTATCAAGGGAATTAAAATAAAATGTCCCTGTGAATATATGTTAGAATGTAGATCATGAATATCATAGATTGAAGCCTATGGAATCATAAGTTAAGGAAATAAAAGTTATTTATAAGTCTTTAGTTTTGTACTTGGATTACCCTTTATGTGTTACCCCTAGAAGTCCTTTTATTCCAGCCAATGTCCAGTAATAGAAGGACTCGGGCTAACAACCGATGTGATGATCAATGTGATGATTGTGCAAATAAGATGCCCAATCCGATGGGAGCGGGAATCACAAGATTTTTCATGATTCTCTCTCAGTTAACTCAAGTTTTGAATAGAAACATGGGTCAAGAGGAACATTCAACCCCCCTAAGAAAGAACAAGTCGATATCGAGAGATTCATGAGACAAAGGAATCCTACTTTTAATGGATCGTCTGATCCCTCAATCGCCAAACAATGGATCAACTCCATTGAAAAGATATTATCCATCCATCAATGCTCCGAACAAGAGAAGGTTATACTGGATTCTTATAATATGGAATGTTAAGCCTATCAATGGTGGACGTTGATAAAAAATATGAAGCCTGAGGAAGAGATCGAGGCATTGGAATGGAAGGATTTCTAGAAGATTTTTTTTGATAAATATTTTCCACACACCCTACTACTTAAGATGGAAAGAGACTTCCTTGTCATTAAGAAAAAAGATGATGAATCTACTAGAGAATACAAGGAAAACATTACAAGGCTTGCACTATACACCTCCAGTTTTGACATTACCCCTGAATTCAAGGTTGAATGCTTCTTTGGTGGGATAAAACCTATCCTATGGAAAGCGCTGGAGATCCATGACTTCGACAGCTATGAGGGAATTGTCTGATGTTCCATCAAGGTAGAAATGGAGATTGAAGAATCTCAGGGGTATCATGGGGATAACAAGCATAAGGTGGACTTCAATGCTGGTGGTCTGATGGATAAATCCAACAGTTCTATGAAGATCCAGCACCCCACTTTCTAAAGGTTCTGAAAAGAAGCACCCTAGAAATTCCTTGAAGAGGATGTGGAACTGCTTTAGGTGTGAAAGTGAAGGGAACCTCACTATTAATGGCCGATAAGAAAAACATGTCGCTGAAACAAAGGATTGGAATGCTCCATTCGAACCTCAACTTGTTGTTCATTGCTACAACTACAAAGAACAAGGGCATCTTGCAAATCAGTGCCCTCTGCTAAGGATTTTTGGAGGCAACTAACAACCTCCAAGGCACCAAGGGAGAGCTTTTTCCATCACTACTACCGAAGTGAACCCCGACAACGAAGTGGTGACAGGTAATCTTGTTATTCATTCAATAATAGAGAGTGTGCTTTTTGATTCAGGTTATATGAATTATTTTATATCCCAAAAGTTTTTTAGAACAATACCAGCACCACCATGAATCATGGAAGTAATGGTGTCGATGAGTACAAAAAATGGGGCAATCATTGCATCCCATGAATATAAATACTCCCCTGTCATAATCTTTGGATTGAATTTCCCGGTGAACCTCCTCATGCTTTATCTGGTGGAATTTGATTCAATTCTTGTCATGGGTTGGATTTCCTTATATAGATCAAAAATAAATTGTTGTGAGAGGGATATCACTCTCCATGTGGAGAATCGACCCCCCGATTCTATACAAGTGCAAGGAGGAAGATGAATCTTATTTAGATCCATCATCTCAAGTGTGGATATTACTGCCCTAAGAGCATGCATATCTGGCTTAGATGATTGAGTCTAAGGAGGCAACCATCCTTGAAGACATGCCTATTATTAGGGAATTTGCAGAAGTGTTTCCCATGGAATTGTCTAGTCTTTCTTCTAGAAGGGATGTTGAATTCTCAATTGATCTTATACCTAGGTCATTTCCATTATCCAAGACTCCATATAGAATGATTGTTGTGGAGCTTGAGGAGATGAAGAAACAACTATATGAGAATCTGGTTAAAGGGTATATACGCCCAAGTGCTTCGCCATGGGGTGCACCAGTCCTCTTTGTCAAGAAGAAGGATGGGTCAATGAACATTTTCATCAATTATCGTGAGCTTAAAAATATCATGATAAAGAACATGTATCCTATCCCATGAATTGATGACTTGATCAATCAGCTGTGTGGAGCAGAATACTTCTCCAAGGTGTATTTGCGGTCGAGATATTATCAATTAAGGGTGAAGAAGGAAGATATCCCCAAGACTGCTTTTCGTACAAGATATAATCACTATGAATTCATAGTAATTACTTTCGGACTCACTAATGCTCTAGAAATATTCATGTACATGATGAATGGAGTCTTTAGAAATTACCATGACAAATTTGTGGTAGTCTTTATAGATGATATTCTAATACACTACAAAACCATGGAGGATCATGAGGAGAATCTAAGAACTGTACTAGAGACCTTGCAGAAGAAGAATCTCTATGAAAATTATAACAAGTGTGAGTTATGGTTGAAGGATGTATCATTCTTGGGACATATCATCACAACCAATGGGATATATATGGATCCCTTCAAAATAGATGCAATTGAGGGATGGTTGAGGCCAATATCAATAACAGATATCCATAGCTTCTTGGAGTTAACTAGATAGTATCGATGATTTTTGATAAATTTCGAGTGATTGTCCAACCCTCTTACCAAGCTAACTAGGAAGGGTGTAAAGTTTTCTTAGAGTGATGAATGTGAAGAAAGCATCAAGGAGTTAAAAAAGAGGCTTATCACAATGCCCATTCCCACTTTACCCACAAGTGGAGAACTTATTGTGGTATTCAGTGATGCTTTGAAGAAGGGAATGGGCTGTGTGTTGATGAAAAATGAATGCCATTACCTATTCTTCAAGGCAATTGAATGTTTATGAGCAGAATTATCCAACACATGATTTGGAGTTGGCTGTGGTGATCTTCGCTTTAAATATATGGCGCCATTATCTCTTTGGGGATAAGTGTGAAATATATATGGACCAAAAAATCCTCAAGTATATATTCACATAGAAAGAGTTGAACATGCACCAATGAAGATGGTTATAGCTGATCAAAGACTATAACTGCACAATGCATTACAACCCTGGGAAAGTGAACAAGGTGGAAAATTCTCTAAGTAGAAAGGACCCCGAAATTCTATCATTGATGAGAATTGAGAACGACCCAATCTTCTTAAATTTGATGAAGATGGACATGGGAATCATAAAGAAGAGAATATCATCAATCTGTTCACAAATGATTACTCAACCGTCTCTTCTGGAAAGGTTAAAGGATTCTAAAAGGATGATGTGGGAATTTATAAGAGAGTGGAAGCTATCAGAAAAGGAAAATCCTTCGAGTTAAATGTTAATGAAGAGGTAATTGTAATATTTGGGAATAGACTATGTGTTCTATCTAGTCCGGAGCTGAAGAAGGAACTTTTGAATGATGCGCATAGTTAAAATTTCTCTATTCAGCTATGAAAAACAAATATGTATCAATATCTCCAAGATCATTATTGGTGGGATAATATGAAGAAGAAGATCGTTCAGAATACATCAATGTTCTTGGTGTGTCCACAAGTGAAGGCAGAGTGGCAGAAGTTTAAGGGGATGATGCAACCATTTCCCATACCAGCATGGAAATGGGAGAAAATGACCATGGACTTTGTCACCGGACATCCGAATACATCCAAAGGCAACAATGCAATCTGGGTTGTTATGGATCATCTTACAAAGTCAGCACACTTCATTTCAATTCGAGAGGATTTCTCATTGGATGAGCTGAAAGAGATATATACCAAGGAAGTGTTAAGGCTTCATGGAGTACCAATATCTATTATATCCGACCGAGATCTAAGATTAACCTCTATGTTTTAGAAGAATCTTCAACATGCTCTAGACACTGATCTGAACTTCAGTACAGCTTATCATCCTCAAACTGATGGCCAATCCCAGTGTACTATCCAAACACTTGAATACATGTTGAGAGCATGTTCTATGGACTTCAAAGGAGTGTGGGACCAACATCTTCCTCTGGTTGAATTATCCTATAATAATATATTCAACTCGATCATACAAATGGTACCTTATGAAGCTCTGTACGGGAAGAGGTGTAGAACACTGACATGTTGGGATGCATTCAGTGAGCGTAAGATACTAGGACCACAAATGGTTGAATAAATGGTGGAGAAGGTGAAAACCATTCAGTAGCATATCAAGGCAGCCTAGAGCCAACAGAAGAGTCATGCAGATAACCGTCGATGAGACCTTGAGTTTAAAGTTGGAGACATGGTATTTTTACACATATCTCTATGAAATAAGTTCATGAGGTTTGGATAGAAAGGGATGTTAAGTACTAGGTACATTGGCCCCTTAGTGATTCTTGATTGTGTTGGGCATGTGGCCTATCGGCTAGAACATCCACATACCATGGGAAGATTACATGATTTCATTCATGTATCCCTCTTAAGGAAGCACATACTGGACCATTCACATGTACTCTCTTCAGAGGTAGTACAACTAGAGGATGATCTTTCTTGCAAGGAGCAACCATTGAAGATCTTAGATTATAGAGAAAAAGTTCTACGAAATAAGACAATGCCCCTCGTCAATGTATTGTGGTCAAACAAAAATTTTTAAGAAGCAAAATGGGAATCGGAGGAAGTGATGAAGAAAAGTCACCCACTTCTATTTTAGTGTGGGAAAAGGAAATTTCTAGGGCGAAATTTCTTAAGGGGGAAGATTGCAACGACCCAAACATTCATTAATGAAAATTACTCTTGATATAATTAAATTTCTTATTATGGTTATATAAAATGTGAACATAATTGGTTTTATGTTTCTAAATTTTAAAACACCGTTATGAATTGTGATTGTTTCTAATATAGCCTTTGAATAGTGATCACATGATTATTATAAATATATGGCTTTAATAAATCCAATTTACTCACATAAAGGAAGCAATGTCCGCATCCAGTAGACTTGCCTCTAAGAAGCCCATTTGTTGGAGATCGTAAAGGAGGTGGAATCATTGGGATTCACTCTTGACCAAGAATAAGACGGGATTGAACACGTTAAGCTTGAGCGGAACTAACTATGGGAGACTTGCAAGTTAATAGAGATTACAACCCGAGCGATGTTATTTGATCCACCCCAAGAGTCTGTCACCATCGCTCACCATACCCTTCAGTCTTATGTGTGTGTTATAAGGGTTTATCTAACAATAACCTATCACTATGATAATGTACATTATTTTTGTATAAATAGTGTTCATTCATTTTATTATTGTTACTTTGTAAATATTTTTTAAAGCATAAATAGTATTTTTAGTTAATATTCAACTATGAAATCTATTCTGATAAATTAACGGATTTTTTAATTAAATAATATTTTAATAAAATATAATTATTAAATTTATTTTTATTAACTATAAATGATCATATAATTTTATGAATTCAGTTGTAATTTTTATTAAGGTTTGAACACTGTTTCTCTCAAAACCGTAGAATTTTCGGTAAATGTCGGTTTTTATTGTAAAAGTAAAAATTCACATATTTATAAAATTATTTGTATAAAATTAATATTTTTTTTGGAATCTGGACATCAAAATTATCCAACAGTAAATTTTTCAAAATTTTCTGAGACAATCGAATTTTTGGGTAAAAATTAAATACCCATTAAATATATAATGTGTTTTATGACATCATAATGACCCGATAGTGATGTTATAAAATAAAATAAACATTATGTTCAGCCAATATATTTTTTAGAATTAAAATAATGTAATTTTATATTTGTTTGATTTATTTTACAATTATTTTGTGGACCCTCTAAGACTTACAAAACATTTGGTCTTTTTATATTGTTGTCCTTGAGAGTGTGACTCAGCTCCACATAAGAAACCCTATTATTTTAAGAAGTTCGGTAATTGGAAATATAATTTTTTTTTCAAAACCCCTTTGCCAAAAACTATGTTCTGGTTTCTAGTATTGATTAGTTTAATGTGACGTGTCCCAAACCTAAATAATTAAGAATTCCTTCTCCTTTCCTATATAAACCCACCCAAGCTCCCACTTCCTCTTCACTCAAAGCCTTTGGAGTTCAACCAAACCCTACCCTCATCTCTCTAGAATTCTCCCAAGGTTCCCCAAGCTCCCAATAAGCCTCTCTAAATTCTCTCCCAAGCCTTTGGGATCACACTTCCATGTAAGGGATTTTTTCCTTTCTCATTTTTTTCTAAATTTCGTTAATTTGTTATGCCATTTTGTTTTCAATTAAAAATGTTGTGGGTATGATTTCTCACCACCCCCATAATATCCTCTTTATGTTTGTATGATGGTATATCCCTTTCTCTCTCATTAAATCCTCCTATGTACACCCGTTACCATGCTAAAATTCTATGAGGGATTTCTCTCTCCTCTTTTACATCCAAGTAATTCTTTTGTATTATGCATCTAAATTCCACTACGTTTGTTGGGGAATGTATCCATATGACCCCCTTAATGTCAATTTCATTTACATATTTTGATACACCTTTTTCTATCTCATCAAATATTTTCATGAATCCTTATGTCACATCGTTATGCTACTGAAATTGCGCCGCATTTTTTCAAGCCAAGATCATTATGTAGTGAATACCATACCCATGTATCTATCAAAGGTATTCACCTTTATGAACATATAACTATTTAATGGTAATTTTATGTAT
Organism: Viscum album; assembly: GCA_963277665.1. NCBI lineage: Eukaryota > Viridiplantae > Streptophyta > Magnoliopsida > Santalales > Viscaceae > Viscum > Viscum album. The sequence goes on along the minus strand of OY728150.1, from coordinate 1,993,975,096 downwards.
TTATTCCACACTACTTAATCGTGGAATAACTTATTATGTTTATTGATTCCATGTTATATGATCCATGTGGCACACTAATGCATGAAATGAAATGATTAAGAAGGGTGCGCCCTGATAGCACTCCAATGCATTGGGTAAATTATAGTATCATGATACGTCAGGTGAAATGTGTGTTGACTCATTATACTTCATGTACAATGAGGTTTTACTCATGCTTCATGTGCAATGAGGGTTTATTCATACTCCATGTGCAATGAGCCTTTGCTCATGCTAATTCCATGTTAAGTGTTGTTGACACATTTCCATGTTATGATTATCATGCTTTATCATGCTGTATATTCATGTTTATCTTGTGATCCATTGATATTCCTATTATCTAACATGTATTTTATTCCTCATTCTATTAAATGTTTATTCCCTTACTGGACTTTATAGTTCACCCTTTTCTTATGCATGTCCTCAGGTTATCCCATGCAATGCTAAGTACGAAGAAATGTAGTGGTCATTTAAAGGAAGTTTTCAATAAATATGTTGTGTGTTTAATGTTCTAAGATGTTATGTAATATTTTTATGCCCCAAAAACACTAGACCTCTCAATCATCTATGTTGTATCAAGTGAATATTTTATGTAATAAATTAGGTTTAAGTGTGTAATAAAAAGAAAGTTTTTTATTGTAAGCCCATGTTTCCATTTTGGGCCACTAACCACAAGTTAACACCTCTGTATTCCTCATGGACTCACCATTAACAATGTGATTTTAAGGTCTTTGATGACTCTTATTTCTCACACTGAGCTTGAATCACATGGGATTAGAGTGAACATCGACCATGGCATCCTACCTGGGCTACCTTAGTGAGTAAGCTCAATTCCCTATCCCAACGAACTATGTGAACATTGATCCTTTTCCATTCCAATAATGATATGTAGGAAGCCTCTATAAGGTTAAAGCCCATCACCCATCGGTCCCGACCACTACATGTTAGTTCACGCTCATCCCCCATGACATTAAACTATATGCCCCATTCTTCCCTCAAGACGTTAAACTGTATACATTTAAACAACATGGGTTTTTTATCCCTATCTCCTAGGAATGGTATGTAGGAAGCCTCCCTATGGTTCAACCCCAAACAATGGTAAAGTACGGTGTCCCCTTTGTTGGGACTAATTTCCTTGGTTCGTCCCTTAGTGGTGTCATACCACCTCTAGGTCCTCTAACCACATGTGACCACCAGCATGCCGTCGGGTCACTGTCCTTTGTGTACACCATGATTCCATGCCTCATCATGAACTATGTGGAATTTGATTCCCTACCATGTGGATATATAGGAAGCCACCCTAAGTTTCAATCCCATCACTCATGTCTCATCTTGGACTTTCCCTTTAGACTTTTTGTTTTGGGAAGGTCATGCCCAACTCGGATGTTCTACTTCCTTAAGGTCCCATACATGCGTCCATTCTCATGGTCCACATCCTTAGGTGTCCCACTGCCCCACCAAACTACATGGACTTTGATTCCCTATCACAGAGATACATAGGAAGCCTCTCTCAGGTTCAAGACCAACATTACCATCATCTCCATGTTAGTTGCACCGCATTCCTCCCATCCACATCATCCAACCATTCATCATTCACCCTAATCCTTACCCAGGATACCACATCTCAGTGGGATCATGTAATATATATCGTTGCTGCTCCTTGCGGCACCCGAGAATATAACCACACATAATCCCCACACAATCTATAACCATCCAACCAAGAGTGACCCTCTTTTGAAATAGGCCTCCCTTGATGTGTAATCCCCAGTATGTTTTTGAGTGGTTTTCCTTTGGGTATGCCCTGATTCATCACCCCTTCGACTATGTGGGGTTTGATCTCCCTCGTATACACATGGTACATAGAAAACCTTCATGAGGTTCAGTCTGAAAAATGGTAAACCTTAGTGTCCCCTTTTTCGGGACCCAATCATCCTCGGATCAGTCTTCATTAGGCATTTTGATCCACCCATCTATTAAGCCTCTTAGGTGCTCCCTATTTGGGATGTACCCATCTAATCCACTCTTATCAGTGTTCCAATCAGTCTGGTCTATCTCCATTAGAAATTAAACTCACAGCAAACCCTATGTTAATATGGGAAGCTGAGGAAAACCTCTGGGACATGCTTATGAAATATAATTCCCCACACACATCCTAGGATTACTTGGACTTTCACGACCTCAAGGAACTTTCTAATAAGGGGAAGAAACACAGACACATCAATGTATAAGTTTCCAGACATGCCAACGATGTCCAATATGACTACTCCCTCGATCGAAGGTTAATACCACGACTTAACCCCTAGTAATGTTCTAAATGAGGTAGTATATTTAATCAGAATCCATGAAGATATGGAACTAGGGAAGAGTTTCATGAATAATGTCAAAATCTATGATGGAGACCCTAACAAGGTGACGAATTCAGTGGAGTAATCAATGGAAGGAGGAACCGACAACCCATCATCATGTTTCGATCAAAGAGAAAATGTACCTGCATAAGCGATGTATGTCAACCACCTTTGGAAAGAGGGAATGTGGGGAAACAACATAATGCATCCTCATAGATGGATGTGCACTCCAAAAAAAGAATTGGAAACGGAAATGATGAACTTGACATGAATATTCTCCTCAATGGGGAGATTAGTAGCATTAGAGGAATCAATGGATAAGTGTTTCATTGGATCCAGCAATCTGGTGCTAGGTCCCGCTATGCAAATAGTGGTCCCGGCATGAAACTCACTAGAGATTGTGGCAGTTGAACATTGGGAATACTGGTCTCTAACGTTTTCAACATGGATACTTCTTACCAATCATGGGTGATGGAACAACTCTAGGGAATTGGATGTCGCTTTCCTCCTTTCAGTGCTAATGGTTGAATCTTCCTGCTTTGTTGGACACGAGCTACTATGTCAGGAATCTAGTCACATCCCACCCACCGACGTACGGGCTAAGGAAACTCCAATGTGTTAATTTGGTGTGGATCTATCTCTTCTACAACGGCCTCCACATCCTTGGATTTTGGGGGCCTACACCCCATCCCACCATCTGAACTCGTTCAGAGGAGGGTGATCAACGTCCCTATCTGAAGGTATGAGGAAGAAGAGATTTTCCCAACTCGGGATATAGCCTGACATGAACAAGCGGCTTCTACACCTCACTCATCAAGGTCCACATAGGGAGCCACTACTGCCCACTCTAACCTACAACCATTTTGGGAGCCTCTACTTGGAAAGATTTGACGACTCACTCCCTTACACCGGTGAGGTTAGGGAAGTCTGGGATAGCCCAGCTATGATTCCATCATGGGAACCTCCAAGGAGGGATCTCAGCATATCGTGACAGTGCCCCCACCTAGTCCCACAGGCTGAGGAGCAGGTGATTTATACACCTGCACCACTATCCCCATTCCAGTTAAACCGACACCAACATCAGGTGCAATATGAGGAGGACGACCGTTGGGGGGAATCATCATAAATGGAGATAGTGGACCATGCCACCACTGACACATACTATTATTTCCCTGTGTATACTGAATAGTGTAACTTATATTTCTGACCTAGATCGAGGCCCCCACTGCCTCTCAGGAAGATTGGGATGACTCTATGGGTCACCAACACAGGTAGTACTTGTCATGGGCCGACCCATGGAGATGGAATTTGGAACAAAGTTCCACCCCTTTCCACCATCTATGAGTGCAAAGGCCCTCCCTGCTCCCATGAATGGACTGAAGTTCATCCCCATTCCACTATCATTCAAGGAAAAGGTCCTCCATGCCACAATGACACCTAGCATAGAGGTCCTCCCTGTGCCACCATCAATGGGGGTTAAGTCCCTCTCCTATCCCATGATCGAAATGGATTTCATCCCCATGCCACCATCAGTCTGGGAAAAGGTCCTCCTCACCGCACTGACATCCAGCATGGAGGTTTCTTTCACACTCGTGATCCGGCATATGGAGCCATTCGGCCTGTTGAAGGTTGTTAATGTGACGATCCTCCACGCCCAGTCAACCATCAGTATTGAGGTATTCCCCATGTTTTTGAAATATCTGAGAAATGTCCCCCTCATCCCGAAAATCAGAGAAGTGGAGGTATGAATCGCTTCATTTGCATCCAATGTGGAGGTCTTCCCTGTGTTTAGTTTGACTGGTAAGAAGGCCCCCCTCACACCATAACTACTAAGGGAAAAAAATATGGTGGTACCACCCATGATCCCAAAAGCTCCAATGGAGGTAAAACCCACTCTAATACTTCCCACGGAGGTCCCCCATGTACACAAATTAGAATACATGGAGTCCCTTCTCGTTTTCCTTTTGACATTATTCTATATGCTCCTTGCACCCCGACTTACCCAGGAGGATGTCCTATATTCCCCAATATTAATTCAACTAAATTTAAACCCCATTTTGAAATCCTACCCTATCTTCAAAATCCATCATGGGGAAGGATGGAGGGTCACCTCCAGCAAAGGAATAATACTGAGAAGTTTCAGACTACAATTAAACCCTTATGCTTTTTATATTCCAAGGTGAAGTGCAATTCTGTAATGGAGCCCTCACCCCGATCCTCTATGTCAGGGGTCGGGGCCAAAACAAGGCATATAATCCATATCCTTCCAGAAAGAGAGATCCACCATTTTCCTACATTCGTCCAAAGGTACATACAGGAGGAGGATGTCTTGACCTCCTTTCAGGGTTTGGCCATGCAATCCCCCCTATCGTCAACATGATCACTCTCTACCTCAACCATAGATTATGGAGAGGTGTTTTGGTACCCAAATAGGACTAGAATCATCATGAACCAGTGCCAATAACTACAGCCCTTGTGTGGGAATCTGTGGCTTCTAGTCTATCTTATAGGTATGTGGTGTCTATGTCATTACATTCTTCAAGAAATTACCCAAGATGAGGCGGCTTGGTATCATGATTTCCATATTCTCCATAATCCATTATACCATATAAATGGTCTACTTCAGTGTCGTTACTAGTCCCTCAGCCACCCCCAATTGATGAATGGGAAAACCAGGGGATGAATTTCGAGTCTGTGCTGAGGAGCTTGTGGGAAATCCTTGTAGTATACCATTTCCCAGATATGTTCTGGACTGTTCAAACCACGAGCATCTGTACACTATAACCTATTTCCTAGAAGAAGGTCACATTCTTTCTCTAAACCATATGGGAGACTCAATTATGAGTTTTTCATCGGCTGGTGGCTTACCCAAAGAGTTAGATGCACTTTTAAGATATTGTCCTACAATTTTGCATAGTTGACTTCAAAGATCCCTATGCCCAGTGCCCTGAGTCGCCCTGTTGCTATCAAAGCGTCGAGTAGTGATACATCCAGAGAATTAAAGTGCTCTGCAAAATTATTAAAGAGGGTTCCCCCATGTTTAGATTTATGGTTAGGGGAAGAATGCAGACCTTCATTTTAGTTCAATACAGTAGTAGCTTGACTTTCAAGATGATATTTAGGATATGTCTTCAGGTATAGTTGTGGTTAACATGGATGAAAAATTAGAGGAATAAACTGTGTTGGATCTCCTTGAATAGAACTTAACCCCTTGGGCGATGCCGCACCTATTGGTTCTCTTGGGAAGGGATACACACTAGAAAAGAAATTAATTGGGACATCCTCCATCCTCAAAGACATTATCCCTCAGTCAAAAACTGAATAATGATAAAGAGCATGATGGAGTCATAAAACCTTTAAACTCATCTAGATAATTAAAAAATATGGAAGATGACCCCAAAATGGATGTGTTGCATCAACAACTCACAGAGTATAAAAATATGGTCAATGACCTTATCACAGAACGTGTGGTGGGATGATGATTAGAATACGATAATCCTTGACCAGGGAAGCAGGGGAAGGTACTCCCTCCCCCATCGAGTTTCCTCTAGGTGAAATTGATCATCCTTCTCATATATATAGGGTAAAAGTTGTACTGTATGGAACAAGGGTACAATATGCATTAGAAAATCCATATGAGCTTTGTGATAACCCTCAAGACCGAACTCAAGTTCCATCATCCACTCCATATGTCGTTACCCTGGTAGTCCCTCCAATCATCCCACCAGCCACTCCACGAGATGATGGGCCTGATTATCATGTCGAATAACCTAACAATGATTTGGTAGTAAGAGATCCTCATCAAGATATGAATCCTAGTACATAAGATTCAATGGAAGTGCTCATTTCCCTCCTTGAGGACCTAAAAACACAATAGGTGTCAATCCCACCTCATGCTAAGCCATATTCGGATTGGGTGGATGATATTCTAGCACCCCCTAGTTTTGGAAATCCTATATGTTCCCCCTTTAATTGGACGGGCAATCTTCTCCATGATCTGGCCCACTTTATTTCAAGGTGTAGACCCATTCTAGGAACTCCAGCGCAGCTAGAGGCTGCCAAACTATATTGTTTTGTACAAACATTAGAAGGGACCATGTTTGTCTGATACAAGAAACTACCCATTAGGTCTGTAGCCTACTCGGAGGATATTCATTGGACGTTTCTTTACTAGTTCAGTTCCACCACCCAGAAGTCTAGTATTGATGAACTCTTCAAGTGCATGCAGTGGCTTGAGGAGCACGTTGCCAACATTTCCAATGGTGGAATGGCCTCACATATTCCCTTGATATACCACTGACTCAAGAGAAGCTACTAATAATGTGTGTGGGGAATTTCAAAATAGAACTGGTCCACTCTATCATCACTATGAAGTACCTAGGGGATTTTGGTATTTCTTTGACAAAAGCCAGTGTTTAGAGGATGCCTTGCAGCAAGCCAGGAATGTAGCAACCTGAACTTTTTAATTATATTTGTTTCCTAGTTTTGTGTGTTATTTTATTTTATACTCAACAAAACTATATCCTTTAATTAATGAAGTAGGTATAATTAAAATGAGACCATTGGGTTTCAACTGTTATATGACCGTTGGTCAAGATGACCGTTGAAAACTATAATCTTAATGTTGTGTTTTTATAATTATGGTTGTCTTGGTTAATTAATACATAAAGAAGATTTAATGGCCTCATCCATTTTACTCAAGCCATATAAAGCTCATCTGTCAGAGCTTGGGAAGGAGGTATCATCACTAGGATTTTCTCTGGATCAAGCCCAAGCCGAACATCAACATATGAAGCTTGAACAGAATTGCCTAAGGGAGAAGTTCAAGCTAATAGAAATCACCACTCAGGAAAAATTGTCTGAGCCACCCCAAGATTCTATCATCGTAGCACCCATTACACTTAAGTCATATGCTAATATTATAAGGGGCTATATTACGAGACCTTAGCTACATTGTGTAATCCTTTTATATAAATAAAATTGATATTTCTTATTATGGAAAAGTTTGTGAATTTCAAATATCCGGATAAATATAGGATGTTTATTATTGATGAATTTTGGAAAAATGGCATTTTAAAATATTTTTTTATTTATAAAATAATTAATAATGTGAAATGATTTTCCTAAAATGGTATTCTAGAGTTGCGATCAGTAAGAAATTTAGAGTCTAATATGATCAACTTGGTTTTTAGTGAATAGACATGGAGGAATAGTAACTTACCCATATTAATAGTAATGAATAGTAATGAATAGTAATATGACGATAAAATTGAATCTTCACCCATGAATGTATAAATACATTATAGACATCTTAAAAGTGAAAAAACGATCATAGTTTAAGTTTTGGTAATTTTGTATGCCATAAATATTTTATTTACAATTTTATAATTAATTTAATAATTTAAAATGGAAAATTATTTTCATAAAATTTAATTATAAATTGTTACTTTGTTGTATTGTGGGTTTACAATATTTTTATGGGACCTTGTTTACTTTTTTAAGGTGTTACAAAATGAGTTATAGTTTTAAAGTTGTATTTTTGGAATAAATATTGATTTTATTTAAAAATGAAATTAAAAAATTAGAAGATTATTTTCATAAAATGGACTTCATTTTTGAATTCAGAGCATCGATATTAGGTTATGGTGAATTTTTGTGATTTTTCTGAAATAGTTGAATTATCAGTGAATAGTAAAAATGCGGTTTTCAGTGTCAGGTGTTTAATGACATCATTAATGATGTAATAATTATGTAATCATTCTGGTCGACATATGAATAGTGATATATTCTATGAGGTGTCCTAGGTGGCCAATACTATGGTAAAATGCCTTGGGAAAGCCCATGGTTTTGTAAATACCACCGATGAGGTGTCCCTTGGAAATTAATAATTTATTCACTCACTTTCCCTATAAATACCAAGCCATTTCCCTCATTAGTTTCATTCCAAAATCATCCTAAATGATGTTCTGGTCTCCTTACCTCCCAAGGAGTCCTCTAGAGGTCCCAAACTTCAATATGTCAATGTTACTCTTCAAGGTAAGGGAATCTTTCACCCTCTTCTATTAAGCCATGAATTCCTTTATTTTGTGTCTTCTAGTTTCCATCTCTTTTTGTTGAGGGTATGTTCTTATATGTTCTAATTACTGTCAATTTCATGTCTAATTTTTGATAGTCCCTTTCCAATCTCATCAATTTTTTTCTGAATTTTTATGTGACATCGTTAGGCTGCTGATTTTTTCATAAAAGGAATCACGTATTCTCTTTTTTTCATGTTTCCTTTTTAAGTGGTATGTCATTCAAAGTTCCATAACATGTTCTTATCTCCATTATATTATATATTTATACTATATTATAAGTTATTTATGAGTATGGTACTCTTGTACCTTCTTTTTTTCAATGTTTTCTAAAACCATGTTATATAACTGATATGCTGCAGAAATTTCTCCTAAAAAATTTCTATCTCTTTCTCTCCAAAAATTATCTTGTTTTATTTATGTGAATACCCATACCTATTTGGTTTCTTTGGGTGTTCATAAATATATAAAGTTGAAGTATTTGATTCAATAATTGACATACATATAACCCTCACTCCCTTTATATGGGTTATAAATGACATAATGATCTTATTTTTTTAAGAACTTTTAAAACGTCATGATTTTGAAATGAAACCCATTTATTTTATTCTCTATGAGTTATTTATGAAATGTTTGATTATGATCTATGTGGATGACATTAAAATAAAGACATATTAAGGGTGCGCCCGGATAGCGCTCCAATGCATTGGGTAAAGAATTAATCTCTAGAGATGACAAGTTTCACGACACCTTGGTGAATAACCTTGGTAATTTATATGACACCTCAGGGATAAACATTGGTGATATGTTCATGAATGTCTAAATGAAATGTTTTAGCCACATATTCAAGTTATGTTCCAAGTTATTTTCATTATGATATGCCTATAATTCCATTTCTCATGTCTTTATGTTTTTATTGTTAAACAAGTAAACTGATTCATTTGTTTACCTTTACTGGGCCTTCTCCTCACCCTTTCCTTTGATGTATGTCTCCAGGATATGAGATGTAGTAGTTGTATATAGGATGAACCTATGATTAAGCCCTATAAGTGGTTTAGAAGAATGTTTTATTTTGTTTTCATGTATTATGTTCCTGATTTCTAAGACACTAGACTTTAAAGATCCTTTGTTTGTAAAATTTAATGAAAAGTTATGAAATAAAAAGACGGGATTCCATAGTTGGTATCAAAGGATAGTTTAGTTATTTATGGAAATTATGATATGAAAACTTAATGAAGAGCCCTATATAAAAGTTTAAATGTAGGAAAACTTCCTCTTATTTTGGTGAGTATTATGTAAGTGGTTTATCAAGAAAATACATCCCTTTCTGGATACGAGCAGGTAGAGGCAGCTCTGGCACAGATGTACATAGGGGTAAAACCTGAAAACACTTCTTTGAGATAGACTCGAACGGGAACTGGTTCATGACAATGGGAATTACTGCACTCTTGGTTACGACACTCCCGGGGGATATGTTTGGTTAATCATAAGATTTTTATGAATAATTGTGAAGGGTTTATAGATAAATGTAATTGTTTAACGAAGTTTCAAGACATAAATCCATTATAGTTAGAATATTCATAAATGAAATAAGTTTATCACTAAGGTTTTATTCTATTAGAAATGGTGGGAAATAAGAGGAACTATGCAAATGGTGACTGTAATGGACCATGCACTGACTGCCCTCTGATAGAATCCAGAATGGAAACATTCATGCGAATGATGAACCAATTGACTCTAGTTATGGGAAATAACTTGAATCAAGCAAAGAGACTGATATCACTGCGAAGGGAACAACATTATGTTGAGTCCTTTATGCGTCAACAACCACCTAACTTTAGTGGATCGATTATCCCATTGATTTCTGAGTAGTGGAACAGCTCTATTGAGAAGATCTTTTCTGTGATCCACTGTTCAGAGCAACAGAAGGTCACCCTGGCTATCTATCACTTAGAAGGAGAAGTTGATCAGTGGTGGGAGATGATTAAAATCACAAGGCAAAGAGTAGAGGTTGAATCTATGGAGTGGGAATATTTCAAAGGGATCTTCTTCCATAAGTATTTCCCTAGTTCCATGAGAACAAGAAAAAAGAAGAAGTTTCTCGAGCTGAAGTAGAAGGAGAATGAATATGTGGGAATCTACGAGAAGAACTTCACAAGGCTTTCACATTACACCTCTAGATTTGTCATGGATCCAAATGGAAAGGTTGATAGATTTTTCGGTGGACTAAGACCTCATTTGTGGAAGAATCTAGCCAACTGAGACTATGATAGCTATGAGGATATTGTGAGAAGTGCGATGAAATTTGAACTGGAGTTTGATGAGACGCAGTGGTCTCATAAATCCAACAAAAAAAGAGATCAATAGAGCCATGCTTAGGGAGGATATTTGATCAAGTAATAAGAGGCAAGAAAGTTAAACGTCTCACGTGTAATAAATGTTGGATTAACCATTCGGGGAACTGCTTTCTCGGGAGCGGGAAATGCTAAAAGTTTAGAAGAGATGGCCATATTGTGAGGAATTGTCATAGTGAGGTGAAACCTCAAATTCCAAACACTAACTATAAGGGGAAGATGGTGGAGGCCCTACCTGAGGTCCAGTGCTTTATGTGTGGACAACTAGGGAACTTTTCCAATCACTATCCAAATCCAAGGGAAGTGGAGGGGAACCACCATCAGCCTCAGTAAAGGCCAAGGGAGAAAATTCATGCTTTTTCTATCATGATAGATAATGTTGAAGCTCCAAATGATGTGGTATCAGGTACTATTTTTTTTCTCTCAAAGCTAGCAAGTACTTTGTTTGATTCTGGTCTTACGCAATCATTTATTTCCTCCAAGTTTGCAAAGAATTTAGAATCAACCCCTGACTTGATAAAAGTAGAGTTATCAGTCAAGACTCCTGGTGGGATTATCTAAGCATCATCATTATTTAGAAAATCTTGTATTTACTTTGGTGAGCACAATATTATCAAAAATCTAATAGTCATTACCAAGATGGAATTTGACATTATACTGGGTATGGGATGTCTCTCAAAGTATAATGCTAGGATCAAATGTAGAAGTAAGTAAATATCATTAGTCTTGAATGGAAAACCTACATTTATCTTCCAAGGAGAGATATCTCAACCTGATCTTTGTCTAGAATAACCTCCTATATCCTTCTTTATGGAATTGATCAGTGAATAAGAAGAAGGAAATGAGAGTTTAAGGATAGAAAATGTACCCATCATCCAGGAATACATTGATGTAATTCCTGAGGAGTTGTCTGGACCTCCACCAGAAAGAGAGGTAGAGTTCTCTATTGAACTCGTACCTGGATCTCATCCAATATCAAAGACCCCGTATAGGATGGAAAATTTGGAGATGGAAGAATTAAAGAAACAACTCCAAGATCTTTTAGAGAAGGGGTTTATCTGACCGAGTGTGTCTCCTTGGGGAGAACCTAATCTCTTTGTATAGAAGAAGGATGGATCGATGCGGCTTTGCATTGATTACAGAGAACTGAACGAGATCACAGTAAACAACAAATACCCTCTTCCAAGAATTGATGACTTATTTGACCAACTTCGTTGGGCTCAATTCTTCTCTAAGATTGATCTTCGATCTGGTTATCATAAATTGAGGGTGAAGAAAGAAGATATTCCAAAAACTGCCTTCAGATCAAGATATGGGCATTATGAGTTTGTTGTTATTCCTTTTGGACTAACTAATTCACCTGATATTTTTATGGATATAATGAATAGAGTCTTTAATGACTACCTTGATAACATTGTGGTAGTTTTTATTGATCATATTCCGATATATTCCAAAAGTAGTGAGAAGCATGAGGATCATATAAGGGTTATTTTAAAAACTCTATGGATGGAGAGACTTTTTGGAAGGTTTAGTAAATGTGAATTCTCGTTACAACAAGTTGCTTTCTTGGGGCACATTTTTTCCCATGAAGGAATCACATTTGACCCTACAAAGACAAATGTTGTAGAGGAGTGTCCCCAGCCTACAAAATTAACTAAGATTCATATTTTTCTTGGATTAGTGGGATATTATAAGAAGTTTGTGAAAAAAAATTCATGACTTTCTAATCCATTAAATAAGTTAACTCAAAAAGGGTTCAAGTTCATGTGTAAAATGGAGTGTGAGGAAAGTTTCCAAGAGCTGAAGAAGATATTGGTTACTGCACCTATGTTAACTCTACCCTCAAGTGGAAAAGGATTTGTTATTTTTAGAGATTCATCTCTGAAAGGGCTTGGGTGTGTCCTCATGGAAAATGACAATGTCATTTCTTATGCATCTCAACAGTTGAAGACTCATGAGAAGAACTATCCTACGCATGATATGGAGCTGGATGTGGTCATTTTCACTCTGAAGATATTGATGCACTATCTTTATGGGGAGAAATGTGATATATACATAGAACATCAATGTTTGAAGTATATTTTCACACAAATGTAATTGAACCTGAGACAAAGGGGATGGTCGGAACTCCTTAAAGACTATGATTGTTCAATTCATTATTATACCGGAAGAGCAAGAAAAGTCACTGATTCATTAAGAAGGAAAGGTCCAGTTGTTCTGTCCATTATGAGGATTCAAAGAGATCCTTTGACCAATGACCTAGTAAAACAGGACATGGGAATCATAAAGGACAGGACATTATCAAACCTAACCCAAATGATTTCTCAACTGTCACTACTAGAGAAGATCAAGAAATCTCAGAAATAAGATCCTTTGTTACAGAAGAAGTTTGAGGCTGTGAAGGATGGGAAGTTTCCTGAGTTCAACACTGATCAAGAAGGTATACTAAAATTTCTTACAAGACTACGTGTTCCATCTATTCTAGAAATAAAGAAGGAGCTGATGGATGATGCTCATAGCTCTACTTGCTATATACATCCTGGTAGCATGAAAATGTATAGGGAATATCGTGATTATTTTTGGTGGAATAATATGAAAAGGGAGATTTCTAACTACACTACAAGGTGCCTAGTATGTCAGCAAGTGAAGGCAGAGTGACAATTTCCTAAATTTGTATTGCAACCACTACCCATAGTAGCATAGAAGTGGGACAATATCACTAAGGACTTCCTCAATGGTCTCTTGATAACTTCCAATGGAAATAATTTGATATGGGTTATTGTGGACCGTCTCAACAAGACTACCCATTTTATCTCCATTCAGGAATATTTCTCTCTTGATCAACTTGCCATGATTTACATGAAGTAAGTGGTAAGGATGTATAGACTTCCACTTTCTATCATATCTAATCATGATCCAAGGCTCACATCGAAATTCTAGAGAAGTCTTCAACAATATTTGAGCACTGAATTGAATTTTAGTACGGTCTATCACCCCCAAACTGATGGCCAATCTGAAAGGACTATTCAAACACTCAAGGACATGCTGATAACTTGATCAATGGAATTCAAGGGTGGGTGGGATCAACACCTCTCTTTAGTTGAGTTCTCTTACAACAACAGCTTCCACTTGAGCATTAAAATGGCATCCTATGAAGTTCTATATGGGAAGATATGTAGAACTCCTACTTGTTGGGATGAAGTTGCTGAGAGAAATCTTCTTGGGCCTGATCCTGTGCAAGAGATGACAGAAAAGGTCCATTCCATCCAGCAACACATTAAGGCTGCTCAGAGTCAGCAAAAGAGTTATGCCGACAATCGTCGAAGGGACATGAAGTTTGATATTGGTGACAAAGTCTTTATTCATATTTAACCTTGGAAGAGAGTCATGAGGTTTGGGAAGAAAGGTAAGCTCATCCCTAGATACATTGGCCCCTATGAAATTCTTGATCATGTGGGAGCAATGGCCTATCGGCTTGCACTTCCTCCAAATCTAGCACAAGTTCATGATGTCTTCCACATATCCCTCATGAGGAAGTACATACAAGACCCTTCACATGTACTAAATCTATAGGTTGTACAACTAGAACATGACCTATAGCATACCACCTTTTTATCACATAAACTTTCATTACATTTTACAAAACTGGGGATCTTTAAGGTTTAGTTTCTTGGAAACCAGGAACTTAAAACATGAAAACATAAAACATTCTTCTTAAACACTTGAAAGGATTATACTCATGTTCATCCTAGGTTCATTACTGCATCTCATAACCTAGGGACATACATCAAAAGAAAGGGTGAGCATAATTCCCAGTAAGGGAAACAAGGGGAAACATTTAACATGTGAACTTGGGATACATCAACAATGTCATTAAAAAAAACTTGAAGGAATGATAAATAAATCGTGAGGTATATCATAATAAAAATAACATTTTTCATAACTTGAAGATGTGTCTACAACATTTAATATTGAAAATAATTCTGTTTCACCAAGTTCCATCCCCAAGGTCTCATTAAAAATTACCAAGGTTATTCACCAAGGTATCAGTCTTAAAGGTCATCTCTAGAGATTAAGTCTTTACCCAATGCATTGGAGCGCTATCAGGGCACACCCTTGACATGTATTTATTATAATGTGGGCCACATATATCATCATCAATCAATTCATAAATAACCCATATAGAATAAAAGAAATGGGTTTCATTTCATAATCATAACGTTTTAAAACAACTTTAAAGACATGATCTTTAGGTCACTTTAAACACACGGAAAGGGAAAGAGGGTCTCATGTATGTAAATACCAGAATTTAAAATAGAACATTTTGGTATATATGAGAGTACCCATTTAGAAGAAAGATATTTGAGTATTCACTTAATAAAATAAATTATCTTTAGAAAAAGAGAGAGATATTTTGAGACGGAAATTCTGCAGCATAAAGGCTATGTTATGAGGTTTTAGAAAACATTGAAAAGAGAGGGGAAATGTGTCAAACATTCATAAATGATCCATAAAACAATAGGGGGTATAATATAAAGGATTTGATAACATGGTAATGAAATTTTAAATATATACCATATGAAATGAAGAACATGAAAGGAAGACAAAAATAAGATTTCTCTTATGAAAATTCGGCAGCCTAACGGCATCACTTAAACTTCAACAAAAATGAATTGACGACATCAAATAGGGTCTATAATAATATGAACATAAAATTTCAGTATGATAGATATAGAGATAATAACCCAACATAATAAAAAGGAACTTGAAAGACTTGACATGAAAGTAGAACTTTGAAAAATGAGAAAGGTGAAAGAATCCCTTAAAAATTCGGCAGCCTAACGGCGTCACTTAAACTTCAACAAAAATGAATTGAAGAGATCAAATAGGGTCTCTAATAATATGAACATAAAAGATAATTATGATAGATATATAGATCATACCCCAACATAATAAAAAAGTAACTTGAAATACTTGACATGAAAGTAGATCTTTGAAAAATGAGAAAGATGAACGAATCCCTTAAAAATTTGGCAGCCTAACGGCGCCACTTAAACATTCATAAAACGAAATGATGAGAGTAAGAGGGGATCTATCATAATATGAAAATGAAAAGGACAGTAGGATGAATATGATAGAACATCATCCAACAGAAGAACATTTAGCATAAAAGATATGACATAAAAGAGAGTGCTTGGAAAGAAAGAGAGAGGTAGGATCCCTTACCTTAAAACGTAACTCTTAAAACTCAAAGGTTGGGACCTTGAGGGATTGGGGGCACCTTGGGAGGACTCCTTGGAAGGTAATGAGACCAGAGCTTCGTTAAGGGAGAGTTGGGAGTCGAATGGATGAGAGGAGGGCTTGGTATTTATAGGGAAAGTGAGGGGACAAGGCATTAATGGCCAAGGGACACCTCATTGGTGGTTTTGGAAAAACCATGGGCTTTCCCATGGTATTTGCCCATGGTATTGTCCACTTGGGACACCTCATACATTATCTTACTATTAATAAGTCGACCATATTGATTACATACTTAATACATCATTTAATGATGTCATTAAACACTCGTAACTTAAAAACTGTATTTTCACTATTCATCGAAAATTCAACATTCTCAGAAAAATCCCAAAATTTCACCTTAACCAAATATAGATGCTCTGATTTCAAAAATGAGCTCCATTTTATAAAAATAATTTTCTAAATATTTTTAATTTAATTTTTAAATAAATACACTATTCATCAAAAATTCATTTTTTCAGAAAAATCCCCAAAAATTACCATAACATAATATCGATGCTCTGAGTTCAAAAATAAAGTCTATTTTATAAAAATAATTTTCTAATTATTTTTAATTTAAAAAATCTATTCACCTGAAAAAACTAATACTTGACTAATAATTTATGAAACCGTTATTTACCCATTTTATTGAATCACATTACATAAAAAAGGTGTCTAAATGTCACGACCCGTTCTCGGGGCCCGTGCCGTGACTACCCCAAGCCCGCCTTCCAAAGGCCAGGGGCTGGCGACTAGCACCAAGGCGTAAATCCCGGTAAAAAGGGAAGGCATTGCCTTTGTATAGTAAACAAGCACTACATAGTAAGCAAGAAGAAAAGTAAACACTAAGTAAAAGCTGGTACAACAGTAAGTGCGGAAAAGTTAAGGGGGCCAGAAATACAAGCCCAACTGTAAAGTACAACTGAAAGGGGAAAAACAGAAACTGAAAAGTAAAGCCGCAACGTCGATCCATCCACTGGAAGTCCCACCTGAAGGGTGAGTACAGATAGCCTCCACCGCTCCTCGGTCCAACCGTCCGCTCCGAGTACACTCCGCCCAGTGGTCCACCTCCAGGTACCGTCCTCCTCCGCAATCCTCCACCGCGATCAGCGTTGTCCGTCGTCTGCAACCAACACAACGTAGTGCGGGCATAGCCCCTGCAGGGGTGAGTATAAGCTACTCAGTAGGGACCCCAAGACCCTCGAAGGTCTCCCAGAATCCACAAAGGATAAACCACAAATGAAAGATACAATCACGAAGTAACATCCGACACAACTTAGGTATATGCCCATACATATACCTAAGTCATCAATTCTCGCTCAGCTCCAACATCCGAGCTCAAGTACAACCCAATCCACACAGGAAAGAAAAACGTATAATCCACACAGGATAGCTCAACATAATCCACAAAGGAAAGTAAAACGTAAATCCACACAGGATAGATCAACACAATCCACAAAGGAAAGTAAAACGTAAATCCACACAGGATAGCTCAACACAATCCACAAAGGAAAGTAAAATAGAGTTTCAGTTCACAAAGGTATACTTCTTCGAATGACGATAGAGATGATCACTGATCCATCTAAGTCGTCGGACCCACAAAGGATCGATAGGTACTAACCCCCGCAATGACCCACAAAGGATCTGACCCACAAAGGATCGATAGGTAACTAACCCCCGCAAAGACCCACACAGGATCGGGCCCACACAGGACCTGTAGGCGCAGGCCCACACAGGACCGCTGAGCACTGACCCACACAGGATCGGACCCACACAGGATCGGTAGCACTGAACCACAAAGGATCGCTGAGTGATGTAGTCGTCGTCGTCGAATCCACTGAGGATATCTGCACAGTCGTCGTCGTCACAGTAGCAGTCGCAGCCAGCTCTAGGGTTCCCGCACAAAGCAAGATCGTTCGGGAGGGTCCGCTCCACAAGCCGAGAGGCTGATACATCAACTGACACATAGTCTAGAGTTGATGTATCCAAAAGTTCTGTATCATTAACAGGAACTCAACGTCGCAGACGGCGCGTCAATCGGACGCCCGGTCTGAGAGTTATTGGCTTTTTCGTTCCAGGGGCCCGGTTGGTTTTTAAGGCAAAACCAACCCAATCGTACTCCACCTGCGTCCAAACCTCGGGCGGAGTATGCCAAAAGATCCGTCTCACTTAGAGGAAAACAACGAAGTCGACGGCACGTCGATCGGACGTCCGAAGCTCAAGATATGAGTGTTTCCGCTCTGAGGGCCCAGTTGGTTTCGTGTACGAACCAACCCGGCCAAACCCAAAGTATTCCGAAACCTTGATTGTGATATACCGAAACGACCGTCTCGATCCAAGTATCGCATCTCCGCTGACGTCGCGTCGTTCGGAGGCCCGTAACTCAAGTTACGGGCAAAAGACCAAAAACGGTCCGAAGACGGGGGGTCTGGGCCCGGACCGACCCGGCCCAACCCCCCCCCCCCCTGGGTCAGCCCGAACCGGGTCTGACCCAGTTCGGCGTGGCGCGGCCCAGCCAGGGCGCGACCCGGCCGGTCGGGTCGGCCCGGCTCGGCCGAGCGGCCGAGCGAGGGAGCCGCGGGGCGCTGCCCCCGCGGGATGAAGGTGTTGCGGCCCCACGTGGGGCCGCGCTATATCAGCGGACGCGGCAAAGCCGCGTCCCGTGTGTGCCGGAACCGCGCGGCCGCGGGTCCGCTGGCCGCCGCCGTCACGGCTTCAGTCGCGGCGACCCTGTCTGGCGGCGCGCCGGGGCGCCGCCGCCTCCGGCCGCCGGAGGGTTCCGTGGGCCACCAGAGTTGCTCCGGTGGTCCGATTTCGTTTCTTTATGCATCGTAGCTCTTCCCGAGTCCTGTACTTCACTGCGGAAACAACGAATCACCTCTGCGGCATGTTTTGTCGTCGCCCGCCAATCCACACATCAACGAAGAACTGCGGAGGGTTGTCAGGCCATGTTTGTTTGGCCCGCACCCTCCGTGTTAGGTGATAACAATCGGGAACAAAATATTCAACACATGAATAACAAGCAAGGCACAATTTTAATAGAATTAAAATTGAACTTGATCTGGGTTCTTTGTTTTTAAAAGAAACAATCACGCGAATAAATATTATTCTCAAATAAAACCCCTACCTCGCCGTAGTCGTCGAGCGCACGTTCTTCGTGGAATTGATCGTCGCGGAAGGAGGTGATCGTCGCATCGCGGAAGGGCGTTGCGTCGTCGCAGAAGAGCGTCGCGTCGTCACGAAACTTGGCGTCGCGCCGATGAACTCCGAGGATCAAAAACATATAGATTTAATTAATAATAATTAAATCCATATTGTTGTTATAATCCACAAAGAATTTAAAAGGAGCGCAACCCCCTACCTTGTCGTTGTTGATCGAAGGTTGTCGCGGGGTTGGATTGTCATGGAAGAACGTCGCGGAAGAAGAATCGCCGACGTCGCGGTACTTGGCATCACGTCGTCGATCTCCGAGGGCTCGGTGTTCTTCATCGCCCTTCGTCGAAGGCCGGCGTTCTTCGCGTTCTTCGCGTTCTTCGCGTTCTTTGCGTTCTTCGCGAAGGAGGATGAAGAACTTGAGGTTTCTGTCAAATCCTCTCAACGAACAACACTTAAGAAGAATAGCATTGGTCTTATTTTATTAACATGCCAACAAACGAAAAAAGAGATAAGTTAAGTAACGAACCATTAATTCATAGAATTAATTCAATGAATAAAACTGCCCAATTAATTGGTGCATTAAGAATTTAAGAAAACGCGTCACTTGACTTTCATAATGACGGGTTTTCGCGGAGGCGTTACTTAGCGGAAAAGAAATGGTGGGCTCGTGCGGGGCCCACCCCACAAATATCCTACCAAGAGGGTAGGATATTTTGAATTGTACCCTATCCACTTTAACTTAGCTTAAGCAGCTTTAAGTGGATTTTAAGTGGCTTAAGTGAAATAAAAATAAATTTGTCGCACCACTTTATTTTATTTCTTAACTTAAAGCCCAAAAATTAAAAACCACACCCGAGCAAACGCAACTCTGGAAGAGGCGTTTCTAAGAAAGTACCAGTGCTGCGATTCCATCGGTGCCCTCAGAATTCAATTCCGAGCACCGGTTCAAAAGTTAGAAAAACCCGCTCATTCGTTCACTGAACGTACCCGAGCCAAACTTCAAAAAATGATTCCGGGCACACCGGGCCTCTAAATCAGGTGCCGTTAGAAACTGCGTTCTTGTAAAATTCCAAAGAAAATTAAGAAAAAAATTTCCTTAAAATTTACGGGTCTTTACATCACTCCCACCTCGGGGCTTTACATCCCCGTAAAGATACATCATAAGCTAGGGAAACAAATGTGGGTACTGAGCACGCATCTGAGCCTCCCGCTCCCAAGTGCTCTCCTAGAGGTTCCCGTGCTGCCATCTGATGCGCACAAGAGGAATAGACCATCCACGTAGGACCCGCTTCTGTCAATCTTCGATCTCCACCGGGACCTCCGCAAAAGTCGCCCCATCATCCACGTCTAGATCCCCATGGTCAATGATATGCGTCGGGTCATGCACGTATCTCCTCAACTGAGATACGTGGAAGACGTCATGCACCCGGTGCAACTGAGGTGGTAGAGCCAGGCGATAAGCCACCTCGCCAATCCTGTTGAGGACCTGGAATGGTCCGATGAAGCGTGGAGACAACTTGCCTCCTCAGCCAAATCTCTGTAATCCACGTTGAGGTGAGACACGCAAAAATACGTGGTCGCCATCCTCGAACTCTAGTGGCCTCTGCCTCCTATCAGCATAAGAATTATGACGGCTCTGAGTTGTCCTCATCTGCTCCTGGATGACCTGGACCTTCTCTATCGTGGCCCGGACCATCTCTAGTCCCACAAGTGCTGACTCCCCAGGGTCTGTCCAGCACAAAGGAGATCTGCAAGGTCTGACGTACAACACCTCGTATGGTGCCATCCCAATGGTGGAGTGGTAGATGTTGTTGTATGCGAACTCCACCAAGGGTAGGTGGTCCTCCCAGCTGCGACCAAAGTCGAGGACACATGCGCGGAGCATTTCCTCGAGAGTCTGAATGGTTCTCTCCGTCTGACCATCCGTCTGAGGGTGAAAGGCGGTGCTCAGACGTAGCCGCGTCCCGAACGCCTCCTGCAACCCCTTCCAAAGCCGGGAAGTAAAGCGAGCATATCGATCGGAGACGATAGATGATGGCACACCGTGAAGCCGTACAATCTCTTGAACGTAGAGACGCCCCAAGCTCTCCACTGAGCCCTGCTCTCTGATGGGTAAGAAGTGAGCTGACTTGGTGAGTCGGTCAACAATCACTCAGATGGAGTCTTGACCTCTGGAAGTGTGTGGAAGTCTAGTCACGAAGTCCATAGATATCCCGTCCCACTTCCACTCCAGGACATCCAAGGGCTGTACCAAGCCTACTGGTACCTGGTGATCTGCCTTCACCTGCTGGAAGGTGAGGCATCGAGAAACGAACTCTGCCACAGCCTTCTTCATGGCTGGCCACCAGTGCTGTCGTCTGAAATCCTGGTACATCTTCTCCACTCCAGGATGTACCGCCAAAGGAGAAGTGTGAAACTCTCTCAGCACCTCCTCTCGTAAAGCAGCAGGTACCAAGGTACGTCCTCTGAAAAGGATGTCGTGCTCTGCCCCCAAGGAGAAGCCATCAGGTGCCTGTCCTGAGGATATCTGTGCACGCCGCGTCTCACAGTCAGCGTCCCCACGCTGTGCCTCTCTGACCCACTGCAGTTGTGGAGGAGAGACTGTGAGAGACTGAAGGAAGTCCGCTTCATCCCTATCCACGAAGGATATCCGCAAAGCGGCTAGCTGCTCTGTCGCCTCCTCGAGTAGTTGAATGCCCGTCCTCCTGCTGAGATCATCGGATACCATGTTCCCCTTCCCAGGAGTATAGACTATCTCAAAGTCATAGTCCTGGAGGAACTCAATCCATCGTCGCTGTCTCAGGTTCAGGTCCTTCTGCGAGAAGATGTACCTGAGACTCTGATGGTCAGAAAAGACTATAAAGCACTCACCCATCAGATAGTGTCACCATGTCTTCAGAGCGAAGACCACTACTGCTAACTCCAGGTCATGGGTAGTGTAGTTCTTCTCATGCGGCCTCAACTGATGTGATCCATAGGCGATCATTTCCCGGTCCTGCATCAGGACACATCCGAGTCCGGTCCCTGATGCATCGCAGTAAACTATGTACCCTACTCCCTCCTCAGGCAACCTCAAGATAGGGGTGCTGGTCAATCTCTGTCTTAGCTCCTGGAAGCTCTGCTGACATCTGTCTGACCACAAAAAGGGTTTCCCCTTCTTCGTAAGAGCTGAGAGTGGTGCCGCAACTCTGTAGAAGTCTGGCACAAATCTCCGATAGTATCCAGCTAGTCCCAAGAAACTCTGCACCTCTGTCATGCTCTTGGGTGGCTCCCAAGCTAGCACTGCTTCGATCTTCGCAGGATCCACTGCAACTCCCGCCTCAGAGATGATGTGCCCCAAGAAGTGGACCTCACGTATCCAGAACTGACACTTCGAGAGATTTCCATAAATCTGGTGCTCTCGGAGTGTGTCTAGTACAACCCGTAAGTGGTAGGCGTGCTCCTCCTCAGTCGTCGAGTAAATCAAAATGTCGTCGATGAAGACTACGACAAATCGATCGAGGTATGGCTGAAAGATCCTGTTCATGAGGCCCATGAACACTTCTAGAGCATTGGTTACGCCGAATGGCATAACCAAGAACTCATAGTGGCCATACCAACATCTGAAGGTCGTCTTCTGCACGTCCTCGTCTCAAACTCTGAGCTAATGATAGCCTGACCTGAGGTCTATCTTCGAGAACCACCGTACTCCCTTGAGCTGATCGAAGAGGTCATCAATCCTCGGTAGCGGATACTTGTTCCTCACTGTCACCTGGTTCAGGAGACGATAGTCGACACATAGTCTCAAGCTCCTGTCCGCCTTCTTGGCGAACAATATTGGGGAAGCCCAGGGTGAAACACTGGGTCAGATGAAACCCTTTCCCTGCAAGTCCTCCAACTGTACCCGTAGCTCTCGAAGCTCAAAGGGGGCCATCCAATATGCTGGAGTGGATATCGGGGCTGTCCCGGGGTACAGATCAATGTGAAAGTCTACCTCTCTGCGAGGAGGTAGCCCTAGAATGTCGTCGGGAAAGACGTCCGCGTACTGATCCACCACTGCAGGAAAACTAGGACTCTGCACGTCAACTGCTCCTAGGATGAGGCTAGACAACTGATGAGTGATGGGTTGTCCTCTCCTCTGCGGAAGTCCATCCTGTGCTGTGAAGGCTCCCTTCTCACTGGTGAAGGTGAACCTGCTCCCGTCGGTGCGTACACATCGCACCTTGCGCCTAATACAGTCAATCTGTGCATGGATTATAGATAACCAATCCATGCCCAAGATGATGTCTTAAGGCCTCGACGCCGCTACAAGAAGATCTCAGCCGAAGCTCTCGCCTTCCAGAGTAAGCTCACACTGCCGGCACCAGTGTGTAATCGTCGAGTCTACTCCCGTAGGAGTCTCTATCCATAAGGATCGAGCCAACGGCTCTGTCGGAATCTCTGAGCTCCGAACAAGGGTAGCGGCTATGAAAGAGGGACTCGCTCCTGTGTCTATAAGAACTACAGAAAGGGTGGAATAGACACAGATCGTACCTCGAATCATCTCGGGCGGTCCGTGGTCGTAGGCCTCCGCTGCCTGGAGCTATGCCTGTCTCTGCCCACCAGCTCCCTGTGGTCGGGGCGGGCCTCCTGGTGGTGGTGGTGGTAGAGCCTCAAAGCGTCTCCCACCACCTACTACTCGGCCAGCTCCTCTGCCTCGTCCGCCTCCTCCCTGCGGACCACCACGGTCGACCCTCTGCCTCTGCCTGGGTGGCCCCTCAACTGTCTGCTGCTCCTCGGCACGGTGGGTCGGGCAGTCACGAGCCATGTGACCCTACCCGCCGCAAGTGTAGCACTGCCTGCCCCTCGAAAGACTAGCTCCGCGCTGTGTGCCCTGCACTGCTGAGCCGGTGTCCTGAGGCCGTCTATGTGAGGGTCTGGTCTGCCTGGACCCCTGAGTCATCTGTCGACTACCCACTGCGGAAGACTCTGCTACGTGTCGCCCCGCGGTAGGTCTCTCCGCTGGAGAAGTCTCAGCAAGAAAGCTCTCGATCAAAAGGGCTCGCTTCAGTACTCCTGCCTGGGTCGGGATGCTGAGGGAGATCAGCGATGCCCTGGTCTCGTGTCTCAATCCCTGCTCAAAGGTCCGGGCCCGGAAGAACGGGACCCGTACCATGTCGGTCGAGTAGCGCGAGAGATCGGTGAATCTCGCCGAGTACTGGGTGACCGTCAAGCTGCCATGCCGCAGCTGAAGAATCTCCTAGATGCGCACCGCACAGAGGGTGGCTGGGACGAACTCTGAGCGGAAGAGGCCCTCAAAGTCTTTCCAGATGAGAGAGGCCTCATCGTGCACCTAGAGCATCAAGCTCCACCATCGTCCTGCTGCTGCCTGCAGTAGGCTCGCTACGAGGATCACCATGAGGTCTGCTGGTGTCCTTACTAGCCTGAAAACTCGTACCACTGCCTCCAGCCAGTCCTCGGCTGCCTGGGGGTCCGTCTCCCCGCGGAACCTGGGCGGTCGCTGGTGCTGGAACTCATGCAGTGCACTGAGGTGACGTGCATCGTCAGCGGCTGGTGCTGGAAGCATCGGTGGCTCGGCGGGTAGAGGTACCACTGGTGCCTCTGCTGTCAAAGGGCCCTGTACTGAGGCCTTGTCACTCGGCGGGCTGTCGTCACACCCAACTCTCAGAACCCTAGCTGGCTGCCTTCGTGGGGCCATCCTGAAAAGGAAACAGGTGTGCCACGATCAGAACAGTATACCTCGTGAGCTGACACAAAGTAATCACAAAGAAAACTTGAAACACACATGCAATCAATGTTTTCGTGCATTAAGTCGGAAATCAGAAGTCAGGGTCCTGGTGTACGGATACGTCGGCCGTCGCACCAACACTGGGCTCCCTGGACTGATAACCACACCCAATACGCTAAAAACTATTTCTTCACATAGAAAATATCAGAGTCCGCGGTAGAACCGAACTCCTCTGATACCAATTTGTCACGACCCGTCCTCGGGGCCCGTGCCGTGACTACCCCAAGCCCACCTTCCATAGGCCAGGGGCGGACGACTAGCACCAAGGCGTAAATCCCAGTAAAAAGGGAAGGCATTGCCTTTTTAAAGTAAACAAGCACTATAGAGTAAGCAAGCGGAAAAGTAAACACTAAGTAAAAGCTGGTACAATAGTAAGTGCGGAAAAGTAAAGGGGGCCGGAAATACAAGCCCAACTGTAAAGTACAACTGAAAGGGGAAAAACAGCAACTGAAAAGTAAAGATGCAACATCGAGCCGTCCACTAGAAGTCCCACCTGAAGGGTGAGTACAGATAGCCTCCACCGCTCCTCGGTCTAGCCATCCGCTCCGAGTACACTCCGCCCAGTGGTCCACCTCCAGGTACCGTCCTGCTCCGCAATCCTCCACCGCGATCAGCGATGTCTGTCGTCTGCAACCAACACAACGTAGTGCGGGCATAGCCCGTGCAGGGGTGAGTATAAGCTACTCAGTAGGGACCCCGAGACCCCCGAAGGTCTCCCAGAATCCACAAAGGATAAACCACAAAGGAAAGATACAATCACGAAGTAACATCCGACACGGCTTAGGTATATGCCCATACATATACCTAAGTCATCAATTCTCGCTCGGCTCCAACATCCGAGCTCAAGTACAACCCAGTCCACACAGGAAAGCAAAACGTAAAATCCACACAGGATAGCTCAACACAATCCATGAAGGAAATTAAAACGTAAATCCACACAGGATAGCTCAACACAATCAACAAAGGAAAGTAAAACATAAATCCACACAGGATAGCTCAACACAATCCACAAAGGAAAGTAAAACAGAGTTTCAGCTCACACAGGAATACTTCTTCGAATGATGATAGAGATGATCATTGATCCATATAAGTCGTCGGACCCACAAAGGATCGATAGGTACTAACCCCCGCAATGCCCCACAAAGGATTTGACCCACAAAGGATCGATAGGTAACTAACCCCCGCAAAGACCCACACAGGATCGGGCCCAAACAGGACCTGTAGGCGATGGCCCACACAGGAACGCTGAGCGCTAAACCACACAGGATCGGACCCACACAGGATCGGTAGCACTGACCCACAAAGGATCGCTGAGTGTTGTAGTCGTTGCCACCGAATCCACGGAGGATCTCTGCACAGTCATCGTCGTCACAGTAGCAGTCGCAGCCAGCTCTAGGGTTCCCGCACACGGCAAGCTCGTTCGGGAGGGTCCGCTCCACGAGCCGAGAGGCTGATACATCAACTGACACATAGTCCAGAGTTGATGTATCCAAAAGTTCTGTATCGTTAACAAGAACTCAACGTCGCAGACGGTGCGTCAATCGGACGCCCGGTCTGAGAGTTATTGGCTTTTTCGTTCCAGGGTCCCGGTTGGTTTTTAAGGCAAAACCAACCCAACCGTACTCCACCTGCATCCAAACCTCGGGTGGAGTATGCCAAAAGATCCGTCTCACTTAGAGGAAAACAACGAAGTCGACGGCACGTCGATCGGACGTCCGAAGCTCAAGATATGAGTGTTTCCGCTCTGAGGGCCCGGTTAGTTTCTTGTACGAACCAACCTGGCCGAACCCAAAGTGTTTTGAAACCTTGAGTGCGATATACCGAAAAGACTGTCTCGATTCAAGGATCGCATCACCGCTGACGTCGCGTCGTTCGGAGGCCCATAGCTCAAGTTACAGGCAAAAGACCAAAAACGGTCCGAAGACGGGGGGTCTGGGCCCGGACCGACACGGCCCAACCCGCCCCCGGGTCGGCCCGAACCGGGTCGACCCGACCCGGGTCCGGGTCCGACCCGATTCGGCGCGGCCCGGCCCGGACGGGGCGCGACCCGGCCGGTCGGGTCAGCCCGGCTCGGCTCGGCCGAGCGGCCGAGCGAGGGAGCCGCGGGATGAAGGTGTCGCGGCCCCGCGTGGGGCCGCGCTGGATCAACGGACGTGGCAAAGCCACGTCCCGTGTGTGCCGGACCCGTGCGGCCACGGGTCCGCTGGCCGTCGCCGCCGCGGCGGCCCTGTTTGGCGGCGCGCCGGTGTAACACCCCGAGATTTTATGAAAAATATTCTTTTAATTTCATTAATGTCTTGTGTTGTATGCTACACGAATATTACCTTGCGCTATACACAACACCGTATTAGCTTGCAGTATACGCAACACTATTCTTGGATCGTGTTACACAAAATTTTGATAATATTTATTCTACGCAACATTGAGTATATATATATATATATTCAATGTATAAATTAAATATGGTTGGATTCTGTTATACGAAACAACAAAGATTCTTGCACAACACGCAACCCTGACTTGGCTTGCATTACACGCAATCACGACCTTCCTCGATATCGTGTGTTGTACGCAATACCGAGTTTTACT
Organism: Viscum album; assembly: GCA_963277665.1. Lineage (NCBI taxonomy): Eukaryota > Viridiplantae > Streptophyta > Magnoliopsida > Santalales > Viscaceae > Viscum > Viscum album. The sequence goes on along the minus strand of OY728150.1, from coordinate 1,993,947,498 downwards.
AAACAATGATATATTATTATAATATTATTATGAACTAGCCGTTATGAATAGTATTAACTAAATTTTTAACTTTATAACATTATTATTCATCTTACACATTTTCTAGAACATGGTATAAGAACAAAATAAATTTTTCGGGTAAAATAAGTATTTTTCAAAAAATGCAGTTTTGCTGTCTTTTGATGGCGCACCCACTTTAAATCTAGTTTTTGAAATGTTTATAAGTTCAATTTGAAAAAATAAAATTCTTCTTTAGAATCATGAAATAAAAATTTATTTTGGACAAATTTTTCATATTATTCTGGTAACTTTCATATTTTGATGAATAGTAAAAACACGCTATATTTTAATTAAAAACAAATTTTTTTCATCACAATAATTTATATGGTTAAATTATAATATTGAATGGTTTTAAAGTATAAATATAATATATTTTACCATTTAATATAATGTATGTCATTAGCATTGATTCTACCTTGAATTCGTAGGATAAATCAATTCAATCTTTTGCAATGTTTTACAGAAAAACCCGTTTTCTTTCGACAACGGGATTAATTTTAATTTAATTTCTACAACTTTTGTGTATTGAATTTTGAAAAATGGATTCCATATTTGGAATAAGTTGATCCAAATTATGTTAATAAGCTACTTTTTATTTTTGGGATTTATGAATAGTAACTACGGTAAATTTTATTTACCATAGTTAAAGGTAAATCGGGTAATTAAGGGTAAATATAATACTATAAAATTACCCTAATGCATGTCAAAATCCTATTAGATGACTAAAAGTCGACCCATATCACCTAAGGGTCGGATTATATTCATTTAATGGACTTTTTTCCGTGAAAATAATTTAATTATTATTAAAACCAAAGAATGTGACAACATGTCACTTTCTTAAATCTTATAAGTATAATAATTTTAATTTTGTGATAAACTTCATGAAACTTCGAACATGAATAGTCTACAGAAAGATAATACAATTATATACATCATATCAATTTATTTAGAATTTTTAGGGATTAAATAATTATCATTTATTATGACACAAAGATGATGCAGTAATTGTCTTATTAATGAAATATTGACATTAGTGATGTTATAAATACCCAAATAAATGTAATTTAACACTTTTTATGAATTACACTAATTTTATATGTTAATATGACATGTTAGTATTTATTTAATTAAATTTTTTCGAACTAATCAATCTGTTATGAGTTTCACAAAAAATCAATTACTAAATAGTTTCAAAATTGACATAAAATAGTTTTTAAAACAAATATTATATTATTAATTGTTATTTTATTACTAAAAATCTAAGGTTAGGCCAAATGACTTAGATAAGGTTATATATATTAATAATAAACAACTTGGGGTTATTTTGGCTTGATATAGTAAGTTTATTAACCTTATAGTGTAAGAAAACAAGAAGACACGGTAAAAGTAAAATTATCTAACTTAAAGTTAAATATAAATGATAAAGTTAAAATAGGAACCTAAACTTGTTTAAATTCTATTGGATGAGAGGATTTAGACCCATCCCCACCTTATCTTATAAATAAATCAATTTGGAGCTATTTAAAACAGAATTTGGCTTTATAATAAAATAATATTTTTAGTTATTCCAAAGGTGCCCCTCTCCTCCCTTATAAAAGGGCACCCCCTCTCTCTCTTCCTCACACCACTTTGAGCCTTCAAGCTCGGCCAACCTCTGCCAAATTCTCTTCTCCACTTCCCTAGAGACATCCTAGAGGTCCTGGTCTTCTTCAAAGACCAATTTTAGTGTCCTAAAAGGAGGTCTCAAAGAAGCGCTTCAAAGAAGAGGTAATGTCCGTTACCGATTCTTTCAACTTTATTTCTTCTTCCACTTCTTCTTTTTTAGTTGTTTCATTATGAGGTAATAACATCAGTATCAATCATATACTGATATGTTATTATAAGTATGAAACAAACATATTTCACCATCTATCCATCCTACGGAAAACGAAATCACCGTGCGTGCGTGCGTACGTACGGAATACCGTCTCCACGCCGTGGTGTAATCTAATTTACACCACCACCTTACATGGATGGGTATAATAGTGTAATTAATGAATATATATGATTATTTTAAAGTTATATTGATTATTTAATATTATACACACACTTTAATACAATTACATGATCATGAGAACGATATCATCGCTCGTGCGTACGTACGGAGTACCGTCTCCACGACGCGATGAGATTCATTCTCCACGTTAACCATTAATGAATGATTATAAAGTATATATAATAAGTAATCATGAAATATATGAAATAATAATACTAATGTATTTATGTATATATATATTAATGTCATCTACTTAATTCCACTCAATTCAATAAATAAACGAAAACTGCGTTCATGCGTACGTACGACCTACCGTCTCCATGAACGGTGTATTTCTTTCCATTTATCGATCCATTATATATATGTATATTCTGAATATATATTATATATAAATAATGTTTTACATTCTGTATTTAAGTAATCATGATCTAAGTAATCATATGAATAATTACAAGTTAAAACACGAACGACAAATGAGACGATTTTACCCAAAACGCTACTTTAACATGAATTTATAAAAGAACGGGTAATATAAATCCATAAGTGAACCATATATGATATAATAACAATTAATATGATTCTTTAATAAGTAAATGAAATTATTTAAATCATTATATAGGAGGTTCAGACACTTACGAAGCAAATTGGACCTAAGGTAAGGGAAATATCACAATCTCATTTTTATCTGAGATTGTTTATACTTTGGTATTTACTGGGGTGTATTTTATCATCCACATCCATGTTTCCTCAATATATAATATTGTTTCCATCCACCTAAAATTTTTTAAATCCAATTTTACCCTTCGGTGAGTTTTTAGAAAAAGGTATGAAAGGAATCTTTTGTCATTTTTCGTATGAAGTACTTTTTGACTTTTTCGACAAAAGTACGAGAAGAATGTTTTTTTTAACTTATACAGAATGAATGGATTTTTAAAACATTATTTCCAAGAAGCTTACTTTACAAGTTTTCAAGTTTATTTTTAATCAACTTCTTTTAGTTTAAAATTGTATGACATGTTAAGAAAGGAAAAATGTTTTTGAAGTAGAAATGATATTTTCCTCAAGAATGGAGTTCAAGTGTTTTATCAAAATTATTTTCCATCTAAGATAATAAAGGGTTTTGTTTCTATCCCTATTATTACATTGATTTGATTATGTTGTGATGAAATTATTTTTATTAATTCCTTTATCTTATATGAATTTTTTTATGATGTCATGTTGTTTAAGAATCCCATTTTTATTACCTGGGTTATGCAATGATGTATGATTTATGATTTTGTGGCACACATAAGAATGGTATCATTATGAGATGGGTGGGACCTATATCTCCCTCCGATGCATTGGGTAAAGATTTTATATCTCATGAGATAGACATGGCTGGAACGGAAAGTTAAACCGGTTCAGTGAAACAGGACTGAAACGAGGAGTGAACTCGGTTCAGAAATGAACTTTGTCCACTAAGATAGTCTTGGAAATAAGTCTTGACTAACAAGAAATGATTCTATATGATTATGTGTGTATGCCAAAAAGTTTCATGTTGTAAGTTATGATTATTGGGATTTCATTTCACTACTATTATTTATCCCATGTTATGAAATTATGCTCTCTTTTGCAGGTTATGATTTCCAAAATGTTATGTTCTTATGAATATGATGTGATTGATATTTCTTTTGTTTACCCTTACTGAGCATTTGAGCTCACCCTTTTATGTTTTCTTTTCCCCAGGATATAAAGAAAGGTTTTAGGTAAAAAAAAAGGAAGATCTTTATGGGAGATGTTGAAGATCTTTCACCACGATTAGAAGATTATATTCCGAGTTTCCAAAGACACTAAACTATTACGATCCTTGTGTGTGTTTTTTTGTTATGTACTAAGTATTCCGCAAAAGTATTGTAATGTACATGTACGTTAAGCTTCGGGTCTCTACAGTTGGTATCAGAGGAAAGGTTTAGTCAACCTTTGGAAACTAAGATGCGAAAATGTTAGTGAGATCCCTAGAGATATTTCTAAGGTATGTCTAGGGATGTCCCTAAGGATAAGTATACGTAGAGGATATAGTCCTAGAACTACGGTAACAATCTTAGAATTTAACCTAAGATGTTATATATTGAGGTTTCTACCCCTTTATTATATTGTTTTCCCTAGCATGATTTTTACCTCTCACACTATTCTTTTTGGGTTTTAGAAAATGGCTGGAAACAGGAAGATTCATGATAATGGAGGATATAACGGACAATGGAATGATATTCTTCATGAGAAACCAAATGAAATGGGATTTGGAAGTCCAAAAATCATTATTATTCCTAATTAGCAATCTCATAATATGATCAATAATCTCAACTTTGGTAAGTTTCCCGACTCAGATAGTAAGAGAAAGATGGAGTTTCATGATGATCATAGAGGAAAGAAAGTTCAATTTCCCTCATGTAAATCATGTAGGAAGAGGAATCGGGGAGATTGTTTCAAGGGAACTGGAAGATGCTTTGGGTGTGGAAAAGAAGGACACAAAGCCAGTAAGTTCAAAGGAAAAGGTTCAATTAACACCATGGATGAGGATAATGGTATTGCTACGACATCAACAATGGTTAAATGTTTTAAATGTGGAATGTACGGGCATTATGCAAACCAATGCCCTAAGGGAAAGTCTCATGAAGAGAATCAGTACGGCCGTATGGGTAGTATTTATGTTGATGATGATGAAGAGACTACAAATGATATGTGAGATGAAAGAATTGTTGAAGCTCGGTCAATGGTTTAAGAAGGTAGGGGAGTGATTACATGTTTATCAAGTGTAATGTTGTATAAGTAATCTCATGGTACTATGGAATAAAGATACATCTAAGGATTGTTACACTATTGTCTTTCCTTGAGTTTTGAAAGTGTTTGATTAATGGTACCAGTATCCATGAAAGGTTATTCAGATATTTTCGAAATGTAGATGATATGAGCATAATGAAGGGATAAGGAGAAAATTAAATGTTTGATAGTATTCATGAGCTCATGACTGATATAAGGAGAAGGTTATATCATGGTTTGAGTATATAGAATTTTTGGATTTTGGTATGTGGAAGGAGTTAAATTTTGACAGCATTCATGTTTTCACTAAGGTTTAATAGGTATTCATTTTTCAAGAGAATACATTATTAAGGTATTCACATGATTGGAATGTGACCAACAAGATATATGGGGGATAAATGATGGTATTCACATGCTTGGTTGATGACATTTCAAGTAATCATTTTCTTTATACTATGAGCTTGGACCGAAGTATTTTAGATAAGCCTAAATATTGGAATGGATTATGTTGGACAGAAGTTAGTATTGTTTAAGGGTAGAACTTTTTTTTCGATATTATTGATGGGATGTTATAGTAATATAGTTTTAGAAAAAGGAAAACCTGCAGGATTGGCGACAGCCCATCGTGTCGGACAAGGCTGTGGGAATCGAACCCACAACCAAAGTGCGACTGGCCTTTATTGCCTACCACTAGCCTACAGGAAGTCCCTGTTTAGTAGAAACTAGTTTATTATATTAAGCAGTATGATATATGAAGTATAAGTCCATTTTAGGAATCATATATGATTAATATCACTATAGATGGACTTATGTATTTTTGATAACTTTTATAACCTTTTTTTTAAGACAGATGGAATGACCCATCATTCTATCACATGATCTGCTAACACTTCACGAATGACAAATTCAACTTCATTTCTTTAAGATATGAAGTGGAAATTGTTCAAGGCACGAACAATGGTGAGATTATATCGAAATAAAGTAAGTATTTCATCTAATTAAAATTCTTCAACTTTAGAGAAATGATCTTGAAAACCAAAAATGTTGTCCTAGTGCCCTTATATATGATGAATCAGATGCTACCTTAGATCATCACAAATTTATGGCTTTATGACTGTTGGTGTTTTCATAGCCATGTCCTCTACCACTCTCCATCAGAACTTGATGGTTAGATTTCTCTTCCATTTCCATATTTTTACCAATGTTCTCCTACGTGGAAACCCAATGATGAGTTAATTTGGGTAACCATTACATTTCATAATTTAGTTTTTAAAGTTAAGTTTTGGTATTCCTTTTTACGATGTGGGTTTCTATTAAACAAACTTTCAAGTAGTAAACCATTTATAACCCCGACGAATTTCGAGGGCGAAATTCATTTTAAGGGGGGTAGAATGTAACACCCAGAGATTTTATGAAAAATATTCTTTTAATTTCATTAATTTCTTGTGTTGTATGCTACACCACGATTACCTTGCGCTATACGCAACACCGTATTAGCTTGCAGTATACGCAACACTATTCTTGGATCGTGTTACACAAAATTTTGATAATAGTTATTCTACGCAACATTGAGTATATATATATATATATATATATTCAATGTATAAATTAAATATGGTTGGATTCTGTTATATGAAACAACAAAGATTCTTTCACAACACGCAACCCTGACTTGGCTTTCATTACACGCAATCATGACCTTCCTCGATAGCGTGTGTTGTACGCAATACCGAGTTTTACTAAACAACAATATATTATTATAATATTATTATGAACTAGCCATTATGAATAGTATTAACTAAATTTTTAACTTTATAACATTATTATTCATCTTACACATTTTCTAGAACATGGTATAAGAACAAAATAAATTTTTCGGGTAAAATAAGTATTTTTCAAAAAATGCAGTTTTGCTGCCTTTTGATGGCGCACCCAATTTAAATCTAGTTTTTTACATGTTTATAAGTTCAATTTGAAAAAATAAAATTCTTCTTTAGAATCATGAAATAAAAATTTATTTTGGAAAAAAATTTCATATTATTCTGGTAACTTTCATATTATGATGAATAGTAAAAACACGCTATATTTTAATTAAAAACAAATTTTTTCATCACAATAATTTATATGGTTAAATTATAATATTGAATGGTTTTAAAGTATAAATATAATATATTTTACAATTTAATATAATGTATGTCATTAGCATTGATTCTACCTTAAATTCGTAGGATAAATCAATTCAATCTTTTGCAATGTTTTAAAGAAAAACCCGTTTTCTTTCGACAACGGGATTAATTTTAATTTAATTTATGCAACTTTTGTGTATTGAATTTATAAAAATGGATTTCATATTTGGAATCAGTGTATCCAAATTATGTAAATAAGCTACTTTTTATTTTTGGGAATTATGAATAGTAACTACGGTAAATTTTATTTACCATAGTTAAAGGTAAATCGGGTAATTAAGGGTAAATATAATATTATAAAATTACCCTAACACATGTCAAAATCCTAATGTATGACTAAAAGTCGACCCATATCACCTAAGGGTCGGATTAGATTCATTTAATGGACTTTTTTCCATGAAAATAATTTAATTATTATTAAAACCAAAGAATGTGACAACATGTCACTTTCTTAAATCTTATAAGTATAATAATTTTAATTTAGTGATAAACTTCATTAAACTTCTAACATGAATAGTCTACAGAAATCTAATACAATTATCTACATCATAGGAATTTATTTAGAATTTTTAGGGATTAAATAATTATCATTTATTATGACACAAAGATGATGCAGTTATTGTCTTATTAATGAAATATTGACATAAGTGATGTTATAAATACCCAAATAAATGTAATTTAACACTTTTTATGAATTAAACTAATTTTATATGTTAATATGACATGTTAGTATTGATTTAATTAACTTTTTTCGAACTAATCAATCTGTTATGAGTTTTACAAAAAATCAATTACTAAATAGTGTCAAAATTGACATAAAATAGTTTTTAAAACAAATATTATATTATTAATTGTTATTTTATTCCTAAAAATCTACGTTTCGGCCAAATGACTTAGATAAGGTTATATATATTAATAATAAACAACTTGGGGTTCGTTTGGCTTGATATAGTAAGTTTATTAACCTTATAGTGTAAGAAAACAAGAAGACACGGTAAAAGTAAAATTATCTAACTTAAAGTTAAATATAAATGATAAGGTTAAAATAGGAACCTAAACTTGTTTAAATTATATTGGATGAGAGTATTTCGACCCATCCCCACCTTTTCTTCGAAATAAATCAATTTGGAGCTATTTAAAACCGAATTTGGCTTTATAATAAAATAATATTTTTAGTTATTCCAAAGGTGCCCCTCTCCTCCCTTATAAAAGGGCACCCCCTCCCTCTCTTCCTCACACCACTTTGAGCCTTCAAGCTCATAAAACCTCTACCAAATTCTCTTCTCCACTTCCCTAGAGACATCCTAGAGGTCCTGGTCTTCTTCAAAGACCAATTTTAGTGTCCTAAAAGGAGGTCTCAAAGAAGCGCTTCAAAGAAGAGGTAATGTCCGTTACCGATTCTTTCAACTTTATTTCTTCTTCCACTTCTTCTTTTTTAATTGTTTCATTATGAGGTAATAAAATCAGTATCAATAATATACTTATATGTTATTATAAGTATGAAACAACCATATTTCACCATCTATCCATCCTATGGAAAACGAAATCACCGCGTGTGCGTACGTACGGAATAACGTCTCCACGCCGTGGTGTAATCTAATTTCCACCACCACCTTACATGGATGGGTATAATAGTGAAAGTAATGAATATATATGATTATTTTAAAGTGATATTGATTCTGTAATATTATACATACACTTTAATACAATTCCATGATCATGAGAACGATATCATCGCTCATGCGTACGTACGGAGTACCGTCTCCACGACGCGATGAGATTCATTCTCCACGTTAACCATTCATGAATGATTATAAAGTATATATAATAAGTAATCATGAAATATATGACATAATAATACTACTGTATTTATGTATATATATATTAATTTCATCTACTTAATTCCACTCAATTCAATAAAGAAACGAAAACAGCATTCATGCGTACGTACGACCTACCGTCTCCATGAACGGTGTATTTCTTTCCATTTATCGATCCATTATATATATGTATATTCTGAATATATATTATATATAAATCATGTTTTACATTCTGGATTTAAGTAATCATGATCTAAGTAATCATATGAATAATTACAAGTTAAAACACGAACGACAAATGAGACGATTTTACCCAAAACGCTACTTTAACATGAATTTATAAAAGAACGGGTAATATAAATCCATAAGTGAACCATATATGATATAATAACAATTAATATGATTCTTTAATAAGTAAATAACATTATTTAAATCATTATACAGGAGGTTCGGACACTTACGAAGCAAATTGGACCTAAGGTAAGGGAAATATCACAATCTCATTTTTATCCGAGATTGTTTATAATTTGGTATTTACTGGGGTGTATTTTATCATCCACATCCATGTTTCCTCAATATGTAATATTGTTTCAATCCACCTAAAATTTTTTAAATCCAATTTTACCCATCGGTGAGTTTTTAGAAAAAGGTATGAAAGGAATCTTTTGTCGTTTTTCGTATGAAGTACTTTTTGACTTTTCCGACAAAAGTACGAGAAGAATGTTTTTTTAACTTATACAGCATGAATGTATTTTTAAAGAATTATTTCCAAGAAGCTTCCTTTACAAGTTTTAAAGTTTATTTTTAATCAACTTCTTTTAGTTTAAAATTGTATGACATGTTAAGAAAGGAAAAAAAATTTAAAGTAGAAAGGATATTTTCCTCAAGAATGGAGTTCAAGTGTTTTATCAAAATTATTTTCCATCTAAGATAATAAAGGGTTCTGTTTCTATCCCTATTATTACATTTATTTGATTATGTTGTGATGGAATTATTTTTATTAATTCCTTTATCTTATATGAATTGTTTTATGATGTCATGTTGTTTAAGAATCCCATTTTTATTACATGGGTTATGAAATGATGTATGATTTATGATTTTGTGGCACACATAAGAATGGTATCATTATGAGATGGGTGGGACCTATATCTACCTCCAATGCATTGGGTAAAGATTTTATATCTCATGAGATAGACATGGCTAGAACGGCAGGTTAAATCGGTTCAGTGAAACAGGACTGAAACGAGGAGTGAACTCGGTTCCGAAATGGACTTTGTCCACTAAGATAGTCTTGGCAATAAGTCTTGACTAACAAAAAATGATTCTCTATAATTATGTGTGTATGCCACAAAGTTTAATGTTGTAAGTTATGATTATTGGGATTTCATTTCACTACTATTATTTATCCCATGTTATAAAATTATGCTCTCTTTTGCAGGTTATGATTTCCAAAATGTTATGTTTTTATGAATATGATGTGATTGATATTTCTTTTGTTTACCCTTACTGAGCATTTGAGCTCACCCTTTTATGTTTTCTTTTCCCCAGGATATAAAGCAAGGTTTTAGGTAAAAAAAAGGGAAGATCTTTATGGGAGATGTTGAAGATCTTTCACCACGATTAGAAGATTATATTCCGAGTTTCCAAAGACACTAAACTATTACGATCCTTGTGTGTGTGTGTTTGTTATGTACTAATTATTCCGCAAAAGTAATGTAATTTCCATGTACGTTAAGCTTCGGGTCTCTACAACCGGGGCGTCGCCGCCTCCGGCCGCCAGCGCCGCCGGAGGGTTACACGGGCCACCGGAGTTGCTCCGGTGGTCCGATTTCGTTTCCGTCTGCGCCGTAGCTCCTCCCGGGTCCCGTACTTCACTGCAGAAACAAAGAATCACCTCTGCGGCATGTTTTGTCGTCACCCGCCAATCCGCACATCAACAAAGAACTGTGGAGGGTTGTCGGGCCATGTTTGTTTGTCCCGCACCCTCTGCGTTAGGTGATAACAATCGGGAACAAAATATTCAACACATGAATAACAAGCAAGGCACAATTTTAATAGAATTAAAATTGAACTTGATCCGGGTTCTTTGTTTTTAAAAGAAACAATCACGGGAATAAATATTGTTCTCAAATAAAACCCCTACCTCGCCGTAGTCGTCGAGCGCGCGTTCTTCGCGGAATTGATCGTCACGGAAGGAGGTGATCGTCGCGTCGCGGAAGGGCGTCGCGTCATCGTGGAAGAGCGTCGTGTCGTCGCGGAACTTGGCGTCACGCCGACGAACTCCAAGGATCAAAAACATATAGATTTAATTAATTATAATTAAATCCATATTGTTGTTATAATCCACAAAGAATTTAAAAGGATCACAACCCCCTACCTTGTCGTTGTCGATCGAAGGTTGTCGCGGGGTTGGATTGTCGCGGAAGAACGTCGCGGAAGAAGAATCGCCGACGTCGCGGTACTTGGCGTCGTGTCATCGATCTCTGAGGGCTCGACGTTCTTCGTCTCCCTTCGTCGAAGGCTGGCGTTCTTCACGTTCTTCACGTTCTTAGCGTTCATCATGAAGGAGGATGAAGAACTTGAGGTTTCTGTCAAATCCTCTCAACGAACAACACTTAAGAAGAATAGCATTGGTCTTATTTTATTAACATGCCAACAAACGAAAAAAGAGATAAGTTAAGTAACGACCCATTAATTAATAGAATTAATTCAATGAATAAAACCACCCAATTAATTGGTGCGTTAAGAATTTAAGAAAACGCGTCAGTTTACTTTCATAATGACGGGTTTTCACGGGGGCATTACTTAGCGGAAAAGAAATGGTGGGCTCGTGCGGGCCCCACCCCACAAATATCCTACCAAGAGGGTAGGATATTTTGAATTGTACCCTATCCACTTTAACTTAGCTTAAGCAGCTTTAAGTGGCTTTTAAGTGGATTAAGTGAAATAAAAATAAAGTTGTCACACCACTTTATTTTATTTCTTAACTTAAAGCCCAAAAATTAAAAACCACACCCGAGAAAACGCAACTCTGGAAGAGGCGTTTCTAAGCAAGTACCGGCGCTACGATTCCATCGGTGCCCTCAGAATTCGATTCCGAGCACCGGTTCAAAAGTTAGAAAAACCCGCTCGTTCGTTCACTAAACATACCCGAGCCAAACTTCGGAAAATGATTCCGGGCACACCGGGCCTCGGAATCAGGTGCCGTCAGAAACTGCGTTCTTGTAAAATTCCAAAGAAAATTAAGAAAAAAATTTCCTTGAAATTTACGGGTCTTTACACTAAATTATATTGAAACTTTCTTTAAGTGAGATTACTAATCCATTTGGTCATATTACTAATCCTAAGCAAAAAAATCACTATTCATAATTTAATATTCATCAAAAATCAAGTTGATCTTATTATACTCTAAATTTCATACTGAACATAATTGTAGAAGACCATTTTTTGAAAATCATTACACATTTTTAATGATTTAAGGTTTACATAAACATTTTTAAAATATCCTTTTTTCTAAAATTCATCAAAAATATGCATACTATATATATCCGGTGATTTGAAAATTCATAAACTTCATCATAAGAAGAAATTGAAATTTTTATTTAAAAAAAAGGATTACACAAGGCAGTTACGATCTCCTTACATAGCCCCTTATCACACTAGTATAGGACCTAAGTGTAAAGTGTGCTAAGGTGAGAGAATCTGAGGGCGGCTCGTCCAACATCGCACAAGTAGTAATTTCTATCAGTTTGAACTTCTCATGAAGGCGATTCCGTTCTAGCTTCACATGATAAAGTTCAGCTTGGGTTTGGTCTAGAGCAAAGCCCAGTGGTGCTACCTCCTTCCCAAGTTCTGTTAGATGGGCTTCGATCGGTCCAAGACTACTGGGTGAGGCCATCGAATCTTATTTCTATATTAATTAACCAAGATCACTTGTATTTAGAGACAATAATCAAAACATTTAGTTTACAGTGGCCATATTGACCAACGATCATATAACAGTCAAAACCCAAAAGTCTCATTTTAATTATACTCATGTTATCAAATGAAATTGTTTTGTTGAGTATAAAATAACACACAAAATTAGGAAACAAGATTTATTCAAAATTTCGGGTCTTTACAATCTTCTCCCCTTAAGAAATTGTGTCCTCGCAATTTTTTAAAATTGGGTTTTGAAATTTCATTGAAAGTCCCACATCGGAAAAAGAGTCAGTAACACTATTACTTTAAAAGAAAGAAAAGGAAGTACAAAGGCCACCCGATCTTACCCATACTAGGATTACATGTAGGAAAACATGGACATGGAGGAGAAAACAAAGGGTCACATTCTAAAGGAGAGTGATAGAAAACATGATTAGGAGAAAGTTAACCATAAGAAAATCCCAAACTTATGATGTGTGTAGACGGTCTTTTATTAACTAGTAGGAAACGTAAACCAAAAACGTTTTTGTTTTACGTTCCTTTTCATAATTTTGAAGAATTCATTTAGTACATAGAACAAAAACATAAGGAAATATACCTACCTTCAAGTAGAGTTTCATCCTTTAATAAGTCTCTACCAAAACTAATCTTTTCTCCAAACGATGAGCATTCAAAACTACTTGGTCTCATCAAATCAAAAGAATCATCTTCTTGAGAGTCACGTAATCCACAAAAGATTAACTATCAATTTCTTTTATCTTTAAACATTATCCCAAAAACAGAAAGGGTAAGGTAAAACAAATCTTCAAAAATAAAGAATCCCATAGGACTGGAAACTACTTTTAAATCTTCAAAGTTCCATGGTACTAACCAAAGTTCATCATAGACCATTCCATAAATAACGGTCCTTAAAATTCCTCAAAATAAACCAAACTAAGATTGAAACCCAAATACAAGAAGGATTTGATAACATAGTCTTCCAAAATAAACTTCATTGTTCATCTCCAAACAACATCAACCACTCCTAACATCTTATAACAAAAATAACTAACCTAAACATATTTTACCCAAGATAGGTTAATCATTTCTATAAGTAACCTAAATTACTATTAGTCTACCTTAAATTCATCGATTCTTCAAAATATAAGTCAACCGTACTCCTTAATGAAAATACCGTAGTAATCTATTTACCTCGATCATATAGGGTCCCCAAAATAGTGAACATCTTCCAAAATAATAATCATCTTTTAATCCCCTAATCATCTCTATCATATTAATACAGAAATCGTCACATTTCCTATCACATTGGTTGTTCGGACATGTTCTTCCATTTCCCGCCATTAACTAAGAAGAGAAAATATAATTAGGGGCTTAAATACTTATCCAATAATCATGAAAAGAAACTTAAAGCATATAAGGATAACTTGTAGAAGAAAAGTATACCCTAACTTCTTATCCCCTAGGTTTCAAACTAGGTTATCCATGATCATATATTCTTATGTGAATCTTTATTTTATTTTATCTTTGTTCCTTTAATAATGGTTCATATTAAGCTTATGAATTTACCAAAGCATATCCCCCAGGAGTGTCATAACCAAGAGTGCATCAAGGCCCGTTGTCATGTACCAGTTCCCGTTCGAGTCTAGATCAAAGTGGTGTTTTTGGGTTTTACCCCTATGTACATCTGTGCCAGAGCCACCTCTACCTGCTCGTATCCAGACAGGGATGTATTTTTTTGGTAACCCCTTACTGAATACTCACCAAAATACCAGGAATATTTCCTATATTTAAACTTTTCTATAGGGTTCTTCCTAGAGTTTTTATATCCTAATTTCCACAAATAACTAAACCATCCTTTGATACCAACTATAGCATCCCGCCTTTTTATCACATAAACTTTCATTACATTTTACAAAACCGAGGATCTTTAAGGTTTAGTGTCTTGGAAACCAGGAACTTAAAACATGAAGACATAAAACATTATTCTTAAACACTTGAAAGGCTTCTCCTCATGTTCATCCTAGGTTCATTACTGCATCTCATAACCGGGGGACATACATCAAAAGAAAGGGTGAGAAGAAGGCCCAGTAAGGGAAACAAGGGGAAACATTTAACATGTGAACTTGGGATACATCAACAATGTCATGAAAAAAAACATTAAGGCATGAAAAATAAATTGTGAGGCATATCATAATAAAAATAAAATTTTTCATAACTTGAATATGTGGATACAACATTTAATATTGACAATCATTCTGTTTCACCAAGGTCCATCCCCAAGGTGTCATTAAAAATTACCAAGGTTATTCACCAAGGTATCAGTCTAAAAGGTCATCTCTAGAGATTAAGTCTTTACCCAATGCATTGGAGCGCTATCAGGGCGCACCCTTGACATGTATTTATTATCATGTGAGACACATATATCATCAATAATCATTTCATAAATAAACCATATAGAATAAAAGAAATGGGTTTCATTTCATAATCATAATGTTTTAAAACTGCTTTAAAGACATGATCTTTATGTCACTTTAAACACACGGAAAGGGAAAGCGGGTCTCATGTATGTAAATACCAGAATTTTAAATTGAACATTTTGGTATATATGTGATTACCCCTTTAGAAGAAAGTGATTTGAGTATTCACTTAATAAAATAAATGAACTTTAGAAAAAGATAGAGATATTTTGAGACGGAAATTCTGCAACATAAAGGATATGTTATGAGGTTTTATAAAACATTGAAAAGAGAGGGGAAATGGGTCAAGCATTCATAAATGATCAACAAAACAGAAGGGAGACAGAATATAAAGGATTTGAGAACATGGTAATGAAATTTTAAATATATACCATATGAAATGAAGAACATGAAAGGAAGACAAAAATAAGATTTCTCTTATGAAAATTCGGCAGCCTAACGGCATCACTTAAACTTCAAAAAAATGAATTGATGAGATCAAATAGGGTCTATCATCATATGAAAATAAAAGTTCAGTATGATAGATATAGAGATAATACCCCAACATAATAAAAAGGAACTTTAAAGACTTGACATGAATGTAGAACTTTGAAAAATGAGAAAGGTGAAAGAATCCCTTAAAAATTTGGCAGCCTAACGGCGTCACTTAAACTTCAACAAAAATGAATTGACAAGATCAAATAGGGTCTCTCATAATATGAACATAAAATATCAGTATGATAGATATAGATATAAACCCCAACATAATAAAAAAGGAACTTGAAATACTTGACATGAAAGTAGATCTTTCAAAAATGAGAAAGGTGAACGAATCCCTTAAAAATTCGGCAGCCTAACGGCGCCACTTAAACATTCATAAAACGAAATGATGAGAGTAAGAGGGGATATCTCATAATATGAACATGAAAAGGACAGTAGGATGAATATAATAGAACATCTTCCAACATAAGAACATGGAGCATAAAAGATATGACATAAAAGAGAGTGCTTGGAAAGAAAGAGAGAGGTAGGTTCCCTTACCTTAAAACGTAACTCTTAAAACTCAAAGGTTGGGACCTTGAGGGATTGGGGGAACCTTGGGAGGACTCCTTGGGAGGTAATGAGACTAGAGCTTAATTGGGGGATATTTGGGAGTCGAATGGATGAGAGGATGGCTTGGTATTTATAGGGAAAGTGAGGGGACAAGGCATTAATGGCCAAGGGACACCTCATTAGTGGTTTTGGAAAAACCATGGGCTTGCCCATGGTATTTTCTCATGGTATTGGACACTTGGGACACATCATACCTTATCTTACTATTCATAAGTCGAATATATTGATTACATACTTAATACATCATTTAATGATGTCATTAAACTCCCGTAACTTAAAAACTGTATTTTCACTATTCATCAAAAATTCAACTTTCTCAGAAAAATCCCAAAATTTCACATTAACCAAATATAGATGCTGTGATTTCAAAAGTGAACTCCATTTATAAAAATAATTTTCTAAATATTTTTAATTTAATTTTTAAATAAATACACTATTCATCAAAAATTCATTTTTTCAGAAAAATTCCCAAAAATTACCATAACATAATATCGATGCTCTGAGTTCAAAAATAAAGTCCATTTTATAAAAATAATTTTCTAATTTTTTTTAATTTAATTTTCAATAAAAAAACACTATTCACCCAAAAAAACTAATACTTGACTAATAATTTATGAAACCGTTATTTACCCATTTTATTGAATCACATTACTTAAACAAGGTGTCTAAATTATATAGAAAGTTTCTTTACGTGAGATTACTAATCCATTTTGTCACATTACTAATCCTAAGCGAAAAATCACTATTCATAATTTACTATTCATCAAAAAATCAAGTTGATCTTATTAGACTCTAAATTTTGTACTGAACATAATTGTTGAAGACCATTTTTTGAAAATCATTACACATTTTTAATTATTTAAGGTTTATATAAACATTTTTAAAATATCTTTTTTCTAAAATTCATCAAAAATATACATACTATATATATCCAGTCATTTGAAAATTCCTAAACTTCATCATAAGAAGAAATCAAAATTTTTATTTAAAACAAAGGATTACACAAGGCAGTTATGGTCTCCTTACATAGCCCCTTATCACACAAGCATAAGACCTAAGTGTAAGGTGTGTTAAGGTGAGAGAATCTGAGGGCGGCTTGGCCAACATCGCACGAGTAGTAATTTCTATCAGTTTGAACTTCTCATGAAGGCGATTCTGTTCTAGCTTCACATGATGAAGTTCGACTTGGGTTTGGTCTAGAATAAAGCCCAGTGGTGCTACCTCCTTCCCAAGTTCTGTTAGATGGGCTTCGATTGCTCTAAGACTACTGGGTGAGGCCATCGAATCTTCTTTCTATATTAATTAACCAAGATCACTTGTATTTAGAGACAACAATCAAAACATTTAGCTTCCAATGGTCATATTGACCAACGATCATATAATAGTCAAAACCCAACAGTCTCATTTTAATTATACTCATGTTATCAAATGAAATAGTTTTGTTGAGTATAAAATAACACAAAAAATTAGGAAACAAGATTTATTCAAAATTTCGGGTCGTTACATGACCTCTCATATAAGGAGCATCTGGTGGAGATCTTGGATCGTAGAGACAATGTTCTAGGAAACAAGACTACCCACCTTGTTAAGGTGTTGTGGAGGAATACAAATGTGAAGAAGCCATGTGGGAACCTGAGGATTCCATGAGACAAAAGTACCCACACCATTTCCTATCAGAGGGTACGAGATAAAATTTTAGGGACAAAATTTCTTAAGGGGGAAGAATGTAACAACCCAAAAATTTTAATTATATTTGTTTCCTAATTTTGTGTGTTATTTTATTTTATTCTCAACAAAACAACATACTTTTATTAATGAAGTATGAATAATTAAAATGAGACCGTTGGGTTTCGAATGTTATATGACCGTTGGCCAATATGACTGTTGGAAACTATAATCTTAACGTTGTGATTTTATAAATATGGTTATCTTGGTTAATTAATATAGAAAGAAGATTGAATTGTCACGACCCGTCCTCGGGGCCCGTGCCGTGACTACCCCAAGCCCGCCTTCCATAGGCTAGGGGCTAGCGACTAGCACCAAGGCGTAAATCCTGGTAAAAAGGGAAGGCATTGCCTTTGTAAAGTAAACAAGCACCACAGAGTAAGCAGGAGGAAAAAGTAAACACTAAGTAAAAACTGAGTACAACTATAAGTGCGGAAAGTAAGTAGGCCAGTATACAAACCCAAACTGAAAGTAAAGTACAACTCGAAAGGGAAAACAGCAACTGAAAAGTAAAAGCCGCTACGCCGAGCTGTCCACTGGAAATCCCACCTGAAGGGTGGGTACAGATAGCTCCACTGCTCCTCGGGTCCCGTCGTCCGCTCTGAGTACGTCTCGCCCAGTGGTCCACCTCCAGGTACCTTCCTGCTCCGCAAGCCTCCACCACGATCAGCGCTGTTTGTCTTCTGTAACCAACACAACGTAGTGCGGGCATAGCCCGTGCAGGGGTGAGTATAAGCTACTCAGTAGGGACCCCGAGACCCCCGAAGGTCTCCCAAAATCCACAAAGGATAAACCAAAAAGTAAAGATACAATCACGAAGTAACAACCGACACTGCTTAGGTATATGCCCATACATATACCGAAGTCATCAATTCCAATACGCTCCAACCTCCGAGCCCAAGTACAACCTAGTCCACACAGGAAAGTATACGTATTCCACACAGGAAAGCAAAACGTAATCCACACAGGATAGCACAACACAATCCACACAGGAAAGTAAACAGGATTCATCTCACACAGGTATACAACTTCGAAAGATGATAGAGATGATCACTGATCCATCTAAGTCGTCGGACCCGCAAAGGATCGATAGGTACTAACCCCCGCAAAGACCCACACAGGATCGGACCCACACAGGATCTGTAGGCGCTGGCTCACACAGAACCGTTGAGCGCTGACCCACACAGGATCGGACCCACACAAGATCGGTAGCACTGATCCACAGAGGATCACTGACTGCTGTAGTCGTCATCGTCGAATCCACTGAGGATCTATGCACAGTCGTCGTCGCAGTCACAGTAGCAGTCGCAGCCAGCTCTAGGGTTCCCGCACACAGCAAGCTCGTTCGGGAGGGTCCGCTCCACGAGCCGAGAGGCTGATACATCAACTGACACATAGTCCAGAGTTGATGTTTCCAAAAGTTCTGTATCGCCAACAGGAACTCAACGTCGTAGACGGCGTGTCAATCGGACGCCCGGTCTGAGAGTTATTGGCTTTTTCGTCTCAGGGGCCCGGTTGGTTTTTAAGGCAAAACCAACCTGACCGTACTCCACCTGCGTCCAAACCTCGGGCGGAGTATTCCAAAAGATCTGTCTCACTAAGAGGAACTCAACAAAGCCGACGGCACGTCAATCGGACGTCCGTAGCTCAAGATATGAGCGTTTCCGCTCCGAGGGCCCGGTTGGTTTCGTGTACGAACCAACCCGGACGAACTCAAAGTATTCCGAAACCTTGAGTGAAATATACCGAAACGACCGTCTCGATCCAAGGATCGCATCGCCGCTGACAGCGCGTCGTTTGGAGGTCCGTAGCCCAAGTTATGGGCATTTGAACCCAAACAGTCCGATAACGGGGGTTTCGGGACCGGACCGACCCGGCCCGAGACCCCCCCGGTCGGCCCGAACCGGGTCAACCCGCCCCGGGTCCGGGTCGGCCCGGCCCAGCGTGGCCCGGCCTGGAAAACCGGCCAGGCGCAGGACCGGCTGGGCACAGCGCGCCCAGCGCGCTGCCAGCTCGGCCTTCGTCCGAGCTATTGGAAAAAGGGGGGGCGCCTACCCCCCTTGTGTAACCGCCCCCCCCCCCAAATTTATGGGGGGCCGTTTGAACCGGATGGGGGAATTTAATTCCCCCGGCCCCTCCCCTTCCGGCCGGCCCGACCTGGCCGGCCGGTTCCTGTTCAACGGGACCAGCGGTGGCCGGTCCCCTTCCAGCTCTATCACCGGCGGCCCGGCCCGGCCGCCGGTCACCTTACTCCGCCGCGGCCCGGAACCGGCCGCGGCCCTTGTCGTCTGGCGTGGTGCGACGGCACCGCTCCCCTCCGCCGCGGCCCCGCTCCGGCCGCGGCGCCTTCGATTTTCTTCGACGCGGCGCGACGGCGTCGCGTTCTTAAACTTCTTTCCACGGCGCGGCGCGATGGCGCCGTGCATTTCCTTCCGCAAGAATCCGCGTGGTGCGACGGCACCACGTTCTACCGTAGCAACCACAAAGGAACCAACACGAAAAATAAGGAGGTGGGTCGGCCGTGTTTGTGCGGTCCGACCCCCTCGTGTTATTCGATAACAAAAGGTTTAAAAACCATGATGATCGTCATGTTGGTATTCATGAACAATTAAATAAATAAAACCCCTACCTCGGTTCAGGAACGGTGTTCGTTAACGAGCCGCGGAAGATGAGCGTTGCGGAGGTCGGGCGTCGCGGGAAAAGGACGTTGACGTCGCGAAGTGAGGATTCGAAGTCGTTGATGGAGATTTCGTCATGGGAAGACCGTCGCGGAAGAGACGACGCGAAAGAAGAACGTCGCGTCGCGGATACGGCGTCGCGGAAGACGAATGTCGATTCCATTGTCGTCGAAGTGCGTCCGAAGAGAAAACGTCGTTGGAAGAAGACGTCGCATTCTTCGGCGGAGGTGTTCTTCGTTGAAGAACGGTGTTCTTTGCGTTCTTAGTCGAGGTTGAAGAAGAAGAAGACTTCAAACTTAGACCTTTCTCTCCCAATTCTCCACCACAAGAACAACTAACCCCAAAATAAAATAATCCTCCCACTTATTTTATTAACCCAACATAGGTTTTGAATTTCAAGAGTTTGAAAATTCAAAACCCACATTTAACTCACTTAAGTTATTAACATAAGATGTTATAAAATTAATGAGGTGATAAGTTAACAAAACTGAAATGGGGGGTTTAGAGGGGTTAGGAAAGTGAGGGGTTGGGCTCGTGTGGGTCCCACCCAACCTTATCCTCTCAAGGTTGGTTATCACAAGTGGGTCCCACCCCCAACATCCTTACTTAGGATAAAACTACCAAGTGGGGAAAAAATAAAAATTGTTAAGTTTTTATTTTTAACTACCACAAAAATCAACAACTTCCCTCGTAGAAACGCAACTCTGAAACAGGTGTTCCTAAGCAATAATCGGCGTTGCGGTTCCATCGGTGCCCTCAGAATTCGATTCCGGGCACCGGTTCAAAAGTTAGAAATTCCCGCTCGTTCGTTCACTGAACGTACCCGAGCCAAACTTCGGAAATTGATTCCGAGCTCACCAGGCCTCAGAATCAGGTGCCTTCAAAAACCGCATCCTTGTAAAATTCCAAAGAAAATTAAGAAAAAAATTCCCTTGAATTTTACGGTTCTTTACAGAATGTCCTCATCCAGTAGACTCGATCCATATAAAGCTCATCTGTCAGAGCTTGGGAAGGAGGTAGCATCACTGGGCTTTACTCTGGAGCAAGCCCAAGACAAACATCAACGTATGAAGCTTGAACAGAATCACCTAAGGGAGAATTTCAAGCTGATAGAAATCACCACTTGGGCAATGTTGTCCGAGCCACCCCAAGATTCTATCACCATAGCACACCTTACACTTAGGTCCTATGATGGTGTTATAAGGGGATATGTAATGAGACCTTAGTTTCTTTGTGTAATCATTTTATATTAATAAAAATTTTATTTATTATTATGGAAAAGTTTGTGAATTTCAAATATCCAGATAAATATAGGATGTGTATTATTGATGAATTTAGGAAAAAGGGTATTTTAAAATATTTTTTTATTCATTAAATAATTAATAATGTGAAATTATTTTCAAAAAATGGTCTTCTATAGTTGTGATCAGTGAGAAATTTAGAGTCTAATAAGATCAACTTGGTTTTTAGTGAATAGTAAAGTAGGAATAGTAACATACCCATATTAATAGTAATGAATAGTAATTTGACAAAAAAAATTGAAATTTCACCCATTAATGTATAAATACATGTTAGACATCTTAAAACTGAAAAATTGATCATAGTTTAAGTTTTGGTATTTTTGTATGCCATAAATATTTTATTTACAATTTTATAATTAACTAAATAATTTAAAATGGAAATTTATTTTCATAAAATTTAATTATAAATTGCTACTTTATTGTCTTATGGGTATATGATATTTTTATTGAACCTTGTATACTTTTTTAAGGTGTTACAAAATGAGTTATAGTTTTAAAGTTGTATTTTTGGAATAAATAATTATTTTATTTAAAAATTGAATTAAAAATATCTAGAAGATTATTTTCATAAAATGGACTTCATTTTTTAATTCAGTGCATTGATATTAAGTTAGGTTGAATTTTTTGTATTTTTCGGAAACAATTGAATTATCAGTGAATAGTAAAAATGCGGTTTTCAGTTTCGGGTGTTTAATGATGTCATTAATGATGTAATAGTGATGTAAGATTTCTGGTCGACTTATGAATAGTGATATATTCTATGAGGTTTCCCATGTGGCCAATGCCATGGGAAAGCCCATGGTTTTGCAAATACCACTGATGAGGTGTCCCTTGGAAATTAATAATTTATTCACTCACTTTCCCTATAAAGACCAAGCCATTTCCTTCTTTCATTTCATTCCAAAATCATCCTCAAAGAAGTTCTGGTCTCCTTACCTCCCAAGGAGTCCTCTCAAGGTTCCCTCAAGCCTCCCAGGGTAACTACATTCAAGCTTTCAAATTTACTCTTCAAGGTAAGGGAATCTTTCACCCTCTTCTTGTAAGCCATGCCTTCCTTTATTTTGTGCCTTCTAGTTTCCATATATTTTTGTTGAGGGTATGTTATTATATGTTCTAATTACTATCCATTTATGTCTAATTGTTCAAAGGGCCTTTCCTATCTCATCAATTTGTTTTCTGAATTTTTATGTGACGCCGTTAGGCTGCCGAATTTTTCGTAAAAGGAATCGTGTCTTCTCTTTTTTTCATGCTTCTTTTCCATGTGGTATGTCATTAAAATTTCCATAACATGTTCTTATATCCATTTTATTATATATTTATAATGTATTATAACTTATTCATGATTATTTTACTCTTCTACCCTCTCTTTTCAAGGTTTTCTAAAACCATGTTATATAGCTAATATGCTGCAGAAATTTCACCTCAAAATTTCTATCTCTTTCTCTCCAAAAATTATCTTATTTTATTTATTTGAATACCCAGACCTATTTATATTCTTTGGATGTTCATAAATATATAAATTTTATGTATTTTATTCTGTAATTTACATACATATAACCCTCACTACCTTTCCATGGGTTACAAATGATATAATGATCTTATTTTTTTATGAACTTTTAAAACGTCATGATTTTGAAATGAAACCCATTTATTTTATTCTCTATGGGTTATTTATGAAATTTTTGATTATGATCTATGTGGATCACATGAAAATAAATACATATTAAGGTTGCACCCTGATATCTCTCCAATGCATTGGGTAAAGAATTAATCTCTAGAGATGACAAGTTTCACGATACCTTGGTGAATAACCTTGGTAATTTATATGACACCTCAGGGATAAATCTTGGTGATATGTTCATGAATGTCTAAATGAAATGTTATAGACACATTTTCAAGTTATGTTCCATGTTCTTTTCATTATGATATTCTTATACTTCCAATGCTCATGTCTTTATGTAGTTATTGTTAAACAAGTAAACTGATTCCTTTGTTTACCCTTACTGGGCCTTCTGATCACCCTTTCTTTTGATGTATGTCTCCAGGATATGAGATGCAGTAGTTTTACATAGTATGAACCTATGATGAATCCCTAAAAAATGTTTAGGATAATTATTTATGTTGTTTTCAAGTATTATGTTCCTGATTTCCAAGACACTAGACTTTAAAGATCCTATGATTTTAAACTGTAATGAAAAGATATGAAATAAAAAAGGTGGGATGCCATAATGAAGGCTTGTCCATTTCCTTATGTAGTTCATATGAGAAGAGATGATATAGACGATCCTGCTGTGGAAGAAAAAATAGAGGCTATCACAACATATCCCCTGGGGCCAGTGCCATGACCAACCCATGCCCTCCTTCTATAAGCCAGGATTTGGAAGCTAGCACATGAAAGGAATATCCCTAAAAAGGGAAGGAATTGCCTCAAAACCTATACACACACAGAAAGATCACACTGTGCACAAGTAAAATACAATATAAGAAGAAAGGTAAAACCACAACTAAAAACCACCACAATGTTTAAAGGTAAATACTAAAATTAAAGGGGCCAGTATACAATTTAAACTGGAATGAAAGTATAGTAAAAAGGAAAAATATCACATGAGATCGTCCACCAAGGATCCTACATGAAGGGTATGTACAACTCGTCTATGCAGCTCTCTACACCAACCAGTCAACACATTCACCATTAGCTCCTAGATCCCAATCTTCAGTCAAAGTTGTTCATCATCTGCACAAGACACAACAATGTGCAGGTGAAGAACGTGTAGGGGTGAGAATATCAATACCCAATAGGGACCCCAAGACCCTCAAATGTCTCCCAAAATTACACAAAGGAAAAACAACAAAGCATGATTCCTATCACAAAGTACAAGTAAAGAATCAGCTCAAACTAGGTATATAACATAAAAAATAGGAATAATGATGATTATTCATGAATCTGAATCATCTTATTCTGTTAAGAAGTTCCACTATTGAACCATGAAAAAGTCATCCCAAAGCTGATCCACACATGGTCTTGAGTCTCTGATCCACACATGGTCGTAAGTCGTCGATCCACACAGGTTCGTAAGTTACTGATGTACGATGGGCTGCTCTAAGGTGGTCCTTGGTGGGTTGTTCTACTACTGATCCACATAGGTTCATAGGTTGTCAATCCACACAGGGTCGTAAGTCATCAATCCAAATAGTTTCATAAGTCATCGATACACAGAGGGTCATAAGTCTTTGATCCACACAGGGTTGTAAGTCATCGATCCACACATGGTCGTAAGTCACTGATCCACACAGGGTCATAAGTCGCTGATCCATGATGGTGCACTCTAAGGCTGGTCCTCATTGGGTCACGCTTCTGTTGATCCACACAAAGTCACTCTGATGTCGATCCATAAAGATTCATATTCCACTTGATAGTCGACCACATGATTCCTGCACTAATCACACATGATTTCCGGAGGATCCACTCCACAAGCCATCAACCATATTTCAATCTCCACAAAGTCCTATGTAGAAGTAACCTGATGAACTACCATGTCATAAGGGTTCCAATGAAATAGACGTTGCTTCAATAGGATACGCGGTCTTTAAGTTAGAGGCATTTCAGTGTGGAGGGCTCGGTTGGATTTGAGTCCGATCCAACCCGGCCATACTCCAACTGTCACCAAAACTCCAGTGGAGTATCTCAAATGAACTGACTTATCCTAAGGGTTCCATATCTTCAGATGGGTTGTCAATCATAAGTCCGATTTAAGAGATAGATCCCTTTAATTGATACGGGGCCGTAAGTGGGTTAGGGTCCGGTCCGACCCGACTTAGCCCACTAGGCCGAGACCAAAGTGACTCGGCTTGGCCTAATTCAGGTGGGCCTAGATCGAAGGTGCTCGGCTATTGGATCAGCCCATTGGGTCATAGGACCGGCCCAACCCACCATGCTGGGAGCGGCCTACTAGACTAACCCGGCATGCTAGTTGGGTGTGGGGGTCAGCTCCCCTCCCAAATGGCTTGGTCATTCGGGATCCTCTATCAGCGATGCTAGTTGGTGCTGCCCCACCTGGCCGGTCCACATGGACCAGTCATCTGTGGGACCTACGGGGTGTGAGTCCACCCATCACCGCATCTTGGAGCCATGACCCTCTTCTGCGGTGTGATGTCTTAGTGTACCGCCACTATCAATTCGACTGGCGATGGTTGACCACCCTCTTTTCCTGCCACAAATCCATTGGGCACCACCACCCTCTTGCCGCCGGAGGTCATCGGCGTTGCCGCGCCGGGGTGCTTCTCTAGGCCATCGGTGAATCCCTACTGGTCTAATTTCTACCTGACTATACCTAAAGGCCTTTTGGGACGTTGCCTTCATTTTATGGCCATCGGTTCCATCATGTCATCATATTGATCGGTCTCCCATGAAGAACACAATCAAGCAATGTTGGAAGGGGGTCCAGGCCTTGTTCGGTTTGGCTCGTGCCCTCCGCGTTAGCATTATAACAATGAAAGGTGTTCGACATCATCAAGAGTAGATGAAACATAAAAGTATAAGAAATAAATCAAGAAAAACCCCAACATGGAATCCGTTGGAAGATTATGTAGATGTGGGAGAAGAATTTGTATTCATTGGTGCTCATTTTCGCTCTTCGTTGTCCAGTTCGAATACCTCCAACGGTTGTCAAAGCTCTGTTCTACATTGGTGAAAGATTTCTTCGGCACTTCTTCAGTGGTTCCTCTCATGAGTCACTAAAACCCATGCCCATGTATTTGTTAAAGAGTGATTAATCTCTCATGTTGTTTTTAACATTATGATTCATTAATTAACTGTAATTAATGAGTCAATTAGACACATAAGCGTTGTCATTTCAAAACCAAGAAATGAGAGGTTTAAGACATTAAAAGTCTCATATTAAAATTCTAACATTGCACTATAGGCCCATGGCTATTGCTTAACAGTTTCAAAAAAAATATAAAATAACCTTTAGTTATTTATTTGTTTTTTTTTTTGTAAATTAGAAAAATTAACATTTTCATCTAACTTTTTCCAAAAAAAGTAAAGCTTCCCTTAAGATAATCCCAACAACGTGAATTCAATAGTTCCCTCCAATTTTTCATCCAAGCATAGGATCAAAATATTGAAATTTCCACTCATACATTTACTAAAAATACCTTAAAAAAGTTAAAAATTCCATTCTGGGCTTTTCGGGCCTCAAAATCACATGCGGTCAATTTTCACAGAATCGTAATAATCCCAAATAATTTTTAAAAAAATATATGGAAATTCGGAATCATTACATCCACCCCACCTTCAGGATTTACATCCCCAAAATACATAATAAATATAGTGAAATAAATGGGGGGGTACTTAGCACGTATCTGAGCCTCCTACTCCCATGTGCTCCCCTGAAGGTTCTTGTGCTACCACCAAACTCACAACAAAGGAATCGACCACCCATGAAGGACCCACTCATTTAGATCCTCTATCTACACAAGAAACTCTGTGTATGTCACCACATCATAAATTTCTAGATCTCCCCAATGGATAACAAGAATTGGATCATACATGTACCTCCTCAGATGCGACACATGGAAAACATTATGCACTTGGTGCATCTGTGGGGGGGGAGCTAGGTGGTACACCACCTCTCCTACTCTGTTGAGGATTTGGAATGGTCTGATGAACCTCAAAGATAGACTTCCACCCTGGCCAAATCTCTGCAATCCTCATCAGTGTGAGACCAATAAAAAAACATGGTCTCCCTCCTCAAACTCAAGGTCCTCCATATCCTATTAGCATAAGACATCTATTGGCTCTATGCAGTCTTTATCATCTCTTGAATGATCTAAACCTTCCCATTGGTAGCTTGTACAAACTATGGACCCATAAGTGTTGACTCCCATGGGTCTGTCCAGCATAGTGGTGATCTGCACGGTTGACCGTATAAGGCCTCAAACAGTTTTGTGCCGATGGTGGAGTGATAATTTTTTTTGTATGAAAACCCCCTCAGTGGTAGGCGGTCCTCCCAACTACAACTAAAATCAACGATGAAAACATGAAGCATGTTCTAATGTTCCTTTATGGTCCATGTTGTATGAACATTTGTATGAGGATGAATGGTGGTGCTCAAGTGTAGTTGAGTCCCAAATTCCTCTTGTAATCCCTTCCTCAACTAGGATTTAAAAGAAGGGTATTGATCTGAAACGATCATCGATGGAACCCCGTGAATCCATACACTCTCCTAAATGCAGAGGATTCTCATGCCCTCTACTAATCCCTTTTCTCATATAGGTAATAAGTGGACCGACTTGGTGAGTCAGTCAATGATCACCCAGATTGAATTGTGGCCCCTAGACATATGTGGTAGACCCTATCATGAAGTCCATGAAGATGACATCCCAATTTTACTCTGGAACTTCATGTGGTTGTACTAAGCCTACTGGAACCTGAAGCTCAACCTTCACTTGCTGAAAAGTGAGGCATCATGAAATGAACTCCACCACTGCATTCTTAATCCCTATCCACCAGTACTGATTCTGGAGGTCCTGGTTCATCGTTTTCACACAAGGATGTACCGCCAAAGGGGATGTGTGTAACTCCCTTGACACCTACAATCGTATCATCATGGGTGACATGGTGCATCCTATGCAAAAGATGACGTTCTCCCCACCTCTAGAAAATCCTTCAGGATCCTGTTCTGAGGATATCTCAACACGTCAGGCCTCATAGTCAACGATCCTAAGCTGTTCTGCCCATAATCACTGAAAGATAGAGGGAGTGACTGTCATGGATTGGAGTTATATAGCTTTATAACTATGCACAAAGGATAACTACAACGCAGCTAGCTTCTATATCACCTCACTCAGCAATTATAAAATTGACCTCCTGCTGAGTGTGTCTACCACAACGTTCCCCTTCCCAATAGTGTAGACAATCTCAAAGTCATAGTCATGGAGAAACTCCATCCATAACCATTGTCTCGAGATTAGGTCTTTCTTTGAGAAGATATACTTACGACTCTTACGATCAGAGTACACAATAAACCATTCTCCCATCAAGTTGTGCTTCCACATCCTTAATGCAAAGACCACTATTGATAACTCTATGTCATGGGTATCGTAGTTCTGCTTGTGTTTCCTTAGCTATCGTGAGCCTTAAACGATCATCACTTTCTCCTACATCAATACACATCCTAATCTAGTCCCTGATGTGTCATAGTAGACTACATACACAATGCCATATTCTTATAGCCTCAATAAGGGGGAACTTTTCAGTCTCCAACTCCGCTTTTGGAAACTCTGATGGAATCTCTATATCCACAAGAAAGGTTTTTCCTTCTTTGTCAAAGTAGACAAGGGTGCTGCAACGTTGGAAAAGTCATGTCCATATCTCCGGTAGTACCCATCCAACCCCAGGGAACTCAACACCTCGGTCACACTCCTGGGTGGATCCCAAGCAATTACTACCTCAATATTCACTAGATCCATCACAACTCTTTCCTCCAGGATAATGTGTCCAAAAAAGTGGACCTCCCATATCCATAACATGCACTTCAAGAGCATACCATAAAGCTGGTGCTCTCAGAGTGTATCCAGAACTATCTACAGATGAGTGGCGTGCTCCTCCTCCGATGTTGAGTACACCAAAATGTTGTCAACAAAAAGCACCATGAAGATACCAAGATAAGGCTGGAAGATCCTATTCATGAGCCCCATGAACACTACCGGAGTGTTTTTCACACCGAATGGAATCCCCATTAATTCATAGTTGACATACCGAAATCTGAAGGCTATCTTCTGTACATCTCCATCTGATACCATGTGATGATGATAGCCTGGTCTGAGGTCTATCTTCGAAAAACATCAAGCTCCCTTCAACTGGTCCAAGAGATCATCAATCATAGCGAGTGGATACTTGTTCTACACAGTTTCCAAGTTCAGGTGCTGATAGTCCACATATAGCCTAAAACACTCGTGTGCCTTCTTTGAGAACAAAATCGAGGCTTCCCATGGAGAAACATGATGACTTATGAACCCCTTACCCTGCATGTCCTCTAGTTGTACCATCAACTCAAGAAGATTTTTAGGAGCCATCAGATATGATGCTGTAGATATTTGTGTAGATATTGGTGTTGTTCTAGGGTATAGGTGGATGTAGATGTCTACCTATCTATGAGAAGGTAATTATGAAACATCATCAATAAATACATCAACATACTGGTCCACCACTACAGGATAACTCTGTCTCCTCTCCTCAATTTCTCTGAGTATAAGGCTAGCCAATGGATGAGTGATCGTCTGTACACTCTTCTGAGATTTTCCATCCTAAGATGCAAAGGTTTCCTTCTCACCAGTGAATGAAAAATTGGTCCCATACTTGTGGTCACACCACACTTTGTGCCTAAAACAATCAATATAAGCATAGATTGTGTATAGCCAGTCCATACCCAAGATGACGTTGTAAGGACTTGATGCTACTACTAGGAGATCCCAGCTGAAGCTATCTCCTCCAAGAATAAGATAACACTACTATCACCAGTGCATAATCATCGAATCCTCTCTTTTTGGAGTCTATAATTGCAAGGATCGGGCAAATGGATATACCGGAAACTCCCAGATCAGAACGAGAGTCATGGAAATAAAAGAGTGACTGGAACCTGTGTCTATAAGAATTAAAACTATGGTGGAGTAGGAAAATATCATACTTTGAATCATCTCTGTAGTTTCGTGGTCATAAGACTTAGCTTTCTAAAAGTGAGATCATCCATGTCCACCTTCTCCTTGTGGTTAGGGTGGACCACCTGTGGGTGGTGGTGGTAGAACCTCAAATCGTCACCCATATCCTACTGCCTGGCCTACTCTTCTGCCACATTTGCTTCCCTATAGACCTCTTTGATCAAAATTTTACCTCTACCTTGGTGTTCCCTTGACCGTTTTCTGATCTTCGGTATGATGGGTTGGGTAGTCACCAGCCATGTGACCCTACCCGCCACACGAGTAGCATAGTTTTCTCCTCTATTGACATCCTCTGTTCGGTGAGCTCTGCAACTCTGACCCTACATCCTAGGGTCGTCGACCAGAAGGTCTGGACTGCTTGGGCCCCTACACCTTCCACCTACTACCTACTACAGATGACTCATCCATGTGTTATCTGGTGGTGGCTATGGCTATTGGTACCTGATCATCTAGGAAGCTCCCCACCAGAAGTGATTTCTCTAGTACTCCAGCCTACGTCGATATGTTGAGAAATAACATCAACACTCTAAAATCCCATTAGAGACCCTGATCAAAGGTCTGGGCCCTAATGAAAGTGTCTTGTACTATATCGGCAGAGTAGTGGGAGAGATCAGTGAATCTTACTGAGTACTGGGCTATTATCAGGTTTCCCAAATGTATGTGCAGGAGCTCCTGAATATTCACAAAGCATAGATTCACTGGAATGAACACTTCCCTGAAGAGGATATATAAGTCCAACCAGGTGAGGGTCACCTCATCAGGCATCTAGAGCATCAGGTTCCACCATCTCCCTACTGTTCCCTGGAAGATACTAGCTTTTAGGATCACCATCTGGTCTGCTAGTGTCCCAACAAGGTGGAAAACTGTAGCCACAACCTCCATCCAGTCCTCAACCACCTATGGATCCATATCACCTTGAAACCATAGAGGCCTCTTCCATTAGAACATGTACATCATGCTAAGTCAGCATGCACCATCCGTTGGTGGGGCTGGTGGAAACTGTTTCCCTACGGCTAGTGTTGCTATTGGTACACCACAAGAAGGTACCATCACAGTAAGAGGGCCCTTCACCGAAGCCTCATTGCTCAGTGGGACATCATCATGAACTATATCTTGAATCCTTTCTAACTGTATATGCGGTGAAATCCTATAATGAAATAAATGCACCATGGTCAATAAGTTTGTACCTGGTGAGCTAACATAAAAGAGATCAAAAATAAAAACATTTCATTGACACACGCAATAAGTGTTTTTGTGTATCGAGTTGAAAATAAGAACATAGGGTCATGGTGTATGGATATGTCAGCCACTGCACCAAAAATAGACTCCCAAAACTAAAAAATTTACTCAAAACATTTAACACTATTTCCCCATTGAAAAGAACATAGTTTTAGTTCTTTGGTAGAACCGAATCCACTGATACCACTTTTTCATGACCCGTCCCCTGGGGCTCATTCTGTGACTACTCTAAGACCATATTCCACTAGTTAGGGGTTAGAGACTAGCACTAGAAAGGCATATCCCTAAAAAAGGAAGTCATTTTTTTAAAACCTGCACACACACGGACATGGCACACTATGCACAAGTAAAACACAATGGAAGAAGAAAGGCACAACCACAAAAAAGAACCACCATAGAGTGAGAAGGTAAGTATTGAAAGTAAAGTGTCCAGTAAATAATCCCAACTGTAAATAATGTACCATAAGAAGGAAAAATAGCTCCTTAGATTGTCCACCAAGGATCCTACCTGAAGGGTAGGTATATCTCGTCCCTGCGGCTCTCCACTCCAACTGGTCACCTCATGCAGCATAAGGTCCTAGCTCCCAAACCTCGATCAAATCTATCTGTCATCTGCACAAATCACACAAGGTGCGGGTGGATTCCATGCAGGGGTGAGTATATCAATACTCTTTAGGGACCCCGAGACCCTTGAAGGTCTCCCAAAATTCCGAAAAGGAAAACCAAAAAGCATGATTCCAATCACAAAGAACAAGTAATGACTCATCTCAAAATAGGTATATAACTTAATTAACTAGAATAATGACGATTAGTCAAAAATATAATTCATCTTATTCTATTAAGAAGTTCCACTACTGTACCAGGAAGAATTCATCCCAAAGCCCATCCACACAGGGTTGTAAGTCCCCGATCCACCCAAGGTGGAAAATCGTCGATCCATACAGGGTCATAAGTCACTGATCCATGATGGGCTGCTCAAAGGCTAGTCCTCGTCGGTTCTCTCTACTGTTGATCCACATAGGGTTGTAATTCATTGATCCACATATGGTTGTAAGTCACCGATCCGAACAGGGTCGTAAGTCATCGATCAACACAGGGTCGTAAGTTGTCGATACACATAGGGTCGTAAGTAGTCGATCCACACAAGGTTGTAAGTCACCGATCCATATAGGATCGTAAGTCCCTGATCCATGACAGGACCTTCTATGGCTGGTCCTTGTCAGCTCGCGCTACTGCTTATCCACACATGGTCACTCTAATGTCGTTCCCCAAAGAGTTGTATGCCACTTGACAGCTAGCCATAGGATTCCCACACTAAGCGAGATTGATTTCTATAGGATCCACACCACAAGAAATTGGAAGTATTTCACCTACCACAATTTATAATAAATAAGTAAGCCGATGATCCTCCATTTCATAAGGGTACCAACGCAATATATGGTTCGTCAATCGGATGTCCGGTCCCTAAGTTATAGGAATTTCAGTGTCGAGGGCCCATTTAGATTTGAGTCTGATCCAAAATTTCCATACTACAACATTCTCCAAAACACAAGTGAATTATATCAAAAGTACCTCATCATCCTAAGGTTTCTGGAGCCGCAGACTGTTTATCAAATGGACGTCCGGTTTAGGATATATAGCCTTTTAATCCAAATTGGGCCGTAAGTGGGTCTGGGTGCGGGCCGACCCGGTTAGACCAACCTAACCCAGTTGGACCGACCAAACCCATCCCACCAGGGCTTTCTCAATGGGGCTGGGCTCAGACCAGTTCTATAAGACCCGTCCCGAAGGGGTTGGGCCGCCGGCTCGACCCACTGGGATGTGGGCTCGCCCTGCTGATAATGGGATCAACACGCTGGGCCACGGGATAGTCTCAGCCCAGCTAACTGGGCACATCCCACTGCACCATTGGAACAACCAAGACTGATGTCTATACACGACCCTCCATCTGGCAGCAAGGCTGGGTTCCCCTCTCGAATGGATCGTCTGTTCGGGCTCCTCCATATGCGGTGCCAGTTGGCACCGCTCCACCTGGCCGGTTCGCATGGACCAATCATCTGCGGGACCCACGAGGCATGGGTCTGCCTTCTACCATAGCTCAGAGTCATTACCATCATCTGTGTCTCACTACCATGGCGTACAACCACCTTCCCCACTGTTGAATATTGTCGGCCGCTGCCACCCAATCACGGTCGCTGGCGCTGTCATGCCGACGGTGCTTCCGTGGGCCACCGATGAAGTCCCAGTGGTATGGTTTTCTTCATAATTGTGGCTACTAGCCTTTTGGGATGTCTCCATCATTTTGTGGACCCTGGTTCCATCTTTCCACCATATTGGTCTGTCGTCCATGAAGACTGCAATCACGCAACGTTGGTGGGGGGGGTCAGTGCTTTGTTAGGTTCGGCCCGCGCCCTCTGTGTTTGTGTTATTACAAGGAAAGGGGTTTGAAATCATCAAAAGTAGATGAAACATAAAAATCATAGAAATATATGAAGACAAACACCAACATTGAATCTGTTGGAAGATGATGCAGATGTGGGAGAAGAATCTGCGCCCGCTGACCCTCGTCATCACCTCTCATTGTTTGGTTCGAATTCCTCCAATGATCATTGAAGCTCCATTCTATGTTGGTGGAAGTGTTCACCGGAACATCATCATAGGTTCCTCTCGTGAGTTCCCAAAACCCATACCAATGTTTTTTTAATGGATATTAATTTCTCATGTTGTGTTAAACATTATGATTTATTAATTAACCGTAATTTATGGGTTAATTAAATATATAAGTGTTTACGTTACAAAACCAAGAAATGTGAGGATTAAGAAATTAAAAGTCTCTCACTAAAATTCTAACTTTTCATTATAGTCCCACTTCCATTTCTCAATAGTTTCAAAAAAACCTTTAGTTATTTTATTATTTTTTGTAAAGTCCAAAAATTATCTTTTTTGTTGGACTTTTTCCGAACAATGTTAATCTTCCCTTAAGTGAATCTCAGTACTAAAAATTCAACAGTGCCCTTGGATTTTTAATCCATTATCTAGTTCAATATATAGAAATATCCTCTTACACATTTACTGAACTTAACCTAAATAATGTTTAAAATTACATTTGAGGCTCTTCAAGCCACTGAATCATGTGTCGTAAAATTTTGCAGACTAGTAATAATCCAAAATAATTGTAAATAAAAATATATGGAAATTACAGGTCTTTATAGAGGCCACTATATTATTGGAGTTATTACCAGTAGATCCACCTCCACAGCCTTTCTAAGGCCCACCACCTAAGGTACAATCTCCGGCCTAGCAGCGCCCACCTCAAAATCGGCAGGTGCCCCCACGTAAAGAGTTGTCGCCACCTGGGCAAGATAATCAGGCCCAACCTCTTTGACAGTTTCTTCTATCCCCTCATTTGGGATAGGATCATATATACCCCTTCCAAGACATAAGAATCCATACCTAATGGTTTAATGAGTCTTAGGCCCTCGTTTATTTCTGATGTGACTTCGACCAAGGAATCCTACGGTTGCTAGAATGCAGGAGGCCCAAAGAGGAAGATCTCACGGATCGCCCTGATTGTTGCCCCTATCATCTGATCATTGGTAACACCTTCAAGATGTAATATGTGTTTGGGGAATGGATCCAAAACCTGGTTGATAACAATATTTTCAGGTTAGGTCCAACCTTATAATAGGTGGCATGCAAGCTTGTAAATCTTGACAACGACCCTGACATCGAAGGTGAGTGGCATCTGGTTCCTAATTATGGGCCATAATAATATGACAACCGGATGGACTGTAGGGTAGTCACCCATGATCATGGTATTATTCATGCATATTTGAACCAACCTGAACCATCAAAAGTGGCGACGTTACCCGCATCCTCTACTTCTGAGTCAACATCTCAGTCTTCCTCTCCCTAGAAAGGCAATCATAAATGACGCAAGGGAAAGAAAAGTCCCCCATTGACGACATAATCATCTCATACTCTTGGCAATTTCATGACCCTCAAGATGAAGATTATACTCAAAATAAACCTGGTGATGGAGGATTCTCATGTGACGATCAAGGGTGTATGCTTCGGTTAACACCATGGAGTTGGTAAAACCCTACATAGTTACCGATGAGAAAAGCACCATAGGGATCCTCCCAACATCCCAAGTCGATGCTAGAATTAATGAGGTAATGTTTATGTGAGTCATTAGAATTAATTTTTCAATACCTCTAGACAAGCTCTTCTTGACAAAGGAACCAAGCAGCATGCCCAACATAGAGCTCAGCATGTGCAACCTTCTCATATTTTTTCACCAGGTCATCCTCCACCACCATTTGTACTACTTGACTAGGAATATCCACCACAGTTGCACACAAATAAGCTATTTTCTATTGTGTATCGGCCTCAGTCATCTATCCCTCATCCGGTAGTCACTCTATGCATTTCAACTAGTGAGTGGCAGGACATTCCCAGCACCAGTCAACCACTGGTTCAACTATAAGGGCCCGTTATACCATATTCTATAGAACAACCTCCTATTAGAAAAATTTCATTCTTGGAATAGAAGTATGATATTCATAAGAATCATTCCATCATTCCTTCGATGCTCTCTATCCTTAAGTCTCTTCTATTTTCAGTAGATATGCCTGATGCCCTTGCTGTGGCTTTAAGAATCCCCTTCCAGTTTGAGCCGGAGGTAGCAGTTTTAGAAGTCTTCCATGATGAGGGAGTTAAGCAATCTAAATGTTAGGCCATTATATAATTCTCTAGAAAAGATTAAGGTTCATCCATACAGGGTCACATCCGCCCACTGTTCATCACTGGCCATTTTACCGGTATGGAGGTTCACTGTTATTATGTCGATACAGGCTCTGGGATTAACCATATCCTGACTCGGACACTCCAGAATATGGGGTTGTTTGAGGATGATTCATGTTCCTATGACCATAATATTCAAGGTTGTGATAGGATAAAATTGACACCAATTGTCAATATCCTCTTGAAAGCCCAGTTCAGTGGCCTAGTTTCTAGCATCGATTCCAGGGTTGTCTCACAAGACATCCCTTACAATTCATTGATGGGTAGGCCATGACTCCAAATGTGTGAAGAAATCCATTATTTATATCACCAATGACTTAATTACTACCTTAATGGTTGAGTAGTAGTACACCATGGTGATGGGTCTCCCTTTTCCTCTTGTGAATCCCACTACCTATATTCCAACTACTATAATGACAAGGAAAAACGTATTTCGGTTAAAGGGGTTGAACACACTACAACTGTGACCGACCCGTGGACATAACTGGATGATGCCAAAATTTTGTCTATCCACCTATTAGAGGCCACAACCATGGATTTGGGGAAATTATTTGTTGTCTCTGCAATGAGGGTTAAGCTCATTCCCAAGTCCAAGGGACACCCGAGGATCACCTCGTATTCCTATAAGAATTCGTCTTAGGTGATCCTAGACCCCCCTACTCCCATAAGGTACTGGGATGTCTGCCCCATGGAAACGAAATTACGCCATACTTTCTTATTTCACTGGGCTGGTATAAACCTGCTTAAGTAGACATGCCACCATTACATTGATATTAATAAATGTGGCACCATGGGTCATAGGCTAGATTGAATCTAGTCGAAAACTTTAATAACCATAGTTTTAGGAGCTAAGGCATCCCCTAATGCAGTTTCCACCACTGCTCATGCTGGTGCCAGTGTCCCGTCAGGTTATGTAAACTCGGAAGAATCACCTCCCACCGAGGATCACTCCTTCATGAATGAAGAAGAGTATTTATAGGAATCCCCTACCGCTTTTGAAGAGGGTGTCTCCACCACGGTCGATGAATAGGTATTGGTGAACCTCAGTAATGAGATAGATATGAAACATACATTGATCACCGCCACTATTCCTATGGAAGAGAAATAGTTATACATGGATTTATTAAAGTAACATCGTGATGTATTCACTTGGAGTTATGATGAGATTCCATTACTAGATCTTTAGGTCATTGTACACTTGCTCGGTCTTCCAGCAAATCATCACGGGTACAAGAAATCTCTTGAAAAGATGCACCCTTCTCACAGTGCCATGGTCAAGGCTAAGGTTGAAAAGATCATCAATGCCAGCTTCATCAAGGAAGTCCAGTACCCAATATGGTCAGATAAAAATTTTATTATTAGGAAGAGGAAATAATATATCAGAGTCGGCATCGACTTCCAGTATCTCAACTATCACTTTATGAAGGATGATTTTCCCCTCCATATGATAGATCTATTTATTGATTCCACCACTCAGTTCTAGTATCTCTTTTTCATGGATGGGTATTCCAGATATAATCAGATATGAATGTCCCCTGAGGATTAAGAGTTTACTACATTAAAGGCCTGACAAGGTACCTTCTACTACCAGGTAATGCCCTTCCATCTAAAGAACACATGTGCCACCTAAGAGTGTTCCATGAACCGTATATTCAAGCTGATCCTGGGGAAATTTGGGGAATGCTAAGTGGATGATTTGGTGTTTAAATAAAGAAATCATTAGGACCATCTCAAAGATATTGGGAAATTTTTTGTATTCCTCTGATCCCGCCATCTAAAGATGACCCCATGAAGTGTTCCTTTTGGGTCACCTCTAGAAGGTTTCCCAACTTTTTTTTAGATAAATAGGAATTGAGATCGACCTAGAGAAGATCAAGGCCATCAATAAAATGTCTTCTCCATGAAATATTCGAGATATCTGAGGATTTCAAATCTTCTTAGCCTACATACTTCGATTCATCATAGATCTGGATGGAAAATGTAATCCCTTCTCCCAGATCATGAAGAAAGGTGTTGATTAACAGTGGGAAGTGGATTGTTAGACTTAAATTGTATAAATCAAGCAGTAACTGTTATAGACTTTGGTTCTGATGACACCTATTTTTTTGGAAAGCCTCTGGTCTTTTATGTGTCTAATATGGAATGATCACTCAGCACCCTTGTCACTGAAATAAATTATGATGGAACAAAGAAATTTTTTTACATTCTTAGCCACATTATCCTTGATAAAAAAACTTGGTATTCCACTATCAAGAAGAGATGACTTGTGCTGGTATTCGTAGTGCAAAAATTGTGACATTACAAGCAACAACATGAGTTACAACTGGTGTCTCGAGTGGATCTGCTGATGTAAATTATGACCCAAACCATATTGAATGGACGCCTAGCTCTATTGGAAGTGATCATTCAATAGTTTGACATAATTTTTTTCCCTATTAAGGTTTTCAATGATAGGAATTATAAGACATCCTTTCCTCTTATCCAACTACCGTAGACGTATTTCTAGATCTTGATTTTTAGGATGAGGCAAACTTCTAGGTAGATAAATACATTATGTGTTGGAAAATGAATTTTTATGTCACTTCCAAAATCCTTACTGATGGAAGAATAAATGATCCTAGACTTAATAGAGTGGGTCTGGG
The DNA here is from genome assembly GCA_963277665.1 of Viscum album. Classification (NCBI taxonomy): domain Eukaryota; kingdom Viridiplantae; phylum Streptophyta; class Magnoliopsida; order Santalales; family Viscaceae; genus Viscum; species Viscum album. Next base: position 1,993,907,999 of record OY728150.1, on the reverse strand, counting down.
TATTGTCTTCATCATGTCGGCACAATCTATTCTACCATATTCATTCTTATTGTGAGAAGGTTGTACCAACAATGATGAAGAGTACCAAGCTCTCATTATTGGTCTTGATATGGCCTTCGAGAATACCATTTACCCAAATTCTTGTTAAAGGGGTCTCTGAACTAGTCATCAGGAATATTAACAACATCTACATCGTCAGGAATCCAGAGCTCGTACCATGGTTAGAATGTACCCTCCAGCTGATGGCCCAGTTCCCATCTTGACCAAAAGATACTCATGTCCCTGGATCACATATTGGATGAGACAACACCCTGGCTATCCTAGACGCATCTCTTTCTAAGACTGATCAGGATGATTTTATTTTCCATGTGGCACATAAGAGATTCATCGCTTATGTTAGTCCAGACAACGATGATAGACCATAGGTAAGCCACATTACTACCGGTGCCTCCATGTCATGCCCCCCTCCCATAGTTTATGAAGTGGGTCATGTCTGGGAGACCCCCTTTATAGAGTATCTCAATCACAGTAATCTCTGAGAATATTGAGCCGAGTGTAAGAGAATCTGATGGTGTGCATTTCAGTTCACCCTCCAGAGTGGTCCTAGTCTTGATAGGATCCTCAACATACATGGGTTCGATAGGATTATCCATCATTTCATTCAAGAAGGTGATATTTATCTTGTCATGTAGGAGGTTCATTTCATTTCCTATGGGGATCATCAGAAAGGGATTGACCTATCTCACCAGTTCCAGAGATTGGGGTATTTTTTTCCTGCCATAATGTGTTACTTTATCGAGATTTTTCAAGAGGTTTCATGCATGCCAATCTATGATATTTTTTTGTATTGGCCGCAAGATCTTTTCCACACTACTAGGTACTCATAACCCTTTGCGGTCTGGGGACTCGATGCCATGGGACCTTATCCAGAGGTGAAATATCGCCAATATAGGTTCATCTTGACTGCTATAGATTTCATTTCCAAGTGGGCAGAGGTAGTTCACTTAAAGATGTCAATCCACATTCTATCATTGATCTGGTTTCCTCTAACATCATCTACCAATTCAGAGTCCCTCACTTCATCCTTACCTATAATGAAACCAAATTTCAAGAAGCTAAACTGATTAAGTTGTTTTCCAGGTACAATATTCATTCTAATCATACCTCCTGCTATCATGCGCAAGAAAATAGGAAGATTGAGCTATTTAACAAAACCCTCTGTAGAATTTTGTAAAAGATGTTTGGTTAGAATAAGAATAATTGGATGAAAATACTCCCCAACACTCTCTAGGATTATTGGATGACAACTCTTAATTCCACTCAGGTGACCCCGTACTCCCTGGTGTACAGAACGGATGCAGTCCTGCCCATCAAGATTAAGTTTCAATTATTGCGTACAACTGTCTACGATCATTAGACACAAGAAAAAGTAGTTGAAATCCATATAGATGAACAGAAAGCACTTAATGAAAATAGTATTTGTACCCTCCATAATTTGGAGAGGCACCAGAATATGATAACTAGAGTAGTCAATAAGAAATTTCTCCTCTACTCATTCTTACAAGGTGACATGATGTTGGGCCTGAAAAGATAATGATACTAGGCAGGAAGCCATAGAATCTAGAACCCAAATGGGAGGGACATCAAGTAATTCAAATGGTTTACCCAAATGGTGTATACTCTCTGGTGACCATGGATGGTGAGTGTATTACTCTTCCCACCAATTCTATATTACTCAAGCATTATTTTTCTTGATGAGTCCCACATGACTTTAAGCAGTCCCATCTTTATAAAACGATGTTAATCTATGTGATTTTTCTAGGATTAAGGAAATAAAACTATCTAGAACTCGTCCTGCATGATGTTAAACTATATTACTATCATACATGATGTTAAACTACCACCCATGTCCCACATGACAATAAACTAAAAAAATATTCTATGATCTACGACCTTAAAATTAAGATCTCCCCTCGTCCTTGTCACATGACATTAAACTATATAACACTTTCAAAAACTACGTATGGATTGATTCCCATCCTCATGGGATACATAGGAACACCGAGACATCTCATATGTGGCCCAAGATTAGGTCCCTTAATCATTCTGTCCTCCTTTCCCAAGTTATCACTTAGGATTGTGTGGTGTAGTATTAACTCTATGTCTTCATTCACATCGGGATATTTTTTCCACTCCACACACATCCCATTGAGACACACCTCGTTTATCCAACGTCCTTAACACCAAATGCTAGAATTCTTGGGAACCACCATGATTAATTTCTCCTTCCATTTGGGTTTGCATCTAACAAATACAAAAGGTCCCCCTATCATCTTGGTCTCACACCTCATTGGTTCACCTACTAATTCGGGTCAACATCTCATAGGATCTCAGATAACAACTTGACACAAGTCCCACATTGAAAATATGGTCATTGTTTGATATTCAATTGTTTTTTCTTATTCCAGGTCATATTAGATGGATACTATGTTGTGAACATGGTCAGTATTTATCCTCAACCATTATGTACACCCCATGGTCTCCCAGATGACATGCATTTTGATTCACATTTTTTCCCTTCTTTCTCATGCACGTGATGTTAAACTAGGAATACATGGTCCAAGCTCTATGATAATAAAATATAATCTACCACATTATTATCACATGAAGTTAAACTGCATTTTATTTCTAGAACTACATACATCATGATTCCCATCTTCATGGGATACATAGGAATGCCAGAAGATTTAATTTTCAAGTCCATCCCGGGTTCATCTATTATTTCTCTCATCCACCTCTCCCCTAGAAATATGAATGGTGTGGTATATGTGGGATTATATCCTTATTCATGTTGGTTTACTCTCCATTCAACACACATTCCTCTTTGGGATGCTCATTCCCCATGTCCTTGTCGTTTGACATTAAACTACACGACATTTCAGAACTACGTATGGCTTGATTCCCATCCTCATGGGATATATAAAAATGCCTATACATTTCTTCGGTGGGACCAACCTTGTCTTTTTTAGAAAAAATTATCTTCCTTTTGGCCTCTTTGCCTCAGATCTCCAGGGGTATGTAGATTGGGGTGGACTTGTGTCCCCATTCACATCGAGTTTGTAACAGCCACACCACGTACCTCTCCCTTGAGATCTCTCAATTCCCTTTTCCTCCATTAATATCCTAGAGTATTATTCTTCAAATAGGGCCTATAAACCCTCTTTTTCAATTCAATATCATTCCTAGATGCACTATGGTCTGATACCTATAGTTTTCATTTCTACATGGACATGTTTTCATCCATTTCCATGCTTCACATTTCACATTATTTGGGTTTTCATCATCTTTCATATCAGAAAGGACTCTTGAATGGCATGGATGCTAGGTCGCAGTTCTCTCCTACCATCTTGGGCCAATGTTTTGGAGGATCATGAATGAAAATTTGAAATAATTCCCATGTTGCGAATATGGTCAACGGTAGACGGTCATTTGTTTGTTCCCATTTTAGGTCACATGATATGGATGTTATGTTTAGAATAAGATCAGTAGTTATCCTCCATCATTATTCCACCCCCATTGATTCTTAGATATTGGTTGTGTGATTCACATCTTTTCCACTCCATCATGTTTAAATGGAATTTCAACACTGTTGGTACTATCCCTCAGTGTGAGTTTGTGCATTAAGAGGAAGAATCTATGGTGTGGTTTCATTTGAGTCTCCACATTGTTTCCCCCTTTTTATGTATTCCACATGTTTCAAAGATATTATCTGCCCATGTTTACTATATAGAGCATAGATAACGTGGTCTTAGGGACTTAGTGAAGTTTTACACCCACATAGTAGAATCTCCTTTATTTCGGCCCAAGCTCTATGACCTTAATCTAAGATATCCTTTTGTCTTTGTCGTATTATGCTAAACATCACAACATCATCCATAACTCTGAATGGATTGATTCCCATCCTCATGGGATATGTAGTAATGCTTAGACATTTTGTCATCAAGTATATCCCCATTTCCTTTTATCTTTTCTGGCCCCTTGGATCGAGGTCACCTCCCCCTCAGGGTTGCGCGGGGTGTGGTCTGGACTGATGTCATTATTCACATAGGGTATGCTTTATCATGCCTTTCACATTCCCTTTAGAATCTCATTCTCCTTTGTGCATCCAATCTATACAATGTTAAACTATGTTTCCTAGTCACACATAAATTTAAACTATTGTTCCTTTTCCACACAACATTAAAATGAATCGGATAGTTCTGTCATATGACCTAAAACTGTGAAACTATCATCCTGGAGGCATGACAAAAAACCAAACTATATTGTGGTGTTATCATTTTAGGGGACATAATATTTGTTATTGTTCATACACCATGTCATTTTTCAAAGCCTACATATGGTATGATTCTTATAAAGATTCCCATATTCTCCATCCTTGGTTTGTTTCTTAAAAAAACACATCCACCCTAAAGAAAAAACAAGATCCATGAAATTCCACTTCTTTTGGTACATGGGCCAAACATGAATTACAATTTTCCCCTGGCATTGGTACCCTACAATGTTTTTTTTCTAGAACTACGTATTTACTGATTCTCATCCTAATGGGATACATTGGAAATCCCAGATATTTTGTCTTTAGGTCCAGCCTTGGGTATCTCAAATACTACCCCCTTTCTGGCCCCTCATCCCAAACTCTACCAGAATCATGTCGTGTGGTAAGGACTCCTTGGATCCTCGTTCACATCAGGTTTTTCAACAACCACACCATGTGTCTACCTAGTCTCATTCCATCCTAGTCCATGTTCTATGACTATAAACTAAGATGTTTCGGTAGAACTATGTATGGCTTGAATTCGATCCTCATGGGATATGTATGAATTCATAGACATTTATTCATCTAGTCCAGCCCTTGGAATGTGTCATAAAGAGGAAGGCCTCTTCGGTCCTCATTCACATCATAGTATTCGACTTCACCGCCCTACTCACATTCCGTCAAACCAAGTCCCCTCTCAATGGTCCACTCTATGATCTTAAACTAGGAGTTTGAATCCCCAGGACCCTCATCCTTGGAAAGGTATTTAACTACCTCTATTTGACACATCTCATTGGAATACTCAAATGTGTCGTGGCGTAGAGGCTAAGGTGTTGGATTCCACATGGAAATTCCCTTGTTTCTCATCCATGTTTCATGATCCCTTTATTCGGATCTCCATTCTATTATATGTTTGAAGGGACCCCTGTACAGCCTGGTCTCATGCCACTTTGGATCACCTACCAACTTAGGCCAACACCCTAGAGGACCTCAGATGATATTTTGTGATAGGCCCCATGTTTCGAACATGGTTAGTGGTCGACCCTCATTTTCCTATCCCCAAACTAGGCTAACATGAAATGGATGTTGTGTTTTGATCAAGGTCAACAGTTATCCTCCATCTTCATGCCACCATCATTGTGATCCAGATCTCGGGCAGCTTGATTCATATCTTTCCACTTCCTTATGTTTAAATGTAATAACAAAAAACTCAGTTTTACCACACCACATATCTATGTGTGTTAAGTAGGCAATTCATTTTTATTGGTAAGTCATTCACCTATAATTCCATTTCCCATAATGTGTGCCTCCTTGTACTAGGAAAATTTCATCACTACTGCTTATTTCCCACATCGATCATGACTCATGTGAGCTTAGTGGTTTTGGTAGGATGTGTAATAGTGCGCCTGAACCACTCATGTCCTTTTTCCCACATGACATTAAAAAAACACTCATAACTATGTGTGGCTTGATTCCCATACTAATGGGGTATGTAGGAACGCCCAAACACTTAGTCTCAGTTTGAGAAAAATTTCACCATCTTCTTTCTCTCAACCTATGATTTCCTTGAGGATTATGTGGAGTGGTATGGACTGATTAAGTCCTCATTCACATTGGGTCTATAAAAGTTGAACTATGTACTCCCCCATTTGGAGATCTCCCCTTTTCACTCTCTTTCCTAATGTATAATGATAAACAACACAATTCCTCCAAAACTACGTATGGATTGATTTCCATTCTCATGGGATAAGTAGGAACTCTAGAGCAATTTCCCTTGGGTCCAGCCCCATGATTAGTCCATGTATGTTCTATGGTCTAATGAATCCCACTGGGAACATGTGGTGTGGTGTGGGATCTTATGGTCCTCATTCGCATCGAGATATATACCGCACCACATTTTTCCATTTTGGGTAACAACATTCTCACTGTATGATGTTAAACTGTGTGTCTATCTTCCTCATTGTCATGATGTAAAACTACACGCCACTATAGGTTCTCACCTGAGAGATCCTTTTAGTAAATGAGTATGGTCCCTAATCAGACTAATTCACTCACCTAATTTTTATTTATCACGTTGTCATAATATTGAGAGTGTTGGACTCCATTCAAACAACTCATCACTCCACCCTTCATGCATTGTGTTCCCTTTATTCAGATCCTCATCATCTTCCAAGTCTAATGGAACCCCCTAATAGTATAAATTCTCAGCGCATGGCTTTCCTACTATCATGGGTTAATGTTATAGAAGACCATGAATGACATTTTCAATCAGGCCGCATGTTTAGAACATAGTCAGTGGTCGACCCTCATTTGTTGTCCCCATTTCAGGTTACCACAATAGAGATACTATGTTTTGAACATGGTCAAATTTTATCCTTCATTATCATTCCATATCTATTGTGTTCTGAATATTGGGTAGCGTGATTCAAACATTCCACCCCCTCTATTTTTATTGCTTGCAACGCCCCTAGCGTTACCCCACTCGTGCACTATACCATATTGGAAAGAAGCAATTCACCTATTCTAAGAACTTCATTCTCTAGTTAGGCCTCCCTCTTTATTCCTGGATACTCAGATTCTTTTTTTAGACCCTAGATTCCCTAAGATGGGTTGGAACTCTCATAATAAATTGGAATAATGATGGGGTCATCCCTTGTTTTTCACAACGGGCACAACCCACGGAGCTTAGCGATTGATCGATGGATATTCCACAGATGTAATGGAAATGAAGCAAACCAAAACAGATAAAAAAATTCATGAACACAACCAATATAAACAAGAAAAGCATGAAAGTACATTAATGAGTTAACATAGATTACAACCCCCATGGATTGGCCCCTCCCATGGACTGGTTGACTTCCTCAAAGGAGTGTCTCATCTCCAGTACCCTCCGGTGCATAACATCCATGACCTACTGTCGCCTGTCGAGATCCCACTCTTCCTCAATGGAAATGGGGTGTATTTCATCGTCCTTGATCTGGGCATGTTCCTCATCAGCATGGATGATAGACATCTCTTTAGAAACTTGTCTCATATATTCTTCAACCTCTACCTACTAGGCATGTAGTCGTGATACGAGTCTCGATTGTGCATCAAGGAAAATAGACTCCTCATTCACCAACTACCTCAAGCATTGGATATCATGCTCAGCATCCTGGAGTCTCTAGATGTTGACATACAACCTCCACCGCCATATCATGATGAGGCCACATTCATGTTCCAATATTTTCTATATTATATAGTCTCAGATGATCATATGAGGGAGCGGGGTATCCAATCCTCCAGCGCATAGTTCGCATATCCAGGAATGAAGCCTCCTCATTTGGATTACACATTATGCATGTGGGGATTCTACAATGAACCAAAAGATCAACTTATATGACTGGTGATGGATGACCTAGATATCTTCTTCATTAGAATATATCTTGTCCTAGTCCTTAGGATCAGCATGTTCATATGTAGGGAACACCTCTAAGAATTCGTCAGCAAGATCTTCCTCTGGTATTGGGTTGGGTAGGTTAGTTCTTATGTCATCCAATTAATCCTCAGGAGTAGATTCAACCTTGATGATCTCATGTTCCACCCTATTGAAGGCCCCACCTATAATCAATAGCACTGAGATTTGATTAGAAGGGGAATCTTCTTCAACTACTACATGTGTTCCCCTGGGAATGGCAGCGCAAGGGGTGCTAGTGATCCTCGCTAATACAACCCATGCCATTTGAATAACTGTGCATGTGAGAATATATAGATGTTAGTTGACCTGGTTCAATGGGAAAAAAATTAAAAATTATATTAAGAAGTCTTAAAGATATCAAATAGATAATCTCTCCCTTTATTTGTTGTTTCTAGAATCTTGAGGAATGGACCCCCATATATGGTTTGTAAATCCGATGACTCTAGGAGAACCACCCTTGGTTTTGTCACCTGACTAGATGCAGAAATCGACGTCATCATAGGTGCAGATTCCAAAGTTGAATTTATTGTCGTGTGGGAGTGGGTTCTGCATATGGGGCACTCTAGTAAAGGTCAAATGTTAGTTGAGAAGGCCTAATTGACCTGAATGAGGATCACAAGAAAATGGATTAGGTTTTACCTCAATAGACTCCATTAATTCTTCCAGCTTCGAGTTCGCAACCTCACCTTCCTCCAAGGGACTTCCTCTGTCAGCCTCTTCCCCCCAAAAAGAATATTCGGAATCTTCTGGTGGGGGGAATAACTCCCTTGATTAAGTGGTAGAAAACTATAGAGGAACTTTTTGATTTAGCATCACTTTTACCCAATCCACAATTGGACACGGAGTACCCCAAGAGCGCACAAAGTCATCTAGATCATTGATGAATTTCTCCCCTTCCACTTGAGATACCAAAAATCTATCTCTATTAGGAATGATCCCCAACAGATCCATACTGAGATAGTTTATATGGTGCCACATCTAGGAAGGATTGATGAATTTTATGTTAACTTCCCAGATTTCCCAAGCCTCCGAGAAAGCATTTTCATTTGGTATATCTATATGGAATATCCATTTCCTTGGACCTTGAGTGGGTATCCTTCGGAATCCCCTTTGTGGAATCCCCTTCTTATTTTTCTCCTATGGGATCACCAGGTCTGCCAATGTAGCCTGCCTCTCGATCAGTGTAGGTATAACTGCTACAGCAGCCACGCCACAACAGAATGTTCTTTCCGCCTTCCAGCCCAAACCTCGAGGATTAGGAGGTATCCTATCACTATCACAGATGGTTCATCGCTTCAACATATCCCCTGGGTAGGCTAACTCCCAAATCATGGCATACTCTTTCACTAACCCATAGACATATGTGGGTAGAGTCATCTCATTCAACATCTTTCCATTATCTCATCTGAAAATGAGCCACATATGCCTCATCACAAATTAATGGTCCTCATTTCATACTCCCAAGTAGACCTATGAGGTCATACTCTTCATGAACTGGAACTATCTCGTGATGTGGTGCAGGGTGTATGGCCTGCAAATAGGCTTGATGTCAACCCGTGCCACTAGGACTCCATCCCAAAAGGCTAAAAGATAGGACCGATGCTCACTAATTCCATATACATAATCTGTGAACACACATGTTGGAAATGGAAATGGATTGAAGTTGAATTATTCAACCCTCCAGATTCGGTTTAGCTCCAGTGGTGGGGTCAACTTGGCTGGGAAACTCCCCAATGCATTAAGAATAGCTGGTTGAAAATCTGACCCTAGAGGGTAAATGGGGTTCCGGTATTCATAATCACACATATGCACTGCTATCCATCCATACATAATATGGATGGGTCTATGAACCCTATGAGTATTATGTAATGCCTTGACCCCAAAATCCCAGAGTCGGTGTATTATTTTAATACATTGGCATGATTACAAGGAATCAAGTCCCGAAAGACCGACCAGTTTAGCAGTCTTGGAAAATAGATTACATACATGACCATTACATTACATGTTAGAAAACAAAACAAAACATAAATGATCCTTTGAGAATGCCATTAATCACCTAACTTAACCCTTATTATCAATAATAATACACTTCTTGGAATCATGGGAAAATAAAACATAAGAAATGGGTGAGCTCAAACACTCAGTAAGGATAACAATATAGATAAAACTTTCACAAATAAGCAGAAACATTTAAGGAAATTTGTAAGACTAAAACAAAAGAATTTTAAACATTATCTTCAATATAATACAACCAAGATAAAATAAAATAATACCATTTTATTATTCACATGGATATTCTACTAGTCGAATAATCATATGCAATATCAATAGCCACTTTCATAATGATGGAACACATAATTCCAGACTTCATAACCACATATTCAATCCCTTGTCCCAATACTATAAATAAGATTTTTTCAAGGCCTTCTGCCAAGATTCTAGTTTGTCTCATGAGGCTTACTGATGCATCGAGGAGTTATAGTGGGCTCCACCTGTCACTTACTAAGTCCAATGCATTCCTCATATGAAAAGGTTTAAATATAAGATAAATATTCGCAATAAATCTAGCATACAAAATGTCAATACATTATCCATAAACCATTAATGGTATAAAAATATCACATCCACAGTCAAAAATATCACAGAACCATCAATAAAATATAGAATATTTGTTTCATAATAAATCATCTTTGATCAAAAATAATATACTGTAAAGGATGATGACATAGTTGAAAATGATCAACAAAAATATTTGAGGGAAATATCTCTTTTTCAACAAATCATTTAAAAGTCACATAATTTATAAATAAAGTTATTTAAAAGATATATTTGAATCAAAGTGTCTCACACCACTTTGAAACTTTTTAAAGGAATTAACATTTTAAAACATTCATGTTCATATAAATAAATCCATAAACCCATTTTGAAAACATGGACATTAATGAGAAAGGTTTAGAAGAATAAATCAATAAAAAACTTAAAATGATGTTTTAGTAAAAAAAATCCCTTAAGAATAATCCCTTTGAAAAATCTTTTATGAAACATGGATATGGATAATAAATATGTCCTTGTAGATACTTAGGTAAAAACAACCTCGGATAATAAATAGATTGTGAAATTAACCCTTAGCTCGCACATTCTATTGGTCGAGGGTACGTTGTTATTTAATTATTCCAGAACCATATTAATATTTATTATATCATACATGATTCATTTATGACTTTTTAATACCCATTTAATAATTATTTCCATGTTAAATTAACATTTCGTGTAATAATCGCTTTCTTTATTGTATGTGTTTTGACATGTTAATCTGGATCATTTCATTTAGATCCTGATTTAAATACTTCTAGAATATAAAAATTGATTTATATATAATATATATTTATAACATAAATATTTATAATATATATATATATATATATATGAAATGGGAAGCACTTTTTATGGAGACGGTAGGCCATACGTACGCATAAACACTATTTCCATTTTCATATCGTATTGAACAGAAGTAAGTGAATAAGATATATGTAAGTATATATATATATATATATCCTGTATAATTATTATGTCATATATTAAATAATTATTAATAATATATATTTTTATAATCATCGTTTAATGGTGCACGTGGACATGAATCACATCGCGTCGTGGAGACGGTAATCCATACGTACGTACGAGAGACAATATCATTATATTGGGGGTGAAATTGTATGTAATTGGATGGTATATCATATATAAAGAATAATTAACATGTTATATTTATTATTTACATCAGTTATACTCATTATTATACCCATCCAAATAATGAAGTGTTTTAATAACAAACTACACCACGATGTGGAGACATTAAGCCGTACGTACGCACGTATGGTGACTTTGTCCTTATAAGATGGATAAAATAAAGAATGTGGTTCTACCATATTTATAATAACATCACAGTATATAGAAGGTACTGTAGTTATTATTATAGTATATAAACAACAAATAAAGAGGATGTGGAAGAAGAAAATAACTTGAAGGGGGGTGAAATTATTACCTCTTCTTCAGGTCTTTCCTTTTGAGTTGATAAAAAGGGATCCTTAGGATGGATTTATGATCAAATTAAGGCCACTAGGATTAAAGGAAAATATTTTAGAGGATATTTGGGTAGGGGTGGGTTGATCCAAATGACTTTGGTGGTGTGAAATTAAGGTAAGGGGAAGTGCCTTTTTATAAGGGGGGTGAGGGTCACTTTTGGAAAAGTTTGAAATATTATTTTATAATAAAATCATTTTCGATTTTTAATGGCTCCAAAATAATTTATTTCGAGTATAAGGTGGTTATGGGTCATAAATATCTTAACCATTAGGTTTTAGATAAGTTTAGGTCACCATATTAACCTTATCTTTTAGATTTAACTCTTAGTTTAAAAGTTTGACATTTACCATGTCTCTTTGTATTCTTATTTTATATGGTTAATAAACATACTATAACAGTCCAAGAGAACCCCAAGTGATTCATTATTAATATATATAACCTTATCTAAGTCTTTTGGATGAACCTTATAATTTTAGGAATATCATATCGATTAATAATATATTATTTGTTTTAAAAATTCAATTAGGTCAATTTGGACACTATTTAGTATTTGATTTTTTTGAAAGCTATAGAAACATTATCACTTCAAATAAAATTTATTTAATTAGGCCTAAAATATCATATTAACATAGAAAATTTGTGTAATTCATTATAAGTCTCAATTTACATTTATTTGGAAATTTATAATATCAATTATTTTAATATTTCATTAATAAGGTAATTACTGCATCATCATTGTGTCATAAATAAATTAAATTATTTAATGTCTAAAAATTATAAATAAAATACCATTATATGGGAAATATTTTTATCTTTATAATTAAAATTTATAGTCTAATTTATTTTTTGTGTAACTCTATATTAAAAATGTTTTAGTTATTAAACATTGAATTTAACTCTTTTAACTATTCATTAAATAAAATAATATTAAATGTACTAATCTTATACAAGTTAGCCAAAAGGGGTAATATTTTATTCCTAAGGTTTTTTGGTAGAATTATACTTATCCGATAGAATTAGAAAAAGTGTTAGGGTAATTATAATATCATTTTTACCCTTAGTCACCCTATTTACTTTTAACCGTGGTAAATAAAAGTCAAAAGTTACTATTCAAAAAAAATTATTTTCATTTTATTGAACCAAATTTTACATATATATGTCAACTATGTCTCTTATATTTTTGAATTTGAACTCACAAATGTGGAAAAATTATGTTTTATGAAAATTTTTAAATGCTCCTAGAAGGTGGGTAAAAGACGGTAAAATGTTCGACAAAATTTTATATATTTAAACTTATTATAAAATGACTCAAATGAATTATGTTGAAAATATATAGGTTTTTTGTATCTATTTTTACCTAAAATAAATTAAAACAAAATAAAAAATTATTCAAATAAAAAGACAATTTTAAATAATAACGCATTGTTTTTCACTATTCATCAAAAAATGAAAGTTTTCAGAAAAATACCAAAAAATTACCCTAAGATAATTTTGATATTAAGAATTAAAAAATGATGTCCATTATACCAAAATCAAAACATAGATGTTTTATTTATTAATTTAAAATTAATTCCCATTGTCAAAACCAAAAAACGGGTTTTTAAAAAGTAAAAATTATCAAAAGATTGACATGTGATTATGTCAAATTTAAATGTGAAATTTATTATAATGACCTAAATTTTATTAAATGACAAAAATATAATCTAATTATACTACCAAACCATTAAAATTCTTAATTTATCACTATAAATTATTTCGATTAAAAAAGTTGTTTTCAATTAAAACATAGTATTTTTCACTATTCATCAAAATATTAAATTTATCAGAAAAGTACCAAAAAATTATCCAAACTAAATTTTTATGTACCTATTATAAATATTTTGTTAATTTCACTCAATTTAAAATATAAAACTATCAAATATTGGATTTAATAAATGTTCTCCATTAAAAGGCATAAAACTGCTTTTTTTTTGAAAAATACCTCTTTTATCATAAAAATTGAATTCATATTATATTATCACTAAAAACAAATAAGATTAATATTAAAATTATATAGGATATATAAAATTGAAAATTTAGTTATTACTATTCCTAACCTCTTTTTTGAATGGCTAGTTTGGTAAGTCGTGGTGTGTTCGAACTCAGTGTTGCGTGTAGCACAAGTTATTAAAATACTTTGAAGAGATAACATACAATGAAATCTTGGGGTGTCACATTCTCCCCTCCATCAATAAATTGTGTCCTCACAATTTGAAATTATTATTTTTAAATAAAAGTTTAAAATAGAAAAATACCTTTGTGGAAAACCGACATCATAAATTGGGTTAATAAAATTTATTCTTAATATGAGGGAAAGGGAAATGAAAAAGTCACCATCAAATTATGATCTCGATTAGGAGATAATTGGTTGAAATTAAAGACAAATAATTAGAGAAAAAATTTAAATATTTATAGGGAGTTATTGAGGTTATCAATCACAAACAATTTTAAAATTAAGGGCCTCAAAGCCATCAATCTATGATGATTTAAAATATCATTGGTACAAAAAAAACATAAGGTATTATGAGAACACATTTTTGGTTTTAAGATCCCTTACCTAAATTTTTATAATTATTTTATTCATATAATAAGAGGAAAAAAATATACTTGACAAGTATAATTTCATCCTTCTACTAATTCCTACCACAAACTCATCTTTCAATCCAAAAGATAATTGAATTCAAAAATATTCTATTTATCCTAATCGTATAGGGTTTAAAAAATAATGAATTTATAATTCATTTGTGAGAGTATTTAAAAGAACTAAATTATACAAACCAGGACATCATATATTCAAGTGGTAGGTGATCCACCCTTATCGCCCTTCGGTTGCGGGTTCAAGTCTCGTGGCCTTGCCGGACGCGACAGGTTGTTGCCCGACCTCCGGGTTGTCCTTTTTATAAAAATCCAAAAATAATCTTAAGAAATAATTACCCAAAATAATTATGTCCCAATTCACAGTCCAAAATTTATGTTTACCCAAAATACATACCCAAAATAATCTTAATCCATTCCATCCTTTATACTTACCCAAAATAATTCTGTCCCAATTCGCAGACCAAAATTTATATAGAAAGTAAACACAATTAAGATTATTTTTTCCAAATAATAACATGTTAATACCTTCATCATGTATTCTTTTAAAACATGGTAACACCCTGAATTAATATAAAACCATATTGATTACATTCATGTTGCCTAATTCGTTATTGAATATTGTATATACTCATTATATCTAAAAATGTTGTAGACTTAAACAATGATGGAATATACAAATCATTAATCAGTTTCAAGGTAGTCAAGAATATCTAGTATAATTTATTCGAATTAATCATATATTATTTCAAAATCACTAACTCATTATCAAAACCATATTATGGTTTATCAATATCCCAATCATATATTTCCCAAAAAAAATTAACCTGCTATTGAGTCACTTTTCTTGGTTCCACACCATCTCAAGTACTTAACGAAATAATACTGTAGTAAAATCCTTATATTCTATAAAATTCATATAACACATACATCATTAATACAATACTCAAATGACACAATACTTTAATAAAAACATAAGAACTCTAATCATTCCTCTTCATCTTTGGTAATATCATAACTTGATTTTTATCCAATAGAAGCATTTGTGGTATACTCTAATGATTTGGACATTGATTTGCGTAGTGTCCCAACTCCTTTCATATGAAGCATTGTACATTTGAAACCTTTTTCTTTCCCTTGAAATCACATACTTGGTGTCATTTTTTCTCCAAACTTATAATAAACTCTCATTACTTTCAAGCAATTACCAAGGTGATTCTTTCCACACTTATCACATATGGGAAAATCCTTCTTTCCCCTCTTCCCTTTATCCATATTTCACTCTTCTGTCCTTTTCATATCTTGATTCCATTTAAATCCAGATGACTTAGAGATTTTTTTATTACTTATCTTATTAACACATGATATTATTTCTTCATATGATGAGAATACGTGGGAGACTATTTCCCTTTTAAATGTTGGCTTAATACCATGAAAGATATTATCCTTCTTAATATTTTGATCATGCGTATTGATAGAATTATCATTCCTTATACTAGGAGCTATTTCTAAATATTTTCATAAACTAGGTTAGTTTATGAATCGCAATACATAATTCCAAATTAGTAAAATAACTAACGTAAATCAAAAATATTATGCATGTAATCTATAATCATAAAATGTTTTCTTTGAAGAGGTATTACTCATAAATCCTTCATAATGGCTTGTAATTAAAATATGAATTATCTTAAGAATATCCCCTAGGAGTGTCGTAACCAAGAGTGAAGCAAGGTCCATTGTCATGCACCAGGATAACCTGGGTCAACCCTGAAACTCCTTGTCAGAGTTTTCACTCCTAAGTACATCTATGCCAGAGTGGCCTCTACCTTCTCATATCCATACAGGGATGTATTTCTTGGAAAATACACAAAATCACCAAATTATCAAAATTCTAGGATGTTCTTCTATACAAATCCTCGAAGTCTATCTTAGGTTAATGTTCTCTAATCAGAGTTTATCTAAATATATTTCCAAGGTTTTTTATAAACCTTCACCGATACCAACTGTAATGCCCCGACCCCAGAAGCCCAGAGTCGGTGCATTATTTTAATACATTGGAATGATTACAATTATTCATGTCCCTAAATACTGACTAGATTAAAAGTCTTGTAAAATATATTACATACATGAAAATTACATTACACATTAGAAAATAAAACACAACATAAAATATCCTTTGAGAACTCCATTAACCCCTAGATTAACTGTTCTTATCAATCATAATCCACTTCTTGGAATCCTGGGAAAATAAAACATAAGAATGGGGTGATCTCAAACAGTCAATAAGGATAACAATATAGTGGAAACTTTCACAAATTATCATAAACATTTAAGGCAATGTGTAAGACTAAAACAAAACCATTTAAATATTAACTTCAACATAATATGAAAAAGATAAAATAAAATAATTACATTTACTTATTCACATGTATATTCTACAACTCAAATAATCACATGAAATTTCAATAGACACTTTCATAACGATGGAATTCATAATTCCATACTTCATAACCACATATTCAAGGCCTTGTTCCAAGACTATAATTAAGATTTTGTCAAGGCCTTGTGCCAAGATACTAGTTTGTCTCATGAGACCTACTACTGCGTCAATAAATTATCCATAAACTATGAATGCTATAAAAATAACACATCCACAGTCAAACATATCACAAAACCTTCAATACAATATGGAATATTTGTATCATAATAAATCAACCTCGATCGATAATAATATCCTGTAAAGGATGTGGACATAGTTGAAAATGATCAGGAAAAATCTTTGAGAGAAATATCCTTTTTTCATGAAATCATTTAAAAGTCACATAATTTATAAAGGAAGTTATTTAAATGATATATTTTAATCAAAGTGTCACATACCACTTTGAAACTTTTCAATGGAATTAACATTTTAAAACATTCATGTCTATATAACTAAATCCTTAAACCCATTTTGAAAACATGGACATTAATGAGAAAGGTTTAGAAAAATAAATCATTAAAAAAAATTAAATGATGTTTCAGTAAAAAAAAGTCCATAAAAATAATCCCTTTTAAAAATATTTTATAAAACTTGGATATGAATAATTAAAATTTCCCAATAGATACATAGGTAAAAACAACCTCAGATAATAAAGAGATTGCAAAATTAACCCTTAACTTGCACTTTCCTTTGGTTGAGGGTATGTTTGACATCCTATATAATGACCATAGTATGTTATTAAATTATTATAGAACCATATTAATATTAATTATATCATACATTATTCCTTTATGACTTTATATTTCCCATTTAATAATGATTTTCATGTTAAATTAACATTTCGAGTAATAATCGCTTTCTTTATCGTACATGTTTTAACTTTTTATTATTGATCATATAATTTGGATCATTATTTAAATACATAAAGAATATAAAATTTTATTTATATATCATTTATATTTGGAATATAAATATTTATAATAGATAGATATATGAAATTGGAGGCACCGTTTATGGAGACAATAGGTCGTACGTACGCATAAACGTTGTTTCTGTTTTCATATCGTGTTGAACGGAAGTAAGTGAATAAGATATATGTAAGTATATACCTATATATATATATAGATCTCCATTTTAATTATTATTTCATATATTACATACTTATTAATAATATATATTTTTATAATCATCATTGATTGGTGAACGTGGAAATGAATCTCATCGCATCGTGGAGACGGTAATCCGTACGTACGCACGAGCAACCATATCGTTATATTGATGGTGAAATAATATGTAATTGGATGTTATATAATATATACAGAATAATTAACATGTTATACTTATTATTTACATCAGTTATACTCATTATTATACCCATCCAAATAATGAAGTGTTAGAATAACAAACTACACCACGACTTCAAGACAGTAAGCCTACATATGCATGTATAATGAATTTTTCATTATAGGATGGATGGAATAAAGAATATTGTTGTACCATATTAATAATAACATCACATAATATAGAAGTTAATGGAGTTATTATTCTAGTATGGAAACTAAAAATAAAAAAAAAGTCGAAGAAGAAATGAACTTGAAAGAGGGTGGTGAAATTATTTCTTCTTCTTCGGGTGTTTCTTTTTTAGTTGATCAAAATGGATCCTTAGGATGGATTTATGATCAATGGAAGGAATCTAGGTTGGAAGGAGGATTTTTTATAGGCTATTTGGTCTGGGTTTGGCTGAGACAAATGTATTTTGAGGTGTGAAATTAAGAGAAGGGGAAGTGCCATTTTATAAGGGGGTGAGGGTCACTTTTGGAAAATCTTGAAATATTATTTTATAACAAAATAACTTTAGGTTTCTAATGGCTCAAAAATGATTTATTTTAACCCTAAGGTGGTTATGGGTCGACAAAACTCTCAACCAATAGGTTTTGGACCGGTTTAGGTCACCATATTAACCTTATCTTATAGATTTAACTCTTAGTTAAAAAGTTTGACATTTACCTTGTCTCTTTGTATTTTTATATTATATGGTTAATAAACATACTATAAAAATCCAAGAGAATTAAAAGTGGTTAATTATTAATATATATAACCTTATCTAAGTCCTTTGGCAGATCATTAGATTTTTAGGAATATTATATCAATTAATAATATAGTATTTGTTTTAAAATTCAATTATGTCAATTTATACACTATTTAGTATTTGATTTTCTTGAAAGCCATAAAACATTATCACTTAGAATAAAATTTATTTAATAAAACATAACATATCATATTAACCTATTAAATTATTAGAATTCATCATAAGACTCAATTTACATTTATTTGGATATTTATAATATCAATTATTTTAATATTTCATTTATAAGGTAATTACTGCATCTCAATTGTGTCATAAATAAATTAAATTACTTAATTTATAAAAATTATAAATAAAATACCATTATGTAGGAAATATTTTTATCTTTTTATATATTATTAATAGTCTAATTTATATTTTGTGCAACCCTATATTAAAAATGTTTTAGTTTTTAAACATTGAATTTAACTCTTTTAATTCTTCTTTAAATAAAATAAATCTAAACGTCCTAATATCTTCCAAGTGAACCAAAGGGGGTCATATTTTATTCCTAAGGTTTTTTTGTCTAATAATACTTATACATATGAATTAGGACATGTGTTAGGGTAATTATAATATCATTTTTACCCTTAATCACCCTATTTACTCTTAACCATGGTAAATAAAAGTCAAAAATTACTATTCACCAAAAATTATTTTCATCTTATTGAAAAAAAATTTACTTACTGATTTAAACTGTGTCTCTTGAATTTTTGAAATTCAACTCACATAAGTGATAAAATTATGTTTTATGAAAATTTGTAAATGCTCCTAGAAGGTGGGTAAAAGACGATAAAATATTCGATCAAATTTTATATATATAAACTTATTAAAAAATGAATCGAATGAATTAAGTTGAAAATATATAAGTATTATGTATCTGTTTTGACCTAAAATAAATTAAAATAAAATAAATAATTATTTAAATAAAATGTCGGTTTTAAATAATAACACAGTGTTTTTCACTATTCATCAAAAATTGAATGTTTTCATAAAAATACTAAACATTTACACTAAGAAAATTTTGAAATTACAAATTAAAAAATTATTTCTATTTTCCAAATTCAAAACATAGAAGTTTAATTTATTAATTTAAAAATAACTCTCGTTGTCAAAACCAAAAAGATGGTTTTTAAAAAGTAAAAACTATCAAAAGATTGACATGTGTTTATGTCAAATTTAAATGTGAAATTACTTATAAAGAATTAAATTGTATTAAATGATAAAAATTTAATCTAATTATTCTTCAAAACCATTAAAATTCATAATATATTACTATATATTATTTCTATTAAAAAAGTTTTTTTCAATAAAAACAAAGTATTTTTCACTATTCATCAAAATATGAAAGTTATTAGAAAAGTAACAAAAATTTACCCAAACAATTTTTTTGGTCTTTCTTCTAAAGATATATTTAATTTCACTAAACTGAATATATAAAATAGTAAAATATTTTATTTAAAAATGGTTCTCCATTAAAAGGCATAAAACTGCATTTTTTGAAAAACACCTCTTTTATATTAAAAATTGAATTTTTCTTATATTATGTCTATGAAAAAAAATATGAATACTAAAATTATATAGGATATATAAAACATAAAATTTGGTTATTACTATTCATAACCTCTTTCTTGAATGGCTATTTTGGTAATTCGTGGTGCGCTCGAACTCAGTGTTGCGTGCAGCTAAAGTTATTGAAATACTTTAAAGAGATATCATACTATGAAATCTTGGGGTGTTACAGATTCTTCCCCTCACTAATATTCCATAATGCGATGTTCATCTTAGACAACACCAGGATCCTTAGATTGATATGTTCCCTCATCATCATCATGGATGTGATATTGAACGTACTCAGCTATATGCCTATGTTCATATCTCTCACAGGTAGTATCCCACCACATATTATTGTCGAGAAGAAAAAATCCAACGTAACCACTGGTTGGAACCTGGTGCTAACACTGAACCCCCTTATCTTCTACTGGATGTCTTCCATGAGTCTCTAGTATGAGTGATCTTTGCTGCATTGGGTCCCCTTCGGTCATGTGGGAGCACTCATAGGAAACCTCTAATCTAAAGGGAAATACAGGAACCACCTGAACTACAACATGAAGTGGACATCCATCACTGAATTCATTACCTCACTCGACACCATATCCAACAATTACTTTTCCAGCAGCGGCATCTTTTCTGGGTCCTCCCATATATTCTCTGCAGGGAGGAACTCATCATACATTTCCCCCAACATCAAAATCTCGGAGATCCTGTGAAGGTCCTAGAGGCTAATGTCGACATCCCCACAATGATGACTAAAGGTGTCGGTCCTCAACTACCACAAGCTAAACAACTTTGGCATCATTTACTTCATCTAGTTGATATGGAATTGGGAGGTCCATGTTGCCTCATATAGTCCCACTGGCCTCAGCTCCACCCCAAAATCATCACAGGAGGAAAAGACGTAGTAAGAACATGCCCAATATTTCGTAAAATTGTTGCCCAAGCGCAAGTACCAATAATCATTCCACCCCTTCTCCAGGATCTCCAAGGCATCCTTGAGAATGGTGTGGTACTATAGTGGATATACCTTTGGCTGCAACTCCTTCCCATTAACGTTGGTAACCTGATTATATAGACTGTCAGCATAGACAGGTGTGTGATCCTCCCATGTATGATCATCATCATCCCCAAACAACTAGCGTTGGCACAATGTACACCTGAACCAATGGGCTGGCTCATCCCTACTTGCTTCAGAAATAAGAACATCATCCCTTAAACTAAATCCATATAGAGGCTATCTTTTTCACAGAGGGAAGTTCATCTTGCTTTCTAAAAATAACTCCACCAGGGATTTGTGGTCTAAATAGCTCCAGACATGTTCCCTGATACCTAAGTTATCCACCATTTTTCTCTCCCCTCAACATCCACATGGACCCCTAGTAGCTTCTTGATGATCTAGTCTATACAATACTTTAGAAATTTTTTTTCCTAGATCACATATCTTGATCACAGAACTAGATCACAGAGTTCTGTAGCAGTGCTCTATAATAAACCTCATAGGCACTACTCACAAAGTGCATGATCATAGGTTTTGACAACTCGTTGTGTGGTGTAGAGAAAAGGCCACCTGATTCATGAATAATGGTCTCAGAGTGCTTGGAGATTCTCAAATCGAGAGCTGGTGTGCAATGCTGAAGAGATATAACATGAAAAAAGAGGGGCCATCCCCCCTATTTATAGGCGTACACCTTCGAGCTTTATAGTGTTCCTGGTTGCGTTGATATTTTCAGTGTTCTTAACCCACACATTGCCTATCCACATTGCAACACTACTAAGTGATATTGCCTTTCAATTAGCCTAAACATTTTGGTGATCTACCATCATAATTTGAACATCGTTTTCTCTATATCTCCATGTCTAAGGGGGGGAGTTGGGTATTTTTTGGCTCTAAAATGAGTGCACGGGAAAAACATCCAAAGATCACACAAATGAAAAAATGGTCTACTTTTCCAAGCACCTCCACGAATGACCTCAACACCACAACCATCGCAAAGCTAAGGCCCCCTCTATGATCGCCACATTGGAAAAAGATGAAGGGCTCTGCGATTACAATATAATTGACAAAAGAGTTTACACTGTGGAGGGAACAATATGGCCTCTACGATTCCATTAACAAAGAACGACATGACTACGAGCACCATGGAGGTAATGAAGGAATCCTCTATGTTTTAGAGGGGATAACAGTTGAATTCATGGTTACAAAAAACTTGACGCAATCCGCCTCCAAATGGTGAAGTGGAATAATCTTCTCAACTCATTGTCAGATCTTTGTGCTGCCTCTCACCTATAAATACCAGGCTTCCCCATGACCCAAAGGGCCGATACCCTGACCTTTCACATTCTCAGCTCTCAAATCCTGAAGTGCCTTCTACTCCGGAAAACATTGAGAAATTACACTCTTTAGGGTATTTGAGCATTGAGAAATACCTTTCCCTTGGATCATATGTGACCCCTATTCATGCAGTGATACTCTTTACAAAGCCCACGATCCATGATGAAGGAAGGAGATCCCTATGGGAACTCATGTATACTCAAAGCACTCATGATTCACAAAGAACCTTCCATTTAGATGTGGACCCCATGCTATGTCAGGATCACCATTCATCGCAAAATACATTGCTTCACAATGCCGAGATTCATAAGGTACCCATGATCTTTGTAGCCATACTCCGTGAAAGAACTTCTACTCTGTGAAGCACTCTTTATATGCATGTATAACCAATGCCTTGTACCAAACACTCTACTTCACAAAGCATACCCATTTGCGGAGTTTCTCCACTTTGTGGACTATCAGATCTTCACAAGGTCTCTTCTTGTGAACCCATATTCAACATAAACCTTATTCTGTATGGCCCTCTTGGTTCGTATGAAGTGATATCAATATCCCTTGGGCGGTGTTTCATATTGAATTTCTTAGCCTCATGCTTCTTTTCATAGGCATGCCAATGGCTATTGCTACTTCACATAGCCACGGTAAGGTGATCCCTTCAATGGATCACTCAACAACCCCATATCCACATGCCTTTTTCGATGCATTCCCTTCACTAAGGGTAAATGTGTGTCGGTTATGAAAGTCATAGAGGTAGGTAGTGAATCATAATCATCAAAACTACAGGATGTTAAATGGACAAGAATCATCATCCTCAGCACGTGATATTAAACTATAGCCTTGCCCTATGCAATATACATGGGGTGCCTCACCTTAGACAATTTCCACACCCATTGTTCTCCACAAGAGTATGATCTTATTCACATGGAATGAGATCCTCCTTTCAGTGAAAGACATATATATGTAGGGGATGGAAACCATCTTGGCGTAAGCCCCTATCCTTTATTCTAGGAGATAGAATACTTACTCCTCCTCTCTTATTCCATGCACAAAGGCTAAAGGATAGATGGAAATAGGGAAATTAATTAATCCATCCCTCTACCTTTAGGATTTATCTCAATAGGGCCTCCATCTAGGGGTAATTCCCAATCTTCATCTCCTTGGGACTCTAACCAAGCGTAAGACCCTATTTCCTCTATGGGCTGCTAACCACACGTATGCCTCACTCTATTCCTCATGGATGCACCATTCACGATGTGATCATTATGTATTTTTTGCCTATTGTTTCCCACAACGAGCATGAATCACATTGGATTATAGTAAGCATCGACAATGGCATCCTCCTCGGGCCACCTTAGTGTGTAATCCCCATTCCCCATCCCACCAAACTACGTGGACTTTGAACCCTTTCCCTTTCCAATCAATGTATGTAGGAGGCCTCCCTGTGGTTCAAGACCATCACCCATTGGTCTTGACCACTTCATATCGATTCACCCTCATCATGCATGATGTTAATCTATATTCCCTATTCATCCCACAATATGTTAAACTGTATACATTCAAACTACATGGGTTTTGATCCCTATCTTCTAGACATGGTACGTATGAAGCCTCTCTGAGGTTCAACCCCCAAACACTGGTAAAATCCAGTGTCCCCTTTAATGAGACCCTGATCCGTGGTTTTTCCCTTAGTGGTGTAAGACCAACTCTAGGGCCGCTAACCCCGCGTAACCCCCAACATGCCATCAGGTCACTATCCTTTGCATACACCCTGATTCCATGCCCTATCATGAACTATGTGGAATTCTATTCCCTATCACAGGGATACAAAAGAATCCTCTATGAGGTTCAATCCCATCACTCATGTCTCATCTTGTTCTCTTCCTTGAGAAATTGTATTTTGGGAAGGTCATGTCCCAACCCGGAGGTTCTACTTGTTTCAGGTCCCATCCATGCATCTATTCTCATGATCCACCTCCTTAGGTGTTCCACCGTCCCACCAAACTACGTAGACATTGTTTCCCTATCATGAAGATACATAGGATTCCTCTATCAGGTTAAATCACATCAATGCAATCATACCCACATTAGTTCCACCCCATTCCTCCCATCCACTACATCCAACCATCCATCATTCACCTTAATCCTTACCGGGGCCACCACATTTCTGTGAGATCATGCCATACATCTTATTGAAGATCCTTGTGGAACCCAGGTAGCTAACCATACATAATCCCCACATAATCCATAACCATCCATCCAAGAGTGTCCCTCTTGCGATGAGCCTCTATCCATGTGTAAGCCCCAACATGTTTTCAGGTCATCGTCCCTTGTTTATACCCCCATTGATCACCCCTTCGTACTACATGGGTATTGAACCCTGTCTTATACACAGGGTATGTGGGAAACCTCCCTGAGGTTAAATACCAACCAATGGTAAAACTTTATTTCCCCTATTTAGGACCCAATCAACCTCGGATACTTCCTCATTGGGTATTTTGATCTGCCCATCTATTAAGCATCCCAGGTGCTCCCTCCTCGGGATGTACCCATATGATACATTCTAATCAGTGTTCTGATCAGTCTCGTCTGTCTCATATAGATGTTAAACTCGAAAAATAAAATGTGTTAAAACATGAAGTTGAGGAAAATGTTAGGGAAATTACTATGGAATATAATTCCCCACACTTGAAATGGGATGCCTTGTTCTTCCCACCCTCGAGAATCCCTATCATAAGGGGAAGAAACCACGACCTGTCAGTGTTTCTATGTACAGACATGCCATCAATGTCAAACATGACTAATCCATAATCTAATGTTGCTTACCCGACATGAACCATTTAAATTTCATGATAAAAGCATTTTAAATAACCACATTCAATAAGAAATGACATTGGGGAAGAGTTTCACGAAAAATGTCTAATTCTATGAGGGAGACCCAGAAGAGCTGATGAATTCAAAGGAGGAATCCACAGAAGGAGGAACATACATCCCATCATCCCATCTTGATCAAGGATAAATCTTCCCTAAATAAGTGACAGATGTAGACTTCCATTGGAAAGAAGTAATGCCAGACAACAACACAGCATGTCCTAAAAAACAGATGCACTCCCCAACAAAAGCATCTAAAAAACCCCTATCATGAGCATCATGATTTTATGTTGGATTTTCCTAATGGGGTAAAGTTTTTCATTAGAGTTTCACCAATAATGGGTCACTAAAATCATAGAGAATAAATAAATCATTCATTACGGTTTGTGGGCCCTTTGGAGAATCTTGAGCCTATTGAGAAAGTGTTCGAACATTTGAGAATACCACCATAGTTGAATTTAATCCTGAGTGTGTATGATTTATCCTAGAATTGAATGTGTCTTTTATACATTGTGTATGATTCGAAATGGAATAATCATGAGGTTGAACCAGATATATGATTGGATGACCATCCAATCAGGTTTGCTGATTTAGAGAAAAAATTCATCAGGGGAAGTCAAATAAATTTTTCAATGTGTTATGGATTAATGTATCTAATTTTCATGATATGTAGTATCATGTGAAACTAGTGAGAGAATAGTGGAAACACTTGATTCATAATGAAATTTATTATCATTAATTTTAGGGAAAAACATGTTTATAATGGATTGGTTTTAACATCATGTTACCTTTTCTTAGTTACTTATTGACTATTTTTTGTTTCCCATTTGTGTTGTGGTGTGTTTTGAGACTTGTGAGGATGGATAATTTTTTTGGGTAATTGATCTAAATATATGGGATGTATCTTTGTTAGACTTAATGGTGTGTAGGTAAAGACATTTTACTATAAGATACATTGTTTTGTAAGGGGTATAGCATGGAGTGTCCCAAAAGTGCCATGGACCATCATGATACAACATAGGAGAGCCTGATTTTGGAAAATGCAATGGAGTAGGTTTTTTTATACACCATGGATCCATGGAGGGTAGTTTTCAATTATATATTGAATTTTGGAATAGATACACCATTGATGGGAGGTTGGGACATGGATCCCCAATTGGCATATTTTGATGCCACTACCAATTTTTTCATTGATAATGAATGGTTCTTGTACTACGAAAAATAATTTACCTAAGTGAAGGAGATATTGTTACAGTCAATGTCATATTCTGAGGAGGCTAGTAGATTGGGGGTCATTATGGTGTGGTTTGATGAGAATTCTCCATGGACTAGCGATTTTCATGCATTTTATTATATAACCATGGGGGATGTAGTGTGGTATAAATTTTTGAATAATTAAATTCACCAAGCTCTATTTTATATTCCTTTCCCCCCACTCAATACTCATTCAATATTTTGTCCATTTATATCTCTCCATAGGTGTTTCAACTACACCTAAATCCATTATTATCAGATCAAAGATCTAATGGGATGATTTCTTTCCTCTATAGTAATTGAGCATTCATCAATTTAGAATTTCCAATTTTCCAATATCATATCCATTGAGATTGAATAATCCTAATGTTGGTGATCTGTTGGATAGTTTTTTTGAAGGATGGTATTTATATGGATTTCTGCTTGATTTTATGCACCTTCATCTCACCTTGGGTGTTCCTATTTGTTGTGTTTCAATATATTTTCTGTGACGAAATTCATATGGTTCTATATTATTTTACCCAAAAATTAAATCTTATAAGTTATTGGTTGATTTTAAATTAGTTTTAAATTATTTTAGAAATATATATTCGAGATGATTGATAGATGATTTAGTAAAAGGAAATGGATATTATAAAGACATTCAATTTCCGTGGAATTCAAATAATTGGGTGGATTTGAGAAAATAGATAGATCGATTTGAATATTTATTTTTGAGTTAAATTTCTTAAATTGAAGGCATATTTAAAAAAGATTTATTTGATTAAAAAAATTATTTTTAAAATGAAAAAGGCACGTGGAAGACTAAAAGTGGGAAATTATTTCTAAATTGGGTTGAGATTATTTACTTCACCATGGTTGGTAACTTGGTTGATTTTCTGAATCACATGGGAGTATGGGTATTTAGTGGGTGATTAGGAAAACAATTCTTGGATCAAACCCCCTAGACTATATTTAAAATGAAAAAACTAACCTAATCATATTACAACCTAGTTTTCTCTGTGATGTAGAGTGGATTACCCACTAACTGAGCCATCAGATATGTGCACACATTGATTCAAGATCACAGTTACGTAGTTTTATGTTCGTATTACAAGAAACTAAAATACACGTGGTAATATTATTCATTCTATGATACATTTATTTTGATTATTACCTGAAATTTATTTATTGAGATGTTATATTTGTGAATGCTTCTTTATAGATATGTATGATATAAAATGATCATTTAAGACTATTTTGATATATCTTCAACATCTTCTGATTAATAAATCAGGTTTTTATTAAAATATGATTATTATATGTCATTCCATAATTTATTTTATGTGAAATCATATTTTTTCAATTCATAAAGAATTTATTATAGAAAACTAGGTGATACCCTATTGGGCTATTTATATCAGACCTTACATTTTGTCTTCATACATTTATAGAATTTCTATTAATAGTTCCAAGAAAAGGGAATCTAATACTTATAGGATGTGCATATCATTTATCCTTGGAAACTTGAGTGATAGAGGTGATCTATAGAGATATGATCCACTTATTGAATGAGTTTATCTTTGATCTTTATTTTGGAAAATGTTGTGTCTTTCATTGATGGAATGCACGGGTAGTATTTTAACCATTATTTTTGGGTACTTTATCCTGTAAGAGTGTTGAAAAAACTAACATGTACTTTTTATCCTAATATATGATTTGGAAGAATCATTCATTGTTTTCCTGTATGATTCCAAGTTCTATTTTCCAACACATGGGGTTTGGGAACAAACTTCTAGCCATTTCAAAGTCTGATTAAGTATCAGGTCCCTACAATATCAGTGTTGGTTCCTAAAATATCCAATTCATAATATGAATAACTATGATTCAAGTGATACATTACTAAATAACCTAGTTACTCAAATAAATAAATAGTTCATACATGATAAATATTTTAGATGTTATTTAAACCAATAATTTTTTTATTTATAAATTATATTTATGTAATTACAAACAATGTTGACATTTTTAATATTTATGAATTCAAAAAAAATCCCATTTATTAAATTTTAGTTTTCACTTTTTCAATCATATGTTGTTTTATTTTAATATTTTTTTGTGTAACTATAGTATATTATATTACATCAAAAAACATGTAAAATTGATCTATATAGATAAAATCACATATATGGACTTGTGAAGAATATTGAATCATTATTTAGTTCTTATTATATAATGAAGGATAATGGTGAATTAGTTTTTTATAAATGGTTCTTGACATGATACATTTATCTGATTGGGGAATATTTTTAAGGAATGTCTTTATGGTTATGGAATAAATGATTTCTATTAATTAAAATAAATTTTGATGTCATAGAGAATAACATAAAATGGTATATTAAATGATAAACGAAATTTAATTTAGTTAGGTACCTAGATGATATTGTGCAATATGAAAAACAGATTCTTGGGATAAATATATTGATGATTATTTTTAAAATATAATTTATATAATACTCAAAATATATGTTTTTATAGAATGATTAAAATTCAGGACCTTTATCCATGTGAAAAAATAATTAATTTGTGTCTGGACACCATTTAATTCATAATTTTATTATTTATGAACAATTTCCCCTAAATATAGGGAAATGGGAAAGGATACATATTCATTTTTTGATGTTGTCAAGGAGATTGATCCAGAATGTAATGTCCTCAATGAAAATAAAATAAGTTTCAAGACATCATATATAAAATAAATAATGATTAAAAACATGTCTCATTAAATAAAATAAAAAATTAAACACTTTTATTGCATAATAGTAATACAATACAAGTTATTGAGTTATATTAATTACAATGACATAAAATAAAATAAAAACACGACATAAAATTTATGATGCTTTTATAATATTATTCTCCAATAGATTCTATTCTCCAAGAAACATCATCACATGAATAAAAATTATTATCAGAAAAAACAACCCATGACCTATTATTCTTACAGAAACACTGATAATGATATAAAAAAATTTACAGTATATAAAACACTAAATTAATATAAATAAAAATGGTAAATTTAATCATTATACTTAGACTGCTATCTTAACAATGCATGATTGTTATTAAATAATTAGACATATTCACCATGAAGAAATAAATAATATTTTAAAGTAGTCATAAATAACGAATTATATATATATAAATTAATAATTTAAAAATCATAAGGAAAAACTATTTTTAATCATAATAAAAATAAGTACCCCAATCACTCAAAATATGAAAATTTATCTTATATACATGTTTTTAGTTGGGGAGGTGCCTTTTTGGTAAGCCCTATAAACCAATTTCCAAATGACCTAGGTTCATAAATGGGAAGGGGGATTTCTTGAGTTATTAAAATAGCACTAAAGAATGTAAATGTAGTAGTCGGGGAACAGTAGTGGAGGTGGGTACTATAGCACATACTTTAGTAGTTGTGATATTGTATAAGGTACTATGGCAACCTAGGTACTCTAGCAATACTATCCATTGGTGGAGCCATTGGTCCAAAAATGGGAATGAAGACAAAAAAATTGGCTTTCAAGCCCTATGGCCTTTTGGTTATGATCATTGGCCACTTTTCCATGGGTCTACAGGCTGTGAAATGGGTATCCATCTACTGAAATAGAAAGTTGATTTTTCATTCAAAATAAAAAATAGTCTTATACTCTAAAATTTAAAAAATTTAACATATAGGTTATATTTAGAAAGATAAATTTAAATAAACATAGACTTATTTCAATTAAATGGAATTCATATTTGGATTTATGATGTATAAATTAATTAACGTTTATATATTTTTATTTTCATAAATATAAAAATATATTAGTGAAGAGTGAACTATAATATTTATTATTCATATGTCATATGGATTAAAATTGATTAATTTTAGGTAAATCAAACTTCAAAAAAATTATTTAATAAATATAAAATGTGAGGGATAAAAAATATAATAACTCCCACTAATCCCCCATTTGTATAATTTAAAATTTTTAATTATCACTATCCTAAAAAAATTCAATCTCAAAACTTTACCAATTGTATATTACAATGAAATATCTAATTAATATCAGCTATAAATAAAAACCTCTACAATCTAGAAGTATGACATCAAATTTTGATATCCTATATATTCTTCATCCAAATAATTCAACTTATATTTATGTGTCATGTATGAAGAATTTTTGAAGTCTTAATGGTTAAATTCCAAAGGTAAGAATGTTCAATGACAAAGAAGGGTTAATTATCTCTCTATCTCTCTCCACTGCCTCGTTTTAGCAACTATTTTATAATAGATATTTATATTTTAGATTCCAGTATAATTATTGATCTATATATATATATATTATTAATTTCTATTTCATTTACTATAAATATTAGTATCTCATTCTATTTCATTATACATTGTTCCTACAACCATAAACATAGTTGAATAATACCAGTAAATTCTAGTGATACATTATTTTATAAATACTATTCTTTCATGTATTTATGATATTATGCATATAGACTTTATAATAGGAGTAATATATCTTTTTTGGGAAATGAAATTTAAATTTCAACCATTTTCAGTACCAAAACATGTCCACTCTTTATGTTGATCAATGTTAACCATTAGTATCATTTCAACCAAGACTAAGATTTATTTTCAGAAAGGATATTCCTATCTAATGAATATTGAATACATGGGTTACATCAGAAAAATTTATAGAGTGAATTTATCCATCATTACATGTTATTTTCACTATATAATCATTGGAATCCAATTATCTTTCCCTATTAATAAATTTTATATCTAGAATTATAACTCTATAAAACGACCCATTAGAATAAATTTATAGAGTCTAAAACTATCAATTACCATATTTTATGAACACCATATAAAGTATAGGTTGATTCAATATTAGAAACATAAATATCAATACATATTCCTTAATGGTGAAAATAATTTCCCTGTCTATAAAATAAATCATTCAATATGAGTGAACTGTAGAAGCTATTATTTATTGAATATTATGTTAAATATTTTTACGTAGTTCACTATTAAGCATTGTGCATAATATTTAATAATATTTTTTTTCTCATAAGATATAATTATATATGATAATATATCAAAAAGACCTGGAACCAGTGGAAGCTGACCATAAGAAATTATTAAATAAAAAGAGATAGAGAGTGCAGAATAACAGAGGTTGTTATAGAAATGAGTGTGCATCACACCACATCTATCTAACTCCACCATTTGGACATAGTATTCAGGGGCCATGAAAGACCACATCGCATCAAGTTCAATGAGTTCCCTTTTCTCCAAGGCATCCGCCAACTGATGGCCTCCTGATAGATATGCGAAACAACCATATGAATTTCAGTGAGCTTGTTGAGACAGTCAACCCAATCAGATAGCACATGCCATGGCACATGATGTGCCCATGTTCTCAAATCATGACCACACTCTGAGAATCATATTCAATCCATATCCATTTCCAATTAAACTAGATAATGTACTTGACAACACAGATCATTTCCCAGATTTTAGCTTCAATGGCATTTCCAAATCCAATAAAGTGACAAAAACATCCTTTTACAAACCCACGGTATGTGGGGAACACTCCCCCACAGTCCGACAGGCCTGGTGCACCAGACGTAGCTCCATCTGCTTTGTCCTTGAGGCAAGGAACAATAGGTGGTATCCTTCAAATATTCTTTAGTATCCAAGGACTGTTTTTCCAACCTGAAACACCAAGCATTCTTAATGTTTGTAAATCAGAAATAGTGTTAGACATAGCACCATCTTTCAAAAGTGAAGCAACGTACGTGTCCCAATGAATGACCACCATACCTTGTTGGACAACATTGTGCGTACCAACAAACAGAGTAGCATTTTGGTCTTCCCAAAGGGCTGTAATGACTGTAGTAACAGAAACTAGTAAACAATTCGGAATTTTTTCACTGCATTGATCATGACATATATCGGAAAGCATGTCAATAGGTGGTATTCATGTATCAAAATCCATCCATAATTGAAAGCTTATATGAGAGCAATGCCGCTTGTCTTGATCACAGTCCATAAAAACATGTTATATATAATCCTTAAAAGACTTCAAAAGGGAACACATAGATTCCATATGAATTCTGGATCGTTTTAGTTGATCGGATGTGGGAATTATGTTTTTCTATATTATTAAGATCAAAATTAATCTATAAGTCCAGATATATCTTGATCTGAAGTTCATTATATAAGAAGGTGGATGAACTAGGCCCTTACATAGAATCCTATAAAAGTCCCTATAATTAAACTGTCCAGTTATGCTATGGATCCAAATCAAAGTTTCACAGTCTATAAATGTAAAGTTATTAATTTTAGTCACCACATGAGCAGGAATAAATGAGTCAGGTGAGTTCATATGTGACATAAAGCCCAAAATGGACAGAGGGGCTACTTTAGGTGGAACATTCTGATCATACATGGGTTGTTAGAACCACTTTTTCCTCTAACAATTAATAGTGGAGTCCCTTTATACCAATTATTTTGTATCCTTCATGATCCTCACATAGGTATGTTTGATAGATTCCCAAAATGATGAAGCAAGGTAGTGTTTTTATCCATTGAGAAGGCACTTTGTAAATCTATTGTAAAGGAAGTCATCATTAGCTTTATTTTAAATCATACTCCATGTGAATTTTGCAATCAAACCATCATTGAATGTACGAAGATCATTAATTTCTAGGCCCCCCATATCCACATGCATGATGCATTATTTTCATGAAACTTTAATAAACATTCATTCATGTGTTGAAACTATCCATATGAAGATTTGTATCATGATATGAAGCTCCCTGATGAGTCCTCTCAGCCAAATATAGAGGGATAAAGAATAGACAAACATCTATGTGATCGATGAGTTCATGAGGAATACCTTCCCAGCTAGGAACATTGCCTCCCCTTTTTAGCTAGCCAGTTGATGTTTGATACCAGCATAATTACCCTCCTGATACCGTCTTTTCACCTTTCCCTTGAATAGTGGGACCCTAGGATACTGGAAAGCCAAGGATCCCCTCCTCGCTCAAAGATAACTGATGATCATGTTCCTTTTCCTAACTAATATTCTATTCCCAAAAACAATGGAGGACTTACTAACTTATGACTTAGCCAGCCACCTCCTCATAATGATTAAAGGGGGCCTTGATAGAGGATATTGTTATCCATGAAGCTTGACCATGAAATAAAATGTCATCAGCATACAAGAGGTGAGATGGGGCATGCTCATTTACTCCATCCCTAATCTATTTGTAATTTCCCATGTGAGAAATATCATTGATAAATCTACTGAGCTAGTCCTGTATAATGGAAAATAAAATCCTAGATAGAGGATAACCTTGTTTTACTCCCCTGGTGTAAGGAAAGGATCCTCTCGGGGCACCATTAACAAGAATTGACAACCTTGAAGATCCAAGTATGATGCGAATCATATTCAAAAACCTATTAGAGAAACCATATCTTCAAAAAACATCAATGAGAATTCCCCATTTAAGAGTATCAAAAGTCTTGGAAATATCAATTTTAAGGGAAATTTTCCCTTCCTTTTTCTTCCTTCTCAATAGATTGGCGCTCTCTAAGGCCATGAAGAGACACATTTGAATGTTTCTCCCAAGGAAAAAACCAAACTGGTTTGTGGTGATCATGTCACCAACTAGTCCACCCATCCTTCTCATGAGAATCTTACTGATAAGTTTTGGTATTGTGTTCTGAATTTCAACTGACCTTAAATCATTAATTTCAAGAACATTCTCTTTCATATTAATGAGATAAATGAAGAAGGAGTTCATTCCATGGGGCATGCATGAGTGAGACAACAAGTCCTTAATGTCCTTCTCAATGTCATCCTACAAAATGTCCTAGTAAAAAATAAAAGGCCTCAAAGTCATGATTATTGGGCATTAAACAAATACTTACCCTTTATATGTGATTTATTGGTAGAAGGACTCAAAGTAATGATTATGATGTATGACTTATTGAATTACATTAATTATGCTATATATTATTTTTTATAATATTTCTATTTCTTATTTGATATTTATCTATGTTTATTATTCATTATTTATATATAATGTATTCCCTGACTATGATGTGTATGAATTATTTTATATATTATCTAATATTGAGAACTTGAGCATATACCTATCATACATTTACCAATTTTAATAAGTTATAATGAAAATTATATTTTATGATATTTATAACTAAAATAAATAATAAAAATAATTTTATGACTACTTTAAATAATGCATTTTTTGTTTTTGTAAATAATATTTTATGTATTTTTATATATATATTCTCCTAAAAAATATTAACCACTGTATTCTATGTATATGCTCTTATGTATTCAATTAATATTTATTAAATGTTCCACTAGATAAATGTTTCTATATTTTACGATTTTATAGTTTGAATCAGATAAAGATTGATAAAAACCACATGAACTAGTTTTTTAAGAACATAGTAAAACATTTATTCTATAAAATAATTAAGAAATTATTTTAAATTTTCATGAAATGATTTAAACATTATATAAAATGTCTGAAATTAAATTGATATAATAAAAAAATAAATTATATACTTCGATTTATATTTCACAGTTTCACTGAATAACTAATAGGAAAAATAAATTATTGATAAAATGGATCCTATTATATGAAATGGATTCCATATCAACAACGTGGGATTTTTTAGAATTATAAAGATAGTAATATAAAATTGGAGTTGATAAAATAATTATTATATTATGGTTATTAAATCGTGTTTTAAAAAGAACCAGTCCAATATTGAACAACTACTTTCCCCTCAATAAGTCATAAAAACCATGATAAAAATCATGATGAATCAATATTTATCCATAAGTTGTACCATTAATACAAAATATGAAGAAAAGTGGATTAATACTGTTGAAAATAAATTCATAGTTTTTAGATATACGGGAACGGATTAATTTATAATCTAATCCAATTAACTATGGGGAGATGTTGTTCAATCGTGGAAATTAATTCAAAAAACTAAAGAGTATTAATAAGGAAAAAATAACATTATTTAAGTACTTGAATGAAATATTCATTGATAATTTTCATTGTCAAGTGATACAATCATAGATGGATTTGAAATTCATAAATCTATAACCAAAGTAAGAGGCGACTATTACAGAGTATGAATCTAACATTACAGGGAAAGGGATCCATGTAACAAACTCTATATGAAACATAAAGAGTAATATTTATAAAATATATTATCCTTTAAATCTAATAATTTTAATATACTTAGTATCACAAACATTTTAAACATATAAGGATATTTTTAAATTTGTAATAAAAAAGGGAAAAATTCATGAAAAAGTTTTTTAAGGAAATGAATCAGAAGAAGGGAATAATTGAATTCCATACTAAAAGGAATTATAAAATAAACAATAATAGAAATGTATAGTTTTTCATGTGAATTAATTAGGGAAATAAGTTCCCTATAACTTTTTATATAACTATATGTATATTTAATTTATTATGAGAAGTTTTACCTCATGTGCGTGGATTTAATGTGAAAAGAGAAATTGTAACAACCCATATTTTTTTGATTTTTTTTCAAATAAATTAAATGGGTTTGATAGAATTTGTTACATGAAAAAACAAGTTTAACTTTCATTATACCCAACAACATGTTATGTTTAATCCACATGAAACATTAGGTTATCTTTTATTACACAGTACACTAAGTTTTAACAATACCATGATATACTATTAATATTATTATTCAAATGAAACCATTATAACCTAGCCCATAAACGTAATGAAATGAATAGTAGTAACTAGTTTTAAAATGTATTATATAATAGTTTAATAAAAACATTTTGATAAAAATGTACTTACATTTCATTTGAGTATTTCTGTTTTTTGAATTTACTATTTTCTCGAAAAAATGTTTATTTTTATAAAATTAATGTAACATCCCGGTTCCGGAAGCCACCCAGAGGTGCCCCGTACTCGGTTGGTTACATGGCCTCAAGCGCATTTCCCCAAACTCCAGAGGCTACCGACTAATACCGAGGGCCTTGAGTGTGATAGTGGGGAAACTATGCCCTCATTGGTAGAGTACACAGTGGAAGGAAAACAAATAACAACAATAGCAGAAGCAGTAGACATACATACACGAGTAAACGATAAACAGTGGAAGACTAACAAATAAACAACTAGAGCAGGAATATATGTAAAGATGCATGATACATATATGTCTAGGAAAATATCCAAACATGTCACAATTATGAATACAGTATTAAGCCAAAGTAAAAAAGAAAAATAGATGAGCGACTCCTCAGAATCGCAAGCCTCGGCTTGGTCCCATTATCTCCAGCTCCACAGCAATCAAGAACCTGAAGTAGAAGGGCGCTTGCCCTTATCTATACCTGCAACAATATATTCTACTTGGGCCCAAAATCATGGCCCAAACAGGGTGTCGGATACAATCCTAGTAGGCAATCACCCAAAGATCTATGCCTAATAGTCAATGAATACAAGGCAAGTAAAAGTGTAGGAAACAGTAAACAGAAAAGCTCATAGCAGCTGCAATCCACAGTTATAGCATATAATGTACACAAGTGAACAACCAACAACAAGTAGAAAATAGGTAACCCTCTAGGTAGCTCTCACAGCCTAACCCATATGGTTCCACCTAAAATTACTAGCAACCCTCTAAGAGGCACACTCAGTCTCGCCCCTCTGGTTCAGCTAAGAGTAAACTTTCTGAGGAAGCACTCACCACCAATTCCCCCTATAGTCTTGTATCGTACTAAAGGCTCTCTGGGGAAGCACTCAACGTATCATTCCATCTGTGGCCCACGTCGAGGAACTACAGACTCTCTGAGGAATCACTCATCATCAATTGCCCATGTGGTCTCGCATTGTATTAAAAGACACTCTGGATAAGCCCTTACGTCCATTTTCCCTATGGTCTACTACACTAGGTTCTCACAGTCCTGTGTGAAATAAACATACTCAGTGTGCGCGTATCATACCAAGTAACCTCAAGAACTACTTGGCTAACATTCTAAGGCACAACAGCATAACAGCATAACAACCCCACTATCCTACAACTAGGCATGGAAACTGGAAAAATTCCTAATAAGAAAAACATGCAAGGAGAAGCACAAGAACACAGTACAAACTATCCAAATTTAAAAACAATGATCTCTACTCAAGCAATAAAGAAAAGTAGACAAACAACAGGGACAAAACAGGAAACCCACAATTCCCTGTTCAAGGGAATTGGTGGAATTTGCACAAAATATTCATAGACATCCTACCAAAAGGAAAAAACCACCTACCTCAATCCTAGGAGATCGATATACATGAACAATAATGAAATATTCTTCTTAGAATGTCGTAGATCTGAGAAAACTTCCAAAACACATAAACCATGATAACTTAAGAAAGAAGTGGAATTGGAAAATAGGGATCAAGGAAAAAGGAGAACTCACCTCTGCGATTCCAATTCAATCAATGGTGTTCGAATCGGAGAACGGATGGAGAGGCGGGGGCTCGTTGAAGATTCATAGATCCTCGGTGCTCTTGGAAGAACAGAACCTAAAAGAATACCTTTATGTGCGTCAGGAGCGACCCCAGTCCGTTTAATGAAAAAAGAAAGTACACGGCGTGTACTTTTAAAGTACACAGAATGTACTAGGTTTTTCCGTACTAGACTAAAATCGGCCTCCACATCATCCCTACACACCGTGTGTGTGGCCCGAACATGGCCAACACACGGATTCGAGCAAGAAAAGAGTACATGGCTTATACTCATAAAGTACACGGCGTGTACTTCAAAAATCTCCAGAAACTCCATTTTTCTCAAAAAATCCAGAAAAAGGAAAGGAGTACCTGAAAAGAAGATCTGGGTTCTTACAAACTTCCCCCTTAAAGAAAATTGTCCTTGAATTTCCCTAGTGAGGTTTAGAAGAAGAAACCCCGAATAGCTTCGGCCACTGCGATCGTACATCGGCCTCCCTCTCCCAGGTCTCGTCCTATACTCGCCCATGCTACCATAGCACTCGTACTAGAGGAACAGACCAGCCTTAGAGAACCTTCATACAATGATCAACAATCAGGATAGGATTCTCCTAAAACGATACATATGCTTCAAGATCAACTTTTTCGGGTTGAAAGACATGAGACAGGTCTGAAAAGTAACGTCAGAGCTGAGAGATGTGGAAGAAGTCGTGTATGTCCCGGTACCTCTGGGGTAGCTACAACCGATAGGCGACTGACCCAACTCTCTCCAAAACCTCAAACAGCCTGACGTACCATGGTGAAAGCTTACCCTGCCTTCGAATCCTCTTGTGTCCCAACCTCGGTGCAACACGCAGGAAAACCTGATCTCCGACCATGAACTTCAAAGGTCATCTCCGCTGATCAACATAAGACTTCTGTCGAGACTGTTCCATATTAATCCTCTTCCGAATCATCTCTATCTACTCAGTGGTATCCTAAACAAGATGAGGTCTCAGCAAAGCTGGCTCTCCTGCCTCCAGCCAGCATAAGGGTGATCAGCATGGCCTACCGTACAGAGCCTCATATGGTGACATCTGAATGGTCGCCTGAAATCTGTTGTTTTAGGCGAACTCCACAAGAGGTATATGCTTCTCCCAGGAACCGCCAAAGTCTAGAATGAAATCTCGGATCATATCCTCGAGCACCTGGATCGTGCGCTCGGACTGGCCATCAGTCTCGGGGTGGTATGCTGTGCTCAAAAGTACCTTTGTACCCAAAGCCTTTTGAAGTCCCTGCCAGGACTGAGAAGTAAAGAGAGCATCCCTGTCCAAAACAATGGAGTGTGGAACTCCATGCAGACGTACAATCTCTCAAATGTACAGTCGTCCCAGATCATCAACACTAAATATCTCATTGATCGACAAGAAGTGAGAAACCTTCGTGAGCCTATCGACGACAACTCAAATAGCATCATTTCCTTGAGGTGACCTCATCAAACCGGTCATGAAGTCCATTGCGACATCATTCCACTTCCACTCTGGAATGGGTAACTACTGTAAAAGTAATGTCAGTCTCTAATGCTCCTCTTTCACCTGCTGACAAGTAGAACACCGCAAGACGAAACCAAAAACATCCCTCTTCATACCTGTCCACCAGTACTAGCGATGAAGATCCCGATGCATCTTGGTGACGCTAGGATAAACTGCCCAAACTGAGGAATGAAAATCCCGCATCAGCTCCTCACGTATGTCTGTTGGCACCCATATGCATCCCTGGAAACGCAATATCTCATCCTCTCCTACTGTCCATCCAGGAAGAGGGTCCTCTCCTGACACACTCTCCTGCAAGACTAAGCCTTCTGAGTCTGATATCTGCCTCATCCGTACCCGATCAAGTAATGTAGAGGCAACCACTATAGAAGATAGAAAAATTTGTACTTGTCTGTCGTGCACCTCCAGATGCATCTCAGAGAATAGAGCCATAAGCTACCACTCACTACTGGCCTCCTAAACTGCCTGAAACTGAGTTCTCTAACTTAACTCATTTGCCACTGCGTTTCCCTTTCTCGAAATATAGGCAAGCTCGAAATCAAATGACTGAAGATACTCGACCCACCTTCGTTGTCTCGGATTCAGATCACGCTGAGTGAAGATATACTTAAGACTCTTGTGGTTAGTGAAAACCACAAAGTGCTCTCCCAGAAGATAGTGTCTCCAACAGCGTAAGGCATGAACAATAGCTGCCAACTCCAAATCATGTGTCAGGTAGTTCCTCTTGTTTGGCCTCAACTGCCAAGACTCGTACGCAACGACTCCATCTCCCTGCATAAGAAAAACTACCATCCTGATACTTAAAGCATCACAATAAATAGTGTACCTCTTGCCTGGCTCTATAAAGACTAGTATTGGTGTTGATGTCACCTTTCCCTTCAGCTCCTGAAAGGCTGACTCACAAAAATCTGACCATAAGAACTTCTCCCCCTTCTTGGTCAGACCTATGAAAGGTGCTGCTAGGCATGAAAAGTCCCGAATGAAGCGTATATAGTATCCATCCAGCCCGAGAAAACTCCATACCTCAAAAACGTTCTCCGAATGATCCCAGGAAACTACAACTCTCACTTTCTCTGGGTCTACAGATACTCCTGCCTCCGAGATGACGTGACCCAAGAAGTGAATATGGTCCATCCAAAAGTGGCACTTCAAGAGTATATCATAAAGATGATGCTCTCTTAGTGTACTCAGAAAGATCTCAAGATGGGTAGCATGGTCGTGCCGAGTGTGAGAGTACACCAAGATATCTTCCACAAAGACCATGACAAAGGAATCCAAGTAAGGATGGAACACTCAGTTCATCAATTCCATGAAAACTTCTAGAGAATTTGTGAGACCGAACGACATGACTGTATACTCGAAGAGACCATACCTGCTCTTGAAATCTTTCAGAGGTATATCTGATGGTCTAACGTGCAACTGATGATAACTAGATCTAAAATAGATCTTCGAGAACACTCGAGCTCCTTGAAGATGATTGAAAAGGTCATCAATTCTAG
Organism: Viscum album; assembly: GCA_963277665.1. Lineage (NCBI taxonomy): Eukaryota > Viridiplantae > Streptophyta > Magnoliopsida > Santalales > Viscaceae > Viscum > Viscum album. Next base: position 1,993,866,305 of record OY728150.1, on the reverse strand, counting down.
GCAAGGAATACCGGTTCTTGACCGTTAACTAGTTTAGCTTCCGATAATCCACACAGATCCTAAGGGTATCGTCTGCCTTCTTTGCAAACAGGACAGGCAAACCCCAAGGAGAAGTACTGGGTCGGATGAAACCCTTTTCCTGCAAATCCTCCAACTTCTTCTTGAGCTCCTGCAACTCGGGTGTAGTCATCCTATAGGGAGGAATGGACACTGGTGCTGCTCCTGGCATGATCTCAATTGAGAAGTATACCTCACTCTTCAGAGGAAAACCTGAAAAGTCCTCTAGAAATATATCTTTGAAACGATCCACCACTGGAGGAATGTCGAACTGTGAAGTCCCCTGATCATCCAGATAAAGACTAGAAATCTGGGTTGTCACCCTTCCTAGCTCATGATGCTCGAGTCCTGCCCGAATCGCTCAGACATCCCATTCGCCACTATGAAGAAAAGATTCACCCTTTGGTGAGATGAAACTCACCCTACGGCGATAACAGTCGACGACTTCCTGGAAGGGAACAAACTAGTCCATCCTGAGAATGACATCATAGCCTATCATCTATAGGACGTAGAGATCCCATAAAAAACGATACCCTGCAACCTCGAGAGGGAACTCTCTACACTGACGTACACTAGATGTCTTTGTCCCCAAAGGTGTGTCTAGTGTCAAAGAGTCAGCAGAAGAAAAAATACAGAGCCTAAGGCTCTCCATGACAGAAACAGAGATAAAGCTATGCGTAGAACCCGTATCGAAAAGATTTGAAAATAATACTGAGGCTACTAAAATCGTACCTCGAACTATAGAAGGTCCGGAATCCTGCTCTTGATGGGTCTGTTCCATGGCGAAAGACTGGCCTACACCGTGGCCCTGCGACCCTGGCTGACCGCTCTAAGTTGATCCAATCTAATGATACTGAAATACTAGTGGTTTATCGCCATGGCCTAAGACTCCACCTCAGCCCGAATGGCCGGAAGAACTCCAGTTCCCCGACTGGTGAGAAACTGGTGGTGTTGCTCCTGAACGAGGAGTCATAGAAGAACTCCAGTCACCAGATGCTGGTGAGAAAACCCAGCAGAAACACTAAAGGTGACACATCTTGCCGCAAGATCGGCACTCCACGGGGTCTCTCTGGAACTGCGGCCTCGTATGCCCTGATCGTCCACACTGGTAGCATATCACCTGGCTGCCTGACGATGCATCTCACTTCCTCGGAACACCACGCGTAGACTCACTACGGTGCTTCTTGCTGTCATCTAGAGGAATACTAGCTCTAGAAGCAGAACTTCCCTGGCCCGCAACTCCGGAGTCTCTCAGATTTCACTCCGCAATCAGTGCCTGGTTGACTATGGAAGTGATGGAAGTCAACTGTAAGAGATTCACCTGCGAGCAGATCTCCCGCCTGAGACCATCCACAAAATTCCTCGCTAAGAACATCCCATCCCCACCCTGAAGGGGTGTGAAATGCTGCAGATCGGTGAAACAAGAGGATTACTCTATAACATAAAGAGTAAACTGCTCTAAGATCATGAAATCCTGGGCTCGGTCGGCCCTCAGGGTCTCTGGGTAGAAGTAGTCATAAAAGACACGCTGAAACTCCTCCCAAGCCATAACCTACTGATGACCCACCTGTGAGATCATGTCCCACCCCCTCTTGGAGGAGTCTCATAGTATATAGGTAGAAATCTTGAGCCGCCTCTCTGGAGGCATCTCCAGATGCTCAAAGATGGTCAACATGGCTTCCATCTATGACTCTGCAGCCTGAGGTCCTCCTTCCCCCGAAAAAGTGGGAGGATGTTACTGCTGGAAAACCCACGTCAAGTCGGCCATGGTCGCAACATGAGGTGGTGATCCCTTAAAGGTCTGCATCATCTTCATAAAACCTTCCCTGAACTGCGCATCAGTGCCTGAAACTGGTATGACAGCCGGTGCCAAGGCTGGCCCGACTGGAGGATCGACAGTAAGTACCTGATCAGCCATATCTGGCATCTGATCACTGCCTGAAAACTGACGTACAACTGGGGGACGTCACGGATGCATAGCTCTGAAAGGTCAAAAGCATACCTTAAATTAGAAAAATAAGGACAGAGAACAAAGGAGTAAAAAATGAAAACAGGAGAAGGAAACACACAAGATTTAGAAAACAAGACTACACGGCGTGTATAAAATATACACGGCGTGTACTTAACTCTGTTTCCCTACTCGTGTCTCCATGCACGGCTAACCCACATGGTCTTCTTAAACTGAGACTACATGGAATGTTCCTAGTGAACACGGTGTGTAGTAGACACGATTTCAATGACCCCTATTGCTAGCTACACGGTCGGCTACTCGGCTGAGACTACACGGCATGTTCCGAACAAACACAGTGTATACTTGAAGATTTTCACAACTCGTGTTGTGGAGACACGGCCAAGTACACGGCTGAACCTTACACGGCGTGTTCCGAACAAACACGGCGTGTATGGAAGAAGATAACACTGACCCGTGTTACCCGTGACACGTCCAGGTACCTAGAATGAGACTACACGACGTGTTCTACTCAAGCTTCCCCGGCCAGTGTTGTTAGTTACACAACCGGGTACGAGCTCACTACTACACGGCATGTACCTACCGTACACAGTGTATTCATGGTAATTTTTACAACTCATGTTTCTGCTCACACAGTCAAGGGCGTGGTTTAAAACTACACGGCATGTATATATAAAGTACTAGTCGTGTATTCTAGGTTTTTTCCGGGAAGTAGCTCTGAACAGCACCGAAGCCTAGAAAACACTGAAAATAACGCAAGATGGTGCCAAATTCCGATCCGTGAGGGCCCATACTCCCCGTGAATCAAAGTTTGGCATCCTATACAGTCATATACAAAGAAAAACAGGTCAATGATCCACCAATTTCCAATTCAAGAGGGCCCATAACACCTCAAGAACCAAAATTTGGCATTAATTGAAGCAAGGTACAATAAAAACAGTCCTCTATCATGCAGCAGAGATTCTATCAATGCACTTATCACAACAGCATGTAAAATCTACACAAGTCTATCACAAAAACATGCAATTGCTAATGCACCCTAGACGGCATGACAAGAATGCATGACATGTGATTTCTAACAAGTGTCTATATGATGCATGAGATGGAATACCCTCATCTCATCGAGTTGCGACAGAAATAGAACCGCAATAGAAAAACAACAACAAAACAGGACATCTGAATCACTCTAGGTGAAATCATATCAACCGTAAATCTCAAAACCAGAAAACTACAATAAACGAGGTAGTATGGATTTTACCTGTACACAGGTTAGCTACTCCCGGGCACAGCTTAACACCAAGTACCGAATCCATCCTATCCCTAGATAAAGGCTCAAAACAGTAAGTCAAGAGAAAATAACACCCTCTGATACCACTTTGTAACATCCCGGTTTCAGAAGCCACCCAGAGGCGCCCCGTACCCGGTTGGTTACATGGCCTAAAGCGTATTTCCCCAAACGCCAAAGGCTTCCGACTAGTAGCGAGGGACTTGGGTGTGATAGTGGGGAAACGATGCCCTCATTGGCAGAGTACACAGTGGAAGGAAAACAAATAACAACAATAGTAGAAGCAGTAGACATACATACACGAGTAAACAATAAACAGCAGAAGACTAACAAATAAAAAACTAGAGCAGGAATATTTGTAATGTTGTATGATACATATATGTCTAAGAAAACAGCCAAACAAGTCACAATGCGGAATACAGTACTAATCCAAAGTACAAAAGAAAGAAAAATGAGCGACTCCTATTCACCGCAAGCCTCGGCTTGGTCTCATGCTCTCCAGCTCCACAGCAATCAATAACATGAAGTAGAAGGTCACTTTCCCTTATCTATACCTGCAATAATATAATCTGCTTGGGCCCAAATAGGGTGTGAGATACAATCCCAATAGGCAATCACCCAAAGATCTGTGCCTAACAGTTAATGAATACAAGGCAATTAAAAGTGCAGGAAGCAGTAAATAGAAAAGCACACAGCAGCTACAATCCACAGTTCTAGCATATAAAGTACACAAGTGAACAACCAACAATAAGTAGAAAATAGGTAACCCTCTGGGTAGCTCTCACAGCCTAAACCCTATGGTTCCACCAACAAGTACTAGAAACCCTCTAGGAGGAACACTCAGTCTCACCCCTCTGGTTCAGCTAAGAGTAGACTTTCTGAGGAAGCACTCACCGTCAATTCCCCATATAGTCTCGTATCATACTAAAGGCTCTCTAGGGAAGCACTCAAAATCTCATTCCCCCTGTGGCCCTTGTAGAGGAACTACAGGCTCTCTGAGGAAGCAGTCATCGTCAATCCCCCCTGTGGTCTCACATCGTATTAAAAGACACTCTGGAGAAGCCCTTACGTCCATTCTTCATATAGTCTACTACACTAGGATCTCAAAGTCCTGTGTGAAATAAACATAATCAACACATGAGTATCATCCCAAGTAACCTCAAGAACTACCTAGCTATCATTTTAAGGCACAACAACATTACAGCATAACAGCCCCACCATCCTAAAACTAGGCATGGCAACTGGAAAAATGCCTAATAAGTAAAACATGAAAGGCGAAGCACAAGAACACAATATAAATAATCAAAATTTACAAACAATGATCTCTACTCAAGAAATAAAGCAAAGCAGACAAACAACAGAGACAAAACAGGAAACCCACAATTCCCCGTTCAAAGGAATTGGTGAAATTTGCAGAAAATATTCATTAAATTCCTACGAAAAGGCACAAACCACCTACCTCGATCCTTGGAGATTGATATACGAGATCAAAAATGACAGATTCTCCTTAGAATTTCGTAGATCTGAGAAAACTTCTGAAACACATAAACCATGATAACTTGAGAATGAAAAGGAATTGGAAAACAAGGCTCAAGGAGAAGGGAGAACTCACCGCTACGATTCCAACGCAATAAACGGTGCTCGAATCGGAGAACATATGGAGAGGCGGGGGCTCGTCGAAGATTCACGGATCCTAGACGCTCTCGGATGAACAAAATCTAGAAGAAGACCTTTCTATGCGTCAGGCGCAACCCCGGTCCGTTTAATGAAAAAAAGAAAGTACACGGCGTGTACTAGGTTTTTTTGTACTCCGCTAAAATCGGCCTCCACATCATCCCTACACACTGTGTGTGTGGCCCGAACACGTCCAGCACACGGCTTCGAGAGGGAAAAGAGTACATGGCGTGTACTCATAAAGTACATGGTGTGTACTTTGAAAATTTCTAGAAACTCCATTTTTCTCAAAAACTCCAGAAAAAGGAAAGACGTACCTGAAAAGAAGATCCAGGTTCTTACAATTAATAATATTAATTTTTATATTTTTTAGAAAATTTATTCAATAATATAAACAACGTTTTTAAATACTCATATAAAAATTATATTATGGGTTATATTTGGTATTTTTCAGAAAAGATTCATTTCTTGATCAATAGTGACAAATACTGAATTTTAATTAAAAAATATCGTTATGTTATAATTATTTATAATGTTTTTCAAATTTATTATATAATTTCACTATTATTAGATTAATTATACATCTATTATTCCAATTTAGTTCATTATAATCAATTTCATATTGAATTTCGATATGGTAAAATTGTAATCTTTTAAACATTTTATCTTTAAAACCCTACTTTCTCATCAGTTCTATGAGATTAATTTTAAATTAAAATGTCCCCCTTATATTAAAATAATTTATAAATATGGGTTAAATATTTGAAAATAGATGAATTTATATTATCTAATAAATTTAACTATATTTTTTTTACCAAAATTAACACTAAAAACTGTAAAAAATATTTTTCGTGATTAAGGAAAAAATGTGTTTACTAGGGGGGTAAACTAAAATGACAGAGGTTAAAAATAAAAAAAAATATTTCTAGAACCCATTGGATGTAAAATTTATAAATTAACTCATATATTATAAATAATTTTCCATTATTGGATCCTTGTTACATGATAAAAAACAATGGTGAAATAATTCCTTTCAAAAAAAATTTTAGGTGTTCCACTCACTTAACTTACAAAAGGTCGTTGCATCTCATCTCTCCTCCCCACATTTAGTGAGTATTTTTTTTGAAAATAACCAATAAATTCACATTACAAATTCCTTAATCTAATATATTAATACTTATTCTTTATATAAATCCAACCTTGGAAGGGTTTTGGGGAAAACCTTAGGAGGATACATGAAGAAGAGGTAACGTTCATCAATGAGAATTTATTTTATTTATTCCACCACCTCATTAAATTTATATAATATAATTATGATGTAATAAATAATTTAAAATAATTTTGACAAAAGTTTCATATTGTGGAATAACCTATAACTATCTCCACTTCCATCAAATGGGTTATGAAATCATCGTTCATGTGTACAGTAGAATTCTGCCTCACGAACCGATGTCAATAGTTTTTCAATCTCATCCTCTCATGGAAATTCATAATGATGGGTTTATTATTTATATATTAAATTTATGATATTATTGTACTCTTTTATTTATTATACCACATATACCATCATACTATCCATTTTGTGGGAATATAATATTGTTACTTGTGTTTACGATGGACTACCACCTCACGAAGTGATGTAAATAATTCACACATTACATGGACCATAATAAGGGTGGGTTTTATGAGAATATATAATATAATTTAAATAATAATTATTCTATAATTATATTATATCATTTATATTTCTTTCTATAAATACAGAAAGAAAATGTAAATAGTATTCATGCGTACGTATGACATACCTTGTCCATTAAAGGTGTATTTAATTTCTACCACTAAATATTATTGATTACTATAAATACACATATACTAAAGATATATTATATTTATATTATGGAAAAAACTTATTATATAATTAAATAATGATAAAATTAAGTGGGATACAAAAAAATCATTATATATACATGAAACCAAGCAGATATTCGATGAAATTTAACATTAACATGTAATTATTAGTAAATATGTAACAAAAGGTCATAAGAAAATAATATATGTTTATATATATATATAAATATTTTCTTGTAATATGTGTATAAGAGTCTAATATTTATTATAAATTTGGTTTTATTTTCTACGATGGAAGTCAAAACATAAGGTATGGGATTTTATTCTCAATTTTCCTTATGTGAGACTTTAATTATGTTATAAATCGATATGTAATATGATGAAGTTATTTATTCTCATTGAATTTTATATTTTAATTCATGGGGATATGATTAAAAATTACCATGGTGGTATTTATTTTTTGTTACAATGTCATTGTTTATCAGTATTTTATATGAATATGTTATTAATGATAAAATCATGTGTTCCACTACTCAATAAACTCATAAATTTTATTTTCCTATTTTTATTAATGATATTTTAAAGTTATTGCACAATATTTGCACCCATTGACACTTATATTAATTGAGAAATTATTTCTATGAAAACAACACATTATCTATTTCTTTGATAAGAAATTCAATTTCATTAAAAACCACTTTCTCTAAAAATATTTTCAAAAATGACTTATTTTTATCCTATGATTTTAAAAGAATTTTTTTCCAATGTTTTATTTTTTTAGAAAATTTACATAATATTCATGTAATTTTCTATATATAGACCAATTTTATTATCTGATAAAGTGAAAAAATTATTTTCTAAACTTTTTCAACATGAACAAAATATAATTTCCCCATTAACATTATTTTCATTGAATATTCCATTATAATATGTCATGTGTATTTTCAATGAAAAATATTTTTTAAAATGTTTCAGGTTTTAATATGGGTTATTTATGTGTAGTGGATATTTTCCTGAAGAATTTTTTTAATTGACAGATCTAAAACATTTTCCATCAAAGATGGCATCCATTGTTGTTAAAATTTCCTTATATAATACAAGGATACCATTATATTTCTTTATATTAATGGTTTATGATTAGAACAGAATGATTTTAATGGAACCTATTCATTATCCATAGGTTATACAATGATAAAATTCCTATGAAATCCAATACATTTTCCACAGGGTATTCTATGATGAAATGATTAAATGATTATGAAAACATCATCTTTTCTAAAGGTTATGATATAATGAAATATTTATGATACCCATTCACTTTCATGGGTTATTATATGATGAATATTTTATGATCTTTTGGAACACAAATATATGGTTTTCATTATGAGATGAGTGGGACATATATCTCCATCCCATGCATTGGGTAATGATTTATGCCTAATGAGTTATACATGACTTTTACTAGGAGTAATCACACTTTAGTGAGGGACTTTGTCCATAATGATGGTCTTCAGAGTGAAACTTGAAAACTATGTTGGTTTAACGAGTCATCGCATACCATAATTTTGGCCTTGAAAATTATCCATGATTAATATTGAAATTAATTTCTAAGCTTATGTTTATGCCAATGTTATGATCTCATAACCCATGTTCATTGATTTCATTATGATTCATGGCTTATTAATTTACAATAATTATTCCATTACCCCAGATTATGATATTTTATATATAGGGTATGTTTTTCAAATTTTATACTAATGTTCTCATACCCTTATGGTTATAGTATACATTCATATCTCCCTCTTTTACCCTTGTTGAGAATCTAAGATCACGCATTCTTAAATTCCATTTCCTAAGAATATGAAGAAATACATAACATTTAATTTTTCAATAAAGGATGATAGTTATGATGATAATAGTGATATTATATTCAGTTCAACTATTTACTAGTTGTTAGTGTTTCCATGTCTCTAAAAACATTTAACTGTTATAGTCCTCATGTATGTGTTTGTGTAATTTAATGAATATTAACAAAAATGATGTAATATCAATATATGATGGTCTTGGTTCTCTCTATCTGGTATTAGTTGATTGGTTTTTATTCCATTTGGAATCTACCATTATAGAATTTTAGATATATCCCTAAAGACATGTGCATATATATATATATATATATATATATATATAATTATATTCCAAAGTTGAGGTTTATTCATTGGAATTTTCATACACGATATAATCTATGGTTTCTATGAAATTAAAACCATGTATGTATAAATAATGTGTATGTGGATATGTGTAATGATCCATGGCTTCTTAATCCATTACATTTCTAGTTTTGGTTATTGGAGGTGTTCATAAGAGGCTCAGAGGGAGTTTTGGGACTTTTGGTAGCCAAAGATTGGAAGAAAGAAGATTACAAGTCATGTAACTGGATTAAATGATGTGAAATTCAGTTTCAAATCTTCTTAATAGGGTAACACGATATGTACATATTTTAGATGACATGAAGAGGGGTTTCAAATAGTGTCATATATTGGAGATAGATAAATAAAGTAAAATGAGGAGACATTGTTTTTTGGATGAAAATAGACACTATAAATTTCACGATATTAAATGGGATTAAACATCTTGTAATCCCCTGATCCAATGCTGTTTTAAAATTATATTCAGAAAAAACATTATTCATTAATCCATCATCTCTTCTTCCTCTCATTTTGGATAAAACCTAGGCTCCCAAATACGTTATTAGAGTCCTTATTTATCCCTATTTGATATGTTGATCCCAATGGATGTTTATTGGCCATCCATGGTTGATCCATGGTGAGTTCTCTGCTCTTTATCATACATTTTATTTTTTTATTCTCTTTGGGATATGCTACAGTGGTGTTACTTTTTAGTGGGGTAAGTTTTAGATTTTGTTTTAATGGATCCATGGAGAAACATTGGTTAATATGTAGTTCTTAAGGTGCATTTGTGGTTTGTAGAACTTTTTCCTCACCTTTTCATGCATAGAAAGATGAAAATCTTCCATGACGAAGGATTTCCTTCATTTCACATTATTTTTTCATCATGTGGGAGGGGTTAATTTTGTTATCCATGGGATATGGTTTCAATAACTTAATAAAAGATAATTAATTGGATGATTGAAATTAAAAGTGGTATGAAGGGGTTTTTTCAAATGATTTTACATCTTTTTTGTTATTATGATATTATGTATTGTAAGGGCTTGATGACTGGGTGAACTGTTTTACCGTTGGTGGATTTTTTTTTCCATATATATGTGTTGTTACTATTGTGACTGTTGTGATTTTTGTGATATCACACTAAATGTAATCGATTTAAAAATTATGCATGGCTAATATAATATATTCTCCATGATTTTGGTTTTTGTGATAACACCCATAAAATATTTTTGAATGTTGAAAAATCCCCCTTTTCTAAATCTATACAATGAATATTTTTGTGCTATAATGTGTGTTCATTCTTGTGGGATTGTGACTTATAGTTGGGGCACGTGGGGATAATGGTTTTTGGTCATTCTTTTGGGGTGGACAGGTGATAATTAATTGGTCATTCCATTGGGGATTTGAGTTGATAGTTTGTTGGTCATGCTTTCCCAGTAGTGAGGTTATAGTTATGTTTTGCAAGATTCCTTAGTGGTAATGGAATAAATGAAAAAAATATTAATAATGTTATGAAGGGCATGGGTTGGTTTGGTTAATGAAATAATTAATAGTGTTTTTTTGTTTAATTTGATCCATACTAAATAATGAAATGAATTGTTTTTAAACATATAAGAAATATGATGCCACCTTAGTTTATCAAGACAATTCACTTTTAGAAATATTTTTTATGTGTACTAATAAATGCATTTAGTTGTGGAAGAAAATGTGGTGGTGTTGTGAGTTGGATTTTTGGGTTTTTAAACCACAGGTTGGGACTGAGTGTTTTATATTTTATATATACTTGTATATTCTTATTATTCTATACGCACCCCTCTCATGTTGAGAGATATGTTACAGACACCCTCATAGACATGTGGGGGGTGTTTTTTTCCCAACATCTGGTGGGGAGTGTGGATGGATGGGTTCCTAATCTTTCTCACACTCTATTTTAAGAGAGTTTGGTATGGAACAAGATGTGATGGCAAGAAGTCTGTTAGTTCTTTAGATGGTGGTTCTGAAGGCCTATGGGTCTTTCGGTGAGATGTGATTGCCTAGGTATTTTAGGTCATGGTGATATGTGACCAAAGTGTCTTCTAGAGAGATGTTATAGACCATGTGTTTTTGGGTGGGGTGATGCACGTCTCAGGTGTCTTTAGGATGAGAAGTAATGGACCATGTGTTTTCGGGTGAGGTGCTATCATGATTATGGGGTGGTGGCCTAGGTGTTTTTGGGTGAGATGTGTTTTTTTCATGATTGTGGGGAGGTGAGCCCATGTGTTTTAAGGTGAGGTGTGTTGTGACTATTTTTATGGGGAGGTGTTTTATATGTAAGATATGGGAGCACCAGGATGTATGGACATGGTTGTGAGAGAATCATAAAAGTGGGAGAGAAGTTCTCAGTATCCTTATCGATGTGATCTTGTTATATTATATTACATAACTTTCATTATTTTCTAAGCATTCCTCAGTGAGGTTGGGATGGATATTGTACCTTTATAGGTGATGATTTGTTCTACCATTTTCTTCAAGGTGAATAAGTATACTTCTTTCACATGTGCATGAGAGACTATAGTTTTCCCATTGAGTATAATTGTATGTACACTCTTTGCGTATAAAACTATTTTTAGGTTTCCAGGTGAACTAAATGAACCATGCTAGAAATTTATATCTCAGACCACTAGACATTTGATGTGTCGCTGCTTTAACATTGCTTTTGGATATTAACATTAGAGATGTTTATTTGCTTCATATCAATTTATACAAGCATTGTTGGATGGTATTTTGGTTGTATTATATATATTTCATGTATTTTATTTGTGGTTAATTCATCTTATCTCGCAATCCTATTTATATTATAAATGGTAATTCCCCCATATTTTGATATTTTTACACCCTTGGTGCTTGTCTCTATCGTAGGGTCTATTAGAGGCAAGACGTGAAGGGTCATTATATTTATTCCCTCATCATGCTATCTTTGGTGGGAGGGGGAATTAAAAAGTTTTTTCAAATTTGATGGTTGAAATATTAGATGGGGTTTAGAGTTAGGCATAGTGAGGATTTCATGTGTCAGAATGGCAATAGTTCTAGTTGCCCTTGGTGTGTAACATAGGCTAGGGAGACTTGCTAGAACATATGATTTTAGTCCCTCACCCCCGTGATCTAGTTCATAGGCTCTGAGCTTATTGAACGACCAAGTTATGTGGACTTTATTGTAGGTTATATACCTTGTTAAGGTATATACAACATATTTACTTGTTCTGCTGTTAGAATCAGCTTGTTTAGGGAATGTAAAAATGAAAAAAAGAATTAAATGAGTTAATGTAAATCTTAATAAAACTACATACTACTCAGTATTAAGAAATAATTTTTTACCATTCATATATGGCTCCTAGTCTTCATCTACATGTGTCTCAAGAAGATGAGGATCATCAGGATAATTCAGTTTCTTTTTGTAGGGTTGATCATGTTTTGGAGGAGGATCCGTGGTAAATGACGTTTCATAATTATCAATGGAAGGATTTAGGGATGTTTGAGGGTTTTGTTTAAAATGTGGAAACAGAGAGCTTGCTAGGGGAGGTAGAAATATCTTCCAGTTTTATGTGGGGCCTGATTGAGTAATATGTCGTTTTAGTAGTTAATTTTATTTAGGGAGATGCATGTCAGTGGTGGATAATGTATCTAAGAGAGTATAAGTAGGAGTATTTTAATTGGGTTGCTTCTAGAAGGATTTTTAGGAAGAGATCCTTTCGTCGACCATGAAGGCATTGTGAGATAATGAGTTCCTTTCTCTTCAAAAAGGAAGAATATCAGTGCGGGAGATAGGAATATTATTCAAATACCTTCCTCTCTTTGGCCCAAATCTTTTTCTGGATGAGGAGTCTCATGTGAGACATCTTGAAAAGGTTCTATTTCCTTCTATACAATATAAAGGCACTCCATTTATATTTCCAAACAATCTTGAGGTTTAGAATATTTAAAAGGTGATTAACAAGACAAAATCATGAGGAGGTTTTCTATGGGAGGTGAACCAATAGGGTTCCTTGAGGAGCACATTTTTCAGTGGAAGGTCTCAGTCACTATGGCATTCAAGGTTTCAACTAGTAGGGGGTTGAACTCAGCATCTTCCTTTCTAGAATTCTTGTGAAAGTGGTCTTTGTTTTGTTCCTAGGAAGTTTATGCTTGTGTGTTTTGGTTATGAGGTTGTTTTCCATTGTTGGAACTAGTGACCAGTTGTTTTCTGATCCCCATTTGGTAGAGGTGGATAGGTTCATCACCAACCTTAGTAGAAGCTTCCAGTGAGGCCATTTCAGCAGCAACAACAGCAGGTTATTGCTCTATTGAGGGGAGATAGAGTAGGTAGGCACCATCCATGAAACACACCAGGTGACTGGGGCTAACGACCTGAGTGTCGACATGGATGAGTTCATTAGTAGAGTGGTAGAGGAGTTGGGAATGGTCAATTTCATGTAGTGGGGGTAGCTATTCCAAAGGGCCTTGAGATCATCAGTGGTGCGATCAGTTTTTTAGTACTCTTTTTTGTGACTTCTTTGATTTAGGAGCTTCGCAATTATTTTTTGCAACTGCTATATCAAATGATCTAGGACTAGAAATAGAGAGGCTTATTATGCCCCTCTTGTCGAGTATGCAATTAGTTGGCCAGATCAGTTTTTCTTATGTGTTCTAGGGGTGTAGAATAATGATGGGTCCACATCAGTGTCATGATAATCTTTTCTTGTCACCGATGCAGTAATACTATGTCATTTTTGGAATCGATATATTGAATTTCATACATTCTATTATCAAATATTTTTGGATGAGATTTATTTTTTCAGATGTGGATGGCTAGCATGTGGTTTTCATTTGTGAGAAGACTTCTCAGTTTGGAATTAGGTGTGTGGACGCCCTTTGTTCCATGTTTGCCGAGGTGTCTATGAAATATAGGGATTTTGAGATGGTATAGTTTTCCAAGTTCATTATGGAGTTTCCTATATGTTTTAACTTGGATGTTGTAATGCTAACCACTTGATGTAACATTGAGTTTGGGATATACTTGTAGCCAAGTGATTTTCCAATAACGATAACTTTTTATTAGATGACACATTTTGAGTTACGGAAGACTAAGATTAAGATTTATGATTTGATGTTAAAGTGTGTTTTCCAACCCAGTGTGTCATTTTGTAGTGCACCAATATTATTGTCTAAGAAGACATATGGTAGTCGAGGTTGTGTATAGACTACTAGAGGTTGACTTAGGTGATGGTCAAAAACCGTTACCCTCTTTTAAGGATATATGACTTTTTGACATGTTAGATTTTTGATTTTTTTCTAATATCAATCTATGGTCTGGATATCACCTATTATGGGTGAAGGAGAAGATATCTTGATGAGTTCCTTTAGGTGTAGGTATGGACACATTAAGTTTTATAGTCATGTTGTTTGGTGTTAGGAACACACTGGTTGTGTTCATTGGTCTTATGAACTCCATGATCCATGAGTTCATGTATAAGTTCATTGTCATATTCATCAATGCTATCATAATCTACTCGATGTTAGAGGAGGAGAATCATAAGAATCATAGAACTACCTTTCATTTTCTTCAATGCCAATAGCTCTATAAATTTTTTTCCAAGTGTATGTTTTTGACATGAGAGGAGAATTTCCTTGGTCATGTGGTGTCTTGGTAGGGTGTGTCAGTTGACCCATCAAATCATGAAGTAGTTTTTTCTTGGGAAGCACTAAATAAAGTTGTAGAGTTTCATAGTTTTCATGGTACATCAGACTATTATTGAAGGTTTTTACCTAATTTATCTTGAGATGTAGCCTCATTGATATCATTTAATAGTAAAGACAAAGATTTTTTGTGGAGTGATGAGTGTTAGGAAGTGTTCGGTTACATGAAGGGGAAGTTGGTTAGTGATTTTGTGCTATAGTTGTCTGAGGAAGGGGTTGTGTTTGAGGTATTTTTTGATGATTTCTATATGGTATTGGGATGCATGATGATTCATTAGAGTTTTTTGATCTTTTATATCCCTATAAATTTTAATCCCAATGAGTGTTGCTATTCCACCCATGATCTGAATCTAGTAGAAGATGTGTCTATGCTGATGTTGTGGTGACATTACATCATTGGGTAATTATTTTTAGTCTTTAAGGATAATGATATATCTAGTTATATCTTTTCCTAGTGAGATTTTAATTTGTGGTAGTGAAGGTGGATCGAGATTCTTTAGGATTGTGATTTTCATATAACATACACCTCCAGATAAGGGAATGTTGGGGTCAACTCTTTGAGAAAGAATTCATTGAAGGGTGTTCTTTAGGATTATGTGGATGCTTGGATAGGAATGGTGGTGTTGGAAGCCTTGAACATAGATTCATGAGTGGATGGTGGTAGAGGGTGTTTTTTAGATTATGATGATGTATTCTCTGATATAGAACGTGGAGGAGTCTTAGAAGGTATACTTAGAGACAAAGGTGTTATATGATAGTGTTGGACATGGTGATGCTCCGAAGGGATGATTAGAGGGTGGTCAGAACAAGATGTTGTTTTTTGAAAGGTTTTTTTTTCTAGTGGAAATGTGTTAGTTATTCCTCTATGAGTTTCATATCTCACCTTTTGCGGTACAATAAGAAATTTCCAAAATGTACCATGGCATGAAGATGCAGTTTTGGTGGATCGGGATGAAATGGGAAGTGGTGAAGTTTTTGGAAACGTGTCTAGTTTTATAGCATGTAATGTCTTGGCATCATGTTTTAAGTTGTTGTTTGTAGACCTTTTTGTTCTCTAGTGGAAATGGGATGAAAAATCGATGGATTTCATCACAGGGTTACAAATATCTCAAGGAGGTTGTGATGATATCCAGGTGATAGTGGATAAGATGATGAAATTGGACCATATATTAGTGATCATTGAATCGGTTGTAGTGAATGCTTTGGATAAGTGTTATATAGATGAGGTGGTTTAGATTCACAAAGTTCTAAGGTCCATTTTCTCATATTAGGAAACATGTATTACCCCTGGGTCTGGAAGGGATTGTAGTATGCTTTTGGCACCTAGTTATTACATAACACTTATTTCCACCCATAGACATATATGAAGATGGACTTGACTATGCAAAAATTAGATGTTAAGTTGTTGCAAAGAATCATGGACTTTTAAGGGTATTGGGAACAACAACCATTTTTAGTAGATATTCCTTATAAAAATAGCTACCACTCTTCCATTGGAATGGATTCGTTTGAGGATTTTTTTCAAGAGTCAGTGTCGTTCTTCGTTCCTCTGGACAGAGGTTGGGGAGACACTGATTATTGGTTTCAATGTGATGCATAGCATGTAATACAATGTTAATATTGTTTGTGAGAGGATAAAAGAAGTGTAGGACTGGAATATGTCTTATGATGGTAGCATAAGGAGGTTAATAGAGTTTGACTTTGGGTACCACATGTTCTTGAAGGATTCCTGTTGATGTGGGAAATATTGATTTGGAAGAGGTAGTAAGCCTTCTTCTAGGTTTCTTGGAGTCTTTGAGGTGTTGGGGTGAGTTGGTGAGGTAGAATATTAGTTGGTGTTTCCATAGAGATTGGAAAGCATCCCTGACTTATTACACATCTCACAGCTGCATCGATATCTTCATGATTACTCTCATATCATTGATTGGGGAGAGTTGAATATTGAGGATAATTTGAAATTTGTGGAGTAGCCAGCAGATATCTAGGATCTCCAAGAGAAGGAATTGTATGGATGAACAATTCATTTGGTTCATGTGTTGTGGTGGCATGGGGTCTAGTAGTATAGTTCATGAGAGTTAGAGACACAAATGAATGCCAAGTACCCGAAGATGTTTTTAATAATTTATTTGTTCTTGTTTGTTTTGAGATGTGATGTTAGTATCCCCATATTTTGTTTGTTGAGTTTTTTCCCTTGGTTTGTGATGTGTTGGGTGAGATGTGTGATAAATTTCTCACAAAAGAAAAAGGGAGGAACTAATTTTGAATCAAGACACATTAATTTCAATGTTATTAAACATGTGCAGCTGGGTCAATGCTACCCATAGTGGATAGTATCTTGACATGGAGAATCGAATTACCTAATTTTTGTGTCCAGGACGATGTAGTTTTTTAGTTGTGTGGTCATTTAGTTCATTAGTTATAGTGGTGGTTGGTTTGGGATATGAAGAGGTTGAGGTGGTTGTGCAGTGGTTGTGTGGTTGTGTGATAGGAGGCAGATTTTTGTTTTTTTGATGTAGTTGTTCAGTGGATTTTTAGTCATTTGGTTTGTCATGTTTTGTTGGTGGTAGTTGTCATGAACAAACCCACCAGGGTCTGACCCATGAATACTCCATGACCACCTCCAATATACTAGGGGCTAGATACCAATGTCGATTATTCATATCCCCATAATGGTTGAAACTATCCTAAAGTACATGTACACATGCATATATTTCCAAGACCACACAATGCTGAAATGTAAAACAATTGGAAGAAGGCATGCATACATCTACGATCCCACAACAAATTATGATAGTGAAAGTATTGTAAATAGAAGAGGGACCGAAAACAAGCCCAACGAAAATTGTAAAGAGTCCATCCTTCTCAAAGTGAGGGTACTATGTCCAAAGTACACTCTTGGAAAACACCTCAGTCAGACCATCTTGATCTTTTCTGCACCTACACCTAGCCCTCTCAAGAATCCTTCAAAATGGCAACAATCTCCACAAGTCATGATACGTTTGGGAAAATATCATGCATGGGTGAGTATAAAATTATTTTTAGGATACCCCGAAAAAAAATATGAAGCACCATGTATAGGCAGCTCAGTACAAGATATAAAAATCTATGCATAACATATACAAACAGTACAAGACCCAGATATACTCACGAGAGTCAACAAGCCATCATGAAGTCATAACCAATTTCCAGCCACATGATTCTCCACGAAGAAACCTTAGTTCTAGGAGAACTCACTCCACAAGACATGATACCATCAAAGGCACTTGAATAAGAGGTATGGGTCATTGGGAATATCCAAAGGAAGATCATTGGTCTAAGGGGCGTATGATACATTGGCAAGGAGTCAGGTCCCAAACTGAAGTGGGACACTATAAACCCAATCTGGATCAAAATTCTATATAGGGGATCATATGTCAAAAATTCCAAAAACCCTACTGATATTGAGTTTTAGATAGAGGATCAATGACCTACTTAGGGAGGTCACCCTGATTCCACAAACTACAACTAGGTATGATGGAGGATCGCACTCTTATCTCATGAAGGGACACTACAACTCTATCTAAGAATCAACCTCTATAGGGGATCACAATCCAGTGATGTGGATGTAATAAAACATTGTACCCTCATGGAAAAGTATCAATGGAATGCACTAAACCTACACTTCTCCAAAATAAGAAATCCAAGAGCCTCAAGCACTCTTTAAGGGAGTACAAGACGAGTCTCATGAGTTACACAGCGTGCCCAACTATCCAATGTCTTTCCTGTGTGGAAGAACCTCGCACGACATATATTCCATATATAAACTATGTGTAGTATTATTACATGGTGTGTAGAGACACATTGTTCCCTACATATGTCTCTTGGATGTGTTCGTGTACTAAAGTTGTAATGACCCAAACTGCTATGAATAAAATTACCCTTTTTGATGTATTTAAATGTCCAATGGATATAGAAAACACATTCACTCCTTATATTTTAATATATCCAGTTGGATTTAAATGACCATTAAGTATCTTTATGGTTGAAAATATAGTCATTGAATAGTGATCACATGACTAGTATAAATATATGTTTTTAACAAATCCTTTCGACATAGTCCAATGAAGTGACGTCCTCAACCAGTAAGATCATTCCCTATAAAGCCCATTTATCAGAGATTCTAAGGGAGGTCTCATTTTTGGGATTTTCCCTAGACCAATCCCAAGATGAGTTCCAACATCTTGAGAATAAGAGAAAACATTTATAGGATATGTTCAAGTTCATCAAGATCACAACCCAAAACTACATTCAATGAATGACCCCATGAAAACCCCACCATCGTACACCATACTCATAGGGTGTATAATAGTTTAAGAAATGGATATTTATAAATACACTAGCTTTACAAATACATATATTATTATTTTTATATAGAATAATGAATATATTTTCTTCCTAATATTGTTACATTAAAAATGTTTTTTAAATCACAAGTAGTAATTTTGAGTAATATTCAGATTTAATTAAGAAATATATTTTCATGAATTAATGTATTTTTGAAATAAATAACATTTTTATAAAATATTATTATTAAATTAACATTATTGAATATAAATGATCATATATGTTCTATGAATTCAAACATAATTTTTATTAATTTTTGAAAACTGTTTTTGTAAAAACCTACCAATTTTCATTAAAAGTCGGGTTTTAATTTAAAAGTGAAAATTGAAATATTACAAAAATTATTAAGATAAAATTAATATTATTTTTTGAATCATAATTTCAATATTATAAAACGATAAATGTTTCATAAATTTTTTATGATAGTATAGTATTTGACTAAAAATTAAATATCCTATAAATATATAGTTTGTTTTATGACATCATAATAGACCAATAAAGACATAACAAATATTTTAAATGTTATATTTTACTAGATATATGTTTTAATTTAAAAATAATTTCATTTCATATATATTTTATTAATTTTAAAAAGACTATATGAATCCTCCAAGACTTATAATATAATTTAAAATTTTAAAATCATTTCATTGAAAGTGTGACACACCTCCAAATAATCATGATAAATATTTTAATATATTATTCCCATAGCCTTATAAAATAATGTGTATAACTACCCATTTTTAGAGACCACAGAAAAAACCATTGGATGGTTTGCAGTTTTGAATATTTTATTATGTTGTATCTAAAACCAAAATAATAATCAAATCCCCAACCTTTCCTTTATAAACCAACCCGTGCTCCAATTTCTCTTCTCTCAAAATCCATGAAGCATTACCAAACTCTACCCAATACTCCTAGAGTCATCCCAAGGTTCCCCAAGATCCTAAAAAACTCTCCCAAGCCTTTGGAGTCACACATCTATGAAGGGATCCTCACCTTCCTCTCTTCCTTTCAATTCGAGAACCTTGGTTAAAATTAGACCTTTTAATTTCAATTAGCATTATTTTCATCCTTTTACACTCAATTAAATACTTTATATAATCTACTATTTCAATTATGGATCATTTACCCTCCCCCATTTGGATCCCTACCTATGTCGGAACTAAGACGAAATTCCGTAAGGGATTTCTATCTCTCTCATCATTTAATTAAGAACCTCATTTACAATATTCCATTTAAATTCCAATTTTGTAAGTTGGGTTACATTATTACCTATTACACTTACTATATGTTTTATTTTTATATGATTAAATACCCATTTATAGCTCATTAATACATTTTATGAATTTCTATATGATGTCGTTCTGCTGCCAAAATTGCATAGTGATTTCCCAAGCCAAAATCATTGTGTAGTGATTACCATACCCTTTTATCTATGAAGGTTATTCAGCTTTATGATGATATAGTTATATATTGTGAATTTATATGTATGTATTTTTCATTTCCATGGTCTTGTAATAAAAAATGACTATTAATGAGTCCATATTGTATGATCTATATGAAACACTTAAGCATGAAAATGAAATGATTATAAAGGTTATGCCCAGATGGTGATCCAATACATTGGGTAATGTTTAGTATCATGATACGTCATCTACAATGGGTTTTGACTCATTCTACATCTTGTGAAATGGGTTGGGAATCATTATACTTTATGTGCAATGGGTTTTTACTCATTCTACATCATGTGTAATGGGTGTTTACACATGATTCTTTATATGAAATGATATTTGGCTCATGATCCTCCATCTGAAATAATCCTAGTCTCATTATAATATCATATTGTATGTCATTTCCATTGTTCCATATTATGATGATCATGTTTTTTCATGTATTTATATTCATTTTTATTTTATTCTCAATTGATATGCCTATTGTCTAATGGGTATTTCCTTCTTCATGTAATGCCATTTTTACTCCCTTATAGGGCTTTATAGCTCACCCATTTCTTATATATGTCCTTAGGTTATCCGATGTAGTGTTAAGTACGAATGAATTTCTGTGGTCATGTAAAAGTTGTTTTCAATAATGATTTTTTATTTCATGTATTATGTTTTAGTTTAATGTTCCTAATTTCCAATGATACTAGACCTCTCAATATTATGAGTTGTATTAATTGAAAATCCAAGTAATAAATCATGTTTAAATAAGAAACAGACCAGGGATGTTATAGTTTCTATCAATGGATATGTTTAGTTATTTTTGGGATTATGATTACAAAACCCTAGTGAAAACCCTCGGGGATAAGACTAAGTGTAAGAGAGCATCCCTATATTTTAGTGAGTATAGATAAAGTGGTTTATCATGAAAATACATCTATTTCTATGAAATGCATGTGGAAGTGGTTTTGGAACAAATGTACCTAGGAGTAATAACTCCAATAAGGTGTTCTGAGCAGGACTCAGGGTAACATAGTAAATATCAACAATTATTACTAAACAACTGGTTTGAAACATTGAAGGGATATACTTTGGTAAATTCATAAACTCATTACAAACCATTATTAATGGAATAATAAATAAATACCATAAAAATATATTTTTAGAAGTATATCCTTGATAACATAGACAAAATCCTATAAACTAATGAGTTAAGGAGATAAATGTAATTTAATATTTATCCCTTTTTTCACTATATTTCCTTTATATGATTTTAATATTTTAAGATACTCATCCATAATTTCCCTTTTATTCTATATAATGGTTGGAAATTTGAGGTTCATGCTAACAAACGATGCGAAGGGAAGTGTGATGATTTCCTTAATGAGATGCCCAACACGATGAGAGATGGTATCTAAAATTTGTCATGATACTCTCTTATTTAACTCTTTCTAGGAATATAAACATTGACCAGGAGGAGATACCAAACCACACTAATAGAGAACAACCCATATTAGAGAGCATCATGCAACAAAGACCACCATCTTTTAGGAGATCATCTAATCCCTTACTCACAGAGCAATGGATCAATTACATTGAAAAGATATTCTCATTATTTAAAAGTTATAAAATAGAGTTGGTTGTTCTGGCTATTTATCATATGGAGGGTGAAGTTGATCAATGGTGTACATTGATCCTGAATACAATGCTTGAGGAAGAGGTAAATGCAATGGAGTGGAAGCAGTTCAGTAAAATGTTTTATGATAAATGTTTTCCTTGCACCACCTGTATTAATATGGAAAGATATTTCCTTAAACTCAAGATAAAGGATGATGAATCTATTGGGTTGTATAAAGAAAACATCACAATACTTGAAATATACCCCTCCAGTTTTATCATTACCCCTGAATTCAAGATTTACCACTTATTTAGTAGGCTAAATCCTAGCCTACAAGATGCTTGAGAAATCCATGAATTTGATATCTATAAGGAAATAGTCTGATGTTCCCTCAATGCCAAGATGGATATTGGTGAATATTAGGGTATCAAGGGTATAATAAAGAGATAGTGGAATTTAATTATAGTGGTTCGATGGATAAATCAAACAATTCTATGAAATTTCAGCACCCCACTTGTTAATGTTGCGGAAAGAAGCACCCAAGATATGGGGATCAAAGAAATTCTTTAGGTGAGGAAGAAAAGGGAACCTATCTAATGATTTTCAATATGAGAAACCCACCAATGAGAGAGGGGAATAAAATGATCTCGTTGACCCTCAACACATTTTTCATTACCACAACTGCAATGAAGCATGGCACTTTTTGAACCAGTGATCTAAGAAACAATGTTTTGGAGGCAACAACAACCTCTAAGGAAGAAAGGGAGAGATTTCTCCATGATAACCACTAATGTGAATCATGACAATGAAGTGGTGAAAGGTATGATAGTTATTCATTAAAGAATAGATATTTTACTTTTTGATTAATGTTTTATTCATTCTTTTATATCACAAATGTTTAGCAGAACAATCCAATCACTACCACAAAGTATAGAAGTAGAGATTTTGGTGAAAATGAAAATTGTTGAAATTATTTCTTCACATTTATATAACTTATACCTTAGAAAAATTTGTGGATTTAAATTCATAGAGAACCATTTCATACATACCTTTGTTTAATTTTATGTTATATTGGGCATGGATTATCTTTCTATATATAGAGCCAACATAAATTTACATGAGCGGGAAACCACTCATAAAATAGTGAATCAACCACCGATTATATATAAGTGAAAGGAGGATGATGAAGCTTTTTTAACACCATACTCTTAGGTATGGATATTAATTCGCTATGAGAAAGTAGATCTGGATCAAATTATTGTGTCTATAGAAGGAACCATTCTCAAAGTCATGCATATTGTAAGGGAATTCAATGATGTGATTCCTAAGGAATTTCCTCATTTTCCTCATAGAAAAGATGTCTAATTCTCGATCAATCGTGTACCTGAGTAATTCCAAAAATCCAAAAATCCATATATAATGGTTGTTTCAGAACTTAACGAGCTAAAGAAGAAGTTACATGAGAATCTAGATAAAGGGTTTATATGACCAGGTGCTTCACCATGCAGTGAACCAATCTTCCTTGTCAAGAAGAAAGATGGGTCAATGCACCTTTTTATTAATTATCATGAACTCAAAAAAATCCTGATAAAGAAAAAGTATCCATTCCCCATATTGATGAATTGCTTGATCAACTATGTGAAGTACAATACATATCCAAGGTGGATCTGTGGTTATGATATTACCATGTAAGGGTGATGAAGGAGGATATCCCCCAGACCACTTTTTGAAAAATGTATGGGCACATTGAGTTATTGTGATGCATTTAGGACTCACTTATGTTCCATGAATCTTGATGTACTTGATGAATATATTCTTTAGAGATTACCTCAACAATTTTTGGTAGTCTTCATAGATGATTTTATAATATAATCTAAAACAAGGGATGATCATGAGGAGCATCTGAGCACTATGCTAATGGTATTGCGAAAGGAGAAGCTTTATGAAATGTACAACAAGTGTGAATTATAGTTGAAAACTGACTCATAATAGGACATACCATCACAATAAATAGGATATCTATTTATCCCTCAAAGACAAAACAATTAGGGGATGTATGAGGCAAAAATATGTGAAAAATATCCATATATTCTTTCAGTTAGATGGAAATCATCTCTGATTTGTGTGAAATTTCACATTATTGTAAAACCCTCTTTCCAAGATAACTTAGAAGGGAGTCAATTTTTTTTATAATTATTAATTTGAACAATTATTCGTAGACATGAAATTGAGTCTTGTCACAACCCGTGTGCACACACTACAAACAAGTGGTAATATTTTCATAATATTAAGTAATTATTAAAAGAATCGATTGTGATGTTTGTTGATGAAAAATTAAAATGGAATTATATGTTCCTCAAGGCAGCTAAAAATTCATGAGAAGAACTATCCCATTCATGATCTAGAGTTAGTAGATGTGATCATTGAATTGAAAATCTAAAGGTATTGTCTCTTTGGGGAGAAGTGTGAAATATATTTGGAACACAAAAGACCCAAATATATATTCACATAGAAATAAATGATTATGTGCCACCAAATATGTTTAGAGAACATCAAGGATTATAACATCTCAATCCAATACCATCCTGGGAAGGTGAATAAGGAGGTGGATGCTCCAAGGAGAAAGGACCCATCAATTCTATCATTAAGGAGAATTGAAATAGATTCAATCTTCTTAGATTTGATGAGGATAGACATGGGAATCATAAAGAAAGGAACATCATAAATACTTTCTCAAATTATTTCTCAATCGTCTCTTTTGGAATGCTTAAGGGATGATCAAAAAGTTTTTGTGGGAATTCAGAAGAATGTGGAAGCTATTAGAAAAGGAAAATCCTCATAGTTCAATGTTAATGAAGAAGTAAGTGTGATACTTTGTTCAAGACTATGAATGCCATCAAATCCATTGATAAAGAAAGAAAATTTGGTGGATACAGATAGATCAACATTTTCTATTCACCCATGAATCATAAAGATGTATCTAGATCCACGTGAGCACTATTAGTGGGACAACATGAAGAAAGAGATCACATAATATACATCAATGTGTATTGGATGTCTGTAAGTGAAGGATTAATGGAAGAAGTATAAGGGTATGATGAATCCATTACCCATACCAACATTGAAAATTTGAAAACATCCCCTTGTACTTTTTCAGCAGACCTCTGAAAAAATCCAAGGGGAATAATTCTATTTGGGTTGTTTGGGATCATCCTACACTGATTTCACACTTAATTATGATTTGATAGGTTTTCTCAATAGGTTAACCAGTACTGATATACATTATAGACATGGTAAGACTACATGGAGTACCACTATCGATTGTATCCGGTCGATATCCAAGATTCACCTCTATGTTTTCAAAAAATCTCTAGCATGCTCTAAACAGAGATCTAAACATCAATACAGGTTATAACCACCAAACTGATGACCAATCTAAGAGGAATATCCCAACAATTGGGGATATGTTTGTAACTTTCTCAGTGTAATTCAAGGTCATATGGGACCAACATCTTCCTTTTGTGGGGTTCTCTTACACCAATTGTTTCCACTCAAGCATTCAAATGGAACCCTATAAAGCCCTTTATGGTAATAGGTACATAACACTGGAATGTTGGGATATGTTTGGGGAATGAAAACATATAGGTTATGAAATGGTTCATGAAATTGTGGAGAAGGTTAAAAAAATCTATAATCACATCAAAGATGCTCGGAGATGACAGATGAGCTATGATGACCATCATCATCAATAAGACCTAGAGTTTGATGTTGGATATATGGTATTTATCTACATATACCCATGTAAATAGTGATGTGATTTGGGAATATGGTAATGATTAGTTTTGATATATCATCCCTTTTGAGATCCATGATCGCATCTGAGTAATGGAAAATCAATTAGAACTCCCAACGAATCTTTATCAAGTACATGATGTATTCCTTGTATCACTCTTAAGGAAGTACATACCGGACCCATCACATGTTATTAATCTAGAGGTGGTACCATTAGAGAAGGAACTTTCTTATGAGGAGAAACTGGTGAGGGTCTTAGATCATAGAGAAAAATTACTCGGAAATAAGACAATACCCACTTCAAAGTGTTTTGGAGAAACCACATGTTTGAAGAAGCAACATGGGAACCAGATAAGGTGATGAATTAGAGTTACCCACATCTATTTTATTATGGTAAGAGGAAAATTTTAGGGTGAGATTTCTTATGGGGGATGGTTTTAATGACCCAAACTATTATGAATAAAATACCCCTTTTTATTTAATTAAATGTCATATGGATATAGAGAATTCTAGAACTCCTATTGTTTTATTATATCTAATTGGAATTTATTGGACATTAATTATCTTCACCATTAATAATATATCCACTAAATATTTATCACATGTTTAGCATAAATATATGGTTTTAACAAATACTTTTTACATAGACAAAGGATGTGATGGCATTAACTAGTTGGATCATTCCATATGAATCCCTTTAATCATAGATTTTGAGGGTGTTAAAATTTATATACTTTTCCCTTGTCCATCACCAAGATCTGATCCAACAACTTATGTATGAGTGGAACTATTTATGGGTGAATTTCAAGATCATCAAGATCACAACCTAAAGAATGTTCATCGAACAACCCCATTAAAGACCCACCATCAAACACTTTACCCTATGGGTGTATGCTGGTGTAATAAATGGTTTTTTATTAAGATCCTAGCATTAGAAATATGTACATTATTTTTTTTATAGAATAATTATTATATTTTCTTCCTATTATTGTTACATGGAAATTGATTTTTAAATCACATATAGTATTTTATATTAATATTAAAATTAAATTAATAAATATATTTTTATGAATTAATTTTTTTTAAAATAATGCATAATCAAAATATTATTATTAAATTACTTTTAGTAAATATAAATGATCATATAATTTTTATGAAGTCGCATTATTTTTATTAATGTTTGAAAACCGTTTTTGTCAAAACCCATCAATTTTCAATAAAGTATGTTTTTTATTTTAAAATTAAAATTTAACATGTTTATAAATTTAAATATATAACCTGAATATTATTTTTGTAATCCGGATGTTGAAGTTATTAAATAGTGATTTTTTCATAATTTCCCAAGACAATCGAATTTTTGGATAAAATTAAGTAGCGTATAAATATATAGTGTGTTTTATGACTTAATAAGGGCCCAAAATGATGAAAAAAATACTATAAAATTTATATTCAGCCAAATATATATTTTACATTTATAATACTGCGATTTTAGATTTTTTTTCAAAGCTATATTGAATCTTCAAATACATATAATATATTTGCTGATTCTAAAATCATTTCATTGAATTTGTGACTCACCTACACATAATAAAGGGAAATATTTTAATATCATTGGACCTTGGAATTATATAATAATTTATAACACTAAAAATTTCCAAAAAGGCCATGTGAAAAAACAATGGGATTTTTTTTCTCTTTAATATTTTGTTGTGTAGTGTCCAAAAAATAAATAATATTGAAATCCCCATCCTTTACAATATAATCCCACCCAATATCCCATTTTACTTCTCCCAAACTTCTTGAAGCTCAACCAAACTCTTCCCTCTACTCTCTACAATCCTACAAAGGCTCACACAATCTCCCAAGAAGCCTCTCTTAATCCTTTTGTGTTGTACATCCATGTAACATATCCTCACCTTCCTCTATTCCTTTAAATTCATGAGTCTTGTTTAAAATTAGTGTTTTTTTATTTTCAATTCATTATATTTTCATCCTTTTATAGTCAATTAAATACTTTAAATTTTATGTCATTTCAATGAGGGATCATTTATCCTCCCCCATTTAGAACCTTACCTAAGACGTTACTAAGCCAAAATTCTGTAATGAATTTCTCTATCTCCTCTGTTTATTAGGAACCTCATTTACGATATGCACATTAAATTACAATTGATTAAGTTTGGATACAATATTAACTATATACCTTAACTGCCAATTCATTTATAAATGATGAAATACTCTTTTCTCTCTCATCAACCCATTTAATTAATTTATATATGACATCGTTAGGCTGCCAAAATTGCACCGTGATTTCCCATGCCAAAATCATTGTGTAGTGAATACCATAACCATTTATCTATATTGGGTATTCAACCTTATGAACACGTACATACTTATTGTGAATATTTATTTATTTATTCCACAAGTCCTTGATTTCAGAATAAAATATTTTGATTAATGAGTCCATGTTGTATGATCTATGTGGCACACTTAATCATGAAAATTAAATGATAATGAAGGGTGTACACTAATCGAACTCCAATGAATGGGGTGATGTTTTGTATCATGATATGTCAAGTTAAATGGATATTGAATCATTCTACATCATGTGCAATGGGTGATTACTCATGTTACTTCATGTGCAATGGGTGGTGACTCAAGCTACTTCATGTGCAATGGGTGTTGACTCATTCTACTTCATGTGGAATGATATTTAATCATACTCCTCCATGTGAAATGAGACTTGTATCATTATAATATCATGTATTATGTTGTTTACATAGTTTTATATTATGATTTTTATTCTTTATCATGCCTTTATAATCATGTTATTTTTATAATATATTGATAGGCCTATTTTCTAATATGTATTGTCTTTTTTATGTTAATTCTTGTAAACTCCTTTACTGAGATTTATAGATCACCCATTTATTAAGTATATCATCAGGTTATCCCATTAAGTGTTATGTATAAATTTGTGTTGTGGTAATGTAAAATATGTTTTCAATTATGATTTTGCATTTCACGTTTTAAGTTGTTATGTAATGTTCTAAATTTTCCAAGACACTAAACCACTTTACCTTTTGAGTTGTATTAATAGAAAATACTTTTAATAAATAATTATTAAATGTGAAGCAAATAGTAGGGTTTTTATATATTTCAAGTCCATAAAACCATCCTTGTATGAAAATTAGAGTTCATTTCTCTGTACTCGGCATTCCATTTGGTTATGTACTGTTACTCATGAGAGTGTACTCTCTATAGTACATGTTTTGTCAATCAGGGGGAGGGTCATATGTAGTTTGATCATTATATACTTACCAAAACCCTAGATACCACTATAAGGGCCTCACATAACATGTAGTATTGAGTTACACATCATGTGTTATGATATTTTCCAAAATCCTTGGTTATTCCTGTAAGAAAGACCTACATTTCTGCATCCTTTGGATCCAAATTTAATCAAGATGATTTTTTTAATATTTACTAGTTGAGCCTCACCAAAGAATATAAAAACACTACATCCATTTAATTGATTCTGAAACCGAAGGTGTTCATCCATTTTATCTTCCTCATATGAATCACAAAAATTAGGGTTTCCAAACCACTTCGATCTGACTGTAGCCATCCCCATCACACCTATGTTTCATAGTACCAATTCTGGATCTAAAATCTCATATTATTGCGATATTAATCTTGTAACCATCAATAAATCCATAGGTAGGTCATCGAACCATGTACTAAGTGGTCAATCGCGATGAACGAGAAACGAGGGAAGAAAAAACAAAGAACAAACATGAGGAATGAACCTTGAATATTTTTGGTTGTTGCCTCAATCCATTTTTATAGGAATGATAAATGAAGTGGAGTAATAAAAGAACTAGAAATAATAAAATCTAACAAACTGATATCTACTGATGATGCATGAGTCAATACTAATTTGTTGAATTGAACTACGTTCATCCAGGATTGATACTAGATTCAAATTCACAAAACAATACACCCTCACTCAATCAACATCATTCCCTAATAAAGACCGATCATCACATTGTTATTGTTGGTGATATCTTTCATGATTGGTATGAGAAGATCACTAATATGAGGGTCACCATAGTTAATAACTTGATTGGGATAATCCTCCATATCTCTCCCCTTTAAATGTCTCTAGAGGATTCCATGGTTATGAGGATAACCCTGGGTCAATGAATTATTGATACTTATAAAAGAAAAAAATTCAGGTCGATGTTTCCCTACATCCGTAACTGAAATAAAATAAATCTTCTTAATTTATTTTCTTCATTTTAATGTCTATAATGAAATTCCAAAATTGATCTGTGTTGAATAAGGTTAGGTTGTGCATTGGGTAACACAACCATTATGAATCCAACAATGCCATTAGATTTCTGATCTAGTGACCCATTTAGGAGTTATTCCCTTTTTCAAGAAAACTGCACTCTTGTTCTATTAAATATTCTAATATTTTTCAAAAATTTATTATGGCACACTGGGAATTAGAATCACAAATTGTCTCAAAACATAGGCCAAAAAAATTCCATATAATATCTAAAAATAATACACATAAAATATGAGATGTTACATTCTCCCCCCATGGGGCTTTATGTCCTAGAAAAGGCAAAACAAGGGCTACTCAAACATTTTACGGTACTGAGCATGAATCTAAACCTAACACTCCCAATATCTATCCTCAAGATTCTTGTGCTTCCACTAGATGTGAAACAAAGTAATATATCCTTAATGAAGAATCATCTCCTACCGATCAGTGATCTCCACTAGGAACTGAGAAAAATTTGGTCCATTCTCAATGTCCATCTCACCATAGAAAATGATGTGTAATGGGTCATGCTCATAGCTTCTCATCTATGAAACATTGAATACATCATGTGCCTAGTATAACTATAGGGATAGAGTTGAGCTTTATTCCACCACACCAACTCTACAAAGTATATGAAAAGGGCCGATGAACCTAGGAGATAGCTTGCCACCCGGGTAAATTTTCCATAATCCACATCACGGTGAAACCCTTAAAAACACTTGGTATCCATCATAGAACTAAAAATGACTTCATCAACTATAAACATAAGAAAAATGGTGGATATATGCATTCTTCATCTGCTTATAAATGACTTGAGACTTCACTATAGTATCTCTCACCAACTCTGGCCCCATGACTACTGACTATCCTAGCTCAATCCGGCAAAGTAGTGACCTAGAGGGTCACCTATAAAAATACTCTAATAGTTCCATATAAAAGGTTGAATGGTAGATTCGGTTTAATGAAAACTCAACTATTTTTTTTGTGATCCTCCCAACTATAGAAAAATTCTAACATGCATGGTTTTTTGCATGTCCTCCAGAACCAAAATGGTGTGTTCTATCTTGTTTTTAGTCTGTGAGAGAAATGTTGTGCTCAAGTGTAACTAGGCCCCAAACACCTATTATAATACCTACCACAACTACGATTTAATTTGATAATTATGATCATAAAAAATCAACGATGGAACTCAATAGAGTCGGAATTCATCCAGAATGTAGAGGTGTCCCAAGACATCTACATAACTTTGTTCATGGATAGAATGGAGGTGGGTCGACTGGGTGAGTCGGTCAACGATCAACCATATTGAATCATGTACTCTAGAAATATGTGGTAAACCCATCACAATGTCATATGATATACCATTACACATCAATTCTAGATTCTCAAGGGGTTGAGTGAAACTCACTGAAACATGGTGCTCATCCTTCACATACAGATAAGTAAGGAATAAAGAAACAAACTCTACAACTCATTTTATCATACCTCACCACAATAACTAATGTTTGTTGTCCTGGAACATCTTCAACACACCCGGGTTTACCACAAAAGGGGATGTATGAATCTCCGTTAGAACCTCCTCTTGTTACTCCGCTAGTAATTTTGAGCATCCTCTAAAAAGAATGACGTGCTCCGCATGTTTTTAGTATCCATTAAGAACATGCCATATGGATAACTGGGCACATAGGTTCTCATATTTAGTTTACTCAAGCAGTGTATTCCTGACATTGTATAAGTTTTGATAGGTGAAAACCATCTACTGGAGGTAAGCTACTCTATCTCCATCGACAGAGGATAACTACAATGAGGCCAAATTCACTAACACCTCATTTCACAATTGCAAACTAGATATCATGCAGATAGAATCTCCCGCCACGTTCCCCATCCCAGGAGTATAGGAACACAAAAATTCATAGTGATTGAGGAACTCTAAACATACCCTATATCTCAAGTTCATATCTTTCTGAGTAATGATATACCTGATTGTCTTATGGCCAGGTTAGATGATAAACTACTCTCCTATCAGGTAGTGTCACCACATATTCAAATCAAAAACTACCTGAACTCACTCAATACCACTGGTCACATAGATATGATCATGTTATCTCAGTTGGTAGGAAACATAGTAAATATTCAGTGGACTATACGTCATAAAAAAACCAGGACATGCTCTTGATACATCACAAAACACCACATACATGACACAATCCTCTGGTAATGTTGAGATGGGAGGGATTTTCAACATCTATCATAGCTCCTGAAATCACTACTGTCACTTTTATGTCCACACAAAAGGATTCCCATTGTATTTCAAGGCTATCAAGGTTTCTACCACTGTAGGGAATTTGGGTACAAACCACTAATAGTACCCGATCAATCCAAAGAAACTCTACAATTTGGTAACACACTTGAGTAGATCCCAAGCAAGAACTTCCTCAACCATTAATGGATCAACTTAATCTCCAATATTTAAGATGATATGTCCCATAAAATATACCCCTATAATCCAAAACTTATACTTCAAGGGATCCTTATAAAGTGTTTTCTCTCGAACCATGTCCAGGACCATCCTCATGTGTTGCGCGTTCTTATCCTCAGACACCGAGTACACTTGGATGTCATCGATGAAGACTCCATTCAATTGGTCTAAGAATGTTTGAATGATCTAGTTCATTATTCGCATGAACAATTCTAGGGAATTCATCATGGAAGAAACAATATCTAAGTACATATAGGGGTCGTAACAACATCCTAAGGACATGTTTGGTGTATCCTCCTCTCGTACTCATAGTTGGTGATAGCCTAATCTGAGTTAAATCATTGAGAACCATCACAACCCTTTCCACTGATCCAAGAGGTCATCGATCCTATGCAGTGGATACTTGTTCTTCATGGTTACCTGTATTAAGAACTGGAAATCCACACATAACTTCATGCTCCAGTCAACCTTCTTGGAAAAAAACAAGGGCTCCCTAGTGTGACACATTGGGCCTCATTAATCTATTCCTATATAATTTATCAAACTATACACTTAGTCCATGAAATTTTATAGGACCCATAAGATATGAAGGTGTATATATTTGTCTCTTAACAAGGTTTATATCAACACAGATTTCTATCTCCCTATAGAGAGGTAAACCTAGAAGACTCCCAAGAATGTCATTATCATACTCCTCAACCACTACAGAAAACCGAGGGCTCATAACATCCACTACACAAGGGTTATAGCTATAAAACTGATGAGTAATCAACTGCACCATCTTATATGTGATCCCATGATGTGATTCCTGGATTTCATTTTCAACAACAGGGGAGAAATTGGTCCCATAATGATAGACACACCACACTCCTCCCCTAAAATATTCAATCTGGGTATTAACTATGGATAAATATTCCATTCCTAGAATGTTATTGTAAGTCCTTGATGCCTATAACAAGGGATAACAAATGAAATTATCACCTCTAAGATTCAGGTCGCACATTCAGCACCATTGTGTGATCCTCTGGTCTCCTCTAGTAGGAGTCTCTAAGAGTAAGGATTAAGTCAAAATTTTAACCAGATTCTCTGACAGTCGAACAAGATTCATGTCAATAAAATAATGACTAAAACCATTTCCTATCAAAACTATATCTAGGAGAAAACATATATTGTGCCTCATATAATCCCTAGATCCATGTTATAATAGGATTCCATAGCCTACAGCTAGTCTCTTCACTTCTCACCAGCTCCTTGTGCTAGCATGGACCACCTGGTGGTGGTGGTGGTAATAGGTTGAACCTATTACCACCTCCTACTAACCTCCCTTCACTTCTAGCACTTACACTACTCTGTGGACCACCCTTATCTGGTCTCTGTATTTGTCTTGTTGATTCCTCAAACTTCTATCTATCAGTTGTACAACGGGTCAGGCAATCTTGCACCATTAGTCCCTGATCATCGTAATAGAAACACCACAAATCCCTTGGATGATTAGTAAACCTTTGAGATCCATCCACTACTGACCCTAAATCATTGGATGTCATTTGGATGTTCTTGATCCACTTGGATCCCTGTGACTTCTGCCTGCTATATGCTGCTGAGGACTCAACTACTAGGTATCAACTATTATCTCTAAATGACTAATTTCTACTCTTCTAGAAAACATTCTACAAACAAGTCTCCCTCATGTTCCCATCATAGGTATAAATGCTAAGAAATACCATTGACTCTCTAATTTCACCAGTAAAGACCATCTCAACGGTTCAAGACCTGTAGAACTGGTCTAATACCATATCCAATTATTAATGTGGGAGATCTATAAATTTCACTTAATACTCTTCCAAAGTCATACTACCATGATATAGATGTAGAATATCCTATATGAGTACTAATAACAATGTGAATGTATAGAACACACCCCTGAATAAGAGCTTGAATTATATCTAGGAGAGAGTTGCCTCATCACAATAATTAGTCACCAAACCCCACCATCACCCCATAGAGCCCTCAATAAGACTTTTGGAAAGGACTACCATTTGGTTTGAAGGCATCCTCAAAAATCAAAAAACATAGGTGATTGACACTATACAATCCTCATCCATATAGTGGTCTAGAGAACCACAAAAAATGGGAGTTCGCTACCTCTAAAACATTGGGAAGACACTCATCCTGCATGCATCCTCAACTGGTAGTTTCTGTACTAGTTGCTTCTCATTGGGTGGTGGTGCAGTTGGTAAACTACACAGTGGTGTTATCTATTATAAAATATCATATGTTGATTCCTCATCACTAGGAGGATCATCCTCATGACCACACAGTGGAATCCTATCTGGCTGTCTATGTGGAGTAATCCTAAAATAAACAAGATTTACCACAGTCAAAAGAGTATATTTGTTGATCTGACTCATGAAGGAAATAGAAAACAAAACCATTAATATATGATTCATGTACCATTTCCTTCCATATAACCATTTTTATCATGTAACAAGTCAAAAAGTAGGTGATCAGAGTCGAGGTGTGTGGATACATCAGCTACCGCACCAATACCGGACTCCCTAGCCTAAAATACGAACATAAAACACATAACACTATTTCCCAAAACCAATATCACCGAAATTAGTCCTAAGGTAGAAATTATCTCTTATTATACCACTCTGTAACTACCCGAACCATCAGGGTCTGACCCATGACCACCCCATACCGACATCCAATAGGCTAGGGACTGGAGTCCAATGCCGATTTGGCATATCCCACAAATGGGAGGCATTAACATAAAGTAATTGTTTGAACACACAGATCTTCGATCCCACAAAATGCTAAAATGTAAAACAAATGGAAAAATTCATGCATAAATTTATGATTCAACAACATATTATGAAAATTAATGTAATATAAATAGAAAAGGGAAAAAAACAAGCCCAACCAAAATTGTAAAGAGTCTACACAGGTCCATGAGAAATGAAAAGTGAAAAATACACTCTCAGAAAAAACCTCTGTCTACCCAGCTATAGATATGCTTCTACCACCCCTGGTCCTCCTAGGAAACCATCAAAAGGGTCGTTTTCTATACAAGTCATGACACCTATGAGAAAAGGTCATGCATGTTTGATTATAGATATACTTAGTAGGATACCTCGAAAAAAATGAGCATGAACCACCATTTATTTGTATCTCAAAAAATAGATATAATAATCTATGTATAATAGATACCAAAAATACAAGAACCAATATATACTCTGAAGAGACCCCATGCCATTAGGCTATCATAACCAACTGCCACACACAAGATTCTACATGAAGAAATGTTTGTTCTAGGAGAACTCACTCCACACACCATGCCACAATCTTATAAACTTGATGAAGAGGTTTAGGTCATTGGGCCCTACCCAAGGAAGATCATTATGTTAAGGGAACCATGATACATAGGTAGGGGGTCATACCTAGAACCACTGGGGGACACCACAAACCCAATATGGACCAACCCTCTACATAGGCGATCATATGTCAATGATATCACAAACCCTATCGATATGGCCTTATAGATTGATAATGAACACCCTACTCTAGTAGGTATTCATGATTCCACAAACTCGAATAAGGGATGATAGGGGATTGAAATTTATTATCATGAAGAGACATCAAAACCATATCTGAAACTCAACCTCTAGAGGGCATCACAATCCAGTGATGTAGATGTAAAGTCACAAAATACCCATGAGGGAATGGACCAAGGGAACACACTCAATCTATACTAGTCCAAACTAAGAAAAATAGAGCCCCTTGTGATCTTTAAGGATTACATGGTGTTTTCCATGAGGTACATGACATTTACATCTATCCTAAGTCTTTTTAATGTGGAGGAACCTCACATAACATGTAATATCCATGTACCCGGTGACTAGGATTATTACACAATGTGTATAGTCATAGTGTTCCCTTCCCATGTCGTCTGGCCATGTCTATGTAGAAATATAGTATCCATGTACCCGTCCATGTATGCCAAGTTGTGTATGTATCTAATTACATGTTGTACCATCTGGCCATGTACAGTTTACCATGTCTGTGTACTCTCTCTAGTACATGCTGAGTACACCGAGGAGGGTCACATTCCAAGTCAAAGGGGTTATATTTATGTGATTGTCATATCCTTCCTAAAACCCTAGCCACAATTGAAAGGTTCCCCACATGGTTTGTGGTACCTAGTTACAGACCATGTGTTACAGGATTTTCCAAAATCCATGGTTCATCCTTCTATTCATTCCCACATTTCCCAACATTGGAATCTATCTTCAATCATGATAAAAAATAGGTATTTTTTCTGCATGAGCCTCACTATTGACGAGCCACACACTCCGTCCATCAAATCGGGTTGAAAACTAAAGGTGTTCATCTAGTTCGTCTTCCATGTATAAAGCTAAATAATCAAAAGTTTCCAAAACACTTTGATCTATCCCCCTCCATTAACATAACTACATTGTTTTATTTTACTAAGTCCATATCTACAATCTTGAATCATTGTCCCATTAATCATGTGTGTAATAATCAATCTGTCGTTAGGACATCAAACTACAGACTAAGGGATCACCCGATATGAATGTGAAAGGAGGGAGGAAAACACAATGAAAATTCTTAAGGAATGAACCTCATTCTTTTTTGTGATGATCTCAATACACTTCCATAATATCAATAAATGAATAGGAGTAATCGATGAACCATAAATAATCAATTATATCAAATTGAAATCTACTGATGATGCTTGGTCAATTCTTTTTCGTTGAATTGATGTAGAGACCCGAAGCCTGACGTACATGGACATTACATTACTTTTGCGGAATACTTAGTACATAACAAAAACACACACACAAGGATCTAAATAGTTTAGTGTCTTTGGAAACTCAGAATATAATCTTCTAATCGTGGTGAAAGATCTTCAACATCTCCCATAAATATCTTCCCCTTTTTTTTACCTAAAACCTTTCTTTATATCCTGGGGAAAAGAAAACATAAAAGGGTGAGCTCAAATGCTCAATAAGGGTAAACAAAAGAAATATCAATCACATCATATTCATAAGAACATAACATTTTGGAAATCTTAACCTGAAAAAGAGAGCATAATTTCATAACATGGGATAAATCATAGTAGTGAAATGAAATCCCAATAATCATAACTTAAAACATGAAACTT
The DNA here is from genome assembly GCA_963277665.1 of Viscum album. Lineage (NCBI taxonomy): Eukaryota > Viridiplantae > Streptophyta > Magnoliopsida > Santalales > Viscaceae > Viscum > Viscum album. The sequence continues at coordinate 1,993,828,345 of OY728150.1, read as the reverse complement.
TGTGGCATACACACATAATCATAGAGAATCATATCTTATTAGTCAAGACTCATTTCCAAGACTATCTTAGTGGACAAAGTCCATTTCTGAATCGAGTCACCCTCGTTTCAGTCCTATTTCACTGAACCGGTATAACCTACCATTCCAGCCATGTCTATCTCATGAGATATAAAATTTTTACCCAATGCATTGGAGGGAGATATAGGTCCCACCCATCTCATAATGATACCATTCTTATGTGTGCCACAAAATCATAAACCATACATCATAGCATAACCCATGTAATAAAAATGGGAATCTTAAACATCATGACATCATAAAACAATTCATATAAGATAAAGGAATTCATAAAAATAATTCTATCACAGCATAATCTAATCAATGTAATAATAGGGATATAAACAGAACCCTATATTATCTTAGATGGAAAATAATTTTGATAAAACACTTGAACTCCATTCTTGAGGAAAATATCCTTTCTACTTCAAAAAACATTTTCCTTTCTTAACATGTCATACAATTATAAACTAAAAGAAGTTGATTAAAAATAAAAATGAAAACTTTTAAAGGAAGCTTCTTGGAAATAATGTTTTAAAAATCCATTCATGCCGTATAAGTTAAAAAACATTATTCTCGTACTTTTGTCGAAAAAGTCAAAAAGTACCTCGTAACTTAAACAAAATAAAGATTCCCTACATACCATGTAGTAAAAGTAAAAAATGGGTAAAAAGGACTTTAAACATACATGAAACCATTTTTGTAAAACATGGGCTTGGATGATAAAGATAACCCCAGTAAATACTTACGAATAAACAATCTTGGATAAAAATGAGATTGATAAATTATCCCTTACCTTATGTCCGATATTCTTTGTGTGTATCTGAACCTCCTGTATAATGATTTAAATAATGTCATTAACTTATTACAGAATCATATTCATTGTTATGATATCATATATGGTTCACTAATAACTTTATATTACCTGTTCTTTTGTAAATTCCATGTTAAAAAAGCGTTTTGGGTAAAATCGTTTCATTTATCGTAGGTGTTTGGACTTGTTGTTCTTAACATTATTATTACTTATATCATGATTCACTTACTTAAAGAATATAAAACATGATTTATATATCATATATATTAATTATATATATATATACATACAATATATAGATAAATGAAATGAAACACACCGTTCATGGAGACGGTAGTCCGTACGTACGCATGAATGCTATTTTCCTTTCCTTATTGTCTTGAATGGAAGTAAGTAGATGACATACATATATATATATACATAAATCCAGTAGATTTAACATGTCATATATTTCATTATTATTCATTATATATACTTTATAATCATTCATGAATGGTTAATGTGGAGAATGAATCTCATCGCGTCGTGGAGACGGTAGTCCGTACGTACGCACGAGTGATGACATCGTTCTCATGATCGTGAACTTGTGTTTAAGTGTATGTATACTATTTAAGTATCAATATCACTTTATAATAATAATATATATTTACTCATTACACCATTATACCCATCCAATTAAGGTGGTGGCGGAAAATAGATTACAGCACGGCGTGGAGACGGTATTCCGTACGTACGCACGCGCGGTGATTTCCTTTTTTCGTAGGATGGATAGAAGGTTAATTAGAGTTGTTTCATATTTATAATAACATATCAGTATATAAGAAATAATGATGTTATTACTTTATCATGAAACAACTAAAGAAGAAGAAGTTGAAGAAGAAAGAAATTGAAAAAGATCGGTAATGGATATTACCTCTTTTTGACGCGCCTTTTCTTAACCTCCACTTAAAGAACTAAAGATTGTCTTTGAAGAAGACCAGGACCTCTAGGATGATACTAGGGAAGTGGAGAAGAGATTTTGGCAGGGTTTTTCCAAGCTTGAATTCTCAAATTGGTGTGAGGAGGAGAGGGAGGAGGTTCCCTTTTATAAGGGAGGAGAGGGGCACCTTAGGAAAATCTCAAAATATTATTTTATATTAAGGTCAAATTCGGTATATAATGGTTCCAAAGGGTCTTATTTCGAAGATAAAGTGGGTATGGGTCTAAATCCTCTCATCCAATAGGATTTAGACAAGTTTAGGTTATTATTTTAACCTTATCAATTAGATTTAACTCTAAGTTAAATAATTTAACTTTTACCGTGTCTTTTTGTTTTCTTACACTATATGGTTAATAAACTTATTATATCAAGCCAAACGAACCTCAAGTTGTTTATTATTAATATATATAATCTTATATAAGTCATTTGTCCGAACCTTAGATTTTTAGGAATAAAATAACAATTAATAATATAATATTTGTTTTAAAAAACTAATTTATGTCAATTTTGACACTATTTGGTACATGATTTTTATGAAATTCATAACAGAATGATAAGTTCGAAACAAGTTACTTAAATCAACAACAACATGTCATATTAACGTATAAAATTAGTGTAAGTCATAAAAAGTCTCAAATTAAATTTATTTGGGCATTTATAACATCAATTATGTCAATATTTTATTAATAAGACAATTACTACATCATCTTTGTGTCATAATAAATGATAATTATTTAATCCCTAAAAATTATAAATAAATTCCTATGATTTAGATAATTGTATTATATTTCTGGATACTATTAATGTTCGAAGTTTCATGAAGTTTATCACTAGATTAAAATTATTATACTTATAAGATTTAAGAAAGTGACATGTTGTCACATTCTTTGGTTTTAATAATAATTAAATTATTTTCATTGAAAAAATTTAATTAAATGAATCTAATCCGACCCTTAGGTGATATGGGTTGACTTTTAGTCATCCAATAGGATTTTGACATTTGTTAGGGTAATTTTAAAATATTATATTTACCCTTAATTACCCGATTTACCTTTAACTATGGTAAATAAAATTTACCGTAGTTACTATTCATAATTCCCAAAAATAAAAAGTAGCTTATTAACACAATTTGGATCCACTTATTCCAAATATGGAATCCATTTTTCCAAATTAAGTACACAAAATTTTCAGAAATTAAATTAAAATTAATCCCGTTGTCGAAAGAAAATGGGTTTTTCTTTAAAACATTGCAAAAGATTGAATTGATTTAACCTGCGAATTCAAGGTAAAATCAATGCTAATGACATAAATTATATTAAATGGTAAAAATATATTCTATTTATACTTTAAAACCATTCAATATTATAATTTAACCACATAAGATATTTACGATGAAAAAAGTTGTTTTTAATTAAAATATAGCGTGTTTTTACTATTCATTAAAATATGAAAGTTATCGGAAAAATATCAAAACTTTATCTAATGTAAATTTTTATATCCTGATTCAAAAGAATAATTTTATTTTGTCAAATTGAACTTATAAACATGTCAAAAACTAGATTTAAAGTGGGTGCGCCATCAAAAGGCGGCAAAACTGCATTTTTTGAAAAATACTTATTTTACCCGAAAAATTTATTTTGTTCTTATACCATGTTCTAGAAATGTGTAAGATGAATAATAATGTTATAAAATTCAAAATTTAGTTAACACTATTCATAACGGCTAGTTCATAACAATATTATAACAATATATCGTTGTTTAGTAAAACCCAGTATTGCGTACAACACACACTATCGAGGAAGGTCGCGATTGCGTGTAATGCAAGCCAAGTCAGGGTTGCGTGTTGTGCAAGAATCCTTAGTTGTTTCGTATAACAGAATCCAATCATATTTCATTTATACATTTAATATATATATATATATATATATATATATATATATATATATATACTCAATGTTGCGTAGAATAACTATTATCAAAATTGTGTGTAACACGATCCAAGAATAGTGTTGCGTATACTGCAAGCTAATACGGTGTTGCATATAGTGAAAGGTAATCTTGGTGTAGTACAAGACATTAATAAAATTAAAAGAATGTTTTTCATAAAATCTCGGGGTGTTACATTCTACCCCCCTTAAAATGAATTTCGCCCTCGAAATTCGTCGGGGTTATAAATGGTTTACTACTCGAAAGTTTGTTTAATAGAAACCCACATAGTAAAAAGGAATACCAAAACATGGATTTTAAAAACTAAAGTATGAAATGTAATGGTTACCCAAATTAACTCATCATGGGGTAGGAGATCATAGGTGAAAATATGGATATGGAAGAAAAATCTAACCATCAAGTTCTGATAGAGAGTGGTAGAGAACATGGCTATGAAAAAGCCAACAATCACAAAGCTATTGATTTGTGATGGTCTAAGGTACCATCTGATTAATCGGATATAAGGGAACTAGGACAACATTTTTGGTTTTCAAGATCATTTCCCTAAAGTTGATGAATTAAAATAAATACTTGCATGATTTTGGTACAATCTCACTGTTGTTCGTGAATTGAACAATTTCCACTTCATCCCTTAAAGAAATGAAGTTGAATTTGTTATTCGTGATGTGTTAGCAGATCATGTGATAGAATGATGGGTCATTCCATCTCTTTCAAACAAAAGGTTAGAAAAAGTTATAAGTCCATCTTATGGTTAGATTAATCGTATATGGTTCCAAAAATGAACTTATACTTCATATATCATACCGCTTAATAAAATAAAACTAGTTTATACTAACCAGAGACTTCCTGTAGGCCAGTGGTAGGCGATAAAGGCCAGTCGCACTTCGGTTGTGGGTTCGATTCCCACAGCCTTGTCCGACGCGATGGGTTGTCACCCGTCCTGCAGGTTGTCCTTTTTCTAAAACTATATTACTATATCATCCCATCAATAATATCGAAAAAAGGTTTTATCCTTAAACAATACCAACTTATGTCTAATATAATCCATTCCAATCTTTAGGCTTATCCAAAATACTTCGGTCCAAGCTCATAGTATAGAGAAAATGATCACGTGAATGCCATCATTTATCCCTCATATATCTTGTTCGTCACATTCCAGTCATGTGAATACCATAATCATGTAATCTCTTGAAAAATGAATACCCATTGAATCTTAGTAAAAACATGAGTGCTGTCAAAAGTTAACGCATTCCACATACCAAAAACCCAAAATTATATATACTCAAACCATGATATAACTATTTCCTTATATCAGTCATGATCTCATGAATACTATCAAACATTTAATTTTCTCCTTATCCCTTCATTATGCGTATATCATCTACATTCCAAAAATATCTGAATAATCTTTCATGGATACTGGTACCATTAATCATATACTTTCAAAACTCAAGGAAATACAATAGTGTAACAATCCTTAGATGTCTCTTTATTCCATAGTACCATGAGATTACTTATACAACATTACACATGATAAACATGTAATCATTCCACTACATTCTTAAACCATTGACCGAGCTTCAACAATTCTTTCATCTCACATATCATTTGTAGTCTCTTCATCATCATCAACATAAATACTACCCATACGACCATACTGGTTCTCTTCATGAGACTTTACCTTAGGGAATTGGTTTTCATAATGCCCATACATTCCACATTTAAAACATTTAACCATTGTTGATGTCATAGCAATACCATTATCCTCATCCTTGGTGTTAACTGAACCTTTTCCTTTGCACTTACTGGCTTTGTGTCCTTCTTTTCCACACCCAAAACATCTTCCAGTTCCTTTGAAACATTCTCCTTGATGCCTCTTCCCACATGATTTACATAGGGGAAATTGAACTTTCTTTCCTCTATGATCATCATGAAACTCCATCTTTCTCTTATTATCTGAGTCAGGAAACTTACCAAATTTGAGTTTATTGATCATATTATGAGATTGCTGATTCGGTATAATAATGATGGTTGGACTTCGAAATCCCATTTCATTTATTTTCTTATGAAGAATATCATTCCATTTTCTATAATATCCTCTATTATCATGAATCATCTTATTTCCAGCCATTTCCTAAAACCCAAAAAGAATAGTGTTAGAGGCAAAAATCATAATAAAGGGGGAGTAACTTCAATATCTAACATCTTAGGTTAAATTCTAAGATCGTTACCATAGTTCTAGGACTATATCCTATACATATACTTATCCTTAGGGACATCCCTAAACATACCTTAGAAATATCTCTAGGGATCTCACTAACGCTCTCACATCCTAGTTTCCAAAGGTTGACTAAACCTTTCCTCTGATACCAACTGTAGAGACCCGAAGCCTGACGTACATGGACATTACATTACTTTTGCGGAATACTTAGTACATAACAAAAACACACACATAAGGATCTAAATAGTTTAGTGTCTTTGGAAACTCAGAATATAATCTTCTAATCGTGGTGAAAGATCTTCAACATCTCCCATAAATATCTTCCCCTTTTTTTTACCTAAAACCTTTATTTATATCCTGGGGAAAAGAAAACATAAAAGGGTGAGCTCAAAGGCTCATTAAGGGTAAACAAAAGAAATATCAATCACGTCATATTCATAAGAACATAACATTTTGGAAATCTTAACCTGAAAAAGAGAGCATAATTTCATAACATGGGATAAATCATAGTAGTGAAATGAAATCCCAATAATCATAACTTAAAACATGAAACTTTGTGGCATACGCACATAATCATAGAGAATCATATCTTATTAGTCAAGACTCATTGCCAAGACTATCTTAGTGGACAAAGTCCATTTCTGAACCGAGTCACCCTCGTTTCAGTCCTATTTCATTGAACCAGTATAACCTACCATTCCAGCCATGTCTATCTCATGAGATATAAAATCTTTACCCAATTCATTGGAGGGATATATAGGTCCCACCCATCTCATAATGATACAATTCTTATGTGTGCCACAAAATCATAAACCATACATCATAGCATAACCCATGTAATAAAAATGGGAATCTTAAACATCATGACATCATAAAACAATTCATATAAGATAAAGGAATTCATAAAAATAATTCCATCACAGAATAATCTAATCAATGTAATAATAGGGATAGAAACAGAACCCTATATTATCTTAGATGGAAAATAATTTTGATAAAACACTTGAACTCCATTCTTGAGGAAAATATCCTTTCTACTTCAAAAAACATTTTCCTTTCTTAACATGTCATACAATTATAAACTAAAAGAAGTTGATTAAAAATAAAAATGAAAACTTGTAAAGGAAGCTTCTTGGAAATAATGTTTTAAAAATCCATTCATGCCGTATAAGTTAAAAAAACATTCTTCTCGTACTTTTGTCAAAAAAGTCAAAAAGTACCTCGTAACGTAAACAAAATAAAGATTCCTTACATACCATGTAGTAAAAGTCAAAAATGGGTAAAAAGGACTTTAAACATACATGAAACCATTTTTGGAAAACATGGGCTTGGATGATAAAGATAACCCCAGTAAATACTTACGAATAAACAATCTCGGATAAAAATGAGATTGATAAATTATCCCTTACCTTATGTCTGATATGCTTTGTGTGTATCCGAACCTCCTGTATAATGATTTAAATAATTTCATTAACTTATTACAGAATCATATTCATTGTTATGATATCATATATGGTTCACTTATGACTTTATATTACCCGTTCTTTTGTAAATTCCATGTTAAATAATCGTTTTGGGTAAAATCATTTCATTTATCGTAGGTGTTTGGACTTGTTGTTCTTGACATTATTATTACTTATATCATGATTTACTTACTTCCAGAATATAAAACATGATTTATATATCATATATATTAAGTATATATATATATATATAATAGATAGATAAATTAAATGAAACACACCGTTCATGGAGACGGCAGTCCGTACGTACGCATAAACGCTGTTTTCCTTTCCTTATTGTCTTGAATGGAAGTAAGTAGATGACATACATATATATATATATACATAAATCCATTAGATTTAACATGTCATATATTTCATTATTATTCATTATATATACTTTATAATTATTCATGAATGGTTAATGTGGAGAATGAATCTCATCGCGTCGTGGAGATGGTAGTCCGTATGTACGCACGAGCGATGACATCGTTCTCATGATCGTGAACTTGTGTTGAAGTGTATGTATACTATTTCAGTATCAATATAACTTTATAATAATCATATATATTTACTCATTACACCATTATACCCATCCAATTAAGGTGGTGGCGGAAAATAGATTACACCACGGCGTGGAGACGGTATTCCGTACGTACGCACGCGCGGTGATTTCCTTTTTCCGTAGGATGGATAGAAGGTTAATTAGAATTGTTTCATATTTATAATAACATATCAGTATATACGAAATACTGATGTTATTACTTTATCATGAAACAACTAAATAAGAAGAAGTTGAAGAAGAAAGAAATTGAAAAAGATCGGTAATGGATATTACCTCTTTTTGACGCGCCTTTTCTTAACCTCCACTTAAAGAAATAAGGATGGTCTTTGAAGAAGACCAGGACCTCTAGGATGATACTAGGGAAGTTTAGAAGTGATTTTGGCAGGGGTTGGCCAAGATTTAATGCTCAAATTGGTGTGAGGAGGAGAGGGAGGAGGTGCCCTTTTATAAGGGAGGAGAGGGGCACCTTAGGAAAATCTCAAAATATTATTTTATATTAAGGTCAAATTCGGTTTATAATGGTTACAAATGGTCTTATTTCGAAGATAAAGTGGGGATGGGTCAAAATACTCTCATAAAATAGGATTTAGACAAGTTTATGTTATTATTTTAACCTTATCAATTAGATTTAACTCTAAGTTAAATAATTTAACTTTTACCGTGTCTTTTTGTTTTCTTACAGTATATGGTTAATAAACTTACTATATCAAGCCAAAAGAACCCAAAGTTATTTATTATTAATATATATAATCTTATCTAAGTAATTTTTTCGAACCTTAGATTTTTAGGAATAAAATAACAATTAATAATATAATATTTGTTTTAAAAAACTAATTTATGTCAATTTTGACACTATTTGGTACATGATTTTTATGAAATTCATAACAGAATGATAAGTTCTAAAAAAGTTACTTAAATAAACAATAACATTTCATATTAACCTATAAAATTAGTTTAAGTCATAAAAATTCTCAAATTAAATTTATTTGGGCATTTATAACATCAATTATGTCAATATTTTATTAATAAGACAATTACTACATCATCTTTGTGTCATAATAAATGATAACTATTTAATCCCTAAAAATTCTAAATAAATTCCTATGATGTAGATAATTGTATTAGCTTTCTGGATACTATTCATGTTCTAAGTTTCATGAAGTTTATCACTAGATTAAAATTATTATACTTATAATATTTAAGAAAGTGACATGTTGTCACATTCTTTGGTTTTAATAATAATTAAATTATTTTCATTGAAAATTTTTAATTAAATTAATCTAATCCGACCCTTAGGTGATATGGGTCGACTTTGAGTCATCCAATAGGATTTTGACATTTGTTAGGGTAATTTTAAAATATTATATTTACCCTTAATTACCCGATTTACCTTTAACTATGGTAAATAAAATTTACCGTAGTTACTATTCATAATTCCCAAAAATAAAAAGTAGCTTATTAACATAATTTGGATCCACTTATTCCAAATATGGAATCCATTTTTTCAAATTCAATACACAAAATTTTCAGAAATTAAATTAAAATTAATCCCGTTGTCGAAAGAAAACGGGTTTTTCTTTAAAACATTGCAAAAGATTGAATTGATTTAACCAACGAATTCAAGGTAAAATCAGTGCTAATGACATACATTATATTAAATGGTAAAAATATATTCTATTTATACTTTAAAACCATTCAATATTATAATTTAACCACATAAGATATTAAGATGAAAAAAGTTGTTTTTAATTAAAATATAGCGTGTTTTTACTATTCATTAAAATATGAAAGTTATCGGAAAAATATCAAAACTTTATCTAATGTAAATTTTTATATCCTGATTCAAAAGAATAATTTTATTTTGTCAAATTGAACTTATAAACATGTCAAAAACTAGATTTAAAGTGGGTGCACCATCAAAAGGCGGCAAAACTGCATTTTTTGAAAAATACTTATTTTACCCGAAAAATTTATTTTGTTCTTATAACATGTTATAGAAATGTGTAAGATGAATAATAAGGTTATAAAATTCAAATTTTAGTTAACACTATTCATAACGGCTAGTTCATAACAATATTATAATAATATATCGTTGTTTAGTAAAACCCAGTATTGCGTACAACACACACTATCGAGGAAGGTCGTGATTGCGTGTAATGCAAGCCAAGTTAGGGTTGCGTGTTGCGCAAGAATCCTTCGTTGTTTCGTATAACATAATCCAATCATATTTCATTTATACATTGAATATATATATATATATATATACTCAATGTTGCGTAGAATAACTATTATCAAAATTGTGTGTAACACGATCCAAGAATAGTGTTGCGTATACTGCAAGCTAATACGGTGTTGCGTATAGCGCAAGGTAATCTTGGTGTAGTACAAGACATTAATAAAATTAAAAGGATATTTTTCATAAAATCTCGGGGTGTTACAATTGATCTATGTTTTTATGGGATTGAGATTAGGATGAAATTCACACACACACAAAAACACCCTACCAAAATTCGGATGGTTCGCTGATAAAGATCGGTTCCCATATCATTGTTGTTGGTGAGGAATACCATGATTTGTGTGTGTACATCACCAATATGAGGTTTTATCATAGTTTGACACTTTCTTAAGTGAATCCTCCAGATCTCCCTCCTTATAATTTCATTAAAGGATTTTAGGGTTATGAGGTTATCCCATGATATCTTAAAAAGCAATAATTTTAATGAAAAAAATGTCATGTCACTCTGTGAAGAATTGATGTAGAATAAATTTTCTTAATTTATTTTTATTCATTTAAGCGTACATGATGACTTTCCAGTATAGACTAGAACTGAATAAGGTTAGGTCATACCTAGGTTAAAAATAAAATTCTAAATTAAATGGTTCCCTTAGATTACTAATCTAGGAACCCATTTAGGAGTTATCCCAATTTTATAGGAAAATTTTTCATGTGTACTATTAAATATTTTAATATTTTCCAAAAATTGTTTCTCAGAACATTGAGCATCAGAAACGTATACCGTCTTGACTCCTAGTCCATAAAATAATCCATATAATATCTAAAAATAATACATGGTTAATCCATGATGTTATAGTAGGTATTGATGTATGTTAAGATCTTTTAGAGGTATCTCATAGGGTGGTTTTTCTGACCCCTTTTAATCTGGGATTGGTTTTGGATTCTCAAGGGTGAGAATCATTTTAAAGGCATATGATGTAACTTTTTGTGCCTTCAAAGATTTTTACATATCCATGTATAATTTTTGGTGGTGCTTAGAGGATGATTGGAGGTACTATATAGATATTTGGTTGCTAAACATTGGAATAAGAGAGATTCTATGTCATGTAACTGGATTACGCAATGTGAAATTAGGTTTCACCCCTTCTCCAGAGGGTCTGACAATGTGTAAATATTTTACATGATGTGAAGAGGGGAGTCATTCTATATAATATATCCGGGTCTAAAAAATAAAATAAAATGACGAGGAAACATGACTTTTGTAAGAATAAAATCCCCAAGGATTTCACAATGTGAAATGGTATTACACATTGTGTAATCCCCCAATCTAGGGAAGTTTTAAAATTATTTTCATCTAAACCATTATTCATTAAGTAATTCTCTCTTCTTCCATTCATTTTGGGAGAACCCAAGGCTCGTTGGGGTGTTTATTGAGCCCTTTTTGTCCCTCTTTGTTATGTTGATCCTGGTGGATGTTTTTTTGCAATATGTGGTTGATCTATGATGGTTTATCTCCTCCTTCACACCCATTATCTTCCATAATTCTCCTAGTGATCCACTAAATTGGTGATCCATTTGTTTGGGGTATGCATTAGGTTGTGTTTTAATTGATTCATGATGCGATGTAGGTTGAAATGTAGTTCTCATGGTGTAACTATGGTTTGCGTCATTCTTCCTCACACTGTGGTTTATTGCAAGTTGAACCTCTTCCTTGAAGTAGGATTTTCTTGGTTTCTCTTTACCAATTCATTACGCATGATAAGTTACTTTTTTATCTATGGAATTTGGTTGTTCTGGCTAAATAAAATATAAAAATTGTGTGGATTGAATTTTAACGGGGTAATAAGAGGCTCGTTCACATTATATTACATCTTTATTATTATTGTGATGTTGTGGATTGTGCGGCCTTAGTACCTCACTAATAATTATGGTCATTGGTGTAATTAATTTCATTGTATATATGTTTTGTGACTATTATGATTTTGGAGATATCACCCTAATTGAAAATTGGTTAATTACTTATACTTTTCTAATGAAATGGTTTCCCCTGGATTTTGGTTTGTGTGATAATGCCCCTAAATTTTATTAAAATGGGATAAATGGCCATTTTCTTAAATCTTTAATGATGGATTTGGTTGTGATATGATGTGTGGTGTTTCTTGTGGGATGGTTATGTGTGGTTGAGGAATGTGCAGATGATGGTTGTTGGCTATTCTTTTAGGGTGGAGAGGTGATAGTATTTTGGTTGTGCTTTGGGGTGTCAAGGTGATAGTTTGTTGGCTATAATTTTGGGGTGGATAGGTTGTAGTTATGTTGTGCTAGATACCCAAATGGTGATGGGACAAGTGAAAAAATTATTAACAATGTTTGGAAAATAAATAATGCTATGTTTAATGGAATTTAAATTTTAAATGAAATATTCAATTTTGTGTTGTGGGGTTTAAGGTGGTTGATACCAAAAAAATTAAATGAATGGGCATTAAATGTAGGGGAAATGTTCTAATTAATTATTTTATTAGAGATCATGACATTTAAAAATTCCTTTTGTAGGTACTAAAATATACATTTAGAGTTGGGAAAAATGTGAAAGTGTTGTGAGTTGGTTTGTTTGGTTGTAAACCCATAGGATGGCTTAGAGTATTTCATACTATAGATATACTTTTCTAAAATTTTGATTATATATGCACCCCACCAATGTTGATCACTATGTTACGAACACACTCATAGTCATGTAGGGGGTATTTTTTCCCAAAATCCAGTGGAGAATATAGATGGTTGGGTACCTTCTCATTACTACTATCTCTTCAAGGCATAGAAAGTGTGGAAGAGGTTGTGATGGTTAGAGGTGTGTTAGTGATTCAGATGGTATTTGTGATGTACTATATGTCTTCGAGTGAGAATTTATATCCTAGGTTTTTTTTTTGGGAAGAGTGATATGCTTACCTGTTGTCTTCGAGAGAGATGTTATAGCCCAAATATTTTTGAGTAGGGTGATTTGTGTCCCAAGTGTATTCGGGATAAGGTGTGACAACCCATGTATTTTTAGGAGAGGTTATAACAATCTTGTGGGGTATTGTCAAGGTTTTTTAAAGAAAGATACGTTGTGGTCATGCTTGTGTGGTGTTGAACCCATGTGTTTGCAGGAAATGTGTGTTGTGACCATGCTTGTGAGGTGGATAGGTATACAGCTGATATAGGAGCACCAGGATGTATGATGTTTTATGTGAGAGACATAATAGTGGGAAAGTGTTGTGGGGTACCCATATTGATGTGTCATGTTATATTATATCGCTTATCTTGTGTTATTTGGTTAGCGTGCCTTAGTGAGGTTGGTATGGTTAGTATATCATTATCAGTGTTGATTGGTTCTAGGGGATATTCTATAGAAATTAAAAAATAAACTAAAAACCATCATGAGGTATTTAATTTGGATATGACTATTAATTACTATTCATAAATATATGGTTTAATATATTTAAAATATGGTGTCATTATTTAGACATCATATAAGTAATTTTTCATTATTATATGGTTCCCACTATGATTATTTTTTTGTTACACAATTATTTTTTGTTTTATTAAAGTTATTGAACATGATGGAATTATGTTCATACATACTGTGACTAAAAATGAATTTTTTACCTCCTATGAATCCAAATATTATGGGATATTCAATGAGAAATATAATTTCTATACTCACACATATATCTAATGTTAAGAATCATTCTGGACTTCTAAACTAAAAAAAGGAGGGAACACCATTATGTTGATTCCTTCATGAAGAAAATTCCACATTTTTTATTTTGGTTTTCTAATCCACAGTTGATGGAAAATGATTGGGACCCCTAAAAATATAATTTATATTCTCCAATGTTGAGAAGATCAAATATTTTTTTGTCTACCTATTATAAGGTGAAGATGATTAATGGTGGGCTTATATAATGTATATGAGGCAACAAGATGAAATTGACTCCATGAATTGGGACATGTTCAAGAACTGATTATTCAACAATTACATCCCGGTTATTCTTCCAAAGAGGATGAATAAGGAGTTACATAAGGAAGTGTAAAAGGATAGTGAATTCTTTGGCACCTAAAATGAAAATTTTACAAGGATACCATTGTATGCTTTTGGTATTATCATTAAACTGAAAAGTAAGGTTGATTGATTCTTAAGCGGCTTAAACCTTTGTCTTTGAAGGGAACTATCCATAAGGTACTTTAGTAGATAAGAAGATATTTTTTATGTTCTATAATTGTGAAAATGGATGTTTTTTGTTATTTATGAAATTCATGGTTTTTATAATAAGAGAAAAATGGAATTGAAATGAAATAATATGAATAATAGAGATCTAAAGATTATATTTCCTTTATTCTGAATGTATGGGAAGAAGCATCAAAGAAATTTGCATAAGGGGAATAGTAAATATTTTATTTGTGGAAGGGAAGATAATCTTGAAATTAATTTCTAATGTTATGGGAAGAAGTTATATAACGATGATAATAGAGAGAATGTTTCACAAAATATACTAATAAAACATCGGTATTTCAATTGCAAGGAGTACAGGTAGTATGCTAACCAATTTCCAAATTGTAATGTGAATGAGGTTTATTGATTTAATCATCCTCTTAGGTTGGTATAGTAAGGGAAATATCATGCGGTAATGGTTTTTGATGAGGGGTTCAATGATAATGTGGTTAAAGGTTCACCTTCCATCCATTCTAGAAATCATATTATCAAATTTGAATCTAGATCAACATATAAATTTCTATTTAATGAATTTTAAAAGGTTATCATGATTCAAACTAAATAATTAAAAATTGAATTAGAAGTGTAAATTACTAAAAGTATGATAATCACGTCTCACATAAATGATTCTATTTGGTTTTACATAGGTGAGAATGTGCATGTTGTAAATATTTTGATTCTTCCTATTGTTGAATTGTATGTTATATTTATAATTTATTAGAGTTATATACATAAATCCCACAAAAATTGTATCATAAGGAATGTGACATTTAATATTCTAAACCAATCTATGATCATCAATCAATGTGATGATAATTATGCACTTTTTATGGAGATCACATCCAATTTATGGGCATAAATTCTCTTTAATAATGGGTGTTTATCTAAAATTTTTGGGGAGAAAGTTTCATCAATGATATACCTATTGTGCAAGAATTTTTTGATGCCTTTACAGAGGACATTCCTTGTCTTACACAAAAATGGAAATTTTATCAATCAATATAACTCATTCTTGTTACTAGGATGATTTAAAATACTTCCTATATAATGAGAATGATTGATGTGTAGAAATTGGAGAAGAAAATCAGGTAAAACCAATACAAGGGAATCATTGGGTCAAATGTTTCACCTTGGGGTGTACCTATTCTTTTTGTTAAAATGAAATATGGATCAATGTGACACTACATTGATTATAGGGAGATTAACATGATAAAAATTAAGAAAAAGTATCCAATTAACCTCATTACTGACTTTTTGGTCAACTGCATAGTGATCATTACATTTCCAAGATTGACCTTCTTTCTAGATATCATTAATTGAGGTTCAAGAAGGAGGACATACACAATATAAAATTATAAACAAATAAGGATGTTGTGGATATATAGTGATGTTATTCAGTCTTACTAATTACCAAGATATCATCAAGATTTTATTTAATTTAATCATTATATAAAACTATAATATGTTTGTTATAGTATTTGTAGATAACATTTTTATATTCTTATAAAGAATGGAAGACCGTGAAGATCACTTCTATAATTGTAATAAAGAGATAATATAAGTATAAAATATATTCAAAATTTAAATATTATGATTTTTATCCACAAAATCAAATTAATTTTTGTGTCATATATTCTTATTAATGGGTATACCCTTATATCTATCAGAGACAGAGGCTACTGAATATTGGATCGGACAAAAAATGGAATATGAGATCCATTATATTCATTGTTTAGGTATATATCATCGAATATTTCTATATTATATATCATAAAAATACCATCATTAGAATATCTTAACTCTAAAGAGACATATATTCTTATAAATAGATGGATTTGATGAAAATTTCAATGAACTAAAGTGAATATTAGTCAATAAAACATTACTTACATTTCCCATTAAGTGGTATAGGTTTTTTAAACTATTGCGATGCATACCAGAAGTGATAGGGATGTGTTTTTATGAAAAATGACATGGTTTTATATTTTTCATCATGAAAGTTGATGATCCATTATAAATATAACTGAAATCATTATTTATAGTTATCTATGATATTTTTTTTATTAATGATATTTTCAAATTATCTTTATGGAGAAAAGTTAAATATATATAATGATCATAAAAGTTCAGTGTATATATTCCCAGAGAAGGTGATGAATATGTATCAAAAAAGATTGTTATATGTGATTAATGATTATTACTACTCAATATATTACCACCATGGGAAGAAAAACTAGGTATTCTATACTTTGATTTTAAAGGAGGATTATAGATTATCAATGACGAGAATTATAAAAAAAATCTATTATTTCTATTTTTCGTAGGTTGGATATGGAAATCTTAAAGGATGGAAAAAATCATAACATTCCCAATTGAATATTCACCATATATCTATGTGAATAATAAAGAGGTGTAAAAAAATGTTATACTGTAAAGAATGATTTAAATTTTCATTAGTTTGTCCATGATCATGATTTAATGATAAGTTCATCTACCTTGTATGGCATTCTTTCTATATAATATTTGGTGGAGAATTTTTTTATAGAAATACCATACTACTTTATTCTCTATAAATCCTTGAATCAAACGTATGTATATTTATTTTCAAGAGTATTTATGGAGGGATAAAATAAGATGATATATAAAAGATAGTGTATATTGGTGCATGGTATATGAGTAAGGTAAGGATGAATGAAAAATGACTTTGGGGATGTTACATCCTTTACCCTTACCTTAATGAAAATGGGAAAAACATCACCATGGATTTTGTTATTAGCATCATAATATTTATAAATGGAATAATTCTATATGAGTTGTAGTTGTTATCATTACTAAGTCAAGACTCTTCATTCCAATCATAGAAGACTTGTCTAGTTCATCATTCCATGATATACCTTAAGGATGTGGAAAGGATTCATGGAGTATCATTTTCCACTGTGTTTGATTGAAATGAAAGGTTTTCCTAAAAGTTATAGTAAATTCTTTAGCAATATATTATTAAAGAGTTGATCTTCAGAACATCATATCATCCACAAACAAATGGTTAGCCTGAGATAATAATTCAAACCCAAGATGATATATTTATAACCTTTTCATTGGATTTAAAAGGATGTTGGGAAAAACCTTCCTCTAGTTGAGTATATATATATAACAATTCCATTAACCCATAAATTAAGATGGATTTTTATGAAGACTTATATAGAAAGATATGTATAATTACAATGTGCTAAAATGATGTTGAAGAAAGAATCATATTGGGACATGAGATAAATGATGAAATGGAAGAGAAGATTAAATCTATCCCGCAACACATCATGGAATCTCAATATTGGTATAATTTTTTTGATATTTATCAATTTTGTGAAATATAATGTGATGCTAGTGACCAGGTCTTTTAATAATTTATCAAAGAGAGAAGGTTACGTTGTTCAGAAATATAAGGAAAATAATCCCTAGGTATATCTGTTTCTTTAAAATTCTTGATTGTATCTGGATGATAGTCTTTTAGAAAGATATTATGCCCCATATATCTCAATTCCATGATATTTTCTTTTTATCTCTCTTGAATATATACATACTTTAACCTTCAATTGTTCTAAAATTAGAGATTATACAACTGGGTCAAGATAATGCTTATGAGGAATAACCATTTGAGATTATGAATCATATATAGAATGTTATAGGAAATAAGACCACTCACATGGTCAATGTTTTTTAGATAAATCACTAGTTTAACTACTTATCTTAGTAAAATGAAGATATAATGAAGATATGGTGTCCTCATTTTTTATATAATAGAGACAAATTTTGAGGGATAAATTAATTTTAAAGGGCGTTTAATTTTACACCCCAAGTTTTTGTGATATTTTTTGAATATATTAAACTTTTTTGATAACATGAATTACATGAATAACCATGTTATGAATGTGTAACATGAAACACCATGATAATCTTGCACTACCTGATACATTGGGTTAACTTTCATTACACAAAACACTTTTTTTACAAAACCATGATATACTTGTAATATTATTATTCAAACGTGACTGTTATAACCAATTTTTTAAACATGGAGTGATGAATAGTGATAAATACATTTTAAATCCATATTTATAATATTTTTATATAAATAAAATATATTTTTAAGAAGTATTTAATTTCCATTAACATTATTCTGTGTTTCAAAAATACTATTTTTTCGAAAAAAAATATTTCCTAGAGGGCATTAATTAAATTATTTTTTCCTAATTTTAGAAAATTAATTAGGAATAATAATATTCATTTATGAAATCATTTTGTAAAATTTATAATTGGGTGTTTTATTTGGTATATTTCAAAATAGTCACATGTTTTGATGAAAATTGAAAAATAATGAATTTTAGTTGAGAACTACCTTTTTTTTAATTTGCGCATAAAGTTAAATTATATTTTAAAAAGGATTAAAAGTTATATTAGTTGAATTATACATTAATTAATCCAATTTAGTTCATTGAAAATATTTTATTTTTTATTTTTTATTAAAAACACTACAAATGTTTGAACACATTCTTTTTAAAAACCTGTTTTCTCATCTTATATATAGGGTAAATATTAAATTTAATTATACAGTAATATTAATGGAATTAATCAAAATTAATTCATTTTTTATAATAAAAATAATAATAATTTATATTATCTAATATTATGAAAATATGTTTTTATCAAAATGAATACAATAAATTGTAACAACTATTTACAACATTTAAGACACAAATGGGTCTTCCAAATAGTTAAACAAATATAATAATGGTTAAAATAACTCAAATATTTTCCAAGAATTTTTTTTCCATATTTTTACATTATATATTATAGTATCTATAATGGTCCATTATTTGATCCTTGTGACATGAAAAAAAACATTTCTGAAATTCCTTGTCTCTAAATTTTGCATGTGTTCCAGTCACCTAACTTATAAAAGGTCACCCATTCACCCCTCCAAATAACACCATCAAATACTTTTTGTTCAGAACATAAGTATCCAAATCACATATCAAATTCCCTATTATCATCCTAGAATATTTATTTTGGATATAAATGTATCCAAGAATGGATTTTGGTGTAATCTTAGAGACTATAATAAAAGTAGAGGTAACGTTCATCAATGATTGTTTTTCTTTATTTCTTCATCCACCTTATTAAGTACATAATGTCTCATGATTATATAACAAAATCATGATATTACATATACTAATATTTTTTTATGTTACATTAATGATCTATAACCATATCCAATTCGATCAAATGGGTTATGAAATCATTGAAATTGTGTATGACGTTCTGTCATCTCGTGAACCGATGTCATTCATTTTTCAATTACCACCTATCAAGGATGGATATATTTATAGACTTAATGTTTATATATACGATTTTTATGATACTATTATAATTATAATAATTATTATTTAAAACATACCTTCATACTCTCTATTTTTTTGTAATATGATAACATTTCATGTGTGTGTGACGAACTACCACCTCATGAAACGATATGATTCATTTATGATTTAAATAAAAGGTAATAAGAATGTGTTTCATGAAAATGTATGATATATATGAATTAAAAAATATTCATCCATGATAATATATCATTTACCTTTATTTTTCTCAAACCTATAATAAAAGTGAATATTGATGTATATATACGACTTACCGACTTCATGAACGGTGTATTACATTATCTATCACTAAATATCATGGATTAATATAAATACCTATATACCATATATATATATATATTATTATATTTATATCATGGTTAAAATTTGAAAGATAATGAAATGATTTCCAAATTAATAAGACCTAAAATAAAAAATCAAAACATATATGAGGTTCAAAGAAATTATTACTTGAAACATAACATTAACATTAAATTATAAAAAACTGGTAATAAAAGGTCATAAAAAACATGGTTTCATATATATAAAAATTGTTGGTAACATAATTATAATAAAAGTATATTTATTATACAGGACTTTTTAATTTGTACAATGAATGTCTAAATTTAAGGTAATGGATTCTTTTCTAAACATTCCATCACTGAGATTTACGTTATGTTATTCACCTATATTTTTTCACAAGGTCTATACACAACATCATTAAAATTTAATATAATGAATTTATATATCCCATGATATTTTATGTTAATTTTTTTATCTATAATAGGGCTTATGATTCAATGTTAACAAGTAGGTAATGATTGTATGTTACTATCTTATTATTTACAAGGATTTTTTTTTATTACATTTTTGAAAATAAAATCATATAATACATCTTTTAAGAAACTAATAACTTCATTTATCCTAGGGATAATAGAGATATATCAAAATAATTATGTCATATTCCACTCATTTATACTTCTTATAATTGATAAAAATTTTATACCAATATTATTTTATCTCTCTCTTCAGTCGAAAATCGATTTTCTTCAAAAACCATGTTTTATAAAAATATTTTCAAAAGTGTTTTATTATCACCATATTATTTTTTTAAAAAAAATTCTCAATGTATTATGGTGTTTTCAATTATTTTCTGAACGGAATATTCATGCCATTTTCCCAAAAAAATTATTTAGATTTTACTGAAAATGTAAAAGGGGTCTTTTTAATGTGCACTCCATAAATAAAACATCCTATCACCAAGAGAATTATTTTCATTGAATATTAATTTATATGTTTTCAAGGTCATTTTCAAATAAAATGAATTTCAAAATTTTTAATGTTTAAAAAATGATTTTTCATGGTGAAAATGATAATTTCCTTAAAAAATGTATTAAATGATCGATAAAAATAATTTCTTATCAATGGAAACATATATTGATGTTAAATTTTCCTTAATGGGGATATGATTAAATAATTACATTCCTAATATTTTTTGGAATGTTTTTTTATTATAGAATGATTATTATGAAACCGGTTTATCTTCCTTGAGTTATACCATGATCTAATTTATTTGAAACATACTTCTTTTCATTAATTAATGCTATGATGAAACAATATGATTTTGAATCTTGTACCTTTTTTATATGATATGATTAAATGTTTTTGAAATTGATTTAATTTAATGGGTTTTTATATCATTAAATTTATGTGATCTAATTTCACCTATAAATATGATTTTAATAATTAGATGGGTAGTAATTATATCTCCCTATAATGCATTGCATAAATATTTATATCTCTTGAGATTGAAAAGAATAAATCATGGAGTGAAATCGATTCAATAACGAAAATTGTATATTATGATTGTGTTGGGTGTAAACCTCAACTAGTATGATGGTTTGGGTAGTGAAATCATTTGACTTTACGATACTTTCCAATTATCGTTTAGTAATATGTAAATAGTATTCCAAGCATATGTGTATGCCAAAAATACATATATTAATGAAATGTTATGTTCTTATAGATCATGTTCTCTAATTCCCTTAATATCCATGTATTATAAATAGCCTTTTTTTATTCCATGACACCACATTATGATCATTGATATGTGGGATATTTTTTTCATATGTTATTCTCATGTTCTCATACCCTTATGTTCATTTTATACTTATGCATCTGCCCGGGTTACACTTAACAAGAATCATTGATCACCCTTTTATATGATTTCTTCCCACAAGTTATAAATAAATTTATTTCGTAAAATTTTTCTATGAAGGGTTATAGTTATATAGATGACAATGAGAGATGATGTAGTTTACCTATGGAATAATTGTTTTTGTTTCCATGCGTCAAAATAAAATAACCATTTACAATTTTAGGCATGTGTTTGTGTAGTGTAATGAATATTCCTAAATAATTATTTAATTTCTATGTATAATAAGCCTGATACTCTATAGAAATAACTAATAAAGAATGATTCAATTTTAGGGATATTGGTTATCATTTAAATAAATTCCCCAAACATCATGTCAATCATACCTATAAGAGGAAATGAGATCATGTTTTAGATTTTTCTATGGAGACTACAAATTGGCACACTAAATTATGTCATCATAGGTTATGTGGTAATATATTGAAAATTAGTACATACATTACGTTATTTTGAATCCATGATATCTTTAATTTCATTTATTTTTATACTAAATACAATGTACTACTTTTTAAATTTTAAAAATGTTTATTATTGAAAATCTAATGTGAAAATTTAATAAAACAATTATCAGAATAATTAAAATATTGTGAATTATTGGAAAATATTAAAAACAATAGTTTTCATACTAATAATTTACGTTTCTGTAATATTGGTGATGAATTGGTTCTCTAATTATCCATCTAACCACTACTATATTTAGAAATATTATACAAAATAAAAAATAGTATTAAATCACTTACTTTTAGTTGAGAATGTTTTTTACATAAAGCATTTCAAGCATTTTTTTATCCTAGTGAGATTATTGGTATGAAAATAAATAGTTAAAAACTATAATTTAAAAGGTGGATATGTGGATAAATAATATACCCATCATAAATTATTACATTAATGTATTTTTTGGCTAATTTATTATATTTTTCCTATATAGATACATAAATTTATCTATTTATGTTTATCCTAATATAAAACTCAAGACACTATATGGCTCTAAAAATATTAGTCAAACTAAAGAAAAAAATATAGAAAATTAATTTTTTCTATGATTTCTCTGGCGGAGTATTTCACATTAGGGATTAAATAAATTATTTATAAATAAGAAAAGTGTTAAATGAGGTTCTATATTGATTATATATAGATCAATATTATCTATAAAAAGAATATGTCCCATTACCATATATCGGTGACTTCTTTGACTACCATTTTGGGTTTCAAGATTAAATATAAATATATCTTCATTCCATGTAACATAAACATAATATGGATAATGAGTAATTTCTGAAGATAACTTTCTAAACAATTTGTGGACTTAATGAATAAAGAGTTACACATTTTGTGTAAAAACTATCAATAAAATAATAATGTAATTAATAAAAAAATATTTTCATGGAATATCTTGACAAATATATGGTGATATTTATCAATGATATCTTGATATAATATATGTTATATGAGTAATACGACACTAAATTATGAGAAATACCAAAACCATTGAGTTAAAAAGAAATTATATGATAAATTTAGTATTTGTGAATATTAGATTAAAAAATATTATTTTTATGATATATTTTTTCTAAGGAGTAATTTTTAAAAATATTTTTTTACCCTTTAAAGACTAATACGATCAATGATATCCTATGTCCAATGAATACAATTGATGTATGTAGTTATATTAACATAATAGGATACACTTAGTTCTTTTTTTCTCAAATAGATATTTTTTATCTATTTTAATAGGAGAGTGGTATAAATTTACATGTTTAAATTAATACTAAACATGTATTAAATAGATCATGAGAGTTTATGATGAATGAATTTATATTGAATTTAGTAATGGGTCTATAAGGATTTCTTATCTATAATTGTTGGGAAAAAATTCCTCAAGGTATCATTGAAGAATTTTGAGATGATTGTATTTGTTGACAATGCAAGACTCCATGTTGTGTTTGTTTACAAAGCGAGTCTCAATGGCTCAAGCTGTTGACAAAGGGGGTTTTCTTGGATAATAGGGAAAAGTGTTTTTGGCAAAGGTAGTTTTGATCTTGTGTTAAAGAGGTTTCTAATGTTGTATGTTAGGAATTTTTCGAATTCTGAACATCAAAATTTTGTCAAAGGAAAAGTGGCGTGCAAGTCCAAAAGTGGGGCACAAGTGTGGTGCGTAAGTCCAAAAGTGGTGCGCAAGTGTGGCGCGCAAGTATGACGCGCAAGTATGGCATGCATGTGTGGTGTGCAAGCCATATTTCAAGATCATCATATCAAAATATGACAAAGGAAAGAAAGAGGCACACAAGTCCTAAAGTGGCGAGCAAGTGTGGCATGCAAGTGTGGCGCGCAAGTCCTCAAAATCCCTATAAATAGACGGTTACTCTCCTCATTTCTCAATGAGCTCAACACTTAGAGAAAATATGAGCTCTGATCGCGCATGTGGAAGTGACGGGCATGTTCAGTGTGTGCGCAAGTGGGGCGTGCAAGTGTGCGGGGAAAGTGTGTCGTGCAAGTGTACCGTGCATGTGTGACGGGCAAGTGTAC
This sequence comes from Viscum album, assembly GCA_963277665.1. NCBI lineage: Eukaryota > Viridiplantae > Streptophyta > Magnoliopsida > Santalales > Viscaceae > Viscum > Viscum album. The sequence goes on along the minus strand of OY728150.1, from coordinate 1,993,803,620 downwards.
CGCGCAAGTGTACCGCGCAAGTGTCCCGTGCAAGTGTACCATGCAAGGGTACCCTGCAAGTGTGCTGCGCAAGAAGTGTGGAGTTCAAGTTTGGCATGCTATTGTGGTGCGCAAGTGTGGTGCACAATTTGGTTTTTTCGTAATGAAGGTAGAGGCTATTCACTAGTTAAAGGGGCACACAAGTCACCCTAGGGTTGTGTGAAAGTTATAAATTTCTCAGAAAATCTATGGTAAAGCGGTATTCATCAGTGGATGAAATTTGAACATTGATAAATCATCTATCAATAGTTGAGGATGCATTATTTCAAGCAAATGAAGAGACCTACAGGTCTATAAACTGTGAGTGGATCTCCTGAAGAAGTAGTGAGCTCACTTCAGTTGAGAGAGTAGTGAGATCTCAAATTGTGAGTGGTTGTAAACCAGGAGAGACATTGGGTCCACTTAGAAGTTGTAAACATCAGTCTGCTTAGAGTAGAATTTGTAAATCGGCACACTGTCGGTGTATTCTCATTGGACATAGCCCAGTGAGGGTGAACCAAGTAAAAATTGATGTGTCCTATGCATGCTTTAAGTTGTATTCATACTATGCATCGGGAAGAAGAGAGAAGAGGGTTTTTTCTAACAGAAATACAACATCAAAAGGGGTAGTTGTTTTAATCTGTCATACCCTGATTCACCCCCCCCCCTCTAATGGTATTTAGCCTTGTGGACCTAACAATTGGTATCAGAAGGGAAGGTTTATATCAGTGATTCTATCTCAAATGGAGGTCACTAATCATAAAGGGATTCTGATCTTCGACGGGAACAATTTTCAGCTATGGAATAATTGGATGCAACAATACTTATGATATTTGGGAATGGATGTGTTTACAACAGCAATACATGGTATCACAACGGATATTAATAGTTGTGCATTATCAGAAGCTGAGCGAAGGGAATTGGATGCTGACGGAAATGGAATCAATGCTTTGGGAGTATCCCTATACAATGTTATATATACCATGGTGATGTCATGAAAAACATCACATGCTATGTGGGAAAAGTTGTTGAACATATATGAAGGAGATACAATGGTTAGAAAAGCAAAGCTCCAAGTATTATGGAACAAGTATTAAGATCGAAGAATGAACCCAAATGAGTCTATTGATCGATTCTTTGATAGGTTAAATGTTGTTGTAGAAGATATGTGAGGTCTGGGAGAAGTCATTAAATACATAAATATCGTTAAGCGGATATTGAGGAAACTTCCACCGCGGTTCAATCCGAAGGTTTCAGTACTGGAAGATAAAGATCCAAAGGAGATAACATTGGACAATTTGCACAGTACCTTGGTAGCATATGAAATGAGAAACGATGATAACAGGGCTGTGTAAAAGGGGAAATCTAAAGAAGTGGAATTCAAGGCCATGAAGAACCTCACCGTTGAATATTATCAGGAAGAAGAAGAGACAGATGAGGTGATGTCATTTCTCTCCTCAAACCTTCAAAGTGGAAAAGGAAAGTTTAAAGGGAAACTTCCACTGGCCAGTTTTCGATGAGGAATGGTTGGTCATCTTGCAGCAAGGTGCCCCAAAATGTTCCAAGAAGATGATGATTTCAACAATGTCAAAATTCCTAAGAAGAAGTCATCACCTATGGTAAAGGCAAGAAACCGTTCAAGAGAAATTTCTTTAAGAATAAAAATCTCCTTTAAAAAGAATTCAACAGTTAGGATGAGTCTGAGGCTGAGGAATTTGATGAGATAGAGAACTGCAAAGATCATGGAGAAAATGATTTGGTGGAAGTGGTCAGTAGTTCTGAGGAGAATAATGAAACTGAAGGTGATGAAGAAGAAGAATAAGTTGAATGAAGAATAGATATGCAAGCTGAGTTAGAGGCTTCTCTTGAGGAGATAGTTGTTTGGAGAGACAAAACAAAGAAAGATAACAAAGTTGTTCATGATTCCAAACTCTATATGCAGCAGTAGGATGAAGAGAAGTCTAAGTTGTTGGATGAAATTGAGAAACTCAAGTCACCAACACCAGAGAACTCAGAATCAGTTAGTGAGTATAAAATCATGATTTAAGAATAGATAAGGGAGATAGATGGCCTAAAAAATACAAGGGAAGATCACGTCAAGCGTATCGAAGATCTTGAAGAGGAAGTTGTCGGTTTGCGGAGAAAAGTTAAAGACCAGAAAAAAACTTTTATTCCCAACACATTCTTAGGAAATCAGGTCATTCTGATGACTGAAAATATGAAAGAGGATCTTAGTAGTTTAGTAGGAAAGAAGAAACAATTGAGATCAGACATTAAGGTTGATTCAGGGATTGATCAGAAACAAAAACATGTGAAAATAAATGTCAGACCGCAAGAACCCATCTTGAGATTGAAGGTCGATTTTGGCACAAAGAAGAATCAGAATATTCAGAGATCCTAAGGGGAAACTCATAGTGCAGAAGTAACACGAAGGAATGCACCTTATATCAGGTGATATTATTGTGGAAATATGGTACATTCACAGTATGTGTGTTCCATAGACAAGAGATATCGAAGGAAACAAGAAAAAAGATGGCAGCCAAATAGAGAACGGTTCTACAGAACATATTTCAAAGGAAACTATTTTTGGTGTGGAGTATTTGGGCACATGTCCAGGTACTTCACTTCAACTATACCAAAAAATGTGCCAAAGCAGAATCAAAATGTTTGGAAGCAACATATCAATAAACCAACATGTGATTTAAAAATTCAAAATAGATTTGTAGCTTTGAAAGATGAAGTTGGTCCATCATACTCTAAGAAAGAACAGAAATTTCAATCCATGTCATGTGTGAAGGCAAAATTATGGACCAAAAAGAAGAAGGATGAGAAGGATGCGGTGGAAAAAATGCCCTTAAAGCATCAGATCGCTCTGGTGTGTGGATCCTTGATAGTGGTTGCACATCTCACATGACAGGTAATAAGGATCTTGTTACAAGGGTAAAATATGATAAATAAGGAGTTTTCAAGTTTGTAAATGATGAAGGCCTAAAGATTATTGGCGAAGGAAAGTCCAAGTTTAGGGGAAAAGATATGAGACGTGCTGATGTCTTAGTAGTAGAAGGCCTCAGTCAAAATTTTCTCAACATCAGTCAACTATGTGACTCAGGACATTGTAAAATGTTTACTAAGAAGATGTGTGTCATCACAGTAAGAGACGGGGCAGTAGTTCTATAGGGAAAAATAACAAATGGAAATCTCTACCTGGTAATTGGATAAGAAGATATGTGTTTTCTATCTAGAGAGGAAGAAAACAACTTGTATCATAAATGACTTGGTCATCTTTTCCAACCAAACCTGGAAGATATAGTGAAGTTTGATGCAGCAAGAGACCTCTCTAAGATATCACGTGATCGTACTCACATGTGTGATGAATTCCGACAAGGGAAGCTTATCAGAAAGATGTATAAGGTAAAGGAAAAGAAGTCAACCAGAGTGATTGAATTGGTTCATGTTGATGTTTGTGGTCCTATCACACCAAGAGAAATTTAAGGAAATAGGTACTATGTTCATTACATTATTGAATATAGCAGAATGGCATGGGTATTTGTTATTTCCCATAAGTCGGATGTGTTTAGCTACTTAAAATAGTACTAGAGGGAGTGTGAAAGGATTCTTGGAGAGAAAATTAAGAATCTTCATACAGATAATGGTACGGAATTCACAAACAGTTAAGTGAAAGGATATCTCGAGAAACAAGGGATAAGGCATAAAGTTTCCTCAGTAAGAACTACCCAATAGAATGGAGTGGTTTAAAGGAGAAATTGAATCATCAATAACATGTCTAGAATGATTCTCATTGAAAAAGGCCTACCAGAGAAATTTTTAATGGAAGCAGTTTTGACATCGGTCTACATTTCTAACAGGGCTTTTTTGTATCCCAAGGAAGGAAATACTTTGTATGAGATGTGGTATGGAAAGAAGCCAACGGTGAAATACTTTCCAATATTTGGAAGTAATTTCTCTACCCTCAATAAGGAAAAACGTAGAAAATATGAGTCACAAGGAGATGAAGGGATATTCTTTAGATACTCAAGAAAAGCAAGGCATATAAATGCTTTAATAAAAGGCTGGGAAAGGTAGTTGAGAGGAATGATTTCACTGTAGTAGAGATTGTGGAGAACATTCAACAAAGTAGTGAACAATCCCTTGATGATAGTGTTGAATAAGAAATAAACGCAAAGGGGGAAGAAGTGGATGATGTTGATTCAGAAGAAGATACTGATGATGAGCATGAGGTTGTAAAATATGTATCTCCACAAAAGCCAAGGAGTCGAGTTGAAATTAATAGGCAGAATATCATTGTTGATCAGTCAGCTCCAGTTCAGACAAGAAGAATGAAATCACTATAGCAGACATCTTTACTATCACAGGTTGAGCCCAAATGCTTCGCTAATGTAGCTAAAGATGAAAACTGTATTCAGGTAATGAATGAAGAGCTAGATAAGATTGAGTAGAATCAGACGTGGGAGATTGTTTCGAGTCCAACAGATAAGAATGTCATTGAGACTAAATGGTTCTATCACAATAAGATGAATGAATATGACACAATGATTTGGAAGAAAGCACGACTAGTGTGCAAGTGATACTCCTAGATAGAGGGAATATATGTTGATGAGACATTTTCACCTATTGCATGACTAGAGACAATCAGATTATTTCTTGCCATTTTAGTGCAATGGGAGTTCAAAATTTTTCAGATGGACATCAAATCTTTATTTGTTTAATGGGGTTCTAAATGAGGACATGTATATTGAGCATCCAGATGTTTTTCTCATTCATAATAATGAGAACAGGGTTTTCAGACTAAAGAAGGCGTTGCATGGGCTGAATCAAGCACCAAGAGCATGGTACTCAAGGCTTGATCAGTACTTGAAGAAGCTTGGTTTTCAGCATGGGTGAGTTGATTAAAATCTCCATTTCAAGAACAAAAGTAATCAAAGGATGATGTTCTTGGTTTATTTTGATGACATAATATTTGGCGGATCAGATGAAGCTCAGTGTAGAACATTTTTTGAATTCATGAAAAGTGAGTTCGAAATGTAAATGATTGGAGAGCTAACATTTTTTCTTAGTCTACAGGTGACACATGGAAGTAATGTAACATTAATCTCTGAATACAAATATGCCAAGGAGGTTTTGAAAAGATTTGGAATGGAAAATTCCAAGGAGATGAATACTCTGGTTGCTACCCGGATGAAATTATCAAAAGATGATAATGGAAAGGCAGTTAATATCACAGAATACAAGAAGATTATTGGTAGTTTACTGTACCTAACAACAACAAAACTTGATATTGTTTTCGCCACATTCCAAGCAAAACGTTACCAAAGAAACCCAAAGGAAATCCACATGATCTCAATAAAAAGAATACTTCTGTATATCAAAAGCACCGTGGATTTCGGTCTGATGTATAATGACAAATCACAGCTAGAGTTATTGGGATATACAGATGCAGATTGGGTTGGATCAGCAGACGACAGAAAATCAATGTTAGGAGGTGCATTCTATCTTGGTAGATTGTGTATTTCTTGTCTATGAAAGAAACAAGATTGCATTTCTTTGAGCATTTCAGAGGCTGAGTATATTGCGGACACTCAAGCATGCACACAGTTATTGTTGATGAAGCAATAGCTTGAATATATGGGAGTTGAAGTGAAGTCTCCGATAAGAATCCTGTGTGATAACTCAAGTGTTATCAATCTTAGAAAAAATCCAGTTCATCACTCAAGGACAAAGCACATTGAGATAAAATATCATTTCATCAAGGAGAAGGTGGAGCAAGGGATTGTGAAGTTGGAGTATGTGCCTACAAAGCTACAGGTTACAGATATTCTGACAAAGTCCTTAACCAAAGAAGATTTTGAGAGGCATCGACTAGCCCTGGAAGTCTAGTCGACTCCCCACACTTGAAAAGTGTGGATGTGGGACCACACCCCCCTCTCCCCAAGGTATTATGTGTTTTACCCTAATGTAAAAATATGTGTTTTACCATGTTACAGGCTGGAACGGGGTATCCTTTGGGTTCATTGACAAAGGGGGAGAAAACATGAGACAATATGATTGTTCAAGAGGGATAAAATGTCTTAGTCAAGACATAGGGAGAAGCTGATAGGCGGATCATCAAGATAGGGGGAGAAATGAGATAGGGGAGTAAATTAAATCAGGCGATGCTAGACGTGATCGATCAAAGAATAGATATCACGATAGCTGAGGATCGTGATAAAATAAGAAGTGTGGTTGGTATTAGGTTGGTATGAAAATTTCAATTGGTATCAGGTTGGTATTAATAGTGGTTTCAGAAACTATGTGACTCATAGATGAACTTTTCATGATACTCTTATTTCTCATGTCGAGCATTTCTCATGTGGGCTTAGAGTATGTGTTGAGTAAATCTTTGATCGCTATCTGTATCGCAAGAGGAGAATGGTGGATGAAGATGAATGAAGCCTTAATGAGGTATCAAAGAATAGAGAATTGTTTTTTAGAAGAGTTGTCAACAAACCCAAAGGGGAGATTGTTGGGAAAAAATCCCTCAAGGTATCATTGAATCATTTTCAAGATGATTGTGTTTGTTGAAAATATAGGACTCCATGTTGTGTTTGTTGACAATGTGAGTCTCAATGACTCAAACTGTTGACAAAGAGGGTTTTCCCGGAAAATGGGGAAAAGTGTTTTTGGAAAAAAGATTTGTCCTCTTGTGTTAAGTAGGTTTCTAATGTTGTACGCCAGAAATTTTTCAAATTCAGAACAGAAAAAATTTGGAAAAGGAAAAGTGGCACGCAAGTCTAAAAGTGGCATGCAAGTGTGGTGTGCAAGTCCAAAAGTGGTGCGCAAGTGTGACGCGAAAGTCCTAAAGTGGCACAAAATTATGATTCTCAAGTATGGAATGCAAGTGGGGTGCACAAGTCATATTTCAAGATCATCATATAAAAATACGACAAAGGAAAGAAAGAGGTGTGCAAGTCCTAAATTGGCACACAAGTGTGGAACGCAAGTCTGGCGCGCAAGTGTGGCACGCAAGTGTGGTGCACAAGTCCTCAAAATGCCTATAAATAGACGGATACTCTCCTCACTTCTCAACCAGCTCAACACTTAGAGAAAATACAAGCTCTAATCACGCAAGTGGAAGTGGCATGGAAGTTCATTATGCATGCATGTGGGGCGCGCAAGTGTGTGGGACAAGTGTTCCATGCAAGTGTACTATGCACGTGTGATGTGAAAGTGTACCGCGCAAGTGTCCTGCACAAGTGTGCCATGCAAGTGTACCGTGAAAGTGTACCACGTAAGTGTACCGTGCAAGTGTACCGCACAACCAATGTGGAGTATAGGTTTGGCATGATATTGTGGCATGCACATGTGGCGCGCAAGTTGGTTTTTCCACAACAAAGGCAGAGGCTATGTACTAGTTAAAGGGGCACACAAGTCACCCAAGGGTAGCGTGAAAGTTATAAATTGCCCATAGCATCTGTGGTAAATCTTTATTCATCAGTGGATGAACATTGAACTTTAATAGATAATCTATCAAAAGTTGAGGATGCATTATTTAATGCAAATGAAGAGACCTATAGGTCTATAAACTATGAGTGGATCTTCTGAAGAAGCAGTGAGCTCACTTTAGTTGAGAGAGCAGTGAGTTCTCAAATTACGAGTGGTTTTAAAATAGGAGGGATAGTGAGTCCACTTCATACTTGTAAATAGTAGTGCTCTTATAGAGGAATTTGTACATCGGCACACTGCCAGTGTATGCTCCTTAGACGTAGGCCAGTGAGGTTGAACCAAGTAAAAATCGCTGTGTCATGTGCATGGTTTAATTTATATACATACTCTACATCGGGAAGGAGAGAGAAGATGGTTTTTTCTAATAGCAAAACAAGATCAAAAGGGGTAGTTGTTTTAATCTTTCATACCCTGATTCACCCCCCCTCTCATGGTATCTAGCCTTGTGGACATAACAATAATGATTAGTCAAGGAAACGATTGGGAAATATTCTTTCAAAAATTAAAGTATTTTGTATAATCTATGATGATTTTAAAGCCCCCAAAGATAAAATATTATAACAAACCAGTTTTTTTATAGAGACTGTAAAATTTTCATTCAAAATAAGTAGATATTATATTTATAGATACAAGTGAAACAAACCCACACACACACACATATATATATATATAAACAATAATATTTTATATAATATATTTAAATAAAAATAACTAAAAATGAGGAAAATGAGATGGTTGAAATTACTCAAACACTACAACTATACTATTCACTATGATACTAGAAAAACAATGAGAATAATTGATCCATTATTATGGAAGGGTCATAGTTTTCTATGATTTTTCTTAATATAGAATGATATAATATTGAAGGAAAATTTTATGATGGTCTATGGAATTATGATATAATGGGAAACATTATTATTTTCCCATGTAATTTCCAAATTTTATTAATGAGGGAAGTTAAAAAATGTATAACCATAAAAGGTTCTATAAAACAAGATTAAATATATATAATATAGAATAATAAAAGTATATAATATATTGGATTTAATATAATTATTCAGTTATTGACTATGTTTTCCATTAATATTAAATTTAATAAAAGAGTTGCTAGATAAATAGTGTAGAAAATTTTTATCCAATTTCCATGTTAGAACCAAGAGGTATAATGACCATCAAGAACATTTTTACGGGTATAACATGATAAGATTTATATATATAATGCAAGATTATTAGTATTAAAATATGTAAATTCAAAGATAAAATTACTAGAATGGGTCATAAATCCTCTCATGTAAAAATATTGAAGTGAATTAATATTAGAACAGCTAATTTCATTGGTTTTCCTAAGAATACTAAGGTAAATGATACAATATGAGTTATCAAAGACATCCTTATGATAAGAAAATGTTTTCTAAAAACATTGGATGATTTTTCTAGTTAGTATCATATATTAATTAATAGTAATGATGTTGTTAGAATTCATGGTGCACTATTTTTAATTTTTAGTGGTGAAGATCCATGAGTTATATAAAAAAATTAGTGAATTATTCACAAAGAATTGAAAATGAAGCTAAACATCATTATTCTAGAAAATCGTAAAATAGATGTGTAGTCTGAATATACTATATAGAAATTAGATAATTGGATAAGGGAATTTCCACTTGACTTATAAGGAACTAATAACCAATATCTCCCCTTGGTGAAATTCATGTAAAGAAAATATTTTATCTCCTTCATAAAAATGAATCTGAAGATTTTGTATAAAGGAAAATACTAAACACTGCCACCTATTTGGATGATGATGTTGAAAGGAAGCTATTGGTTCGAAAAAAAATTAAATAAACAATTAAAAATGTATGTCTAATTTAGACACATGTAGTCTCCTCCCTAGGGCCCACACAGATTCTTTAATGGTTCATCAGAACAATGATGACACCCATATTCCAACACAAGTTCTTTTAGTATTTTTTATTATGTATCTTGGAAAATACTCCAAGAAATCCTCATTGTTTGTGGAATTCAAATATTTAATGTTCCCCTAAAGAAAGGTTCACCTTGTTAACAAGGATTGTAAAATTTATAATTGTATCCATTTATATTTTTGGTGTTTTATAATCACCCATCCCAATTTGAGAACAATATCCCCTTTGTGGACCCTACATTTTGATCGAGGAAGTGCCACTACACTTATAGTTGGGTAGAACCTCTAATACAAGTGTAAAAACTTGGCTCAATAAAAACCCTAGGTTCCATAAGGTCATTTGATGTCCCCTTCGTATGTCCCAACCATGTTACCAAAAAGGTCATCATAATAAGTATTTTCCCCAAAGGCCATCACATTTTCCATCAACTTTCATTTTTACTTACTTAAACGCACCATGGGAGAATTTTCCAGAGGTCACCCATCCCGATCCCTTTTATAATACAAAACTCATCGACTATTAATTTCTAATATGGAAGGCTCATAAAAATAATGTTTCACCATATTGTAATGGGTTTTAAAAATTATCATTTCAAACAATTTATTTTTGGGGTGTTATATTCTAGACAGAAGCACATAAAATCCTCTGGATATCAAATATAGTGTCTCAATATAAAACAAAGTAAACCACCACTAATGACCCCCATACAATATACCATAATACATAATATGAGTGATCTTAAATTATGGAATAGAATATAGTAATACAAAATTATTGAAACATAAAAATAAATTCAATTCACCATGTTCTAACTACACTATTATAATTATTGATAATATTTTCTTTGGCCAATGGTAATGAATCATGACTATCTTAAACCTACATTTCCCAATGTGAACACACCACTATAAAGAAATGATTTTATGTTGGAAAAATAAATATAGTGCTTTCATTTAAGATGTTCAAAAGAATGTAACATAATCCATCACAAAAAGATGATCAATCCAAAACCATTGGTAATTGAAGTCATACAAAACCCAAGAATTAAAATAAAGTTACTGTTTATTTCAATCAAGGTAAGACAATAACATGACCTTCACCCTTGAGAAATAAATCACATATAGAAATTCCTAAGGTTATCCCCTTTGGTTCTAAATAACATAATCAAATAGGATATCATTTATTAGGGATAAACATTTCCCCTCCATATATTAACATATAAGGACACTTATGAAAGTAACATAGGGTGAGAAAAAATGACTCCCTTTAATACCCCTTGATTATAAAAATCCTTCAAATATAAACCTCACCACATAATAATATCACATCACATCATAGTTATGTTAAGGTAAACTATAAGATATTTTGGTGTATCATATTGTGTATAACTATATATTAGTATATACATGATAAATTTCTTGATGTTCACTAGTAGGTACTATTATATGTTATTCTCAATTCCAAACTCATTCCAATATACATAGTTATTTCTGAAAAACCCATTATAACAATAATAATCTCCTAGAAAAACCCTAATCCCATAGTATATTTCTTTTTATGAAAAATATAGACTACCAGGTTATTATAGGCTAATCCAATTACATTTTATATAAAAACCACAAGTTATACCAACTAATTCATCCACTTTTTGTTCATTTTCAATTCTCATTTGATGTTTATAATGCTTTCATGTAAGGGGATCATATAGTTTAAAAAAAACAATATAGAATGTGGAATCATTTCCCAGTGTTTTCCAAATTTTTGTGTCTGAAAATCAGAAAATGGGGAATATTATGTTGGAAAAGGGTGTTGTGTACAAGTTTAAAAGGTGTTCATAAAGTTGTGCGCAAGGCCTAATTTGGGATCAGTGCATCAAAATATAGAAAAGGAAAAATTTTCATGCATGTCTTAAATGTGAGCGAAAGATGAGGTTGTGTGGAAGAATCTTATGCGCCCAATGAAATGTTCAAAAGGATTTTGTGAACTCATGAAGAATCTTGCACACATAGACAAAGATATGTCGAAAAATTTGGCACATGGTAGTCGAGGACTATAAATATGTGGATACCCCATTAATGACTTATAGAATATTCAAATGAAAATATGATCACTATGCGGCACAAAGGATTTGTGCATGAAAGAATTACGGAAGGTTGATTTTGCATGCAAGGTTTTACTTTAGTCCGAAAATACCAAGCTAACCCTTCGATGTAGTTAAGTGAAAGCTAAGGGTAGTGTGGAAATTTTGGGTTACGCGAAATTCAAATTTTTCAAAAATTCCCAAATCTAGCACCCAAGTTAAAGTATTGCGCGTAAGTGTGGTGTTATGATTCTAACATGATTTTAAATATCTGTTGTGTATGATTAGTGCTTTCCACTACATCAATATAGGACTTTGATGCAAGTAGTGTCTCATGATGGACTTAGACAAATACAATAACGCAAATCTATTAAAGAGACCCTTATGTCAAAAAAATGAGTAAGACTTCTCCCATGGTAGAGAGTAAGAGAGAGTTGACAGAAGTGTTCAGAAGGATGCAGTGAGTTATCCACGAATTATTGTAAAGGAATTGTGTCTGGTATAGAGTGACTGTGACCAAACTCTTATACTCCACAACTAGTAAAGATTAGTGGATTTTGGTATAACTGACAAACTATTGGCGTATGATCCTTGGACGTTTCCATTTGTGGTGAACCAAGTAAAAGTGTTGGGTGGTATCTTTGCATTTTATTATTTATTTGTTGTTCATATCCATCATACAGGTTTTACACATTCATACTAATGTGGGAATAAGATATATCACATTAAAAGAAAAAGATGACACCATGATTCACCTCTCCCCTTTAGGGCATCCTGTAGTTCTAAAAAACAGCTCACACTCTATAACAATTCAACATGTTATTATATTAGGTCACTATTCATAATCATATTTTTAGGACCCATTCAATTTCCATTTCATTATACTGGTTTGTAAACCCATAGAGACATGGTCATTAGGAAGGCCAAAAATTACCCAACCAAGAATGAATGTTTTTACCCCCATGAAAACTAGATCCACAGAATATAGATCACAATTTATAACCCATCATATTTCTATTTGGGTAACCATAGTAAAAATAATAGAGCATTCATTCCACAATGTAGACAAATCACAAATAATATTCTACATTAGACAAGGGATATCGTACATAAAAAAAATTCATCCCATTTATTATCATTTCCTAATTCATCCTAATTTTCCAAAGATTTATGAACTAGAAGAAAAACTCTAAATTATAAGGTTTATGGAATCACAAATTTATATAACAAAAGAAACTACAAATTGAATGTTGTATAGTTTTATCCTTAGAGACCAATTCCACTTTTGTTTTGTGAGTTTTATAAAAAATAGATATTTAATAAAAATTAAAATGTAGTTGGATAACTATCTTGTTTCCCTTGGAATTAAAATTTCTCAAATAAGAGGGTTGATATATTTCATGTATTAAAAAATCATATAAGTATAAAAAATAATATAACAAATCAATCAACCAGGTTACTAGCGGTCCACTAAAATCTTAGGGGCTAGCCAAAAGTGTTATAGGGGTCCCCAATGGGGGTACCTACCCCTATATACCTATGCAGGTACCTAATTGTATCCTACTATGTACTGTGTGGAATCTGCAACACTTTTACACCATAATATTTTTCTATATCTCCAACCAAACCCACTAAAATTCATCTAATATGATCAAAATCATGTAAAAACATCCAAAATTTAATATTGAAGCATCAAAAATCCAATCCAAATATAAATCCTTAAACTCCCCCATCACTATATTATATCATCCTCATTTAACTCTAATCCCACTATCCCTTAATTTCATTTTTCATTTCAAACTCCGTACTATATAACATATCATCTTTAAAAATAATCCAAATTAATTTTTTATATTTGATTTTAGATCTAAGAAGAAATATTATATCTCATCCTTAGCCTTAATTGTTCATAGTAATGCTTCACACACCTGATCAAAAGAATTCCCTTTTATTGAAACCACTCACATCAATACTCAACACACATTATTTTTCCTCTGGATAATATACTATATATCAAACAGATTTTTCTTAATTTGATTTCATTTAGATTTGTCAATTCATAATTTTTGGAATTATATTCCTTTAAGGTCTCAATATCAATATTATAATCATTTCTAATTATTCATCTAAAAAATGATAAGAAACACATAAAATATTCTAAATTTATCCAAATATTGATGCTTATCACTATGATTCACGGTATTAGTTTATAGATTGAAATTTTAATATATAATCATTACATGAGCATGAATAAGGTGTATACTGTTTATTTCAAAACCCAACTAGAATATTTTTGTCTGGAGAGTCTATATTATATATGCACACCCATATATTCTCTCATTGTGGTATAATTATCCTATCTAAGGCCCGAAGAATATATTTACCAACTTCTTCACTATGACTATTATCATATTTATGAAAACATCTATGATAGTGTGGATATATGCTTAAATATATTTTTATTTAAAAAATAGATATGATACATCATGATCATACTAAATTATCATAAATCAAATCTCAATCTCTACATTATTGGGTTTTTAATCATGTAAAAATCAACATTTACCAAACAAATCCCTACAAAAAAATTGTAATTTTAATCGGTACATTTCTCAATTAGAAGTGATTATCTATATAACAATCCCATGAAATATAAACACATGAATACCTATAATATATAATATATTTATTGAATATTTTTATTAATATTTCTCAAAATATATATTTGAATGTCAAATTCATTTATTTTACTTTATTAAACCAAAAAATGAAATTCTATAAAATAAAAAAAATGTTATCTATTGTACTGATATCATGATGAAATTTCTTTGAGTTCTTATATACATATTTTTCATGAAACTAATATTGTATCTACATGTAATCTGGTATATAATAACGCTAAACAATTTTAATTAATTCATCTATGCTGATAAAATTTTTGAAATTACTTTTTAATGGATATATTCATTATATTTTATTATAATATGGATTAAATGAAAATATAATTTTAATTGAAACATAAATTACAATTGTTAATATTTTAATATCAATATTTTCTATAAATTAATAACTTGCTTATTATAATATAATAATAAAAAAGTATGATGATAATTTTAATAATCCAATAGTTATAATATGTGTCCATTGAAAGTAATATAAAAATATTTAGTTTCATATGGAATTTTATGTTCATTATTAGATAATATAATTAAATGAATAAATATTTTATAATAAAATAATATTTTAATTATGTAAATATCATTCTAGAAATTAATTAATTTAAAATATAAAATATGTTATTCCCTTATTACACCAAAAATAATTTCTTATTAAAATATTTCGTAATATGTTTTACATTTAAACAATATATTAATTTTTTAATTATTTTCATTTAAATATATTTTTCATCATATATATATAGTTTCATTTTGTTATACATTGGATATTTTATTCACATAAGGACGTCATTATAGATGTATAATGGTTTTAGAAAATAATAGTGTAATCAAATTATATAAGGTTTATCACCCAAAATCTATTGTGAAATATATATATTTGTAAACAAAATTTCTCTTAACTTGAAGAAAAATTTTTCTAAATAGATTTAATTTACAGAATATAAATATTGAAATTATCTTAGGATGAATTTTTGTATTTTTTTAAAAAATGTATAAATTTAGGTGAATAGTAAAAATATAGTTTTTATGTATATTGAATGTTTTATAGAATCATAAAGATATTAATATGGCTAAAGAATGAATAAAATATATTAAATTAATTTTTAATGTTTTATTACTAATATAATGAAACTTTAAAATATTATTATTAAATTAGTAACCTATAAAACAGTTTTCAAATATTATATTATATTATATTTGAATAAAAACTAAATTTGATTCTTTAATTTGTATATAATATTTATAAGACATAATTCAGTTTTGTTTTTGTTAAAATTTTATGAAAATTTTAATTTTTAAATAGATTTTAATAATAGTTCTACAAACAAACAATTTTCATATTCTCGAGCCTAAAAAATAAAAAGAAGAAATATTTTTTCTAATGATACCACTTCCCCTAGGCTATATACAAACTCCTCCTCCGCCACTTTTTCATCACTTCTATAACTTAATTTTTTATTATGATTTTCCAATATGCCTATATAAATTATCCGATTTTTGTTCAGAAGGCATTATTTTGTTTTACAAAAAATCCCTCCTCCAAATATTCTCTCATCCCAAATGCATAGAATCAATTCAACGGATGTTATTCGAAGAGAAAATTATGGGTTCTCAAGAAAATTTTACATTTCTTATTAGATATTATTTTTTAATGAACCCTTTAATAAATCCACTTATTTTTCATAAATGATTAAATTTCAATTTTATTACCATCTCTTTAGCCCCATATTGATGATTTATTACCCTTTCCCACTCATTGAACCCTTTATCACATGTTGTTAATATATCAAAATACATGTTTTAAAACACTTGTATTTGTGCCTTCACTAAACTAAAATTCCATAATGAGGTGCTAAAAACATAATCATTACATTTAGGTATATGATTCCAATATAACTAATGAAATTTCAATCATCCCTGACTTATATAATCAATGTAAATATTGTATCACATTTATACTGAAGGACCTTTTAGGTGTACATTTTAATAGAATTAAGAAAAAATCATAAAAAAATTAACATATAAAATCTATTTAATAAAAATAGAATATAATCCTTACAATATAATGAACATATTGTAACAATATTATGTATAAAATATTTAATACCATTCTTCATAACCTAGGGAATGGAATCTTAAAAAGTTTCATCTCATATGCTTAGTAAGGGTAATCAGGGGAGATATCAATGATCATTGAAACATAATAATTGAATAAGCTTATAGGAACATGATATTAAAATATTAAAACCATACCATTCATATTCAAGATATTTTTATTGATTCATGTAATAATTAATGGATGTTTATAAGACAATAATCATAAAGGAATCAAACAACATGATCCAAGAGTGTATAAAATTGGCACAAGACAGAGATGTATTGCATACATATACACATAGAAATTAATTTCCTTAGTAGTAGTGGATGATTAAAGATATTATCATAGTTTAATAGGTTCAAACCACTTTCCACTATATTAGTTAACGTTCAATACCTAGACTGTCATAGTGAACAAAGTCCCTTACTGAATAGGGATCACTCTCCATTCATTTAATTTTAATCATATTAAATACCAATCCATACCAAATTCTTGGGTGGGTTATATAAGTTTTGTACCAAACATAACATAATAAAATTCCTAAATATCTATTCCAAAGGATCATAAAATATTCATATTATCATATCCCATAAAATCAAAATGGGTTCAATAATAATTGCATCATATCATAACCTGTAGAAAAGGAACAATTTAATTACAAATTTCATCATTTGGTCATATATTAATTGATGGAAACAAATTATATCGATAAACATCTGAAAATGATAAATCCTAAACAATCCAGTGAAAGAATAAGTATGGTATCATTGGATAATATCCTCATTATATAATATAAAACATCAAATCATTCTATCATATATAAAAATGTAAAGACCCATAAATTTCAAGGAATTTTTTTTTTTTAATTTTCTTTGGAATTTTACAAGAACGTAGTTTCTGACAGCACCTGATTACGAGGCCCGGTGTGCCCGGAATCATTTTCCGAAGTTTGGCTCGGGTACGTTCAGTGAACGGACGAGCGGGTTTTTCTAACTTTTGAAACAGTGCCCGGAATCAAATTTTGAGGGCACCGATGAAATCGCAGCACCGGTATTTTCTTAGAAATGCCTCTTCCGGAGTTGCGTTTTCTCGGGTGTGGTTTTTAATTTTTGGGCTTAAAGTTTAAAAATAAAGTAATTTGTTCAAAAACTTTATTTTATTTCACTTAAGCCACTTGAAACCACTTGAAAGCCACTTAAGCTGAGTTAAAACGGATAGGGTTCTATCCATAAATATCCTACCCCCTTGGTGGGATATTTGTGAGGTGGGGCCCGCATGAGCCCCGCCATTTCTTTCCACTAAGTAACGCACCCGCGAAAACCCGTCATTATGAAAGTCAACTGACGTGTTTTCTTAAATCCTTAACGCACCATTTAATTGGACGGTTTATTTCGTGAATTAAATGGGCGGTTTCTTTCGTTGAATTAATTCAACGAATTGATGGGTCGTTACTTACCTTTTTCGTTTGTTGGCGTAATAATAAATTAGACCAACAAGTCTTTTTGGAGGATTACTCGTTGAGAGGTTTTTTGAGAGTTCTTGAGCCTTCATCCTCCTTCGCGAAGAACGCGAAGAACGCGAAGAACGCGAAGAACGCCGGCCTCCGACGAAGAACGCCGAACCCGCGGAAGTCGACGACGCGACGCCATGTTCTGTGACGCCGACGTTCCCTTCCTGCAACGTTCTTCTGCGACGTCTCTTCCTCCGCAACGAAATCTTCGATCTGCTGTTTGAGGTAAGAGACTTCGGGATTCTCTTAAATCTTCCTTGTGTTTTTTTTTAACAAAACACGGATTTAATTTTATATAATTAAATTAAATCTGTTGTTTCTTGGTCCGTTGAGTTCGCCGACTCAACGCCGGATTCCGCAACGACGCGACGCCCTTCCGCGACGACGTGACGATCCCCTCCTTCCGCGACGAAAAAATCCGCGAAGAACGTGCGTACGACGAAGACTACGAGGTAGGGGTTGTTGTGAATAATTCCTTTTTCCCGTGATCGTTTCTTTTAAAAGTGAAGAATCGGACAATAAGAACAATTTTAATCTATTAAAATTGTTGATTCATGTGTTGAATATATTTCTCCCGTTGTTTATCTCTAACGCGGAGGGTGCGGGCCAAATGAACATGGCCCGAAAACCTTCCGCCGTTCTTCGTTGTTGTGCGGATTTGACGGGCGATGACGGAACGTACCGCAACGGAAGTTTGATGGTTCCGCAGTGAAGAACGAGTCCCCGGAGGAGCAGCGGCGCAGACGGGAACGGAATCGGACCACCGGAGCGACTCCGGTGGCCCGCGGAAGCCGGCGGCGGCGCCCGCTGACCCGCGGCCGCGCGGGTCCGGCGCGCGCGGGATGCGGCTGAAGCCGCGTCCGGCTGTTCAGGGCGACACCCCGCGGGTGCCGCGGGGTTGTCACGCGGGGGCGGCGGCTCCCCCCCGCGTCGCTCGGGTCGTCCAGGGCGACACCCCGCGGGTGCCGCGGGGGTGTCACGCGGGGGCGGCGGCTCCCCCCCGCATCGCTCGGTTGCTCAGCCAAGCCAGGCCGGTCCGGCCGGGTCGGACCGGGTCGGGTCGACCCGGTTCGGCCGACCCAGGGGGGGTCAGGCCGGGCCCGGACCCCCCGTCTTCGGACCGTTTCGGTCAAATGCCCGTAACTTGAGCTACGGTCCTCCAAACGACGCGCCGTCAGCAGCAACGCGATCCTTGGATCGAGACGGTCGTTTCGATATATCGCACTCAAGATTTTGGAATACTTTGAGTTTGGCTGGGTTGGTTCGTACACGAAACCAACCAGGCCCTCGAAGCGGAAACGCTCATATCTTGAGCTACGGACGTCCGATCGATGTGCCGTCGACTTCGTTGAATTCCTCTAAGTGGGACGGATCTTTTGGCATACTCCGCCCGAGGTTTGGACGCAGGTGGAGTACGGTCGAGTTGGTTTTGCCTTAAAAACCAACCGGGCCCCTGGAACGAAAAGGCCAATAACTCTCAGACCGGGCGTCCGATTGACGCGCCGTCTGCGACGTTGAGTTCCTGTTGACGATGCGGAACTTTTGGATACATCAACTTCGGACTTTGTGTCAGTTTATGTATCAGCCTCTCGGCTCATGGAGCGGACCCTCCCGAACGAGCTTGCTGTGTGTGGGAACCCTAGTGCTGGCTGCGGCTGCTACTTCGACAGCGACGACCGTGCAGAGATCCTCAGTGGACTGCGGCGACGACCGTGCAAAGATCCTCAGTGGACTGCGACGACGACTGTCTAGAGATCCTCAGTGGACTGCGACGACGACTGTGCAGAGATCCTCAGTGGACTGCGATGACTACTACACTCAGCGATCCTACGTGGATCAGTGCTACAGGTCCTGTGTGGGCCCGATCCTGTGTGGGTCCGATCCTGTGTGGGTCAGCGCTCAGCGGTTCTGTGTGAGCCAGCGCCTACAGGTCCTGTGTGGGCCCGATCCTGTGTGGGTCTTTGCGGGGGTTAGTACCTATCGATCCTTTGTGGGTCCGACGACTTAGATGGATCAGTGATCATCTTTATCATCATCCGAAGAAGTATACCTGTGTGAGCTGAATCATGTTTAATCTCCTTTGTGGATTGTGTTGAGCTATCCTATGTGGATTACTGTTTACTCTCCTTTATGGATTGTGTTGTGATATCCTGTGTGGGTATACGTTGCTTTCCTGTGTGGACTGGGTTGTGCTTGGGCTCGGACGTTGGAGCCGAATGGGAATTGATGACTTAGGTATATGTATGGGCATATACCTAAGTCGTGTCAGATGTTACTTCGTGATTGTATCTTTCCTTTGTGGATTATTCTTTGTGGATTTCGGGAGACCTTCGGGGGTCTCGGGGTCCCTACTGAGTAGCTTATACTCACCCCTGCATGGGTCATGCCCGCACTACGTTGTGTTGGTTGCAGACGACGGACAGCGCTGATCGTGGTGGAGGCGTGCGGAGCAGGAGAGTACCTGGAGGTGGACCACTGGGCGGGACGTACTCGGAGCGGTCAGGTGGACCCGAGGAGCAGTGGAGGCTATCTGTACCCACCCTTCAGGTGGGACTTCCAGAGGACGGCTCGACGCTGCGGCTTTTCTTTTCAGTTGCCGTTTTCCCCTTTCAGTTGTACTTTACAGTTGGGCTTGTATTTCCAGCCCCTTTTACTTTCAGCACAGCTTGTACAGTTTTTACTTAGTGTTTACTTTCCCGCTTGCTTACTCTGTGGTGCTTGTTTACTTTTCAAAGGCAATGCCTTCCCCTTTTTTCGGTATTTACGCCTTGGTGCTAGTCGCCAGCCCCTGGCCTATGGAAGGCGGGCTTGGGGTAGTCACGGCACGGGCCCCGAGGACGGGTCGTGACAAATTGGTATCAGAGGATTTCGGTTCTACCGCAGACTCTGATCTTTCTTCTATGTGAAGCAATAGTGTTTAGCGTATTGGGTGTGGTTATCAGTCCAGGGAGTCCAGTGTTGGTGCGACGGCCGACGTATCCGTACACCAAGACCCTGACTTCTGATTTCCGACTTAATGCACAAAAACATTGATTGCATGTGTGTTTTAAGTTTTCTTTGTGATTACTTGTGTCAGCTCACCAGGTATACTTTTCTGACCATGGCGCACTTGTTTCCTTTTCAGGATGGCCCAATGATAGTAGCCAGCTAGGGTTTCGAGAGTAGAGAGTGACGACAGCCCGCCGAGCGACGAGGCCTCGGTACAGGGCCCGTTGACAGCAGAGGCATCGGCGGTACCTTTACCCGCCGAGCCCCCGATGCTTCCAGCACCGACCGCTGACGATGCACGACGCCTCGGAGCTCTGCACAAGTTCCAGTGCCAGCGACCACCCAGGTTCTGTGGGGAGACGGACCCCCAGGTAGCCGAGGACTGGCTGGAGGCGATCATTCGAGTTTTCAGGCTAGTGAGGACACCAGCAGACCTCATGGTGATCCTCGCGGCGAGCCTACTGCACGCAGCAGCAGGACGATGGTGGAGCTTGATGCTCCAGGTACACGATGAGGCGTCTCTTCTCTGGACGGACTTCGAGAGCCTCTTCCGCTCAGAGTTCGTCCTAGACACCCTCCGTGCGGTGCGCATTCAGGAGCTTCTTCAGCTACGGCAGGGCAGCTTGACGGTCGCCCAGTACGCGGCGAGGTTCACCGATCTTTCTCGCTACTCGACCGACATGGTACGGGACCCCTTCTTCCGGGCCCGGACCTTCGAGCAGGGATTGAGACACGAGATCAGGGCATCGCTGATCTCTCTCAGCATCCCGACCAAGGCAGGAGTGCTAGAGCGAGCCCTTATGATCGAGAGATTTCTGGCTGAGTCCACAGCGAGACCTACCGTGGGGCGGCAGGTAGCGGAGTCTTCGGCAGAAGGTAGCCGACGGATGACTCAGGGTTCCAGGCAGACCAGACCTTCCGGCAGACGACCTCAGGACACTGGCTCAGTAGTGCGGGGCACACAGCGCGAATCCAGTCTTCCGAGAGGCAGGCAGTGCTACTCGTGCGGTGGGCAGGGCCACATGGCTCGTGACTACCCGACCCGCCGTACCGAGGAGCAGCAGACGGTGGAGGGGCCACCCAGGCATAGGCAGAGGGTCGACTGTGGTGGTCCGCAGGGAGGAGGTGGACGAGGCAGAGGAGTTGGCCGAGCAGCAGGTGGTGGGCGACGCTATGAGGCTCTGCCACCACCCCCACCAGGAGGCCCGCCCCGACCACAGGGGGCTGGCGGGCAGAGACAGGCACAGCTCCAGGCAACGGAGGCCTACGACCACAGTGCACCAGAGTTGATTCGAGGTACGATCTGTGTCTATTCCAACCTTGCTTCAGTTCTTATAGACACAGGAGCGAGTCACTCTTTCATAGTCGCTGCCCTTGTTTGGAGCTCGGAGATTCCGACAGAGCCGTTGGCTCGATCCTTACGGCTAGAGACTCCTACGGGAGAAGACTCGACGATTACGCACTGGTGCCAGCAGTGTGAGCTTACTCTAGGAGGTGAGAGATTCGGATGGGATCTTCTTGTAGCGGCGTCGAGGTCTTACGACGTCATCTTGGGCATGGATTGGTTATCTACAGTCCATGCTCAGATTGATTATGTTAGGCGTAAGGTGCGATGTGTGCGCACCGATGGGAGCAGGTTCACCTTCACCGGCGAGAAGGGATCCTTCGCAGAACAGGATGGACTCACGCAGAGGAGAGGGCAGCCCATCACTCATCAGTTGGCTAGCCTCATCCTTGGAGCAATTGACTTGCGGAGTCCTAGTTTTCCTGCAGTGGTGGATCAGTATGCGGACGTCTTTCCCGATGACGTTACAGGGCTACCTCCTCGCAGAGAGGTAGACTTTTATATTGATCTGTACCCCAGGACAGCCCCAATATCCACTCCAGCGTATCGGATGGCCCCCGCTGAGCTTCAAGAGCTACGGGTACAGTTAGAGGACTTGCAGGACAAGGGGTTCATCCGACCCAGTGTTTCACCCTGGGCTTCGCCGATATTGTTTGCCAAGAAGGCGGACGGGAGCTTGCGACTGTGTGTCGACTATCGTCGCCTGAACCAGGTGACAGTGAGGAACAAGTATCCGCTACCGAGGATTGATGACCTCTTCAATCAGCTCAAGGGAGCACGGTGGTTCTCGAAGATAGACCTCAGGTCAGGCTATCATCAGCTCAGAGTTCGAGACAAGGACGTGCAGAAGACGGCCTTCAGGTGTCGGTATGGCCACTATGAGTTCTTGGTTATGCCTTTCGGCGTAACCAACGCTCCAGCAGTGTTCATGAGACTCATGAACAGGATCTTCCATCCATACCTCGATCAATTTTTCATGGTCTTCATCGACGACATTTTTTTGTACTCGACCACCGAGGAGGAGCACGTCGACCACTTGCGGGTTGTACTAGACACACTCTGAGAGCACCAGCTTTATGGAAATCTCTCGAAGTTCCAGTTCTGGTTATGTGAGGTCCACTTCTTGGGGCACATCATTTCTGAGGTGAGAGTTGTTGTGGATCCCGCGAAGATCGAGGCAGTGCTAGCTTGGGAGCCACCCAGGAGCGTGACGGAGGTGCGGAGTTTCTTGGGTCTAGCCGGATACTATCGGAGATTTGTGCCGGACTTCTCCAGAGTTGCGGCGCCACTCTCAGCTTTGACGAAGAAGGGGAAACCCTTTGTGTGGTCAGACAGATGTCAGCAGAGCTTTCAGGAGCTGAGACAGAGATTGACCAGCGCACCTATCTTGAGGTTGCCTGAGGAGGGAGTTGGATACGTAGTCTACTGCGACGCATCAGGGACCGGACTTGGGTGTGTCCTGATGCAGGAGCGGGTCGTGATTGCCTATGGATCACGTTAGTTGAGGCCACATGAGCAGAACTACGCTACCCATGACCTGGAGTTAGCAGCAGTGGTCTTCGCTCTGAAGACATGGCGACACTATCTGATGGGCGAGCGCTTTATAGTCTTTTCTGACCACCAGAGTCTCAGGTACATCTTCTCGTAGAAGGACATGAACCTGAGACAGCGGCGATGGCTTGAGTTCCTCCAGGACTATGACTTTGAGATAGTCTATACTCCTGGGAAGGGGAACGTGGTAGTTGATGCCCTCAGCAGGAGGATGGGCATCCAGCTACTTGAGGAGGCGACAGAGCAGCTGTCCGCTTTGCAGATATCCTTCATGGATAGGGATGGAGTAGCCTTCCTTCAGTCTCTCACAGTCACTCCTCCACTACTGTAGTGGGTCAGAGAGGCACAGCATGAGGATGCTGACTATGAGACGTGGCGTGCAAAGATATCCTCGGGACAGGAACCTGATGGCTTTTCCTTTGGAGCAGAGCACGACATCCTTTTCAGAGGACGTACCTTGGTACCAGTCGCTTTACGAGAGGAGGTGCTGAGAGAGTTTCACACTTCTCCTTTAGCGATACATCCTGGAGTGGAGAAGATGTACCAAGATCTCAGACGACAGCACTGGTGGCCGGGCATGAAGAAGGTTGTGGCAGAGTTCGTTTCACGGTGCCTCACCTGCCAGCAGGTGAAGGCAGAGCATCAGGTACCAGCAGGCTTGGTACAGCCCTTGGAGGTCCTGGAGTGGAAGTGGGACGGGATATCTATGGACTTCGTGACTGGACTTCCACGCACTTCCAGAGGTCACGACTCCATTTGGGTGATTTTTGACCGACTCACCAAGTCGGCACACTTCTTACCCATTAGAGAGTAGGGCTCAGTGGAGAGCTTGGGGCGTCTCTACGTTCAGGAGATTATACGGCTTCACGGTGTGCCATCGACTATCGTCTCCGATCGGGACGCACGTTTTACTTCCCGGCTTTGGAAGGGGTTGCAGGAGGCGTTCGGGACTCGGCTACGTCTGAGCACCGCCTTTCATCCTCAGACGGATGGTCAGACGGAGAGGACCATTCAGACTCTCGAGGACATGCTCCGCGCATGTGTCCTCGACTTTGGTCGCAGCTGGGAGGAACACCTACCCTTGGTGGAGTTCGCGCACAACAACAGCTACCACTCCACCATCGGGATGGCACCATACGAGGCGTTGTACGGCAGGCCTTGAAGATCTCCTTTGTGCTGGACAGACCCTGGGGAGTCAGCACTTGTGGGACCAGAGATGGTCCGGGCCACGACAGAGAAGGTCCAGGTCATCCAGGAGCGGATGAGGACAGTTCAGAGCTGGCAGAAGTCTTATGCTGACAGGAGGTGGAGGCTATTAGAGTTCGAGGATGGCGACCACGTCTTCTTGCGTGTCTCACCTCGATGTGGTTTGCAGAGATTTGGCTGAGGCGACAAGTTGTCTCCACGCTTCATTGGACCATTCCAGGTCCTCAGTAGGGTTGGCGAGGTGGCTTATCGCCTGTCCCTACCACCTCAGTTGCACCGGGTGCACGACGTCTTCCACGTATCTCAGCTGAGGAGGTACGTGCATGACCCGACGCACATCATTGACTATGGGGAGCTAGACGTGGATGATGGGGTGACTTTTGCGGAGGTCCCGGTGGAGATAGAGGATCGACAGGAGCGGGTCCTACGTGGGAGATCGATTCCTCTTGTGCGCATCAGATGGCAGCACGGGAACCTCCAGGAGAGCACTTGGGAGCGGGAGGCTCAGATGCGTGCTCAGTACCCACATTTGTTTCCCTAGTTTTTGATGTATCTTTACGGGGACGTAAAGCCCTGAGGTGGGAGTAATGTAAAGACCCTTAAATTTCAAGGAAATTTTTTTTCCTTAATTTTCTTTGGAATTTTACAAGAACGCAGTTTCTGACGGCACCTGATTCCGAGGCCCGGTGTGCCCGGAATCATTTTCCGAAGTTTGGCTCGGGTACGTTCAGTGAACGGACGAGCGGGTTTTTCTAACTTTTGAACCAGTGCCCGGAATCGAATTCTGAGGGCACCGATGAAATCGTAGCACCGGTATTTGCTTAGAAACGCCTCTTCCAGAGTTGCGTTTGCTCGGGTGTGGTTTTTAATTTTTGGGCTTAAAGTTTAAAAATAAAGTAATTTGTTCGACAACTTTATTTTATTTCACTTAAGCCACTTGAAACCACTTGAAAGCCACTTAAGCTGAGTTAAAATGGATAGGGTGCTATCCAGAAATATCCTACCCCCTTGGTAGGATATTTGTGAGGTGGGGCCCGCACGAGCCCCGCCGTTTCTTTCCGCTAAGTAACGCACCCGTGAAAACCCGTCATTATGAAAGTCAACTGACGCGTTTTCTTAAATCCTTAACGCACCATTTAATTGGGCGGTTTATTTCATGAATTAAATGGGCGGTTTCTTTCGTTGAATTAATTCAACGAATTGATGGGTCATTACTTACCTTTTTCATTTGTTGGCGTAATAATAAAATAAGACCAACAAGTCTTTTTGGAGGATTACTCGTTGAGAGGTTTTGTCAGAGTTCTTGAGCCTTCATCCTCCTTCACGAAGAACGCGAAGAACGTGAAGAACGCGAAGAACGCTGGCCTCCGAAGAAGAACGCCGAACCCGCGGAAGTCGACGACACGACACCATGTTCCGTGACGCCGACGTTCCCTTCCTGCAACGTTCTTCTGCGACGTCTCTTCCTCCGCAACGAAATCTTCGATCTGCTGTTTGAGGTAAGAGACTTCGGGATTCTCTTAAATCTTCCTTGTGTTTTTTTTTAACAAAACACGGATTTAATTTTATATAATTAAATTAAATCTGTTGTTTCTTGGTCCGTTGAGTTCGCCGACTCAACGCCGGATTCCGCAACGACGCGACGCCCTTCCGCGGCGACGTGACGATCCCATCCTTCCGCGACGAAAAAATCCGCGAAGAACGTGCGTACGACGACGACTACGAGGTAGGGGTTGTTGTGAATAATTCCTTTTTCCCGTGATCGTTTCTTTTAAAAGTGAAGAATCGGACAATAAGAACAATTTTAATCCATTAAAATTGTTGATTCATGTGTTGAATATATTTCTCCCGTTGTTTATCTCTACGCGGAGGGTGCGGGCCAAACGAACATGGCCCGAAAACCTTCCGCCGTTCTTCGTTGTTGTACGGATTTGACGGGCGACGACGGAACGTACCGCAACGGAAGTTTGATGGTTCCGCAGTGAAGAACGAGTCCCCGGAGGAGCAGCGGCGCAGACGGGAACGGAATCGGACCACCGGAGCGACTCCGGTGGCCCGCGGAAGCCGGCGGCGGCGCCCGCTGACCCGCGGCCGCGCGGGTCCGGCGCGCGCGGGATGCGGATGAAGCCGCGTCCGGCTGTCCAGGGCGACACCCCGCGGGTGCCGCGGGGTTGTCACGCGGGGGCGGCGGCTCCCCCCCGCGTCGCTCGGGTCGTCCAGGGCGACACCCCGCGGGTGCCGCGGGGGTGTCACGCGGGGGCGGCGGCTCCCCCCCGCGTCGCTCGGCCGCTCAGCCAAGCCAGGCCGGTCCGACCGGGTCGGACCGGGTCAGGTCGACCCGGTTCGGCCAACCCAGGGGGGTCAGGCCGGGCCCGGACCCCCCGTCTTCGGACCGTTTCGGTCAAATGCCCGTAACTTGAGCTACGGTCCTCCAAACGACGCGCCGTCAGCAGAAACGCGATCCTTGGATCGAGACGGTCATTTCGATATATCGCACTCAAGATTTTGGAATACTTTGAGTTTGGCCGGGTTGGTTCGTACACGAAACCAACCGGGCCCTCGGAGCGGAAACGCTCATATCTTGAGCTACGGACGTCCGATCGATGTGTCGTCGACTTCGTTGAATTCCTCTAAGTGGGACGGATCTTTTGGCATACTCCGCCCGAGGTTTGGACGCAGGTGGAGTACGGTCAAGTTGGTTTTGCCTTAAAAACCAACCGGGCCCCTGGAACGAAAAGGCCAATAACTCTCAGACCGGGCGTCCGATTGACGCGCCGTCTGCGACGTTGAGTTCCTGTTGACGATACGGAACTTTTGGATACATCAACTTCGGACTCTGTGTCAGTTGATGTATCAGCCTCTCGGCTCATGGAGCAGACCCTCCCGAACGAGCTTGCTGTGTGTGGGAACCCTAGTGCTGGCTGCGACTGCTACTTCGACAGTGACGACCGTGCAGAGATCCTCAGTGGACTGCGGCGACGACCGTGCAGAGATCCTCAGTGGACTGCGACGACGACTGTGCAGAGATCCTCAGTGGACTGCGACGACGACTGTGCAGAGATCCTCAGTGGACTGCGATGACTACTACACTCAGCGATCCTACGTGGATCAGTGCTACAGGTCCTGTGTGGGCCCGATCCTGTGTGGGTCCGATCCTGTGTGGGTCAGCGCTCAGCGGTTCTGTGTGAGCCAGCACCTACAGGTCCTGTGTGGGCCCGATCCTGTGTGGGTCTTTGCGGGGGTTAGTACCTATCAATCCTTTGTGGGTCCGACGACTTAGATGGATTAGTGATCATCTTTATCGTCATCCGAAGAAGTATACCTGTGTGAGCTGAATCATGTTTAATCTCCTTTGTGGATTGTGTTGAGCTATCCTATGTGGATTACTGTTTACTCTCCTTTATGGATTGTGTTGTGCTATCCTGTGTGGGTATACGTTGCTTTCCTGTGTGGACTGGGTTGTGCTTGGGCTCGGACGTTGGAGCCGAACGGGAATTGATGACTTAGGTATATGTATGGGCATATACCTAAGCCGTGTCAGATGTTACTTCGTGATTGTATCTTTCCTTTGTGGATTATTCTTTGTGGATTTCGGGAGACCTTCGGGGGTCTCGGGGTCCCTACTGAGTAGCTTATACTCACCCCTGCACGGGCTATGCCCGCACTACGTTGTGTTGGTTGCAGACGACGGACAACGCTGATCGTGGTGGAGGCGTGCGGAGGAGGAGAGTACCTGGAGGTGGACCACTGGGCGGGACGTACTCGGAGCGGTCAGGTGGACCCGAGGAGCAGTGGAGGCTATCTGTACCCACCCTTCAGGTGGGACTTCCAGAGGACGGATTGACGTTGCGGCTTTTCTTTTCAGTTGTTGTTTTCCCCTTTCAGTTGTACTTTATAGTTGGGCTTGTATTTCCGGCCCCTTTTACTTTCAGCACAGCTTGTACAGTTTTTACTTAGTGTTTACTTTCCCGCTTGCTTACTCTGTGGTGCTTGTTTAATTTTCAAAGGCAATGCCTTCCCCTTTTTTCGGGATTTACGCCTTGGTGATAGTCGCCAGCCCCTGGCCTATGGAAGGCGGGCTTGGGGTAATCACGGCACGGGCCCCGAGGACGGGTCGTGACAAAAAACTACTTTAATATAAGACCTAGTATATTTCTTGATGAAATATTGCATTAACTTTGAACTCGCATCTTTAATATCTATAAATGTACAAAATATTAATGATAACATATTCAATTAAATAACATTATTTAATTATAAAATAACATTCAAATAATTGATAGGTAATAAAACTATGAAATTTCATTTTTATATATAAGATAAAAGACACATTTCTTTTCACACTTTTTTAATATGGATAAATGTTTTCTTATTAGAATAATGTCATAAATATTCCATTCAAACAATTTTTAAAATTAAATAATTATTAATAATTTCATTGGGTATTCATTAGTTTAATTTTAATAATATACATGAAAACATTTTTAGAAATCATTGATATGGAAAAAAATATTTTTCATAGTTGAGTGATATAAAGTCAATTTTTCATTAAAAATGTTTTTTCATTTCTTCATTATGTAATGTTATAAAATGAATGGAAAAAATGTATTTTAAATAATTAACTACATGATGGGAATATTTCATGGTTTAATAATTGGTATATCATTAAATTTCATTATCACAAACATAAAAATAATTAATCAGAATAAACAATGAAATTTTAACATAAAACCCTTACCACTTTTAATGTGTTCTATATTATTCTAGTTTTACTATAGAAATGTTATTCTTATTATGAAATTATAATTGAAATTTATAGATTAAATAATTGAACATTACTATAGATAAATCATATATATAACATATATTAAACTATTACTTATATTAATTATCGGTAAAACGCAATATTTTTTCCTTGAAACACATCATCTCCATAATTTTTTATCCTTAATAGATAAATATTAAAATCTTTAATTATATAAAGTGCACATTATCTCAATTATTTGATGTTTCTCACTTCACATAACTTGACTGTATCAATATGTAAAATAGAATACATTGATTTTATCATTAAGAAAAAAACATAACATCATCTCACTGAATAATTTTATATTGAATAACATTATTAATTGAGATATTTGTAATAATGTGGTAGAATAAATTCCCTTCCTTATTTTTATTCTTTTCTAGATTTTTAAAATATTTAAGAAATTTATTTCTCAAAAATTGAACCTAATATATAATTTACATCAAAATATATTGGTTCATGGATTCATATAGGATCATGATATTTATATTGATTAGGAACAACATCAAAATCAATGTATTTCATTTCTACTAATTTATATAATTTCATTAACTAAAGCAGTTCATATACTTCTAGTAATTTCCCTCAATCATTGATCATATTCAATCATCCTTTATGTACAAAACTAACCAAATCAAGGATTCTGGGATATTTATTTTTTGATGTTTGACAATTGAAAAATAGCTTAAGATTCATCCCTTTTAATTTCATCTTCATATAAATATTTTTTAACTCTCATAGTTTTTTTCATTTTAAAATTTTCATGTTTTTATTATTTATAAAACAAACAAAAAATTATTATGGATAAGACTATAGGGGTTTATATCCCACATAACCAATCTATCAACTTCATAATCCATTTTGATCAACCACATGAAAAATTGAATGAACATAACCACTAAATATAGAGATGTTGAGCAACCACACATAAAAAATAATTTCCATATTGATCAACATGAAGATAGTGAATCAAGAATACGTTTAATATTCAATTTATTATGAGTTTTTTGATTGACCACTTGATTAACAGATAAAAAATAAAACATCATGGTTAATTTATAGAAAAAAATATCAATACATTTTAAAATATTAGATTGTGTATTTCATGTATACAATATGTTTATTAAGTATTATATCTTCTTCAAACAATCTCTAGTAATATCAAAAAAATTTAAATACTCTAAATAACTATTGGTAGTTTATGAGACTTCCTCAAACTTATTATCACCATTCCCATGAAAATATAACTTATAAACTCAAACTTGAGTATGAATAAAATTTCACTAAACTTCTCATCCCTTCATCTTATCTCTTTAAACCATAATCTATGGGATGAGAATTTTAATTTTTAGTAAAATAAAAGTATAGATAATCATATACATATCCCATATATTTGGTCATAAAAAGATTTAATTAGATATCCTTTTAAAAATGAATATAACAAATATTCATGTATCTCATTGAATCCATGAAAATTTTTAGACCTAATTTATTATAGACAATATTGGAATCATTATATCATCACTATTAATTCTCTCCCATGAAGTTAAAATCCTCAAATCATCTAATTTTATTTCCCATAGATCAATGTTTTCCGACCATATCTTTACGCTTCTATAACTCAACATACACATCTCTAATTTATGAGACCAACATTACATTTATGATGGATCCCACAATCAATCCTTATTTACCCATAATCCATAGGAAACAGTTAAATATCCATGCCTTGAAATGAGACTCAATTCATCACCATTTAAATCAACATTGAATAATAACATTGAGAATTAAAACAAAACCATATAAAAAATATAAAAATAAACATAAGTGAATTTCAGTCCCCCCCCCATTTGTATATTTTTAAATTTCCAAATACACTCTAACACTTATTATGATTATTCTCCTCAAAATTTAAAATGAATAAAAATTGGATGGATCCCCTTCACCCCCTCAATATGTGGGTTCTCACATCCACTAAATATAACAACTTCTTCACCCCCTTTAGTATCCACTATTTTTAGGATGTTTGGCATATTAAATTTAATTTCAAAGGGACATCAGTTAGTCACTATATGTCTATATGGGAAAAGAAAATATATAAAATTATAATTCCAAAACATGGGAAAAAAATTCATTACATTTATCATTAATGTTCAATTTTAAAATATTATTTCTTAGAGTCTATATAAAAGAATTTTTGAAGTTTGTATGAACTTAGTGTAATATTCACAATAAAAATTATATTTTGAAAGAGGTAGAAAAAAATAATTCCCCATTTTTCAATTCAAACACCACACATGATAAATTATTAATTAACACACCATAAAATGGAATGAACATTAAATATAATACCTCAAACATAATTAATGGTTGTATTATCTATATTCTATAATTTTAAGAAGATAATAAATCTCAGTCAGCCTTCACTTTTTCAGTGGCTCACACTCAATTTTTTCTTCATATAAACATGGACCACGATATTTTTCTTAAAGATTCAAACTCTATGATACTTTAATAAAAATGAAAATTTAAACCAATTGAAAATTCATGCAAATTTGGGTTTCACTCCATGGTTTTTTTTCATTCATGAAGCTACATGATCAACTCCCTCTTTATGAAAAAATTAGTAGTATATGGGAATGAGGTTCATGTTATCACATCCACTGTTATAGTATTTGGGATAATATTTATATCTAGAATTTGATTCATTTTTTCAAATATTTTGAATTAATTATTTTTTCATTCATGAATTATATTATGATTTATAAATTTTTAATACATTAGGTAACATTTTATAAATGTAATTCACATCATGATTCATAGTTATATTAGAAATATTTTCATTAGATAGAATAATAGTCTCACTTTTTGATTCTTACTATGGATTCCATTATTCTTCTAGCTACTTGGGAAATTTTATCAATATACAATGAGGCTTAATATTGTTTTTATTCTTAGATATGAGATTTATCATTATATTGACAATATCAAAACAAGAATCCAATGATACATTAACTTTTTCATTCATTATATCTTTTTGAAAAGGAATAAAGGTAATTAAAATGTTAGGAATATGACCTAAATTTCTTCCCCTTCCATGAAAACCTCCATTATTATTTTATCTACCATTTTGAAAATTATCTCAGTATCATCATCATTTTAATCTTCTATCATTCCATTCTTTATTTACAAGATATTATTTATGTTTTTTAATATATAATTCAAGATTTTAATTCCATGGATTGAGTACAATTATAAATTATGTAGGCTCTCTTACTATGTTAGAATCAATTTCTACATTAAATATTGTAATCCTATTTATCCATCATCACTGACCTATTTAGAGAATCACTATTATTCTCTATCTTTATAGAATTTTTCCCAATGTAGAAACCATTTTTTTGATTTCATTCTGGTCAGCCAATGGTGGATCTATCTTATCTTCTGTAAAAGTAGGATATATGTAAATGATGTTCCATTATTCAATAAAAAAGTGTCCTCAAATATTCAAGATACCACATAAATTCTATAATTAGTCAAATAAATTCTTAAAAGATATAATATTATCGTTTCTGGATTCCATTTAGACATATTGATTCTAAATTCATCATTACTCCTTGATTCAAGCTTTCTAAATTAGAAATACACCATCCTATTATGAATTTACTCCATATCCTTTTGTTTAAACATCCAAAAATCAAAAAATTCATTCAAACCTCTATGTATTTTTCTAGGATATTAAGATTTATAGAATTACATAGTTGATGATTTTTTTATCATTCATAATTTTGATGGACTTATTTTTGGGGGATTATATGTGTACGTCTTCTAAAATCCACGCATTAGTTTATAGTGGTGTTCCAATGATTTTTTTCAAATCAAATATGCATATATTTTAACTTTTTTGATTAATATTTCATAAGATATATTATATGCACATAACTACTTTAGCCCATTAGGTGGCCTTCATGTCATAACATGATGTGGAAGCTTCTTCAACTATTCTAATGCCCTAATTAACATAGATATTAGTCCTTTTTGAGTGAAATTATATCTCTAAAACATGAGCATAATATATTCTAGGTTTATAACCAATAGATGTATAGGGTTAAATTTTTTTTAGATTATTCAGTTTCAACTTCGTCTTAAAGCATATTAAAATAAAAAAACCATTTTATGTAACAATAATGATCAACCTATTTCATCATTGAATCACCATCCTCTATAAAATATATTTATGAGTATTTCTTGTATCCAAAAAGTTCTATTCAAGTTATTTAATTCTCATTTATTTCATATCTAGTTGAAAATATTTTACACTCATATAAATTTTATATAGAATCAAAAGTGCACATGTCACCTCTTCAATAATAAATTTATAGCAAGAATCACTTGGAAAATATTAATCAAACAAAAAAATATTTCATTATAATGTTTAACTGATTCATCCATCACATGAATCAATATTAATGGAGTTCTAAATTTTCTAGCATGTTTAGAAAATAAATATTCTCTTACATCCTCTATTTAGACCAACTCTTAATTAAAATTTCATAGTCCCTTGGTACATGATAAAATCTATGAACAATGTAATCACAAAAATTTCATGATATTCCATTATTTTATAATAAAAACATAGAGTTATATACAGTTTTTAAGATCATAAATTTTTTTATAGTATTAAATAATTATATATGATTAATATCTATACCTAGGTCTAATAAATCACAAGACACTCTTACCACTTTCAGTTAGTGGGTGACCATGATTTGACTTTTAATTCTATAAAATCACATCCTTCATCTTCATTATTTTCATGGATTCCATCTAAGAGACATACAGTTGAAAAAAAAAATTATGTAGAATCTATAATTTCATTTGGAAGGCTTTATTTGGACATATCCGATCCTTAATTAATTAAACCAAATATATTTTAGTCATCCATCAAAATAGATCCAGTTAGAGGTAATATTTACATTGACACCAATTGAAATTCCCATTACGATTTATATAAGATCGTAAGAGTGGGAGTGAACTAGGTGTTGACTTATTTTTTCCAAATCAAAATATCCTGAAATACATTTGGAATTTAACCCATGTTATCAATTAGTACATAATGATCTATTTTATTTTTATCCTAGAAAATAAACCACTATATGGAATTAAATAATATAAAATAAATAATATCATAATATTTTTAATGGTTTGATACTGAGGTATACTTCTTTCCTTTGTTTTTTTCACCACAATCAGTGATTCTCCACTTTAATTTGATATTTACAACAATATGTGTTTTTTACCACACCTACCCTTCCATACTATGAGTGGATTTTTTTAAGAAAAGTGAGTACGAGGGACATTGTATTAGTGGCAGAAGAAAAAAAGTTACAGGAGGTGAAACGAAGGGAATTTACATATATCCCGGAGAAGAATATGAACCACATCATTAAGTAGAGTGGTCAAGTGATTAAATACTTCCACATTAACTCTTTTGTTAGCCAACTGATGCACGCCTATCATGGGGCATGGACAGAACAATTATATTTTTCTTAGTGCAGTACAGTGGCTGACCATGGTCGTCTCTCTTGAGGATCTTTCTAAATTTAGTTCAATTAATTTATCTAATTCACCAAATCTATCTCTTTTTGTGGTTCTTTTATTAAATGGAAGTGATGAAAATATTTTTCAGGTTTTTTATTATTTAATATAATGACATGTGAAGAAAGAATTCTAAATTAATACTACAATGAAAGTCTAAACAGAATGAAGTAATAAGAAAGAACTTGGTTCTGGGGTTCAGTCTTGGATTCAATCATTATTTTCCTACATGTGTTTGATTTAGTTTGATAATTAAAACATGAAATCTTAGGTTTGAATTTCTATTCATTTTCTGAATGTAAGTAGTTTGAGTCACATGTCATCGGGGACTGTCACCCAATCGGGGACATTCACCTCACCTAAGTATGCTACTCAATTCTACCACAAACTTAATTAAACATTAAAGAAAATTCAGGAAAACCTTGACCTCACCCCGATCCAAGTCTTGTGATTAGCCTATCATTTCTGAGAGTATCAGATTACTTGGTAGAGTGGGTAAAGGAAGAGAATGATTGAGAGAGAGAGAGTGAGAGAAAGAAATGAAGAAATGTGGGTGGAGAAATGCAAAGGCATGGATTAATTAAACTAAAATTTAAATTAAAAATTAAAATAAAACTAAAATGAAAATAAAATAAAATAATAAATTGAGGGGTAAGAGTGGAGCAGTAGTGGCCCATGCCCCGGTGGGATCCCTCCTTGGTTGTGGGTGCCAAGTTGATGATTTGAGAAGGAGGCGAGGGCTTCCTATTATAGGCAGCATTCTATACTCCAAAAGTTTGTGTGTTGTGGGACCATTAAATGGATGATTAATGCATTTACCCCTTCTTCAATGTTGTTCATAAATGTGTTCGTCGTTCATCATCATAATTGAAGAACATTTGGACCTCAGATGAAAGAGTTAGGAATTTTTCATTGGAGGTTTATGTTTCTGGACGAAGCTTCCAGGAAGGTTTGTCCAAAAGATTGTCATTAAATGTCTGCCTTAATGACTTCAATACTCCCCAATATTTGTTTTAGAGCTGACCCTATCTCTCCTCATTCTATTCCATGTGAAAACACATCATTTGGATGTGTTTAGGCTGAGTTTGGGCTTCGTTACAGTGGTGGGGTCCATGCTATCTGCCAAGAAAATTCATAAACTTCATTGACTTTTTAAGCCCTTTAGATAGCCGAATCAGCTCCTGGTCCAAATGAAAAAGTTAAAGGAAATAAAATCAGGATTCTAAAAAAAGATTCACTAAATTTGGAATTATATTTTAAAATTAATGACCAAAATACCCTTGTAGAAAAATCTATCCAAAATCTGGAATTATGCACTTTTCAACAATTTTTCTCATTTTCATTCTAAAATTCAAAGTACCCATTATTTTAATAAAACATGAAAATACATGGGGTTTATCATTGTAAAACAGTAAAAAATCATCATTATTTGAAAAAAAAATTGCATGTAAATTTGCTCTGTCAAATACCCCCACACTTAAACCATGATTTTCCTCAAGAAAAAAATATCAACATGGAAATCAGAGGACACCAATGTTACCAATATTCAAATTTCAATGCAATAAAATCAAAAAAAATCAAGGTGAAATCAAACATTCAAAAATCTTCATAAATTATCAATTTAATTTCCAATTTTTCAAAGAAACAAATAATTCACATATTTTTCTTTTCCCCATTGAAATTTTATTGAACTTATCCTTTCATTCATTCAAGCTGCTTGATTCATTATTATTAAAAATTCCAAGTCATGATTTACCTAAATTTTGATTATTTTCTCCCATCACTCATGATAAAATTAAAGTAGATTTATGCTCATATAATGAGAACATGCTTCTTATCCATAGGCTTGTAAATAAACTACATTCTCCACCATGTAAAGACAAAAGACACATAAAATCATGAGGACTTTCAATAAGGGTTCAAATGACTCTGAGGCTTAAGGGTGGAAGGATTTTATGCTTTAAAAATTAATGCTCAAGGAGGAGGCTAATCACTTATGTACAATTCAAGATATCAAAAGTAAAAGTGTAATGACATTCTCCCATTCAATGTAGAAACACCCACTTCCCAAAACATTAAGAAAATTTTATGATCAAATTATGCATAATGAAAGATTTGTGCACACTCATGAACATTTTTTTTATTTTTAACTTTTTTTCTTTTTTCAAATGTTATGATTAGATCAAACATCATATCCATCACCTAACCGCATACGATCATTGGATCATCGGTCTAGAAATGGTGATTTTTTGTTCTCCCAAATCATAGCCCATTTTTTCTCTTTTTTTATTCTTTTTGTCATTTTTTCATTTTTTTAATTCGAGAGGGGAAAAAATAGAGTATAATTAATGATTCCACAAAATTTTATAATTCCCACAATAACACACCCACACTTTTTCCTTACAATGTGTATCATCTCATCCACCATGATTCCCTTTACCCCCACACTTCAACATTAAAATATCATGCAAATACCAAGAGTAGGGTAGGAATGGATAAAAATGGCTTGAAACATGGCTCATCCCTATAAAGTTCATTCATGGTCTCTATGGGCTAAAAGAAGGATTGATATAAAGGTGTTCTTTTAAAGAAAAATATCTTTTTAAAGGATGCCTCAATCATTTTTAATGTGTTTTTGCACAGTCATAGCTTTGAAAAGTTTCAATAAAAGTTCTGGTCGGTTACATGTCCCAAGATCACTAAAGAAATATGCTCAAGAATAAATAGGAAGTAAATGGTCTAGAAATCCTCTCGGGAATGAGAAATATAATATTGGACAATCACTCACGGAATAACTAATAATAACAAATCAATTCACATCAACTTCTAAAATTCAAATCATAAAATATGGTTGGGATATTTCATTTACATGAATCAGTTAATTACTTCAAATAATGATTCATCATTTCAATATCTATGCTTCACATTTAAAAATTCAATTCTGCATTTCAATCATTTATTCATATAAACATTTAAATCTAAAACATGGAATCACTAGGTTCTTAATAAACTCATGTCTCATAGATAATTCGAGTAAAACATGAATTCAAGTGTGGGTATGCAATTTTATCTTTAAATCCCAAAACAAGTTTTGGACAAAAATATGGAGAGTTTAAAAGATAAAACATTAAAATCGAACTCTATTTTTCCCTGAAACATCGTCATTCCCCTCCACTGTCTGGGGCTTCCTTCTACCATCATGATATTACAAATGAAAACCACTCAATGAATCACAAGGATTATTTCATTTATTCTCAAAATAATAGGAGGGAGGGGGATGCATGCTAGATGACTTCCTAAGAAATGAAATTAAAATCTAAATTCCTAGAAATCATGAAAAGATAAATCTTGGTACGATCCCCCAAGTGGGCCTAGAATTTCTACTACCTATAGAGGGTAGTACTAGCTATTATCAAAAATCTGATGGAGGATGAAACTTCTTTGATTTGAACCACCACATGTGGATTTTCCCATATTGTGCTTCATCCTTATAGGTGAGGAATGATCCATGGGTAGAGTACACCAGATCCTCCCCCTTCACAATGATGTATAACTTGCATCTTGGGGGTAGGATGAAGTATGTACCATCATCCTCCTTCTTGGTTGCTACTTGTGCAACCTCTTATTCTTTGTCTAGCGGCTCCTCATGGTATGTTGCATCAAAAGAATAGTCAATAGTAAATTCAGAGTGTAATTCTATTTGAATAAAATTAAAACATGAAATATCAAGATCAAATTCTTCCCATAAATGTAAGAAGATTTTCTTATGGTTTCTTTAGGAAAATCCATCGGCATCTCCTCATGAACATCCTTCAACAAATATTCAACATGTCTAGGGAGCTCCATATGTTCCTCAGCAGGTTCACATCTAGGTTCTTCATCATCCTCCAAGGCATAACTGAGATTGTCTGATTATATATAATAAAAACCACAAGGAGTGATATAGAATTCAGATTCATTGAAATTAGAATAGATATATTCAATGAATGGTTCAACTCCATGATTCGGTTCATCTTCAATCTCTGCCTCAGTGGTAAGTGCCTTTTGGGGTAGACTCTTAGAAGATAGAGGCAGGTATTCGGGCTCCTCCATCTTGACTTCAAATTCCACCACTTGGGTGGTTTCTTCCTTCAGTGGTGCGGGCTATTCTTCTTTGTATTGTTTGGGGAGATCAGGTAATTCCTCACAATTAATCAGAAATTCATCCAATATTTTTTGATCTCCTACTTGTGGTTCAGTAGGAAAGTCATCATCCTTTTCCACCTTTCGTTCTTGATCCTTCTCAGGGTTGGGTTGCTCTATTAATGCATGAACACAGTGAAACAAGCTTTTAGATTTTCTCATCAGTTGTTTAATGCTTTCTCTATGTTCGTTCACCTGAGCCCTTCTAAAATATTTTTCCTGTTCTTGTTGCTGCACCTATGATTAATTGTTAGTCATTGCAGAATAACAATCATTTAAATTCATCATGGAAAGATTTTTTTGTTTATTTAATTTTATAAAAATAAATGTAATCTATCTAAGTTGTGAAAATAGAAAAATTAAATGAATATCTGATTGGATCCCAGAAAATGGCACCACTTTTAATGCATGCCTATCGCGGGGTGTGGACAAAAACAATTATATTTTTCCTAGTGCAACACAATGGCTAACTAGGGTCGTCTCTCTTGAGGAGCCTTCTCAATTTAGTTCACTTAATTTTTCTAATTCACCTAATCTATCTCTTTTTGTGGTTTTTTTATTAAATGGAATTGATGAAAATATTTTTTGGGTCTTCAATTATTTAAAATAATGACATGTGATGTAACAATTCTAAATTAATACTACGATGCAAGTCTAAACAGAATGAATTAATAAGAAAGAACTCAGTTCTGGGGTTCAGTCTTGGATTCAATCAATATTTTCCTACATTTGTTTGATTTAGTTTGATAATTAAAACATGAAATCCCATATTTTAATCACTATTATTTTCCATAATATAAGTAGTTTGAGTTGCATGTCATTGGGAACCGTCACCCAATCGGGCACATTCGCCTCGCCCAAGCATGCTACTCAATTCAACAAAAAACATAATTAAACATTAATGGAAATTCATGAAAAATTTGACCTCACTCCGAGTCAAGTCTTGTGATTAGTCTCTCATTTCCGAGAGTATGATATTACTTGGTGGAGTGGGTGAGGGATGAGAGAGAGTGATAGAGAGAGAGAGAGAAATGAAGAAAAGTGGGTGGAGAAACACAAAGGCATGGATTAATTAAACTAAAATTTAAATTACAATGGAAAATAAAACTAAAATAGAACTAAAATGAAAAAAAAATAAAAAGAAGAAATTAGGGACAAATAGAGGATCAGAAGCAGCCCGTGCCCCGGTGGGACCCCTCCTTGGTTTTGGGCGTCGAGCTGATGTTTTGAGAAGGATGCAAGACCCTCCTTTTAAAGGCAACATTTTGTACTCCAAATATTTTTGCACTGTTGGACCATTAAATGGGCAATTCACGTGTGGATCCCTTCTTCAATGATGTTCATAAATGTGTTGGTCATTCACCCTCTAAATTACAGTGCATTTTAACACCGGATGAAGCAGTTATAAATTTGTTATTGGAGGTTTATGTTTTTGGACGAAGCTTCCAGGAAGGTTTCTCCAAAGGTATGTTATTCAATGGAAACTTTAATGACTTCAAAACTACCCCTAATTTGTTTTAGATCCGGCCCTATCTATCCTAGTACTATCCCAGGTGGAAACACATCATTTGGATGTGTTTAGGCGGAGTTTGGGTTCCGTTACGGTAGTGGGGTCCATGCTGTCCGCCCAAAAAATTCATAAAATTTATTGATTTTTAATCCCTTTAAATGGCTGAATCAGCTCTTGGCCCAGAAGACAAAGTTGAAGAAAATAAAATCAGGATTCTAAAAAAACAAGATTCACTAAAATTGGAATTATATTTTAAAATTATTGACCAAAATACATTTGTGTTAAAAATCTGTCAAAAATATGGAATTATGCAATTTTCAACAATTTTCCTCATTTTCATTCTAAAATTCAAAGTACCCATTATTTTAATAAAACAATCCAATAAATGGGGTTTATCATTGAAAAATATTAAAAAATCATCATTATTTGATAAAAAATATTCACATAAATTTTCTATGTCACCAGCTCATCAGCAATATAGATGGCCTCCCAGAAGGTATGAGTAATGAAGTAGTTCAATGTAGAAAGCTTGTCAATGCAGTTCACCCCATTAGTGGCTAGTCTCCATGAAAAATGTCTTTGCCCCATTCTTATATCTTGCACAATAACCGTGGAATCGCATTCCAACCAAAACTTATTAAATTATTTTCAGTGACGAACTCAACCGACATGATAAGCCCCATCGTCTCAGATTCAAGCGTAGTGGAATTCCCACAAGATCCACACACATTCAATAGTACACAATTCTCATACCTAAATATGGAACCATATCCTGAGGGTCCTGGGTTACCCCACAAAGCTCCGTCCTTATTGCATTTAATCCATCTTGCAAATACGGGAATCCATAACACTTCTAGAGAGTGACGAGGGGCCGGGTAGTTTCCCTGAATATTCAGCTGTTGCAGAATCACCCAGTCCTCTATTAGGTTGCTGTAGGTTTCTGAATGCAGAATGTTCACACCATAAACCGCAGCAAGAATTGTACCCAGCTCGTGACCTGCATTGAAGCGAATAATGTTATGCAGTGTGGCATTTATGTTACTCCATATGCAGTGTATAACTTCATCATAGGCCACCTGAAACATCACAAGTAGTTGTTTTGAGAGCCGAGCATGGAAAAGTTATGTGAGAAGCACTCGGACAGAATTAGTGTAGCCAATTCGGACACAAAAAATCTATTTTATTTCACTCCAAAGAGAGGAGGCAGCCATGTAGCTCATGAAAAGATGATCCACGTCATCTCTATATTGTGTACAAAGGGGGCCTCGAGAATATAAGGAGATGCCAACCCATTAAAGATTGGCCTCCACCATTATCTTGTTGAGAGCTAACCTCTATATCAGCATGAACCGTGAGTGTGACATCTATTTTTTATTCAATTTCCCAATACATTATTGTTGCCCATCAATCAAGAGCTTGTAAAAGATTTTGGAGTCCATCCAACCATTTGGATACCCCTTCTAGATCAAAGTATCATATTGATTAATAAAATCATTCTCATGAACAATATTAGCAACATCATCTAGTACCATTTCCATGTTTTCCAGCTGTTCCTTGATCGTGGCGTTATGGTTGATGATAGAAGCCTCCAAAATGACCTGGTTAATGAGTTGTCCACTAGTCCAGTTGTCATACCAGAAGCGATGTGAAGAATTCATATTAACCATCCATTGGGAATGATTGATTATTTTCTAATTCCTTAAGAAATCTAGTGTGGTAGACTTGGTGTCGATGTGTTTCCATACAAACTGATCTTGAAGTGACTGATTAAAGGCCTCCATATTCTTAATACCATGACCACCCAGATTGTGTGGCAAGAAACATTTCTTCCATGGTGTAGTGATTACTTTTTGTTCCATAATACATCCACTCCAAACAAAGTTTTTCATCATCTTGTTGAGTTGTCTAATAATGGAAGCTGGCCAAAGATATACCATGAATGAATATACCATCTTTGGGGTAACGCCATGTTTAACGAGGCAGATGCACCCAACCATTGAGAGGGACTTCCCTTTTCAGGAGGCAAGGGACTTCCTCATTTGATCCAAAGCATTTGAGAAGTGTGACTGCCGAGGTTTTCCCCAAAAGAAGGGAACACCAAGGTAAACCAATGGCAGAGTACCCTTCTTGATTCCAAGATCAGATGTGAGATGACTTTTTCTCGAAGATGAAATGATCTTTCCAAAATAAATGTATGATTTGATCCAGCTAATAACTTGTCTAGACACACTC
Source organism: Viscum album (assembly GCA_963277665.1). Lineage (NCBI taxonomy): Eukaryota > Viridiplantae > Streptophyta > Magnoliopsida > Santalales > Viscaceae > Viscum > Viscum album. Next base: position 1,993,760,392 of record OY728150.1, on the reverse strand, counting down.
TCATAGTGTTGTATTGCCTCATTGATGTTGTTGATGTTTCTTCTGCTTCCCTGTGTAAAAATAAAAATGTCATCAACAAAGAATAAGTGCGAGAGCAGAGTTACCTCTACCAGCTCTAATTGTTAACTGATCACCCCTGTCAACCATTTCAATGAAAATTCTACTAAGGTAATCTTCAGCCATCAAAAAGATAATGGATGAAACATGATCGCCCAACCTCACTCCCAATGAGAAAGTGAAGTAGCCCTCTGGGGACCCATTAACAAGAATATATATGTGGGCTAACTCAAAAATAATCTTGATCTAGTGAATGAATTTCCTATAGAATCAAAATATGATCAAAGCACTTCCAATGAAACCCTAGTCCATTGAGTGAAACATTTTAGTGATATTAAGTTTGAGCACTATATTTCAATTTCGGGTTGCTTTCCTAAGAAGATTTATATACTTCGAGGCCGTAAGTAAGAAATCCTGGATGTTTTTACCTTTCACGAAACCAAATTGGTTCCTAGATATAATCTTTTTAGAAACATGAGTAAGCCTTCTTGCAAGAATTTTAGTGATCACCTTGTAAATAGTATTAACAGGAGAAACCAGCCTGAACTAGCTTATCTCACTGGAATTCTCAACCTTTGGGGTACGAGTGATGAATTGTGCATTAAAACATTCGGGTAAACTTCCATACTTAAAAAATGCTTAACCAGTAGACATATATCATATTGAATGACTTCCCAGTATGTCTGACAAAACTGGTTAGTAAACCCATCCGGCCCTGGATAACATTCCCTCTTGAGATCAAAAACTGCATCCTTTATTTCAAAGTCCATCGAAATAGATTTTTGAGAAATGTTTTCCACTTCCGTGACTAAATTTGGGATGATGCTTTCTTTGATTCTCTTAGTCCTTGGGGACCATTGAAGAGGCTCTTATAATGATAAAAAATGTGTGCTAAAGCTCTAGCTATTCTTCTAGAATAGCACCCCAAACCTTGAGCAGAGCTAGCAGACTACTTACCCTTCTTACCCTCTGATGGGCATAAAAGAACTTTGGGTTTCTGTTCCCCTCTCAGATCCACCTTATTTTGAATATGTCCTTTCTAATGTTATCATTAAGCATAACAAGACTCCCATATTTTGAAGATATTTCAGTTTCCTGATTCGTATCCCCATTGAAATGACCCTTAGTAATGGATTCTTGTAAATCATGTAAATGACATTCCAGCCCATCAATTTCTGCATCCAAAGAGCTAAATATATCTTTGCTCCATTACTTCACCTTCAATTTCACAAGCTTGAATTTAGAGAGGCAGACCAGAGAGTTGGTATCAGCCCTCAGTCACCAGGATTCCTTCACAATATCTGAGAACTCTTGGATGGAATCCCAAGAATTGTTAAATATGAATGGTAGTGGATGTGATCTCTCAACATATAAAAGTCTTATCAAAATGGGATGGTGATCCCTGTTATGATTTTCCAAGGCGACACATGAGATGGATTTCAAAAGTGCAAGAGAAGAATCATTGACTAAAGCTCTATCAATTCTACTGGATCTCGTTCCATTTAGATGTGTTCTATACCATGTGAACTTATCCCCCATAAGGCTTATTTCAGTTAGACTGGCCCTCTCTACGTAACATCAAAATTCAGACATAGATGTAGAGCCAGTAATTGGTCGTAGCTTCTCATCCTTGTGCAAAATAGAATTGATGTCCCCAATGACAATACAGGGGTCCAAAATTAAGTGTGCAAGTTCCCAAATTTTACTCCATAGTGGGCTCCTATCAATGTAATTATTATAAGCATACAAAATTGAAGAGCACACCATTTTCCTAGCTTCCATGAAGCTGCAAGTAATTATCTGATAATTCTCACTGACAATGGCTGGATTGACAATAGCTTTATGGACAATGATCCAAACTCTATCCTGAGAGCCATACGACCTGATACAACCCAAGTGGGAGTAATCTGATCTGGAAAGGACTTTCCCCAGTTTTGTGGAAGATGTCTTAGGCTTAGATAAACCAAGAATCTCATGTTTATATTTTACTGTGATCAGCATAATGGAACCCACAGTGTCAAGGTTGGCCATTCCCTGGCAGTTCCAGAAGAGATCCCTCCTTAATTCTTAGGTTTCAGGGTAATTACCCCTTTCCTTTGTTATCTAATTTTTGTAGCTTCTGATAAGAACTTGTAGAAGAGATAGGTCCCACGGTTGTATCTAGGGGATAATTCTGTAGAATCACCAAATCATTCCTATCTCCAGAACTCCTGGTGTCTGAAGCTAGTGCATTTTCCTCTGAGGAGTCTCACTGTTGACCCTCTATTTCCTTGGCAAGTTCTGTGCACCAGCCACTGAAATAATCTGCATCTGGGATCCAGGTTGGGCATTCAACCCCTTCTTGCTTATTCAATTATCAGTTTCATACCTCAAAGAGGGATGATCCAAGTCAAAAACAAATTGTACCATCAGCTATGAGTTCAATGATAATGTCTTCTGTCTACAAAGAAAGAGCAGGTGGGAAGAATTATGTTGAGAAATCCAAGTCTCGCTCCACCGGAACATTTTCATTTTTATCCCCTTTTTCTCCCAAGTACCAGAGGTCTTCTGCCTCAGCTAAGTCAGCCCATGAAATGGCCATGGCCTCCTTCATCCCAGATGGCCCTCCTTTGGCTAAGCCATCTTCTTGATCCTGCCCCTTGCCAGCCTGTCAGTACCCTTTCCTCGAGAGACCTCCTTCTAGGTAGAGGAAACAGGGGATAGCTTGACCAGTTTTTGGTGGATCAGACAATTACTCACCAAATGGAAAACCATTTTGCAGTGGTCATAGAATTTGGGAAGGTTCCCAAATTCATTTGATACCTCTAGCTGATGATCTCCCGTAGTAAGAAAAATGCACCCCAGGGTGCAACTTCCATGTTGATCTCAATCAGGACTCCTACGTACAATCCAAGATCCCCATTGATGGTTTGCAGATCGACTTTTAGAGGTGTGCCCAGTCCAGAAGCATTATCACTAAGAATCTTAGGATGCCGGTACACCCATGGAAGCCCGTGCAATCTCGTCCACAACTGTGCCATAGATAATCGTTTCTTGAAATGATTGAAATTAGAATCACACTCCGATATGTGGAAGCAACCAGGATTGAGATTGATGCTTCCCATTCTCTAGACCATGTCAAGTTCAGTCTTTCCTTCCAAGATAATCTGAAAGAACCCATTACCAATTGGAACAAGCCTCCATCCCGAGAAACCCCATCATTTTGAGATTTTGTTTTTTAGCTCATTGTAGGACCAAGATTTTATACCTCTCTCATAAGAGGTTTGACCTAGAAAAAAATTTACAGAGATCCATTCTCTACTTTATAGCATCTGAATATGCCATATCCGTGATGGATCCATCCCCTAGACGCGTGAGTGTAGGCAGCTTACCTGAATCACGAGCCAAGGGTGGAATAAGAATTTCCATGAATGAAAATGACTTTTGCGGAAGGGAAGGGCCCGTAGGATCCTTTTCCTTTGAAGGCGTGAATGCCATCTTCTATTCTGGATCGAACGAGGCCATCAATATGAGTGGATGTGTGAATTATTATTTTGCATAAGACCTAATTCAAGAGTATATCACTATATTCACAATATCTCACTATGATCTCATTATTAACCCTTATTTGTACATGTTTCGTTATTTCATTCCATATATATGGAAGTGTTCATTTAATGAAATTATGTTACCTATGTAAAATTTTCTATATTAGATACTTATAATTAAATTAAATATATATTCATCCACAAAATAGAAGATTCTTTGATTTTTTAGGAGATCTTCATGATTTTTTTACAAGTAGGTCAATTAGACAACTCAACATTAAAGGATTTTAATGAATCTGCCTATCTAGAAGACTCACCCAATGAGATCATATGATATTAAAACCTAGGTACTCCTCATTATTATTCAATTAATTTGAAAACAAATTATAATTCCCTACTCAATAGGTTTTCCTTGACATGTTTTCTTCATATTAATCTTATGCAACCATGTGTGTTGCAATAATATCTTGTTATTCCACTAATATCGATATCCAGACGATCTATCTCTACAACATATGCTCATAACTTTATTTGTTGTGATTTTTAAGGAGTTGTACTATTTCATTGACATTGAATATTAGAATGGTTAATATAATAGATTTAAAATTTAAAATTTTTATCTCATTAAATGTCATGTATTAAATATAAATTCTGTTGACCTCACCTGTTTTGATAATCTCAATCATGTATTTATTTGTGTTGAAAATCCCAATTATGTCTTCATCCTCTATGATATTGTTAAGTATTGTTGATCTATACTTTAATTCTTTCCAATCTGTGATCAAACCAATAACATCTTTTTTAAATAGTCTTTGGAATATGTTAATCATCATTTATCCATGTTCATACAAGTTATAAATTGATTCTAACACAATCGGATGTGTTCTGCCTAAAACAGATAAGTAATCTGCCTATAGCTACTGATAAAGAGCTACCGGTAACCAGTCTACCGATAGACTTAGTCTACCGACAGACAGCTACCGATAGACTTAACACAGAGTTACCGATGTACTTATAAATACAGCTACCGATACAAACGTAGAGCTACCGGTGTAAGTATAAATAGCTACCGATGGAATAAGTCACTGATGGACGAAGCTACCGATAGACTCACAGCCACCGATACATGGAGCTACCGATGCATGAAGCTACCGACGCATGGAGCTACCGATAAACAGTCATTGATACACGCATGTACCTACCGACGCATGGAGCGACCGATGCATGTACCAACCGACGCATAGAGCCACCGATAGAGTCAAAGCAACTAATGACATCAAGCTACCGATGTTCAAGCTACCGATGTTCAAGCTACCGATGTTCAAGCTACCGATGCTGTTTACCTACCGATCACTCAACTCACTGTTTGAATTTCTTTATTTCCTATATTTGATCTATCTAACGGTCATATCATACATTTTAATGATTTGTCAAATATCTGATAAAGGTTGTCGGATGTCAGGAATCCGTACCTCGTACCTGCTGAAAACAAATCTTTTCTGTCCCCTGATGGGAGATAAATACGAGAAGACTACGCTTCCCAAGATAGAGTGCGAACGTGTGAAGAAAACAAACAACAAGAAGCGAAAGAGAAAAGTGCGGTGCATCCAATATACCAAAAGCGACACAAGCACAAGAGGAACACAGAGAAGCTTATAGACAGTCAAGCATACTCGAGGAGTGTTCTGTGCTTACAAGAAGAACTTCATCGACTACATTCTCACCACCTGTGAACCTGGAGCATACGACACTCTGTTTCTCAACAGAAACAAGAAGAGGACTCAGACTCACTTCTAATCGAATCCAAAGGAGTCCAGAGCTATACTGAAATCACCAGAACCATCTCTAAAACTCTACATCTCTTGTTCTGTGATTTATTACCATTCATTTCGAGCAGTGTGTGTTATCTGCTATATCTAACACATACACTGTCTCCTGTACTCAAACTGAAGGATCTGTAAATCCTTACAAAAACTCTTTCATTCTTTCTTTCCCACGAAGAACTGTGGTAGAGGTCGTGTGTGACCTGGACAGCTGGTTGCTGTTGTACCGTTTCCCACGAAGAACAGTGGTAGAGGTCTTGGACCTGGACAGTTGTAAACTGTTGAACCCCGATCCAGGGTGTGGATCATTTTTATATAAACTTTTGAGAGGACTAAGTCTCGGCTTGAGACTGAACCTCTTGGTTACATTGTTGTGCCATCTATTTCAAAGTTTTATTCCGCTGCTAATCACTTTAAAACCAATACTGTTTTTAAAGTTACTTTGATAATTAAATTAGCAAGTGTTTATGTTAAGTGTAGATTAGTAAGTTAGTTTCAAAAGATAATCACACACTCCTGTGTTGATTAACTGGGAATTAATCAATCCCTTGAGAACCTAACAGAATCTCTACATTAATATAAATTCACTACAGTTTAATTTATTATTTTATTTGGGGGTCTTTAAGACACTGCTTTTAAATATAGAAATTTTAATTGGTACTCAATTCACCCCCCTCTTGAGTAAACCACTCCGACCAACACTTGGTATCAGAGGTTGAAAATACTTTCTAAAAAGTGCTCTGCTTTTGAACTGTGATTTTAGTTGTATTTTAAAGTTCTTAAAATTTCTGTTATTTCTAAATTTTTATCTCTTTAAAATTTTCTCATCATGGATAATAGACTTGAGGGTGCTGCTACTAACCGGCCACCTTACTTCAATGGAACTAATTATGCTCAGTGGAAGCTGAAAATGAAAATCCATCTAGAAAGCATAGGTTTTGATATTTGGACTGCTATTGAATCAGAATACAAAATTCCTACTACTGCTAGATCTACTTGGGATGAACCTACAAAGACTGCCTACAATAACAACTGTAAAGCTATGAATGCCTTATACTGTGCTCTAGGAGATGAAGAGTTTAATAGAATTTCTGCATGTAAAACTGCATATGAAATTTGGGATACCTTAGCTGTTTCTCATGAAGGAACAACTAATGTTAAAGAAATGAGATTGAACACTTATACTATCAAGTATGATAATTTTAAAATGAAGCCTGACGAACCCATTTCTGACATGTATCTCAGGTTCAACGAAATTGTCAATACAATGATCTCGCTGGGAAAGGATGTCTCATCGAAGGAACAAATTATGAGAATTTTGAGATGTCTACCTGATAGATGGAGAGGCACGTCTGTCTCAATCAGAGAATCCTGTGACATAGCTGCTCTACCTGTCAAGGAACTAATTGGCAAGCTGATGATGTATGAAGAAGAGCTTAAAGTGAACAAAGAGGAAGACAATGAACCTGCAAGAAAGTCTGTTGCTTTCAAATCCTCAACCTCAAAGAATAAGGACAAGGAAAAGCTTCAAGCTGTAGTTGAAAGTTCAAGCTGTGAAGACAGTGGAAGTGATTCTGACAGTGATGCTGAGATGGCTCACATTGCTAGAAGATTTAAGAAATTTTATAGGAAAAAGAAGTTCTTCAGAAAAACAAATTATAAGGGTAAGTATGATCACCAAGGCAAATGGAAAAAGGACTGGAAGAAGAATGACAAGTCAGATGATGTTGTCTGCTATGAGTGCAAGAGAAAAGGACACATTAAAGCCGACTGTCCAAAGATGAAATATAAAAAGAAATATGAATATAAGGACAATAAGTTTAAGAAAGCTATGAAGGCTACTTGGAGTGCTTCAGAAGACAGCACAAGTGAAGCTGAATCTTCAGACTCTGAAAGGAATCGAGCCAACATGTGCTTTATGGCAAACACTTCTGAGGTAACTGCTGAAACTCCTGCTTCAAAGTCATATTATTCTGGAGATAATTCTGAAGGTGATAACATGTCTAAATCTGAACTGTTTGAATACTGTGATATGCTGGAAGAGACATGTAATGAACTTAAGGATAAATACAAGTCATTAAAGAAACAGCATGCTCTCACCACTACAGTTAAAACCGAACTTACTATTGAAAGAGAGAAAAATGCTCAACTGTTAAAAGAAAATACAGAACTGAAACTGTCAAATGAGCAACTTAGAAAAGACTTAGAGAAGTTCACCAATGGCAAGAATTCTCTGACACAGATGCTAGGAAAGCAAGTAGCACCTAAATACACTACTGGTATAGGATACCAACCTGGACAAAGGAAAATTGCTAAAACTAGATTCATTTCTAAATCTGGACAGAATGAAGGTAATTCTGGAACCTCATATGCTTCAACCAGTTATATACATAGCTATGGATCTAATAAAGTTTATCTTTCAAAGCATGTCAATTCTACAAATTATATGAGACCCATTAGACAAATATGGGTACCTAAAGTGTTATTGGCTAACCTGTCTGGACCCAAGAAAATCTGGGTACCAAAATCATCTCCCATCTAAATCTGTTTTGTAGGGAACTTGCTTAAAGAGCTCCTGTAAAGAGACATGGTACTTGGACAGTGGATGTTCAAGACATATGTCAGGAGACTTCTCTTGTTTCAAGAGTTTAATAAAAGTTGATGGAGGCTTTGTCACCTTTGGTGATAACTCAAAAGGGAAAATCATCGGCCTAGGCCAGATTGGTAACACTGATTCAATTTTGATTTCTAAAGTTTTATTTGTTGATGGCCTTAAATACAATTTATTAAGTATTTCTCAGTTATGTGATGATGGTTTTCATGTTAAATTTGAAAATGATTCTTGCAAAGTTTTTGATTCTAAGAATGTTTTGGTATTTTCTGCCTTAAGAAATGAAAATGTTTATGCTGTTAATCTGAATTCTTTAGCTAAGCAGAATATTAATTGTTTGAATGCTTTTCATAAAGAATCTTGGCTATGGCACAGAAGATTAGGACATTGCAACATTCACTCACTTAGAAAACTTTCTAGGAAAAACCTAGTTAGAGACCTACCTAAGTTAGAATTCCCAAATGATAGAGTGTGTAACCCCTGTCAAAAGGGAAAACAACACAAAGTTTCTTTTAAATCAAAGAAAGAAGTTTCAACTTCTCAACCACTTGAATTGGTTCACATGGATTTGTTTGGACCATCAAGAGTTTCTAGTTTAAATGGGAAGCACTATGTTTATGTTCTTGTAGATGACTTTTCTAGATATACTTGGGTATATTTTCTAGCTCACAAAAGTGAAGCTTGTTCTTACTTTGTTAAATACTCCAAGTCTGTAGAAAATCTTAGTGGACTCAAGATTAAGACCCTGAGAAGTGATCATGGTCGTGAGTTTGAAAATCAAGATTTTGAATCTTATTGCTCACACAATGGCTATACTCATAACTTCTCTGCCCCTAGAACACCCCAACAGAATGGTGTAGTAGAAAGAAGAAACCGAACTCTTCAAGAAATTGCTAGAACCATGCTCAATGAATATGACCTGCCTATTTACTTTTGGGCTGAAGCTGTAAATACAGCTTGTTATGTTATTAATAGAGTCTTGATTAGACCTGTTCTTAAGAAAACCCCTTATGAATTGTGGAACAATAGAAAGCCTAAGGTTAATTACTTTAAAGTTTTTGGTTGCAAAGTATTTATTCTGAATACTAAAGATAATCTGGATAAGTTTGCTTCTAAAAGTGACGAAGGAATTTTTCTGGGTTACTCTATTTCAAGTAAAGCCTATAGAGTATTCAATAAGAAAACCAAATGTGTGGAAGAATCTGTTCACATCAAGTTTGATGAAACTGATCCACATGAGCCTAAAACCTCTCTTGAAAATCTTGAAGAAGACTTATCTATTCTGGACCTTAATGATAAATCTAAAGAACCTGTTATAAAAGTATCCAGTTCTGGACTTTCTCCAGAATCTTCTTCTGTTGAACCCGAACCTATAGATGAACCTGAAATTTCTAGTCCAACCTTTACTAGATCAACTAGGATTCTAAAGAATCATCCTTTAGAAGCTGTTGTTGGTAATCTGGATAGAGGAACACAAACTAGAGCTTCTCTAAGAAACCAGGTTGAACATCAAGCCTTTCTTTCACAGCTGGAACCCAAAAATATCAATGATGCTATCAATGATGAATTCTGGGTAATAGCTATGCAGGAAGAATTAAATCAGTTTGAAAGAAACAAAGTCTGGGAATTAGTTGACAGACCCAAGGACACTTTGACAATAGGCACAAAATGGGTTTTTAGAAATAAAGTAGATGAATCTGGAAATATAGTTAGAAATAAAGCTAGACTAGTTGCACAAGGATATAGTCAAGAAGAAGGCATAGACTATGAGGAAACTTTTGCACCTGTAGCTAGACTAGAAGCCATTAGGATCTTACTTGCATATGCTGCACATCTGGATTTCAAGTTATATCAAATGGATGTAAAAAGTGCATTTCTAAATGGTTTTATAATTGAAGATGTTTTTGTGGAACAACCACCTGGATTTGCTAACCCCCATTTTCCAAATCAAGTTTTTAAACTTTCTAAAGCTTTGTATGGTTTAAAACAAGCACCAAGAGCTTGGTATGATAGACTTAGCAATTTCCTTATTTCAAAAGGTTTTACTAAAGGGATTGCTGATCCAACTCTTTTCATTAAAAGAATTTCTAAAGATGTTTTAGTTGTACAAATATATGTTGATGATATTATTTTTGGATCTTCTAAACACTCGTTATGTACTGATTTTTCAAAAAGTATGCAAAATGAATTTGAAATGAGCTTAATGGGAGAGCTTAAGTACTTTCTTGGATTTCAAGTATTTCAAAATGAAAATGGTATTATTTTGAATCAAAGTAAATATACAAAGGATCTTTTAAAACGTTTTGGTCTGGATAGTATCAAGGAAAGTGAAACTCCTATGAGTACTACCTGTAAATTGGATGCAGATGAAACTGGGAAACCAGTTGATCAAACAAATTACAGAGGTATGATTGGTAGTTTACTTTATCTTACTGCTAGTCGACCTGATATTATGTTTAGTGTGTGTATGTGTGCTAGATTTCAAGCTAACCCAAAAGAATCTCATTTGATTGCTGTTAAAAGAATTTTTAAATATCTCAAACACACGGTTAACTTAGGTTTGTTTTACCCAAAAGGACAATCCTTTGAGTTAATAAGTTATTCAGATGCTGACTTTGCTGGTTGTAAGTTAGATAGAAAAAGCACATCAGGAACATGTCATTTGCTTGGAAAATCCTTAGTTTCTTGGTGTAGTAAGAAACAGAACTCGGTTGCATTATCTACTGCTGAAGCAGAATATATAGCTGCTGGTAGTTGTTGTGCACAAATTCTGTGGATGAAACACACTCTTTTGGACTATGGATATGTTTTTAAACATGTTTCAATCAACTGTGATAACACCAGTGCAATAAACATCTCTAAGAATCCGGTATCTCACTCTAGAACCAAACACATAGATGTAAGACACCATTTCCTAAGAGATCACTATCAAAAAGGTGATATTTCTCTTGAATTTATTGGCACTGAACATCAATTGGCTGATATTTTCACTAAACCTTTAAGTTCGGATAGGCTAAGTTTCATAAGACATGAACTGGGAATGTTTAATCACAACCGGTGTGAAAATTCTCACTGATGTAAAATTCTCACCGATGTGAAAATCCTCACTGATGTGAAATTCTCACTGATGTGAAAATTCTCACCGATGTAAGTTTCTCACCGATGTAGAAATTCTCACCGGTGTACAACACTCACCGATTTGTATTTCTCACCGATGATTAACTCACACCGATGCAAAGTTTAAAACTTCTGTCTGCCGCCAAGAATACGAATCGTTTTATTTTATTTTATTACTCTATTTTAATTGTTTATTTGGAATTCCTAAATGATAAAACTAAGTCTAAGCCACTTCTTACCTCACCGAGCTCAAAATCTCCCACCTTCGAACCTTAGCACCCAAATCGACCAAGAACCCTAAACCCGCGATGGCAAAAACCAAGCTTCCTATCGTCAGAGATGAAAGTGCAGAACCAAATGCTAAGAAGCAGAAGACACAGCATAAAGCCAGTGTTAGTGAAGTCAAAACTAGATCGGGAAGGCGACCAGTGAATCCTCACTTGCAGAATAGAGATATAGTAATCGAGAAGGAACTGTGCATGGAATGGCTACTGCCTAGCAAATCCTTAGTGCTCGAGATTCTGGAAGACCAGAAATGGGTGGATTGTTTCTCAAATAACAATGGCCCATACTACCCGAAATTGGTAAAGCAGTTCTATGAGTTTGTAACCTTTGAGAAGTCTGAGAATGAGAATCGGGTAAGCTCTTTTGTAAATGGAAAAGAGATGTCTTTCTCTTCAGTAGAGTGGGCTGAGAGTTTAAAAGTACCACATGAAGGTGTCTCTGGGTATGTGTCAAGAGCAATGCCACCTAGTAGTGACATTTTTGATTATGAGACCGCCTTACAAGAGCTGACTGGGAATGGAAATCAAAGGCAAGTGGTAGCTGCTGAAATGGATGGAGAGAATCGACTTCTTTTCAAATTTGTTCAGCATGTGTTGATACCGAGGAGAGGAGATTTTGCAAATCTGAGATATCAAGATATCTATCTTCTTCATTTGCTAAGACATGGTGTAAAAGTCAATCTGTGCAGATTGTTGATGCTTCAAATGGAAGACATGATTAGACCAAAGTCAAAGACCAATGCCTTGTTCTTTGCCAAGCTGATTTCAGTGATGATAAAAGTGAAAGAAATAGCTGAGTCTCAGGATGAGACAGTTGTAGTCAAGAACAATTTCTGCATCACCTCGACTGTTTGCAAGTATATGAAAATTAACTGGAACCCATGGAAGGGAGAATGGGTCAGTGATGATCAGAAAATCTATGATAGGTTTAATCCTGTGGATTATCCCTCAAGACCAAAGGATATGAGAGATCCGAGTCTAAGACCTGATGAAGAGGAACCTGCTTATAGTGATGAGACAGAAGAAGAAGAAGAAGAAGAAACTCCTATGGATGTTGGAGGAGATCCAGACTTGCCCCCAAGTCCTGTTGCAGAACTGGTTTATTCTAGGAAAGGAAAAGTAGAGGAAGTTTTGCCTACTTATGAGGAAGACCAGTCTGTACCTCACCAAGAAGAAGAGGAAAAGGAGAATGCAGTTGAATCGCCTGCTTCTGGTAGGTTAAGTATGAGTCCCTTAATTGGAAACTCAGCTATACCTGCTGCTGAAGAAGAAAGAGATAGAGAAGAAGCTGTACCTGTATCAGAAGATCTTCTAGATGCTGCACCTGTAGAACTTGTGGTAGAAGATTCTGATGAAGAACGGCCAGCAGAAAAGGCTGTTGTGATTCATGAGAATGCACCCATTGAGGGGGAGCATCGGTCTGTGCTTGGGAATGTAACAGTAGCTGTTGAGATTGGAGACTGGGTAGAAGACCCAGGGTTTATAGTCTGTGGATTAGATTATCCAGATTCTGACAATGAGATGTCTGTGGATAGACCAAAGACCAATTATGATCTTGCTGCTGAGTTGTTGCCAGACGATGTGGTCAGATTTCATGATTTGACTAAGCTGAAAGAGGACCTCAAATCCAGTTTTGTTGAAGAAGTAAAGCTAATGGAAACCTCTCTTGCATCCTCAATTAATTCAATAATGACTACTTCTGTAGTTAATTTGGCCTCAGCAAGGGGATCTGCTGCAGTTGTCTCAAGTGATTTTGTCTCCAAATCAGATCTTGAATCCATGAAGGATGAGATAAAAGAATCATTCAGTGCTTCAGTTGCTGAGATGAAGGAAAGCTTTTATGAAGAAATGAAAGTGCTAGAGAGATCCTTCGAGCTATCTCTGGCTTGTAATTTATCTTCCTTTATGTCTGAGCTTATGGAAGAAGTGAAAGAATGCCAGACTCAGTCTTCAAGAATCGAAGCTGATCTGGAAGCTCTCAAGACATCAGTGGTTGCTTTGGATTCCTATATGAGCTCCAAGTCTCAAGCTGACAAGGATCTAGCCTATGTGAAGAGTGTAGTTAGCCAGTTTGTCTCAGTGTTTGAAAGTTTCAAAACCTCAGTGAAGGATCATGTTCAATTACAAGACTCTCAAGTTCAAAGCCTAATTAGTGGTTTGTCAAAGAGTTTTAAAGAAACTGTTTCCTTCTCTCTTGGCCCTCTCACATCCAAACCATCAGTTGACATGAACTCAGTTCGAGCAATATTGAAGGAGGAGATTAGTTCTATTCCTACCAGTGGCTCTGGGGACTCATCAGAGTTAAGCCGAGTGGTGCTTTCTACAAGGGATTCTGCCAGAGAAATCATGAAGATAGTTCAAGATTTTATGAGAGAAGCCTCTGCCTCTCAAGAAGCCATAAAAAGCAAAGTGGACTACTACTTCTCCAAAATTTTCACCAAGCATCAACTCGAACACCACTTCAAGCTAATGTTGGAACACATGAAGCTCCCTCCAGTCACTCAAGCTTTCAAAGAACAAGTGAGCAAGCTGAGAGAACTGACTCCTGCCTTAGAGAAATTCATGGAGAACAAAGATGATTTCCTCTCTGCTATGGAAAGAGGAGGAGGAATTATTATGGATTTTAGAAATCTGCTGCTGCCCTTCTTGCATGTTGATGCTAGACCAGTCATCATCCCTCCTGCTTTGCCTGCTTCTGCCTCAGCTGCTTCCTCAGTCCAGCTGACTCCTGTTCAAGCCATTCAAAGCCTCAAACCAATGATTACCCAAAAATCTTCAACCTACAAGCCTGACTCTGTGTCAGTGGCCCAGCCTCCTTTAATCTTTTCTGGCATTCCCAAACCTTCACCTGAATCCTCACCACCCGAGCATCCTTCTGATCCCAAAGGCAAATCTCACATTGCAGATGCGGATTGAACCAGTGGCTAGGCTTTTTGATAGAAATTCCTTTGTAATCTGTTTTTGTTGTACTTTTTGATTACTCTAATACAGAACAATTTTTACTTCTCTTTGTTTTATTTCTCTCCTCTATATATATATATCTATATGCTTTCCCACTTTTTGATTATCACAAAGGGGGAGAACAATAAGAGAGGGGGAGAAACTTTTTATGCGAGAATAAGGAGGAGAACAAAATGAGAAACATTTTCAATGAAGAAAAATAAGGCTTAAAGGGAAACACATTATCCTTTGTTTTGTTTCCACTTTTATCTCTGATACCTTATGTCTATATAGTACCTTATTATTTTTACCTCTGATAACTTATGTCTATATCATACTATTTCTATTATCTCTGATGTTGTTTTCTCTGAGAAAATTGAATTCAATACTATACTCTTTACTCTTATATTTTCACCATGTTAAATGCCCATATCATAAATTGTGATTATCAAAAAGGGGGAGATTGTTGACCTCACCTGTTTTGATAATCTCAATCATGTATTTATTTGTGTTGAAAATCCCAATTATGTCTTCATCCTCTATGATATTGTTAAGTATTGTTGATCTATACTTTAATTCTTTCCAATCTGTGATCAAACCAATAACATCTTTTTTAAATAGTCTTTGGAATATGTTAATCATCATTTATCCATGTTCATACAAGTTATAAATTGATTCTAACACAATCGGATGTGTTCTGCCTAAAACAGATAAGTAATCTGCTTATAGCTACTGATAAAGAGCTACCGGTAACCAGTCTACCGATAGACTTAGTCTACCGACAGACAGCTACCGATAGACTTAACACAGAGTTACCGATGTACTTATAAATACAGCTACCGATACAAACGTAGAGCTACCGGTGTAAGTATAAATAGCTACCGATGGAATAAGTCACTGATGGACGAAGCTACCGATAGACTCACAGCCACCGATACATGGAGCTACCGATGCATGAAGCTACCGACGCATGGAGCTACCGATAAACAGTCATTGATACACGCATGTACCTACCGACGCATGGAGCGACCGATGCATGTACCAACCGACGCATAGAGCCACCGATAGAGTCAAAGCAACTAATGACATCAAGCTACCGATGTTCAAGCTACCGATGTTCAAGCTACCGATGTTCAAGCTACCGATGCTGTTTACCTACCGATCACTCAACTCACTGTTTGAATTTCTTTATTTCCTATATTTGATCTATCTAACGGTCATATCATACATTTTAATGATTTGTCAAATATCTGATAAAGGTTGTCGGATGTCAGGAATCCGTACCTCGTACCTGCTGAAAACAAATCTTTTCTGTCCCCTGATGGGAGATAAATACGAGAAGACTACGCTTCCCAAGATAGAGTGCGAACGTGTGAAGAAAACAAACAACAAGAAGCGAAAGAGAAAAGTGCGGTGCATCCAATATACCAAAAGCGACACAAGCACAAGAGGAACACAGAGAAGCTTATAGACAGTCAAGCATACTCGAGGAGTGTTCTGTGCTTACAAGAAGAACTTCATCGACTACATTCTCACCACCTGTGAACCTGGAGCATACGACACTCTGTTTCTCAACAGAAACAAGAAGAGGACTCAGACTCACTTCTAATCGAATCCAAAGGAGTCCAGAGCTATACTGAAATCACCAGAACCATCTCTAAAACTCTACATCTCTTGTTCTGTGATTTATTACCATTCATTTCGAGCAGTGTGTGTTATCTGCTATATCTAACACATACACTGTCTCCTGTACTCAAACTGAAGGATCTGTAAATCCTTACAAAAACTCTTTCATTCTTTCTTTCCCACGAAGAACTGTGGTAGAGGTCGTGTGTGACCTGGACAGCTGGTTGCTGTTGTACCGTTTCCCACGAAGAACAGTGGTAGAGGTCTTGGACCTGGACAGTTGTAAACTGTTGAACCCCGATCCAGGGTGTGGATCATTTTTATATAAACTTTTGAGAGGACTAAGTCTCGGCTTGAGACTGAACCTCTTGGTTACATTGTTGTGCCATCTATTTCAAAGTTTTATTCCGCTGCTAATCACTTTAAAACCAATACTGTTTTTAAAGTTACTTTGATAATTAAATTAGCAAGTGTTTATGTTAAGTGTAGATTAGTAAGTTAGTTTCAAAAGATAATCACACACTCCTGTGTTGATTAACTGGGAATTAATCAATCCCTTGAGAACCTAACAGAATCTCTACATTAATATAAATTCACTACAGTTTAATTTATTATTTTATTTGGGGGTCTTTAAGACACTGCTTTTAAATATAGAAATTTTAATTGGTACTCAATTCACCCCCCTCTTGAGTAAACCACTCCGACCAACACTTGGTATCAGAGGTTGAAAATACTTTCTAAAAAGTGCTCTGCTTTTGAACTGTGATTTTAGTTGTATTTTAAAGTTCTTAAAATTTCTGTTATTTCTAAATTTTTATCTCTTTAAAATTTTCTCATCATGGATAATAGACTTGAGGGTGCTGCTACTAACCGGCCACCTTACTTCAATGGAACTAATTATGCTCAGTGGAAGCTGAAAATGAAAATCCATCTAGAAAGCATAGGTTTTGATATTTGGACTGCTATTGAATCAGAATACAAAATTCCTACTACTGCTAGATCTACTTGGGATGAACCTACAAAGACTGCCTACAATAACAACTGTAAAGCTATGAATGCCTTATACTGTGCTCTAGGAGATGAAGAGTTTAATAGAATTTCTGCATGTAAAACTGCATATGAAATTTGGGATACCTTAGCTGTTTCTCATGAAGGAACAACTAATGTTAAAGAAATGAGATTGAACACTTATACTATCAAGTATGATAATTTTAAAATGAAGTCTGACGAACCCATTTCTGACATGTATCTCAGGTTCAACGAAATTGTCAATACAATGATCTCGCTGGGAAAGGATGTCTCATCGAAGGAACAAATTATGAGAATTTTGAGATGTCTACCTGATAGATGGAGAGGCACGTCTGTCTCAATCAGAGAATCCTGTGACATAGCTGTTCTACCTGTCAAGGAACTAATTGGCAAGCTGATGATGTATGAAGAAGAGCTTAAAGTGAACAAAGAGGAAGACAATGAACCTGCAAGAAAGTCTGTTGCTTTCAAATCCTCAACCTCAAAGAATAAGGACAAGGAAAAGCTTCAAGCTGTAGTTGAAAGTTCAAGCTGTGAAGACAGTGGAAGTGATTCTGACAGTGATGCTGAGATGGCTCACATTGCTAGAAGATTTAAGAAATTTTATAGGAAAAAGAAGTTCTTCAGAAAAACAAATTATAAGGGTAAGTATGATCACCAAGGCAAATGGAAAAAGGACTGGAAGAAGAATGACAAGTCAGATGATGTTGTCTGCTATGAGTGCAAGAGAAAAGGACACATTAAAGCCGACTGTCCAAAGATGAAATATAAAAAGAAATATGAATATAAGGACAATAAGTTTAAGAAAGCTATGAAGGCTACTTGGAGTGCTTCAGAAGACAGCACAAGTGAAGCTGAATCTTCAGACTCTGAAAGGAATCGAGCCAACATGTGCTTTATGGCAAACACTTCTGAGGTAACTGCTGAAACTCCTGCTTCAAAGTCATATTATTCTGGAGATAATTCTGAAGGTGATAACATGTCTAAATCTGAACTGTTTGAATACTGTGATATGCTGGAAGAGACATGTAATGAACTTAAGGATAAATACAAGTCATTAAAGAAACAGCATGCTCTCACCACTACAGTTAAAACCGAACTTACTATTGAAAGAGAGAAAAATGCTCAACTGTTAAAAGAAAATACAGAACTGAAACTGTCAAATGAGCAACTTAGAAAAGACTTAGAGAAGTTCACCAATGGCAAGAATTCTCTGACACAGATGCTAGGAAAGCAAGTAGCACCTAAATACACTACTGGTATAGGATACCAACCTGGACAAAGGAAAATTTCTAAAACTAGATTCATTTCTAAATCTGGACAGAATGAAGGTAATTCTGGAACCTCATATGCTTCAACCAGTTATATACATAGCTATGGATCTAATAAAGTTTATCTTTCAAAGCATGTCAATTCTACAAATTATATGAGACCCATTAGACAAATATGGGTACCTAAAGTGTTATTGGCTAACCTGTCTGGACCCAAGAAAATCTGGGTACCAAAATCATCTCCCATCTAAATCTGTTTTGTAGGGAACTTGCTTAAAGAGCTCCTGTAAAGAGACATGGTACTTGGACAGTGGATGTTCAAGACATATGTCAGGAGACTTCTCTTGTTTCAAGAGTTTAATAAAAGTTGATGGAGGCTTTGTCACCTTTGGTGATAACTCAAAAGGGAAAATCATCGGCCTAGGCCAGATTGGTAACACTGATTCAATTTTGATTTCTAAAGTTTTATTTGTTGATGGCCTTAAATACAATTTATTAAGTATTTCTCAGTTATGTGATGATGGTTTTCATGTTAAATTTGAAAATGATTCTTGCAAAGTTTTTGATTCTAAGAATGTTTTGGTATTTTCTGCCTTAAGAAATGAAAATGTTTATGCTGTTAATCTGAATTCTTTAGCTAAGCAGAATATTAATTGTTTGAATGCTTTTCATAAAGAATCTTGGCTATGGCACAGAAGATTAGGACATTGCAACATTCACTCACTTAGAAAACTTTCTAGGAAAAACCTAGTTAGAGACCTACCTAAGTTAGAATTCCCAAATGATAGAGTGTGTAACCCCTGTCAAAAGGGAAAACAACACAAAGTTTCTTTTAAATCAAAGAAAGAAGTTTCAACTTCTCAACCACTTGAATTGGTTCACATGGATTTGTTTGGACCATCAAGAGTTTCTAGTTTAAATGGGAAGCACTATGTTTATGTTCTTGTAGATGACTTTTCTAGATATACTTGGGTATATTTTCTAGCTCACAAAAGTGAAGCTTGTTCTTACTTTGTTAAATACTCCAAGTCTGTAGAAAATCTTAGTGGACTCAAGATTAAGACCCTGAGAAGTGATCATGGTCGTGAGTTTGAAAATCAAGATTTTGAATCTTATTGCTCACACAATGGCTATACTCATAACTTCTCTGCCCCTAGAACACCCCAACAGAATGGTGTAGTAGAAAGAAGAAACCGAACTCTTCAAGAAATTGCTAGAACCATGCTCAATGAATATGACCTGCCTATTTACTTTTGGGCTGAAGCTGTAAATACAGCTTGTTATGTTATTAATAGAGTCTTGATTAGACCTGTTCTTAAGAAAACCCCTTATGAATTGTGGAACAATAGAAAGCCTAAGGTTAATTACTTTAAAGTTTTTGGTTGCAAAGTATTTATTCTGAATACTAAAGATAATCTGGATAAGTTTGCTTCTAAAAGTGACGAAGGAATTTTTCTGGGTTACTCTATTTCAAGTAAAGCCTATAGAGTATTCAATAAGAAAACCAAATGTGTGGAAGAATCTGTTCACATCAAGTTTGATGAAACTGATCCACATGAGCCTAAAACCTCTCTTGAAAATCTTGAAGAAGACTTATCTATTCTGGACCTTAATGATAAATCTAAAGAACCTGTTATAAAAGTATCCAGTTCTGGACTTTCTCCAGAATCTTCTTCTGTTGAACCCGAACCTATAGATGAACCTGAAATTTCTAGTCCAACCTTTACTAGATCAACTAGGATTCTAAAGAATCATCCTTTAGAAGCTGTTGTTGGTAATCTGGATAGAGGAACACAAACTAGAGCTTCTCTAAGAAACCAGGTTGAACATCAAGCCTTTCTTTCACAGCTGGAACCCAAAAATATCAATGATGCTATCAATGATGAATTCTGGGTAATAGCTATGCAGGAAGAATTAAATCAGTTTGAAAGAAACAAAGTCTGGGAATTAGTTGACAGACCCAAGGACACTTTGACAATAGGCACAAAATGGGTTTTTAGAAATAAAGTAGATGAATCTGGAAATATAGTTAGAAATAAAGCTAGACTAGTTGCACAAGGATATAGTCAAGAAGAAGGCATAGACTATGAGGAAACTTTTGCACCTGTAGCTAGACTAGAAGCCATTAGGATCTTACTTGCATATGCTGCACATCTGGATTTCAAGTTATATCAAATGGATGTAAAAAGTGCATTTCTAAATGGTTTTATAATTGAAGATGTTTTTGTGGAACAACCACCTGGATTTGCTAACCCCCATTTTCCAAATCAAGTTTTTAAACTTTCTAAAGCTTTGTATGGTTTAAAACAAGCACCAAGAGCTTGGTATGATAGACTTAGCAATTTCCTTATTTCAAAAGGTTTTACTAAAGGGATTGCTGATCCAACTCTTTTCATTAAAAGAATTTCTAAAGATGTTTTAGTTGTACAAATATATGTTGATGATATTATTTTTGGATCTTCTAAACACTCGTTATGTACTGATTTTTCAAAAAGTATGCAAAATGAATTTGAAATGAGCTTAATGGGAGAGCTTAAGTACTTTCTTGGATTTCAAGTATTTCAAAATGAAAATGGTATTATTTTGAATCAAAGTAAATATACAAAGGATCTTTTAAAACGTTTTGGTCTGGATAGTATCAAGGAAAGTGAAACTCCTATGAGTACTACCTGTAAATTGGATGCAGATGAAACTGGGAAACCAGTTGATCAAACAAATTACAGAGGTATGATTGGTAGTTTACTTTATCTTACTGCTAGTCGACCTGATATTATGTTTAGTGTGTGTATGTGTGCTAGATTTCAAGCTAACCCAAAAGAATCTCATTTGATTGCTGTTAAAAGAATTTTTAAATATCTCAAACACACGGTTAACTTAGGTTTGTTTTACCCAAAAGGACAATCCTTTGAGTTAATAAGTTATTCAGATGCTGACTTTGCTGGTTGTAAGTTAGATAGAAAAAGCACATCAGGAACATGTCATTTGCTTGGAAAATCCTTAGTTTCTTGGTGTAGTAAGAAACAGAACTCGGTTGCATTATCTACTGCTGAAGCAGAATATATAGCTGCTGGTAGTTGTTGTGCACAAATTCTGTGGATGAAACACACTCTTTTGGACTATGGATATGTTTTTAAACATGTTTCAATCAACTGTGATAACACCAGTGCAATAAACATCTCTAAGAATCCGGTATCTCACTCTAGAACCAAACACATAGATGTAAGACACCATTTCCTAAGAGATCACTATCAAAAAGGTGATATTTCTCTTGAATTTATTGGCACTGAACATCAATTGGCTGATATTTTCACTAAACCTTTAAGTTCGGATAGGCTAAGTTTCATAAGACATGAACTGGGAATGTTTAATCACAACCGGTGTGAAAATTCTCACTGATGTAAAATTCTCACCGATGTGAAAATCCTCACTGATGTGAAATTCTCACTGATGTGAAAATTCTCACCGATGTAAGTTTCTCACCGATGTAGAAATTCTCACCGGTGTACAACACTCACCGATTTGTATTTCTCACCGATGATTAACTCACACCGATGCAAAGTTTAAAACTTCTGTCTGCCGCCAAGAATACGAATCGTTTTATTTTATTTTATTACTCTATTTTAATCGTTTATTTGGAATTCCTAAATGATAAAACTAAGTCTAAGCCACTTCTTACCTCACCGAGCTCAAAATCTCTCACCTTCGAACCTTAGCACCCAAATCGACCAAGAACCCTAAACCCGCGATGGCAAAAACCAAGCTTCCTATCGTCAGAGATGAAAGTGCAGAACCAAATGCTAAGAAGCAGAAGACACAGCATAAAGCCAGTGTTAGTGAAGTCAAAACTAGATCGGGAAGGCGACCAGTGAATCCTCACTTGCAGAATAGAGATATAGTAATCGAGAAGGAACTGTGCGTGGAATGGCTACTGCCTAGCAAATCCTTAGTGCTCGAGATTCTGGAAGACCAGAAATGGGTGGATTGTTTCTCAAATAACAATGGCCCATACTACCCGAAATTGGTAAAGCAGTTCTATGAGTTTGTAACCTTTGAGAAGTCTGAGAATGAGAATCGGGTAAGCTCTTTTGTAAATGGAAAAGAGATGTCTTTCTCTTCAGTAGAGTGGGCTGAGAGTTTAAAAGTACCACATGAAGGTGTCTCTGGGTATGTGTCAAGAGCAATGCCACCTAGTAGTGACATTTTTGATTATGAGACCGCCTTACAAGAGCTGACTGGGAATGGAAATCAAAGGCAAGTGGTAGCTGCTGAAATGGATGGAGAGAATCGACTTCTTTTCAAATTTGTTCAGCATGTGTTGATACCGAGGAGAGGAGATTTTGCAAATCTGAGATATCAAGATATCTATCTTCTTCATTTTCTAAGACATGGTGTAAAAGTCAATCTGTGCAGATTGTTGATGCTTCAAATGGAAGACATGATTAGACCAAAGTCAAAGACCAATGCCTTGTTCTTTGCCAAGCTGATTTCAGTGATGATAAAAGTGAAAGAAATAGCTGAGTCTCAGGATGAGACAGTTGTAGTCAAGAACAATTTCTGCATCACCTCGACTGTTTGCAAGTATATGAAAATTAACTGGAACCCATGGAAGGGAGAATGGGTCAGTGATGATCAGAAAATCTATGATAGGTTTAATCCTGTGGATTATCCCTCAAGACCAAAGGATATGAGAGATCCGAGTCTAAGACCTGATGAAGAGGAACCTGCTTATAGTGATGAGACAGAAGAAGAAGAAGAAGAAGAATCTCCTATGGATGTTGGAGGAGATCCAGACTTGCCCCCAAGTCCTGTTGCAGAACTGGTTTATTCTAGGAAAGGAAAAGTAGAGGAAGTTTTGCCTACTTATGAGGAAGACCAGTCTGTACCTCACCAAGAAGAAGAGGAAAAGGAGAATGCAGTTGAATCGCCTGCTTCTGGTAGGTTAAGTATGAGTCCCTTAATTGGAAACTCAGCTATACCTGCTGCTGAAGAAGAAAGAGATAGAGAAGAAGCTGTACCTGTATCAGAAGATCTTCTAGATGCTGCACCTGTAGAACTTGTGGTAGAAGATTCTGATGAAGAACGGCCAGCAGAAAAGGCTGTTGTGATTCATGAGAATGCACCCATTGAGGGGGAGCATCGGTCTGTGCTTGGGAATGTAACAGTAGCTGTTGAGATTGGAGACTGGGTAGAAGACCCAGGGTTTATAGTCTGTGGATTAGATTATCCAGATTCTGAAAATGAGATGTCTGTGGATAGACCAAAGACCAATTATGATCTTGCTGCTGAGTTGTTGCCAGACGATGTGGTCAGATTTCATGATTTGACTAAGCTGAAAGAGGACCTCAAATCCAGTTTTGTTGAAGAAGTAAAGCTAATGGAAACCTCTCTTGCATCCTCAATTAATTCAATAATGACTACTTCTGTAGTTAATTTGGCCTCAGCAAGGGGATCTGCTGCAGTTGTCTCAAGTGATTTTGTCTCCAAATCAGATCTTGAATCCATGAAGGATGAGATAAAAGAATCATTCAGTGCTTCAGTTGCTAAGATGAAGGAAAGCTTTTATGAAGAAATGAAAGTGCTAGAGAGATCCTTCGAGCTATCTCTGGCTTGTAATTTATCTTCCTTTATGTCTGAGCTTATGGAAGAAGTGAAAGAATGCCAGACTCAGTCTTCAAGAATCGAAGCTGATCTGGAAGCTCTCAAGACATCAGTGGTTGCTTTGGATTCCTATATGAGCTCCAAGTCTCAAGCTGACAAGGATCTAGCCTATGTGAAGAGTGTAGTTAGCCAGTTTGTCTCAGTGTTTGAAAGTTTCAAAACCTCAGTGAAGGATCATGTTCAATTACAAGACTCTCAAGTTCAAAGCCTAATCAGTGGTTTGTCAAAGAGTTTTAAAGAAACTGTTTCCTTCTCTCTTGGCCCTCTCACATCCAAACCATCAGTTGACATGAACTCAGTTCGAGCAATATTGAAGGAGGAGATTAGTTCTATTCCTACCAGTGGCTCTGGGGACTCATCAGAGTTAAGCCGAGTGGTGCTTTCTACAAGGGATTCTGCCAGAGAAATCATGAAGATAGTTCAAGATTTTATGAGAGAAGCCTCTGCCTCTCAAGAAGCCATAAAAAGCAAAGTGGACTACTACTTCTCCAAAATTTTCACCAAGCATCAACTCGAACACCACTTCAAGCTAATGTTGGAACACATGAAGCTCCCTCCAGTCACTCAAGCTTTCAAAGAACAAGTGAGCAAGCTGAGAGAACTGACTCCTGCCTTAGAGAAATTCATGGAGAACAAAGATGATTTCCTCTCTGCTATGGAAAGAGGAGGAGGAATTATTATGGATTTTAGAAATCTGCTGCTGCCCTTCTTGCATGTTGATGCTAGACCATTCATCATCCCTCCTGCTTTGCCTGCTTCTGCCTCAGCTGCTTCCTCAGTCCAGCTGACTCCTGTTCAAGCCATTCAAAGCCTCAAACCAATGATTACCCAAAAATCTTCAACCTACAAGCCTGACTCTGTGTCAGTGGCCCAGCCTCCTTTAATCTTTTCTGGAATTCCCAAACCTTCACCTGAATCCTCACCACCCGAGCATCCTTCTGATCCCAAAGGCAAATCTCACATTGCAGATGCGGATTGAACCAGTGGCTAGGCTTTTTGATAGAAATTCCTTTGTAATCTGTTTTTGTTGTACTTTTTGATTACTCTAATACAGAACAATTTTTACTTCTCTTTGTTTTATTTCTCTCCTCTATATATATATATCTATATGCTTTCCCACTTTTTGATTATCACAAAGGGGGAGAACAATAAGAGAGGGGGAGAAACTTTTTATGCGAGAATAAGGAGGAGAACAAAATGAGAAACATTTTCAATGAAGAAAAATAAGGCTTAAAGGGAAACACATTATCCTTTGTTTTGTTTCCACTTTTATCTCTGATACATTATGTCTATATAGTACCTTATTATTTTTACCTCTGATAACTTATGTCTATATCATACTATTTCTATTATCTCTGATGTTGTTTTCTCTGAGAAAATTGAATTCAATACTATACTCTTTACTCTTATATTTTCACCATGTTAAATGCCCATATCATAAATTGTGATTATCAAAAAGGGGGAGATTGTTGACCTCACCTGTTTTGATAATCTCAATCATGTATTTATTTGTGTTGAAAATCCCAATTATGTCTTCATCCTCTATGATATTGTTAAGTATTGTTGATCTATACTTTAATTCTTTCCAATCTGTGATCAAACCAATAACATCTTTTTTAAATAGTCTTTGGAATATGTTAATCATCATTTATCCATGTTCATACAAGTTATAAATTGATTCTAACACAATCGGATGTGTTCTGCCTAAAACAGATAAGTAATCTGCCTATAGCTACTGATAAAGAGCTACCGGTAACCAGTCTACCGATAGACTTAGTCTACCGACAGACAGCTACCGATAGACTTAACACAGAGTTACCGATGTACTTATAAATACAGCTACCGATACAAACGTAGAGCTACCGGTGTAAGTATAAATAGCTACCGATGGAATAAGTCACTGATGGACGAAGCTACCGATAGACTCACAGCCACCGATACATGGAGCTACCGATGCATGAAGCTACCGACGCATGGAGCTACCGATAAACAGTCATTGATACACGCATGTACCTACCGACGCATGGAGCGACCGATGCATGTACCAACCGATGCATAGAGCCACCGATAGAGTCAAAGCAACTAATGACATCAAGCTACCGATGTTCAAGCTACCGATGTTCAAGCTACCGATGTTCAAGCTACCGATGCTGTTTACCTACCGATCACTCAACTCACTGTTTGAATTTCTTTATTTCCTATATTTGATCTATCTAATGGTCATATCATACATTTTAATGATTTGTCAAATATCTGATAAAGGTTGTCGGATGTCAGGAATCCGTACCTCGTACCTGCTGAAAACAAATCTTTTCTGTCCCCTGATGGGAGATAAATACGAGAAGACTACGCTTCCCAAGATAGAGTGCGAACGTGTGAAGAAAACAAACAACAAGAAGCGAAAGAGAAAAGTGCGGTGCATCCAATATACCAAAAGCGACACAAGCACAAGAGGAACACAGAGAAGCTTATAGACAGTCAAGCATACTCGAGGAGTGTTCTGTGCTTACAAGAAGAACTTCATCGACTACATTATCACCACCTGTGAACCTGGAGCATACGACACTCTGTTTCTCAATAGAAACAAGAAGAGGACTCAGACTCACTTCTAATCGAATCCAAAGGAGTCCAGAGCTATACTGAAATCACCAGAACCATCTCTAAAACTCTACATCTCTTGTTCTGTGATTTATTACCATTCATTTCGAGCAGTGTGTGTTATCTGCTATATCTAACACATACACTGTCTCCTGTACTCAAACTGAAGGATCTGTAAATCCTTACAAAAACTCTTTCATTCTTTCTTTCCCACGAAGAACTGTGGTAGAGGTCGTGTGTGACCTGGACAGCTGGTTGCTGTTGTACCATTTCCCACGAAGAACAGTGGTAGAGGTCTTGGACCTGGACAGTTGTAAACTGTTGAACCCCCATCCAGGGTGTGGATCATTTTTATATAAACTTTTGAGAGGACTAAGTCTCGGCTTGAGACTGAACCTCTTGGTTACATTGTTGTGCCATCTATTTCAAAGTTTTATTCCGCTGCTAATCACTTTAAAACCAATACTGTTTTTAAAGTTACTTTGATAATTAAATTAGCAAGTGTTTATGTTAAGTGTAGATTAGTAAGTTAGTTTCAAAAGATAATCACACACTCCTGTGTTGATTAACTGGGAATTAATCAATCCCTTGAGAACCTAACAGAATCTCTACATTAATATAAATTCACTACAGTTTAATTTATTATTTTATTTGGGGGTCTTTAAGACACTGCTTTTAAATATAGAAATTTTAATTGGTACTCAATTCACCCCCCTCTTGAGTAAACCACTCCGACCAACAAATTCTTTATATAAGAAAATTTTAATGATTTTTATAAGATAATAAAATATAGAACTTATATTTATTTCTTTATAGAATTTATATTCTGAATATCTTAATTATGAAATTTTTAAAATTATAGTTTATTTATTATTTATTATTAAATATGTTATCCTAGGTTTGTAACACCCTGAAATTTTATGAGAAATATTTTTTTTTCTGTTATACGCAACACCAAAGGAATCTTTCACTGCACACAACACTGACTTGGCTTGTATTACACGCAATCACGACCTTCCTCGATAGCGTGTGTAGTACGCAATACTGAGTTTCACGAAACATCGATATATTGTTATAATATTATTATGGACTAGCTGTTATGAATAGTATTAACTACATTTTGAATTTCATAACATTATTATTCATCTTACACATTTTATAGAACATGGTATGAGAACAAAATAATTTTTTCGGGTAAAATAAGTATTTTTCAAAAGATATAGTTTTGTCGTCTTTTGATGGCGCACCCACATTAAATCTAGTTTTTGACATGTTTATAAGTTCAATTTGACAAAATAAAAATCTTCTCTGAAAGCAGGATATAAAAATTTACTTTGGATAATTTTTTTATATTATTCTGATAACTTTCATATATTAATAAATAGTAAAAACACGCTATATTTTAATTAAAAACAACTTTTTTCATCGTAATAATTTATATGGTTAAATTATAATATTTAATGGTTTTAAAGTACAAATAGAATATATTTTTACCATTTAATGTAATGTATGTCATTAACATTAAGTTTACATTGAATTCATAGGTAGAAACATTTCAATATTTGGCAATATTTTAACTTTTAAAACTCATTTTCTTAACAACGGGATAAATTTTAATTTAATTACTGCAACTTCTGTGTTTTGAATTTTGAAAAATGGTTTCCATATTTGGATTCTGTGGGTCCAAATTATGTTAATAGGTTACTTTTTTTTTTTTGATATTATGAATAGTAACTACGATAATTTTTATTTACTTCAGTTAAAGATAAATCGGGTAATTAAGGGTAAACCTAAGATTATAAAATTACCCTAACACATGCAAAAATTCTATTGGATGACTAAAAGTAGATCCATATCACTTAAGGGTCGGATTAGATTGATTTTATGGAATTTTGACCATGAAAATAATTTAATTATTATTAAAACCAAAGAAAGTGACAACATGTCACTCTCTTAAAATCTTATAAGTATTATAATTTTAATTTAGTGATAAATTTCATGAAACTACGAACATGAATAGTCTCTAGAAAGATAAATAAATTATATACATCATGAGAATTTATTTAGAATTTTTAGGAATTAAATAATTGTCATTAATGGTGACACAATAGTGATGTAGAAAATGTTTATTTAGTGAAAAATCAATAATATAGTTTTTATTAAAATAACAATACCTATCAAAAGAACCAGAAACTTGACCAAACATTATTGGTCGAGTATATATATACCCTAATCATCCAAGGGTCGATTTTTGGACCATTTGAAGAATTATAAAACCAATTACGACATTTATATTATATTATTTTTAATGATGTCAAAGATGTCACGTTCATAATTTAATAAATATAACAATTTAAATGTTGTGATTTTAAGATGATAAATTCAAGTAAAAATATTATTATGAAAAGTATTATATTTATCTTAATCAGAGGATTTTATTTTTAATTTTTATGCAAAATATAAGTATATTAAATAATTATACAATTTTTTTTAATAATTATTTTATTAAGAGATATACCAAAAAAATGGTTTTAAAAATATTAAAATAAATAATATATTAACAAATTAATGTGCCCCATGATTTTTTTTGATAAATATGACATGTTATGAATCTATTATATATTTTGTTTCGAACATATCTTTTCTGTGGTTTTTATTTAAATTCAAATAATGAATAGTGTCAAAATTGACACTATTGATATTTTATGAAAATAACATATTATTAAATTATTTAAAAATCAAAAAAATATTTAAAAACTAAAAATTGTAAATTATATGGTCTACATGGTTATAAAGTATCTAATTATTGAAAATTGACAACATTTAAGTATGTATTTATAACAATTTAAATTTTAGAATTTTATTACCACAAATAAAATTAAATAGATTAAATAATGATAAATCAAGTTGATAAGGTTTAAAATAAACATAAAACATATATAAGTTTTATTGGATTATGAGATTACAATCCTATCTCATCTTATATTCAAATTGAGTCATTATTGGAGGTTTTTAAGTGGGGTTTCATTTTATTATTTATTAATATTTTTAAGGTTTCCAAAAGTGCCCCTCTCCTCTTCTATATAAGGGCACCTCCTCCCTCTCCTCTTCACAACACTTTGAGCCTTCAAGCTCGGAAAAAACCTTCCCATTTATCTTCTCCACTTCCCTATAAACATTCTGGAGGTTCTGGTCTTCTCAAAAGACCACCTCTAGTCCCTTAAGAGGATGTTTAAAAGAGGTGTGTCGAAGAAGAGGTAATCTCTTCTACCGATTCTTTCAAGTTTCTTTCTTCTTCAACTTCTTCTTCTTTAGTTGTTTCATTATAAAGTAATAACATCAGTATCACTAATATAATGATATGTTATTATAAATATGAAACAACCCCATTTCACCTTCTATCCATCTTACGGAAAACGAAATCACCGCACGTGCGTATGTACGGAATACCGTCTCCACGCCGTGGTGTAATCTATTTTCCACCACCACCATACTTGGATGAGTATAATGGTGTAAAGAATAACTAAATATGATTATTATAACATGATACTTATTCTGAGATATTATATCATCAACTCCAATTCCATTCATATAATTATGGGAACGATATCATCGCTCGTGCGTACGTACGGATTACCGTCTCCATGAAGCGATGAGATTCATTCTCCATGTTAACCATTTAAGAATAATTATAAAGTATATATATAAAATAATAATGATATATATGACATAATAATGCTACTGGAATTATGTATATATATATATATGTCATATACTTACTTCAATTCAAGTCAATAAGGAAAGGAAGACAACGTTCATGCGTATGTACGACCTACCGTCTCCTTGAACGGTGTATTTCATTTCATTCATCTATCTATTATATATATGTATATACTGAATATATATGATATATAAATCATTATTTACATTCAGGAAGTAATTAAATCATGATATAAGTAATAATAATATCAAGAACAACAAATCGAAACATGTACAATAAATGAAACGATTTTACCCAAAACGCTGCTTTAACATGGAATTTACTAAAGAACGTGTAATATAAAGTCATAAGTGAACCATATATGATATCATAACAATGAATATGATTCTTTAATAATTCAATGACATTATTTAAATCATTATATAGGAGTTTCAGATACGTACAAAGCATATCAGACCTAAGGTAAGGGATAATTTTTCAATCTCATTTTTATCCGAGATTGCTTATACGTAGGTATTTACTGGGGTTATATTTATCATCCATGTTCCTATTTTCTAAAAATGGTTTCATGTATGTTTAAAGTCCTTTTTTCCCATTTTTTACTTTTACTACATAGTATGTAAGGAATCTTTCTTCTGTTTACCATACGAGGTAGTTTTGACTTTTCCAACAAAAGTACGAGAAAAATGTTTTTTTAAACTTATACGGTGTGAACAGATTTTTATGGTTTCATAATTCCTTATTTTCAAGAAGCTTACTTTACAATATTTCATGACTATTTTCAACAATACCCTTTTGTTTTGAAATTGCATGGAATTTTGTTAAAAGAAAATGATTTTGAAGAAGAAAAGATATTTTCCTCAAGAATTCATTTCAATTGTTTTATCAAAACTATTTTCCATCTAAGATGAAATTATTATGTATTTTTATGTTTCAAATATAATGTATCTATGGTTTGATTTTTCTTATGATGAAATTCTATCCATTTTTTTATATGGATTATGTTATGATGGGATGATGTTTATGAAACCCATTTTATTCGTTGGGTTATTATGAATGATGTATGTTTATTTTGTGGCACAAGTAAGAATGATTTCATTATGAGATGGGTGAGACCTATATCTCCCTCCAATGAATTGGGTAAAGATTTATATCTCATGAGATAGACATGGCTGGAACGGTAAGTTAATCCAATTCAGTGATACAGGACTGGAACGAGGAGTGAACTCGATTCAGAAAGGGACTTTGTCCACAAAGATGGTCTTGGCAGCAATGCCTTGGCTACTATGGAAATCATATCACGTGCTTAGTGGTTTCCACAATTACATGTTTTATTCCCATGCTATTTTATCATGATTGATGTTCCTTTATGATCTATGCCTTACGTACTGCCATGATTTATTTCACAACTTAAGATTTTGACGTTAAAACTTTATGTTCACGTTTTGAAGTTCAAATCTATGTGGTTTGTTTTATTTTATCCATGCTTACCCTTACTGAGAATTTGAGATCACCCTTTATATGTTTTCTTTTCCCCAGGATATATAGAAAGGTTTTAGGTAAGAAAAAAAAGGGAAGATCTTTATGGGAGATGTTGAAGATCTTTCACCAATATTAGAAGATTATGTTCCAAGTTTCCAAAGACACTAAACTATTACGGTCCTTTGGTGTCTGTTTTTGTTATATATTAAGTATTCCACAAAAGTTATATAATGTCTATGTACGTCAAGCTTTGGGTATCTACAGTTGGTATCAGAGGGAGGTTTAGTCAACATTTGGAAACTAGGATGCAAAAACTTTAGTGAGATCTCGAGAGATATTTCTATGATATGTTTAGGGATGTCCCTGAGGGTATGTATACATATATGTTATAGTCCTAGAATCACGGTAACCATCTTAGAATTAAACCTAAGATGTTATATATTGAAGGTACTCCCCCTTTATTATGTTTTTTTCCTAGCATGATTTTTTCCTCTCACACTGTTCTTTTTGGGTTTTAGACAATGGCTGGAACCCAAAGGAACCGTGTTGATCAATGTAATGGACAATGCAATGATTATCCTCCCAAACAACCAAATGTGATGGGAGATGGAGTTGAAAATATTATTTCTATACTTACACAAGCTATGAATCATTCTGGACTTCCGAATGAGCAGATAAGGGAATAATATTCTATTGAGTCCTTCATGAGGCAACGCCCACCTTCTTTCAATGGGTCTTCTGATCCACTTCTTGCTAAACAATGGATCAGTACCATTGAAAATATATTTTCCATACTTCGTTGTACAGTGCATGAAAAAGTCATTTCTGGCTATTTACCGGTTAGAAGGTGAAGCAGACCAATGGTGGACTCTAATTAAGAATACAAGGCCCCAAGATGAAATTGAATCCATGTAATGGGATGAGTTCAAGAACATTTTTTTTCAGTAAGTACTTCCCTCACATTCTTCGAACAAAGATGGAAAAGTAGTTCCTTGAGCTTAAGAAAAATGATGATGAATTTTTTGGTATATACGAGGCGAATTTTACAAGGCTTGCAAGGTATGCATCTGGCTTTATCATCCAACCTAAAAGTAAAGTTGATCAATTCTTCAGTGGCTTAAAACCAAGTCTTCGAAGGGAATTAGCGATAAGAGACTTCAGTAGCTATGATGAAATTGTGCGTTGTGCTATCAAGGTAGAACTGGAAGTTGGTGTAACATATCCATCTCAAGGTTTTGACAAGAAACGAAAGATGAAGTTCAAGGAAAAACCTTAGAACAATGGTGAAAAGAAGGTGAATGTTTCTTTATGCTCAAAGTGTGGAAAGAAGCATGATGGATATTGTCTAAAAGGTACTAGAAAATGTTTCAAGTGTGGAAAAGAAGGTCATCAAGTATCTGAGTGCCTAAGTAATGGGAAAAAGTTTTCTAATGATGTGAATAGAGGAAAGACTACAAAGAAGTCTCCACCAACACTTCAATGCTTCAAGTGCAAGGAAATGGGGCATTATTCTAATCAATTCCCTAATCCAAGGGTTAATGATGATCGACGTGAGCAACCTCTTAAGGCAAAGTACAAAGGGAAGTCACATGCGGTCACTATTGGCGATGTTGAGTATGACAACGATGTAGTGGAATGATTATGTGTTTATGTAACGGGATTCCAAAATAATGTTGTGGAATCTAATTTATAGTACTGTAGAATATTGGAATATCTATGTATTGGTTTATTATGGTTTTCAATAATTATATGGTACCAGTAACCATGAAAAGTAATTCAAATATTTTGGAAAGCAGGTGATATGTGGATAATGAAGGGATAAGGAGAAAATAATATGTTTGATAGTATTAATAAGCTCATGACTGATATAAGGACAAAGTGATATCATGGTTTGAGTATATAGAAATTTTGGGATTTTGGTATGTGGAAAGAGTTACCTTTGGACAACATTCATGTTTTCACTATGGTTCTATGGTAATTCATGTTGCAAGAGAATACAAGATTAAGGTATTAACATGTTTGGAATGTGACCAACAATATGATATATCTTATGGGGGATAAATGATGTTATTCACATGCTTGGTAGATGACCTTTCTAGTAGTCATTTTATTTATAATATGAGATTGGAAAAAAGTATTTCTGATAAGCCCAAAGGTTGGAATGCATTAAGTTGGACATCAGATAGTATTGTTTAAGGATAGAAATTTTTGATATTATTTTTGGAATGTTATAGTAGAATAGTTTTATAAAAAGGACAACCCGTAGGACGGGCGACAACCCGTCGCGTCAGACAAGGTTGCGAGAATTGAACCCACAACTGAAGTGAGACATGCCTTTTTTGCCTACCACTGGCCTACATGAAGTCCCTAGTTAGTAGAAATTAGTTTTATTTTATTAAGCGGTATGATAGATAAAGTATAAATATATTTTTGGAATCATATATGATTAAACTCACCATAGATGGACTTATGTATATTTGATAACTTTTGCTAACCTTTTGTTTGAGACAGATGGAGTGACCCATCATTCTATCACATGATCTGCTTACACTTCGAAAATGACAAATTCAACTTCATTTCTTTAAGAGATGAAGTGAAAATTGTTTAAGGCACAAAAAATGGTGAGATTGTATCGAAATAAAGTAAATATTTCTTCTAATTAAAATTCTTCAACTTTAGGGAAATCATCTTAAAAACCAAAAATGTTTTCCTAGTGCCCTTATATCTGATAAATTAGATGGTACCTTAGATCATCACAAATTTATGGCTTTGTGATTGTTGATTTTTTCATAGCCATGTTCTCTACCACTCTCCATCAGAACTTGATGGTTAGGTTTCTCTTCCATATCCATATTTTCACCTATGTTCTCCTATGTGGAAACCCAATGATGAGTTAATTTGGGTAACCGATATGTTTCATACTTCACTTTTTAAAATTAAGTTTTAGTATTCCTTTTTACGATGTAGGTTTCTATGAAAGAAACTTTCAAGTAGTAAACCATTTATAACCCTGAAGAATTTCGTGGGCGAAATTCCTTTTAAGGGGGGGGGGGTGGTAGAATGTAACACCCTGAAATTTTATTATAAATGTTTTTATTATGTTATATGAAACACCAAAGGAATCTTTCACTACACACAACACTGGCTTGGCTTGTGTTACATTCAATCACGACCTTCCTCGATAGCATGTGTAGTACGCAATACTGAGTTTCACGGAATATCGATATATTGTCATAATATTATTATGGACTATCCAGTATGAATTGTATTAACTAAATTTTGAATTTTATAACATTATTATTCATCTTACACATTTTATAGAACATGGTATGAGAACAAAATAATTTTTTCGGGTAAAATAAGTATTTTTCAAAAGATACAGTTTTTCCGCATTTTGATGGCACACACACTTTAAATCTAGTTTATGACATTTTTATAAGTTCAATTTGACAAAATAAAATTCTTCCCTGAAATCAGGATATAAAAATTTACTTTGGATAAAATTTTCATATTATTCTGATAACTTTCTTATTTTAATGAATAGTAAAAACACGCTATATTTTAATTAAAAACAAATTTTTTCATCGCATTAATTTATATGGTTAAATTATAATATTGAATGGTTTTAAAGTATAAATAGAATATATTTTTACCATTTAATGTAATGTATGTAATTACCAATAAGTTTACATTGAATTCATAGGTAAAAGAATTTCAATCTTTGGCAATATTTTAACTTTTAAAACCCATTTTCTTAACAACGGGATAAATTTTAATTTAATTACTGCAACTTATGTGTTTTGAATTTTGAAAAATGGATTCAATTTTTGAATTCAGTGGGTCCAAATTATTTTAATAGGTTACTTTTTTTTGACATTATGAATAGTAACTACGGTAATTTTTATTTACTTCAGTTAAAGATAAATCGGGTAATTAAGGGTAAACCTAAGATTATAAAATTACCCAAACACATGACAAAATTCTATTGGATGACTAAAAGTCTATTAATATCACTTAAGTGTTTGATTAGATTCATTTTATGGAATTTTGACCATGAAAATAATTTAATTATTATTAAATCCAAAGAAAGTGACAACATGTCACTCTCTTAAATATTATAAGTATAATAATTTTAATTTAGAGATAAAATTCATGAAACTTCAAATGTGAATAGTATCCAGAAATATAACAAAATTATCTACATAATGAGAATTTATTTATAATTTTTAGGGATTAAATAATTATCATTAATTGTGACACAATAGTGATGTAGAAATTGTTTATTTAGTGAAAAATCAATAATATAGTTTTTATTAAAATAACAATACCTAACAAAAAGACAAGAAACTTGACCAAACATTATTGGTCGAGTATATATATACCCTGAGAATACATGGGTCTATTTTTGGACCATTTGGAGCCTTATAAAACCCATTAGGACATTTATATTATTTTATTTTAAATGACGTCAAAGATGTCACCTTCATAATTTAATAAATATATAAATTTAAATGTTGTGATTCTAAAATGATAAATTCATTTAAAAATATTATTATGAAAGGTATTATATTTATATTCATCATAGGATTTTATTTTTAATTTTTATGCAAAAATATGTATATTAAATAATTATACAAAAATGTTGTAGTAATTATTTTATTAAGAGATATACCAAATAAATGGATTTAAATTTTTTAAAATAAATAATATATTAACAAATTAATGTGCCCCATGAATTTTTTTGATTAATATGACATGTTAGGAATATATTATATATTTTGGTTTGAACATATCTTCTGTGTGGTTTTATTTAAATTCAAATAATGAATAGTGTCAAAATTGACACTATTGATATTTTATGAAAATAACATATTATTAAATTATTTAAAAATCACAAAAATATTTAAAAACTAAAAATTGAAAATTATATGGTCTAACTGGTTATAAAGTATCCAATTATTAGAAATTTAAAACATTTATGTATGTATTTATAACAATTTAAAATTAAGAAGTTTATTACCACAAATAAAATTAAATAGATTAAATAATGACAAATCAAGTTGATAAAAATAAAACATGTCTAAATTTTATTGGTTGATGAGATTACAATCCTATCTCATCTCATATTATAAATGAGTAATTTTTGGTGGTTTTTAAGTGAGGTTTAATTTTATTATTTATTAATATTTTTTAGGTTTCCAAAAGTGCCCCTGTCCTCTTCTATATAAGGGCACCTCCTCCCTATCCTCTTAAAAACACATTGAGCCTTCAATCTCTGCCAAAACATGCCCATTTCTCTTATCCACTTCACTAACAACATTCTGGGGGTTTTGTTCTTCTCAAAATACCAACTATAGTCCCTTAAGAGGAAGCTTAAAAGAGGTGCATCGAAGAAGAGGTAATCTCTTCTACCGATTCTTTCAAGTTTCTTTCTTCTTCAACTTCATCTTCTTTAGTTGTTTAATTATAAATTAATAACATAAGTATCACTAATATACTAATATGTTATTATAAATATAAAAAAACCCTATTTCACCTACTATACATCCTACGAAAAATGAAATCACCACGCGTGTGTACGTACAGAATACCGTCTCCACGCCGTGGTGTAATCTATTTTCCACCACCACCTTACATGGATGGGTATAATGGTGTAAAGAATAACAATATATGATTATTATAACATGATTCTGATTCTGAGATATTATACCATCAACTACAATTCCATTCATATAACTATGGGAACGATATCATCGCTCGTGCGTACGTACGGATTACAGTCTCCACGTCGCGATGAGATTCATTCAACATGTTAACCATTTAAGAATAATTATAAAGTATATGTAATAAATAATAATTATATATATGACATAATAATTCTACTAGATTTATTTTTATATATATATATATCATATACTTACTTCCATTCAAGTCAATAAGGAAAGGAAAACAACGTTCATGCGTACGTACAGCCTACCGTATCCTTGAATGGTGTATTTCATTTCATTCATATATCTATTATATATATGTATATACTGAATATATATGATATATAAATCATGATTTACATTTTTGAAGTAAGTAAATCATGACATAAGTAATAATAATATCAAGGACAACAAATCGAAACACGTACGATAAATGAAACGATTTTACCCAAAACACTGCTTTAACAAGGAATTTACAAAAGAACGTGTAATATAAAGTCATAAGTGAACCATATATGATATAATAACAATAAATATGATTCTGTAATAAGTTAATGACATTATTTAAATCATTATACATGATTTTTGGATACGTACGAAGCATATCAGACCTAAGGTAAGGATAATTTTTCAATCTCATTTTTATCCGAGATTGCTTATACTTAAGTATTTACTGGGGTTATATTTATCATCCATGTACCACTTTTATAAAAATGGTTTCGTGTATGTTTAAAGTCCTTTTTACCCATTTTTGACTTTTACTACATAGTATGTAAGGAATCTTTCTTTTGTTTACCATACGAGGTACTTTTTGACTTTTCTGACAAAAGTATGAGAAGAATGTTTTTTTAAACATATACGACATGAACGGATTTTTACGGTTTCATAATTCCTTATTTTAAAGAATATTACTTTACAATATTTCATGACTATTTTCAACAATACCCTTTTCTTTTGAAATTTCATGGCATTTTGTGAAAAGAAAATTATTTTGAAGAAGAAAGGATATTTTTTTCAAGAATTCATTTCAAGTGTTTTATCAAAACTATTTTCCATCTAAGATGACATTATTATGTATGTTTATGTTTTAAGTTTAATGTATCTATGGTTTTATTTTTCTTATGATGAAATTATATCCATTTTTTCATATATGGATTATGTTATGATGGGATGATGTTTATGAAACCTATTTTATTCGTTGGGTTATTATGAATGATGTATGTTTATTTTGTGGCACAAGTAAGAACTATTTCATTATGAGATTGGTGGGAACTATATCACACTCCAATTCATTGGGTAAATATTTATATCTAATGAGATAGACATGGCTGGAATGGTAAGTTAATCTGGTTCAGTGATACAGGACTGGAACGAGGAGTGAGCTCGATTCAGAAAGGGACTTTGTCCACTAAGATGGTCTTGGCAGCAATGCCTTGGGTATTATGAAAATCATATCATGTGCTTAATGGTTTCCCCAATTACATGTTTTATTCCCATGCTATTTTATCATGATTGATGTTCCTTTATTATCTATACCTTACATACTACCAAGAATTATTTCACAACTCAAGATTTTGACATTAAAATTTTATGTTCATGTTTTGAAGTTAAAATGTATATGGTTTGTTTTATTTTCTCCATGCTTACCCTTACTGAGCATTTGAGCTCACCCTTTATATGTTTTCTTTTCCCCAAGATATAAATAAAGGTTTTAGGTAAGAAAAAAAAGGGAAGATCTTTATGGGAGATGTTGAAGATCTTTCACCAAGATTAGAAGATTATGTTCCAAGTTTCCAAAGACACTAAACTATTACAGTCTTTTGGTTTCTGTTTTTGTTATGTATTAAGTATTCCGAAAAAGTTATGTAATGTCTATGTATGTCAAGATTTGGTTCCCTAGAAGGTTTACATTTAGAAATTTTCATATATTTAATTTATTACATACTTTAGTAATAATTATAATTGTTATATTACGAATTGTGATGTATGCTTTAATTTAACTGTTAAACTACAAGTATACATTATTATAAATACGTATTATTAGTCACATTCAAGGAGTGATAATTTATTTAGATTTAGTTTGAAAATAATTCATCTTGTAATTGGTAATGAGATTAAATTAATGTGATAATTTTAATTTTTACACATTTTGTGTTCAAAATATTACTGTATTAAAATATCTCTTTCCTAATAGGAATGTTAATTTCATATGTTTATAGGCCCATACATGAAATGGTATTGTATACCTAATTCATGGTATACAAATGTATATGATTAAATATAACTTATTTTTAATTTGTGTTAGTGACACATGTAAGGAATTTTATATAGTGTTACACATCCTAATGGTATGATAATATTTATTTTGGTTGAAGGAATATGATTATAAAATTGTTGGATATTAGAGTACATGAAAAGGGATTAACATGAGATACAATGGTGAGGTCAAATACTCTTTTTAAATATTATTTGTTAGATTCCATCCAAAAAAACACATTCCATGACCTCAATCCTCAAATTGAGGAAAAATATCAATGCCCATAGATTATTCTATATAATACACAGATGAGAATGATAATCCTAAGAGTTAGGTTATGAAATAAACAAATAAACATTGGGTTACACAAAGCTCAGAATCCCATAGAAAGGATACCAGTGGAATATAGTGGTGATTATATCTATATGATGAATTATATAAAGGTGTTTTCCAATCAACTATCCATGTTTCATATATGAAATGTTTGGAATAATAAACAACCTAAATAGGTATGTGGAGATATTTAAAGTAATGTGAACTCATTATTTAGTAAAATATGGATTTATTCCTCATAAAAGATAAGTTAGATTCAAAAAGGTTATACTTTTAGTGGGGTAACATTTAATAGTTGTCCATGTTATGTATATTTGAACCATGAAACTAATTTGATGAAATCTTCTGTTATAAAAAATTGTAATCATCATGAGAAAAAATAACGTTTATATCAATTAAATAAAATGGTTGATCTAAATTTAAGAAACTTTATAGAATCATATATAAATATAATATTTGTTTTTATATAAAATAGATGTTATTTGTGATAAAGAAACACCATCCAAAAAAATGAATTACTGATGTTTTTCAATATCTAAAACTATATGATTATTAGAAGGATAAAATGATTAATTATAGGATTAATTAATGTTTTTTCAAGATATTTAATTCATTATATAGTAATTTTTGTAATTTATTTTAAAATATAAATGAATTCAAAAAATATTTATCTGATATTTTCAATGTGTTGGTGATAGATGACCTGGGCTTGTGACATAATTATTTTTATTCTATGTTGATATCATAAGTGCATAAATGATTTAATCATAAGTTCAAATTTTCTTTGTAGAGTTCAAAATTGATTCATTGATTATGAATGTTATGTAATTGACTACCAAGATAAGATAATGGAAGGATTTTTTTCCATAATATGGGACACTCTAAAATAGTCGAAGGGGTGTAAAAAATATAGTTGTTCTATGTAAGGTACAAGTGTTACTAGAATCAATTTATTGGTTATAAACACCATATCATACCATATGTATTTTTTATTTTTTTAATTAATAGTTAATTAATATAAAGAAATTAATTAAATTATATTTTTTTAGAAAATGAACCAAAGTGTTGATGAATGATGGATTAAATGGAATGATTAATGAGCATATTGATAAATATAATAGATATGTACTATTATCTCATTTCTCGAATATTATTATTGATTAAATATTTTTTCCAAAATTTATTATAAAATATAAGAGATGTTACACATTCTTTAAGTTTCACGGTAATAAAAAATATATTTTTAAGGAAGATAAGGACAAAATGTTTATCCTAGGATAAAATTGATAATATGGATGTTTGTTAAATTATAAGGACCAAAGATTCCACCACCATATGTGTAATATTTTAATTAATAATATTAATTTTCATAAAATCATTGAAACACGTATAATTACATTTATTCTTATGATATTATATTTTATTTTTTTATAAATTTCTAGTAGTATTAAATTAAATTTATTTCTTAAAAATGATGTTTTTAGGAAGAAATTAATGATATATTTAAGATAATATTATAATGTTCAATAGATATCATTTATGTCACTTTTTTGTAGGATATTAGAATTTTAATTATGAAATAGTGGTCATTTTTTGAAATAGGGCATTAATCGAGATTCCTTGAATTGGAACATCTCAATAAGATATTATTTTATGCATATTGTTGGCTAAAAGGTGGTTTTAGTTCTTGGATGAGAATCATTGTATGAGAATATGGACTTTCTAAAATTATCTAGCTACAATATTTCACACTATAATCATAGGTCATCCAGAAAATGCATATTCTATAAGGTTTTGCAACATGACTAATGGATTAGCATCATTGCTGTTTTTTTCAATTTTATTAAATGGAAGAAACATTTAATGTCATCGCTCTATTAAGGGGGAATTAAATACAATATTTTTGATCTTATGAAGTGGGTTTTGGAATCATGTGGACATTTCCATTACATTTTATAGGGAATGTAATGTTACACTGTTACCAATAGGTTATTTTATGATTTATTATAGCGGATTTCTGATCCCATTAACTGGGGAGTGTCACACCATAACCCCCATGTTAGAACGTGTTGTGAAAAACATATGCATCATTCCATGACCCTTATAGTATTTCCACAACCAATTTTTACATGAATTATATAATGTAGGGTATACTCATAATTTGGGGTTTAATCCCTATAATGATACATGGAAAATTGGATTATAGATTTTTCATTCTCGGTCTTACATCCCTCTCTCATTCCTTAATTTATGCCCATGTAAAGGGATGGTATTTTATGAGATTCATTGATAATATAATTTATGATGTTTTATTCCTTCCCGTGATCATGGAATACATTGTAATACATATATTTTTGAGTGATTTCATCAAGGGTTTAGTACTGATTCAATGTGATCATAACAGAATTGGATGAGAGTGATGGGACATTCATGTGTCATGGTATGTGGAGACACCATAAGGTTGATCACATGTTGTGGGGTGAGATTTTGATGCACTGGTAAAGCATTGTGATATCTCAGTGATTATGAATCAATAGAGTGATGTAAATAATTAATTATAATTTTTTATATTTATTTTTTTATATTGTATGTGGTTATATGGAATCATGGTAGGTTTTCCAAGCATGGATGGGGAATTGATGGTCATTGTTGGGGTGGTGTGAAGGTTGGGAAATGATGGTAACACTATTTCAGATGTCGGTGTTCCCTTTAATAAAAAACAATAGTAT
The DNA here is from genome assembly GCA_963277665.1 of Viscum album. Classification (NCBI taxonomy): domain Eukaryota; kingdom Viridiplantae; phylum Streptophyta; class Magnoliopsida; order Santalales; family Viscaceae; genus Viscum; species Viscum album. Next base: position 1,993,717,621 of record OY728150.1, on the reverse strand, counting down.
TTTTTTCATTAAATATATATTTACAAAATGAATCTTTCATGGGACTGAATATAGAAATAGGGAATGGGAGTTTCATATAGAAATAGAGGTTGTTTTATTGATCCTCCACAATCTAGAACAAGTTTCTATTATCAATTCAAGTGTTTTGGGATCATTAAAAAATTATTTCACCCAAGGAGGATGGTTATAATGGAGGGAAAAGAGATGGTGGGAGGTCACATGATGTGATACATGAAATGGGAATCCCAATTTTTTATCTAAAGTAGTTTTGGTAATATATGAGAGGGATTAGGGATCATGGTGGTTGGTGATGTGGTCGGGCGTCTCATTCCATATGAGTGACACTATCCTGAGTGTGGACTGTGTCCTTTAAAAGGGTTATGACTAATAAGAGGAATCCAATACTTGAAAGGGTGTGATATGTAGTTTTTATTCAATTTTATGTGTTCAATGATCTTCCAATGAATTAGAGAAATGGGAGTTGAGTGATGATTTTGATGTAATTTGATAAGGATCAAAACTTTCTATCATGGAATAACCCTTGATGACCATAAGTTCCATGCAGTTACCTTGAGGGGACCCATATCTATTTCTATCAACGATCAGTTAATAGATTATTTTTTGTAAGTATCTTGAGGAGAGGAGTAAATGATTTTTTTGTACAATGAGATCTAATATTTCCTTTGTGACTATAATCCTATTATAAGTTTGTGAGATATGGGATGGAATTCATTCCCATATTGTGATCATGTTTGGTGACTGAAAAAAATTGGACGATGACAGGTCCCAAGTCTTATCCTTCCCCTGAGTAAGATAGCACAGGATGGCCATTAGGAGAGATATGTGACTTTTTTGTGTCTAAAGTCTAGTCAGAGCATGGGCATGAAGTGGTGTGTGAATGGTTCATGGTTAAAACTAACATATGAGTCCCATTATTATTTTATTGATGCATGTGGGACCCTTCATGTGACTGGGGTGTGGTCAGATTATGATCCCATCCTAATTCAGAGGGTCATGTATGCCATATGAAACATCCCCATGTGAGGGAGACCAACTTAAGAGTGATATTATATGACATGTATACCGTATCAAATGTGAAAGGATAGTGGTATTAAACCATACATTGAGTGGGGAGGTATTGGAAGGACCACCATGAGTGAATATTCAAGTATATGACTTGGATATTTGACCTTACCCAACACATCGAGGTAGTGGGTGGGATTTATTATATTTACTACATATAAATATTGGGTATGAGATGAGATACAAGTTTGGTAGCATGCAGAGATGATGTGATTCTAAAATAGCATTGATAAACGATTGACTATGTTATATCATATAATGTTTAGTACATGGAGACACAGTCCCATAGGATTCATGTTGTATCATTTAAAACACATTGTTTGATGGACATTTTTTATATGTTTACCTACCTCATGAATACGTCTATATTAATGTTTATTCTATGGGAACATTTTAAGACCCTGCAGATTTGTTTACCACACAATTCATTATATATTTGGTTCACTTTCTAACCATATTTCTTCTTTTAGGGTGGGAAACATTTATAGTGATGATCATCAAGGAGAGGATCAATTAATATTTTGAGATGGGGTTGATGAGGCTTGGGGGTGGATGTAGAGTCTTTTTAATTGATTTCTTTATTAATTTTTTTTGTAAATGTGATAATACCAATGTGTGAATTCTTGATATAAGAATATATTTATCCATATGGTGATGTTTAATATAGATTTTTTTATTCTTTCATTATAATCATATTGTGTGTTGTGAATTTATAGGTTTTTATACATTTTTTTTCACTCTGATAAGATAGAATAGTCTTCTTGTAGATTGGATTAGGCCCTTAACACTATATAAAAGCCTTTTGTTTATGGGCAGGTGCACTTGAGATCACATACCATCTCTTCTAGGGAAATTTTTTAGTGTTCACTACAATGGGGGGTCACAATGATGTAGAAATTCATATTTTTTATCATACTATTTAGGGTATGGTATAGAGTGTATAAGGACATGGAAGATATTTTTTATGCCTCAGATAAGTTCTTTGTTCTCACCTTTTCCAATTGTATTTCCTTTCTACCAGGGTGATGAGAAAGCTATAAAATGTTTCCACTATTAAGAAGGAAATTTCTCATCAATATGTTCCATTTATTAAAGGGTCTTTCTTTTATTTTTCTATTGGACCACTGAAATGTGGACAATCATCATGAATCATTTTCACTTGTGTGATTCACATTACATACATGTACTTTAATGTGATCGATTCCACGGATGAGAGGATCAACTGTTTATTGTTCCAACAATTTCATGTATTGAGTTTTCACATTTGATTTATTTTTGGAATTATACCGGGGAAATCGTAAAACTTTATTTTAAAGGTATTCTATATGGATATTACATAAAGAATATATCTATCAAGGATGATATTATGCATTCATGTGAAGTATATATAGTTACCTTAAGTGGTTTAGTGTATATATTATATTACCCATTGATGAGCCATAATGGGTTTTTTGAATGAATTATTTACTTTAGTGGTGATTTAATGATGGTAATGGGTTTCCATAAGTATTGGGATACCCTAGAGAGGGTTGAAGAATGGGATGGAAATTCCTTGTATATAGTATCAATGATAGTTTTAAAGGGATGGATTAGTATGATTTCAATACCTATTGATTCCATACATGATTTCAGTGGTGAAGTGGAATCATGCAATGCCACTCGCATATTTTGACACAGTGACAATTTTTTGGGGATTGTGTGTTTGGTGATAGAATAAGTGATACATATTGGGCCTCTTGGAAAGAATATTATAGAGTGATTTTAGATTGATGAAGATGACACACAAGAGGATAAGGAATAGTGGTTTCAGTTTGTGTGATATAATTTTATAGGAGAATGATATAATTCGATAAAGATGAGATCGAGATTGAAAACTGGTAAGAACCAATGAGAGGGTTCATAGATGATAAATTTTACATGAGAAAGAATTGAGTGTTGGCATAAATTTTCATGGTGAAATTTTCAATATCTTATATAAGCTAGAAGATTGATATGTGAAATTCCAATTTAGTTATAGATTAGTATAATTTCTGATGTATGGGTTCATTAAGAACTTTTAGTATCCCATGGGAAAACGGTCACATTAATTATTGTAGTCAAATGGATATATTCTTTGAAAAATTATTTTTGATGGTTTTGGTGTTGAAGGAAGATGTACCTCAGTGGTAAGAGGTGGCATAGTAAATTGACTAGGTTACTGTGATTTGGTTGATCATGTTTTTCATTGAAAAAAGTGTCATATCCCTATAGGATATGAGAGAATGGGATAGGAAGTGTGGCACATGCCTGGTGGTGGGACTTATTTTAGTTATTTTTCAAGGAGTAGTGTAAGGCAAGCCCTAATGCACAGTTCATAGTATTTTATATATGATGGGTTTATTCATTTTTTGGATGAATGTTGGTTCTTTAAGATGGTGATTTTTTTGTGATCAAGGAATGAGAATCGATTAATGTTTAATGATATCTCTCATTTATGAGTATGATGTAAATTCCTAGTCATTATGTTTGATAATGTATGATGAATTATTGTAATATATTATGTTTTGGTTCAATAAGGTTATGATAATGATGCGACTCTTACATGAACCATCATATTGGTCATAGAGTAATTACCCTAATTTTTAATGAGTCATGAATATGGTGATATTTTTCATCAGATATAAAACTTTGCATAAAGAAGATGGTGTGTGGAAAAATATTATTTTGATCTAATTCCATGTGAATATAAAATATTTGAGATTCAGATGGGGCTGTGGAAAGATTCAGTGCATTGGAATATATTTCCCAATATAATTTTTTGTGATTTGGGTGTCAATTCGATCAGAGGATAAGTTGTTCTAAAGTTGAGTGCATGATGAATAGTATATATGGATGGTTTTGAAAAAATGTAATTACACTAAAAGTTGAGATAAATATTATGTGGTTGTGATGCGTATAAGAACCAATGGAAATTATCCTTATGATGTCATGAACACTTGGTCTCTAGTAGTTCATTTTCACAGTGTTGTAATGTAGACTCAATGACTTTCACACTCCATATTCCATGTACCCTTCTTTAAAATTCAATGTGAAACCTCACACATGAACATAGATGCTTCCAATTAATCCCCAAGAAATTGATTCTAGAACTCATCATGTGATCCAATCCTTGATCATGAGATCTCATGACTTTATAATGACCATGAGATCCCTATGCCTGATGGTGCTTAATGTAGGCCCTAAAGCACATAGGGTTCCCATATGGGTGTCAGTGAGAATAAAATATTAGAAGTGATAACCCTTTATATCATGAATCAAAGAGTGAATTTTCTTGATGGTTCTTTCATAAATAAATGGGAGTGGATTAATTGGAATTCTGAATCCTCTTTGAACCTTATCATGATGGAAGAGACCATCAGGAAATAATATTTAAAGGCATACAAATCACTTGAGTGAAGTACCTTCATGCAGACCCTTAGTAGCATGCGAAATTCTCATGAACCCATGATCATGTAGGATCCCACCCCTGGTTTTGGTACCCCATACAGGTATCCCCATATGCTTATCCCTTTATATTTTGGTGAGGGGATCCTTTGACACATGTAATTCAAACAAGTTTCCTTTTATGTGGCCTTCTTGACATACAAAATCACCACATATATCCCAATATATCAAGGAACACAATAATTATGTGTGACCCATCGGTCACACACCCTATTCATGCAATGTTCACCAATGACAATGTATGCGGGATTAACAAAAATAACCATTCATGGTATAAGAATCAAACATAAGGCCATATTGAGGTCATGTGAGCCACAAACCTTAATGAGGATCTATCATGTAGGGCCCGTGAGGTGTTGATTAGTAAAAATTGATGGTCTTTCATCCTTCTTCCTAGATAAATTGGTGCTCATATGAACATGGGGCATGATCCCTATGGAAATTCACATAAAAAACTGGATGGGAGAAATATCATAGACATGTTCATGAGACTCCACTGCATGATCAATTTAAGGTCGCATGATCACAATTTTCAACACTAATCAACCAATGTCCTTATGTGAACATGGATAATTAATATTGGTCACAATACAAGCCATATAAAATTTATGTTGATATTGCGAAAACAGATGGACATGTCACCAAAAAAATGTGATAGTCCAAAGACAAGGAATGTTGATTGAGTGGTAGCCCTTTGAGATGTCTAAATTATTACCAAATATGATCTAGATAGTGAAATTGGTCCATGATAATGTGACTTTGGTATTTTAGCATCATCATTTGATTTACCATTGACACGTAGGAGTTATCATGCGATAATCCATATAGAATTTGGGCTGATCCAAGGATGTCATAGAGACATGCCTTATTCTATCATTATAAAGATATTGAACATTTCCGATTTGGTTATTTGAAAAATCATGGATATGTCAGAATCACCCATACGAAGGAATGCAGGACATGTCTATTGATCAGAAATACCCTCTTAGACTTATCGTCAATGTTGTACTGACACCCCAAACAAGTCGTGTAGAAATTAAATTCATGTCAAGCAGATAGCCAACACATGTCAGGAATATCCTTTATGGAATGTAAACCCTATCCAGAAGATACACTTCGACACATGCCATGTGGAACGTTACCAGAAATCTTCATATTCATCCCCATTTTATATGGTATGTTTTCATGATGAGCTATGGTTACACTCTCATATGACCCTTTCAGTGTCATGATGTTGGAGAAAACATTAATTCCTTCGTCTCTCGTTATACATCCAAGAATTATGGATGAGTATAATGTAATGGAAACTTCAGTGTGTAAGCTGTAACTAATTACATAACCTGATTGGTCCTCTGACCAATGAGAGGACTTAGTCTATAATCCTTGATCAATAGGGAATCCATCCAAGAATAATCCCATATAATTTCGAAAACCTTGGGAATAACCATAATGTATCTAATCATGATCATATAACATAGCCCATAAGTTGGATAAGGTATAAATTAAATACAATATCATTGATTATCTTCATATATGGGATACATAGGACACCTTCCTATGGCCCGAGAACCAATGGAAATCCACTTCATTGTCAGTCTCCTCTTGTCTTCATCCTTTCAACCATCAGGATCCAATAATTCCCATAGGATGATCACACTTCCTCATTAATTTGTGTATGAGAAAAAGGAGAATACATGAGAATCATTTTATGTATAAAACCCATTCATGTTATAAAGTACCTCAAACCCATCAGTGGGTTGGGGGCTGATCGTACCACGATTCACTGTTTTATTCCACCCCTACACCGCAGTTTTAAACTAGTTTTGTAATGAATATTCCAAATATAATAATGAATTTCACTTTATGTTTTAATCAATCAATTAATGTTAATAAATATTATAATGGTAAATGTTACTTGTTTTTATTATTTCAATGTAGGTGGAGGTGATTTGGAGGGCCCTTGATGAAGTGAAAGAAAAATGGGCCAAAATTGCATGGATCCATGGACATTTGTCCACTGTTTTGAATAGTACACGAAATATGTGCATCCAAATGGGCTGAAATTTTGTGTCCCAGTACAAAATTTAATAGGATACATTTCATATTAAGGCACCCAATCCTGATTCGGCTTTTATAGGGCCCATCCGAACTGATCTGTCCAAGCCACCGAATTTGGACCAAGTCAAATGCGGTGTTCTGTATTTTATCACTATATTGAGCTTTATTTGTCCAAACGGTGCCAAACGTTCTGTGGAGACAGAGAAGAGATAGGTATACAACTTTTATATTTTCTCCAAAGCGGGATAAGACTGTCTGAAGTCCGAAACGCGTCGTTAAAGTGGATTGATGAAATCTATGTGCGTAAAACCACCTTCCAATTTTCCTATAAAAGGGAACCGAGGGAACCTCTTTTTCAAGTTCGGCCAAGGAGTGAAGTGCTGACAATTTGGAGTCCTAGAGGAGTCTCCTAATCACCTTGGAGGTTCTGGAGGCCCCTATCCTCATAGGGGGATCAACAATGAAGAAGGAGTTTAACCCGAGCTTCCTCCCCCTCCCGATGTCGAGCTAAAAGTTGGGTGTTCGTTGTGAGGGAGCTACACACATGTCAAGGGATTTCCGATGGATACAATAGCTACTGGTTTGGAGTAATTTGGGTGTTTAAACATTTCATTCCATGTATCTTATTTTATTTCAGATTTGAATGCTTTATTTGATACATGTGAGTGTTATGTACTTAATTTCTAACCGATCGGTGTGAGATTTTGAGTGCGTGACTTGTGTTGTTCCGATTGGACATCACAAAAATCCTTTTCATACCAAACATATTGAGATTTAAATATGATTTGGAATCTCTTATTCCATGCATAATTACTGGACCTTGACAATACTATTGTTACGTCAAGGTTTGGTCCTTAAAGCATTGAAATAAAAGCTTAGGAATTAATCGGGATTCTAATTAATTCCAACCAAAGAATTACTCTAAACCTAAGATGAATATCTATGAACAATGAACTTGATATGTTTGTAGTGAAATCACATCGACCCTTTTATCTCATATTTCTCAAAATCCACTTGGTCACTCATCTTTTAAGCTATTTCAACTAAGTCATTGTTTTAAATAGTTTTCAAAACCACCCCCTCTTAGTCATTTTTATTAAAAATACACACTCTAAACCTACCAACACTCCTTGAGAGATGACCTAGGGTTTACCCTAGAATATAAATCAACCTTAAAAATATAATAAATTTTATGTGTCATGACAACGCGGTCAAATTTTGGCGCCGTTGCCGGGGAGCACTTTGGTTTTTTGTGCGTGTTTTTGATAAATTTTTTGTAATTTTTGTGAATATTTGTTTGTTTTATCTTATATGTTTGCATTTATTTTTGTATTCTAATTTATTTATTGTGTAAGTTCTGTGTATGACGCGTTCTACTCCAGGAGACCTACAAACTTTCAAACCCGAACCGGAGAGGGTCCTACATCAATGAAACCAAGACACACAAGACCACACTTTGAAGGAGGAGACATCAAATCTTAAAATTCTTCTTGATCCTTCTTCTTCTTCTGAAACCAAAGTTAAAATTGAACATAACTTGTATAACATGGCTGAAAATAATAGAACACTAAAAGAACTAACCTCACCTGATGTTGATATCCGACCCACTTACATTCAATTACAAGGTGAGACTCCCAATTTTGAACTAAAATCTGGTTTAATTCATTTATTACCAAGATTTCATGGACTGCCTGGAGAAGATCCACATAAGCATTTAAAAGAATTTCATACTATGTGTTCAACATTAAAACCTTATAATGTGGATGAAGAACAAGTAAAACTTAGGTAATTTCCATTTTCATTAGAAGACACGGCTAAAGATAGGTTTTATTATGTTAATTCACCTATTAGAGGTTGGGCGGACATGAAACGACTTTTTCTTGAAAAATACTTCCCAGCCTCTTGAACTGCAACAATAAGGAAAGAAATATGTGGGATAAGACAATCTCAAGTATAAACCCTTCATGAATATTGGGAACGATTTAAAAGATTGTGTTCAAGTTGTCCACATCACCAAATAAGTGATCAAATTTTAATTCAGTATTTTTATGAAGGTTTAATCCCTATTGATCGAAACATGATTGATGCTGCTACAAGTGGTGCACTAGTGGATAAAACCCCAATCGCTGCAAGGACCCTAATTGAGACCATGGTACAGAACACTCAAAAATTCAGTTCAAGGTCCAGTGTACCCATTAGAGGTGTCCATGAGGTGCAAAGTACTGAATTCGAGAAGAAGGTGGACAAAAGTTTAAAGAGGTGAGTACCCTTCTACGACAACTTGCTCTTTCCCAAGAGAAATTCCAATCTCCTCCTCCCATACATTGTGGTATATGCTCTTCTGATACCCATTATTCTGACCAATTCCCCCTATTGAGAGAAACTTCTGAGAGTTGTGAGGCAATATTCCCAAGACGCCCCTATAACCAACCCATTAGGCAAGAACCTTACTATCCATCCAACCCTGGGTGGAAAGACAACCAAGACTATAGGCAAGGGGGGTATTCAAACCAGCCTCATCAACCACGGAACCAACCAGGGCAAAGTAGTCATCAACCACCACCACCCAGAAATTTTCAACCACCCCAAAGGCCTTTCCAACAACCCCCTCCAAAACCCAAGCCTAGCCTAGAAGATATGATGAAACAAATGGCTGTCAATAATCTCCAGTTCCAAAAAACCACCCAAGCAGCCATACAAGACCTCAAAACCCAATTAGGCCAACTAGCTAACTCAGTGGGTGAAATCCAAAGCCATGGGTCTGGTAAACTACCATCTCAACCACTTGTCAACCCTAGGGATAAGGTAAATGTTAGTTCCATCACCCTTAGGAGTGGAACTCAACTTAAAAGACAAATGAACCCTTCATTAGAGTCATCCTCTCCTAAGGGAACCACCATCACAACCACTGAAAAAGGTTCAAATGAGATGGAACCCTGTCTTGAGAGAAGTCCTACCGAAGGAAAGAGTGTGTCTATTGATGAGTTACCAAGACCAAGAATTCCTCTTCCATTTCCCCAAAGAGCCACCCAACCAAGGAAACAAAAGGAAACTGAACTTGATAAAGAAATCTTGGAGACTTTTAAAAAAGTGCAGGTTAAAATTCCATTGATTGATGCCGTCAAGCAAATTCCGAGATATGCCATGTTTCTGAAGGAGATGTGTACCCACCGAAGGCGACTTAGAGGTGATGATAAGGTGAGCCTAGGGAGGAACGTCTCAGCATTGATACAACCATCACTTCCCACCAAGTGAAATGATCGTGGAACATTCTCGATTCCGTGCACCATAGGGGAGTATTCTTTCTCCAATGCTATGCTTGATTTGGGTGCTTCTATTAATGTGATGCCTCACTCCATATAATCTTCTTTGCAGGTCGGTGAACTAAATACCATAGGAATAGTTGTTCAGCTAGCAAATCGGAGTACGACACACCTGTAATGCCCCGACCCCAGCTACCCAGAGTCGGTGCGTTACTTGGTAACATTGGCATGATCACAAATGATCAAGTCTCGAAAGACCGATTAGTCTAGTAGCCTTGGAAACACTAGATACATTCGTAAACGTTACATTACATCATAAAGTGAAAAACTACAATAACAAAGTCTCCATAGTCCACTCTCATATCTTCTTCTGACAATCCCTGCAGGTCATTCATAAAATACTTCTTTACATCCTGGAAAAATATTAAAACATTGAAAGGGGTGAGCTCAGATGCTCAGTAAGGTTAACAATATAGCAGAAGCTTTCATAAATAAACATTAACATTTAAGGCAATGTATAACTAAAACAAAAGCCTTTTAAACTTGAACTTCAACATAATATGTCAAAAGTAAAATGAGATAATTCCATTTACTTCTTCACATGGATATTCTACTGGTCGAATAATCACATGAAATATCAATAACCACTTTCATAATGATGGAATGCATAATGTCAGACTATCATAACCATGTAGCCAAGGCCTCGTGCCAAGACCACAAATAAGATTTTGTAAAGGCCTCGTGCCAAGACACTATTTTGTCTCATGAGACCTGCCGATGCATCGAGGAGCTATAGCGGGCTCCACCCGTCACTTATTAAGTCCAATGCATTCCTCATATGAATAGGTTTAAACATATCATAAACCATAACATAATCGTATCACATAAAACATGCATAAAGGAAACATAACATTTCCACATTCCAATCACAAGATATCAATACAACATATTGATATAATAAAAACACTTTCAAAACCATTTTCAATACCTAAATAAATGAAAGGTAAAACATGGTATTTATTTTTCTTTTAAAAAAAGTGATGGCTTGTAGAGGAAGCTGAAACTCAAATAATGGTCACGGCGGCGGAGAAGTCATTGTCGCCGCATAAGTATGGAAAGAAAAACATTCCCTTTTGTCGTTTAGCAAAACGCTTCGTATAAAAAAGATTCCTTTTGAATAAACAAAAAAGTCAAAGGGGTTTATACACCGTATAAAAGAAAGTTGTGTATAAAACCAAATATGCCTCAATGAAAGGGGATTGAGACGAAGTCCTTAAAAAGATCATTTTTTTAAATAAAGTACATCTATAATGTGTATTAACTATAATTAAACATAAATAATGTAAAAATACAAGATAGGACATAATAATATCATGACATAATTTGAAAGTAGGAGATTAACCCGAAGAATAGAAATTGGGTTAAGAAATTCCCTTACCTTGCGTCCTGTCCTGACTCGACCGTTCTTTAACCTCCTGAATAATAAACTAGAGTTAATTTATATTTACTTAAGAACCTTTTTCATGTTCATTATCCCTTTTATATCCCTTATTACCATGTTATGAACATTATTTAATTATTTAAGTTAATAACGGTCATTTTGTCGATCTTTGGTACTTGAGTCAAAAATAAACTTCTTATAATTACAAGTTGTTCATGTGGTGAAATATCCATTATATCCAAAATTATATTCATGATGTATATATCATATATATCATATATATACAGTATATACATTCATTCATAATGTCACGTAACATTTAGAGGTAAGAAATGAAATGCACCGTTCATGGAGACGGTAAGCCGTACGTACCCATGAACGCTACTTTCATTTCTATTTCGTATTTAATGAAATCATAATGATATAAATTTATAATATAATTAAAGTATAATATAGTGTATAATACCATTTAATCCATCCTTTATACATCCCACATATGGCATTAACGATTCAAATCACTTTGAGGGGGCGGTAGTCCGCACTTCCTAAAATGAAATTATCGCATTTTACCCATAATGGAAATCATAAAGTATGCCATAAATGAGAAATACAGAAGTATAAGTAAAACATAAACATATTTTATATCATATATAAATATAGTGACATCTTAATGGCCACCTTTGAAGGTGTTATATGAGGGTTGAACAATCATCGTTTCGTGAGGTAGAAATTCGCCATCCACAGAAACCGTATGTTCTTTAACCATTAGATGTAGGTGTGTGTAAGTGTAGCTCAAATCCTTCTTATAACAACATCCTAGTATATTGACCATACTGGTTTTGTTACAAAAGAAATGAATAAAAAGAGTTTAGGGGGTTGGAGAAGAAAAATAAAACAAAACAACATTAGAGAAGACATTACCTCAAAATTGGGTAACTCTTTTTGATTTGACCCAAAGGCTTCCTTGGGAAGAGTTCTGCCCAAAGTGAGGCTTCTAGGAGTAATAGGGGGAAGTTGGGAGAGTATTTGGGCAGAGTTTGGCTGAGCCAAATGGCTTGAAGGTGTTAATAAGGTGGGAGAGGTGGGGGCCTTTTATAAGTGGAGAGGAGGGGCTCTTTTGGAAAGATTGAAATGTTACATTATTACACAATGCTTTTCGAATTCTAAAGGTCCCACACTTATATAATTCGTGGCTAAGGTTATAAGGGTTCGAAATCTACCCATCCAATAGTCTTTGGACAGGTGTAAGCCTTGGATTTTACATTATCTTTTCATTTTATTAAAATCGTTAAATAATGAGGTCATCGCTGCATCATCATGATGTAATAAATAATTTAATTTATTTAATGTCTAAAAATTATAAAAAAATACTATGATGTAGGAAATTGTTTTAGATTTATAATGAATATTTATAATCAAAATTTGGACTTGTGTAACCCCACTTAAAAACTGTTTTAGTAAAACAACTCATGTTTGTGTCAATTTAATTTTAACATTAAATAAATATATATTAATGTCATTTTCCAACTAAAGTGGCTACATGGGGTCCCCAAGTTGACCCATGGGTTTTCTTGGTCGGCCATGACTCATCCAATAGGAGTAGGACAAGTGTCATGCTCATCTCATATTATTAAAACATTATTTGTACCTTAAACTACACTAATTACCTCTAATCGCGATTAAGAACTTAAAAGTTACTATTCACCAAAAAATTATTTTAATCTCATTGAACCACATTTTGCTTCTTAATGACAACCATGTATGTCGGATTTTTGAAAATCAAATCACAGAAGTGGTAATATTTCATTTAAACGAAAAATCAGTTATTTAACTACCACTTAGTGGTTTCACTATTCATAAAAAATTGAAGTTTTTCAGAACAATGCCAAAATTTCACCCTAAGCTATAATTGATATTCCGAATCCAAAAATGAAGTCCATTTTGATAAATAAAATTTATAAAATTTCAAAAAGTAGGTATTACTAGTCACAACGGCTAGTTTAATTCGTTGTGGTGTGTGTTTAGAGCTCGAGGTTGCGTACAACACACGCTATTGCATTATTCGAAGTGAAACATACCGTGGAAGCTTGGGGTGTTACATTCTACCCTCCTTCAATAAATTGCGTCCTCGCAATTTGAAATTTTTCTTTGTAAATAAAAGGTTGAAAAGAGAAAATACCTTTGTGGAAAACCCACATCGGAAATAAGATTAATAAAATTTAGCCTTAATAAGAGGGAAAGGGAAATGAAAAAGTCACCACCCAATTATGATCTCGATTAGGAGAACATTGGTGGAAATTAAAGACATATAATTGGAGGAAAAACGTAAATATTTGTAGGGAGTGATTGAGGTCATCAATCACAATCAACTGTCAAATTGAGGGCCTCAAAGACTTCAATCTATGTTGATTTAAAAAATCATCAGTTCAACAAGACATAAGGTATTAGGATAAGACATTTTTTTGTTTTAATATCCCTTTACTAAAGTTTAAGAATTAATTTATTCATTGAATAAGAGATAGGTATATATATATTTATGCTTGACAATTAGAGTTTCAATCTTCAACTCATCTTTCACTCAAAAAGATAATAGAACTCAAAAATATTATACTTATCCTAATTGTATAAGGTTCCAAATGTTAACACATACCATTTAGATTAGTAAAATTATTTTGTAATAACCAGGGAATTCCTATAGGATAGTGGTAGGAAATAAAGGCCTGTCGCACTATGATTGTGGGTTCGATTCCTGCAGCTTTGTCCGATGCGACAGGTTATGCCCCACCCTGCAGGTTGTCCTTTTCCTAAAACTATAGTATCATAATATTCAAAAAATAATCTTCATAAATGCTTTAAACTTAAACAATACTATCCATGGTTCAACTTAATCCACTCCAACCTTTATAGTTATCCAAAATACCTCTGTCCAGACTTTCTCTAAAAGGCCTCTTAATTCCAAAATCAATTTATCAGATTCCCAAAACAAAGTAAAGTTTCTCTTATTGTCACATACTAAAAATATAATTACCTTCAACATATTAAAACCTTACTGAAATCAACAAGTACTACAGTACAATCCTTATATATATATATCACATTATTCTAATAACCAGAATATAATCCATGAGTCCAAAAGCACCAATACACTAATTATTCCGCTTCAACTGTAGTAACACCATAAGATTGTCCTTGATCCCTTGTCCTTTTCTGAGGTAAGTTTCCCTGACTCTTAGGACATTCATTTGCATAATGCCCCATTTCCCTACAATTGTAGCATTCAACATTGATAGCCTCTTTCTTTCCCTTGCAATCACGCGCCTGGTGACCTTTTTCTCCACATTTATAACAAACTCCCATCCCTTTTAGGCAAGTACCAGGGTGATTCTTCCCACAATTATCACATAATGGAAAATCCTTCTTTCCCTTTTTCCCTTTATCTATCTCTTGTTCCACCGTTCCTTTCTTCTCTTGCTTTACTTTATTGTCATAAGACTTAGAGAATTCCTTTTCTGTCTTGATAGCACATGAGACAATATCTTCGTATGTTGAGAACGATTGTAATACTAAAGCTCGACGGAGAAATGGTTTTAACCCATCAAAGAAATGATCAATCTTACCTCTTAGGTTACGTATATAATCTGCAGCATACCTCGCTAACCTTGTAAAGTTGGCCTCATACTTTGCGACATTCTCATCCTCCTTCTGCCTCAGACTCAGAAATTGCCTTTCCATATCTGCTCGATGGTCACGAGGAAAGTATTTTTCTAAGAAAAGCTCTTTGAACTCCTGCCATTCCATGTTTGTTAATTCATCATCTTCCTTTGTGTTTTGAATTAGTGACCACCATTGATCGGCATCTCCAGTGAGGCGGTAAACTGCCATGAAAACTTTCTCCCTTTCACTACTCCCCAAGGCATGGAATATTTTCTCTAAGGAATTTATCCATTGCTCAGCTACTATAGGATTTGTACTCCCATTGAAGGTTGGTGGTTGTTGCCTCATGAAACGGTCTAGCATTGATCCTCCACGTTGCGGATCAGGGTGCTCCATACGAGTAAGGTTATTATTCATAACCTGTGTGAGTTGTCCCAGTATGGTGAGAAGCTGATCAGCACCAGTTGTATCACTAGCTCCACCATAATTATCTTGAGCAGGAGGGCAATCCCTACACGGAGTGCGTGCATTGATATGGTTTCCATTCCTTCCACTAGGCGCCATTTCTAAATAATGGCATAAACTAGATTAGTTTATGAATCAAAATACATAATTCCATACTTGTAAAATACTTAACATAAATTGAACTATTTATGGATATAATCCATAATCATAAAAAGGTTTTATTTGAGGAAGTATATACTCATAACCGTTCATAGTGGTTTGTAAAGAAAATGAGAATTATCCTAAGCATATCCCCCGGGAGTGTCGTAACCAAGAGTGCAACAAGGCCCGTTGTCGTGCACCAGTTCCCGTTCGAGTCTAGCTCAAAGCGGTGTTTTCAGGTTTTACCCCTAGGTACATCTGTTCCAGTGCCGCCTCTACCTGCTCGTATCCAGACAGGGATGTATTGCTCGGAAAACTCACAAAATCTCTACAATAATAAAATTCTAGGAAGTTCTTCTTTACTAATCCTCAAAGTCTATCTTTGGGCTATGTGCTCTAATCAGAGTTTATCTAAATCTAGCTTCCAAGGTTAGTACTAAACTGCCTCTGATACCAACTGTAACGCCCCGACCCCAGCTACCCAGAGTCGGTGCGTTACTTCATAACATTGGCATGATCACAAATGATCAAGTCTCGAAAGACCGATTAGTCTAGTAGCCTTGGAAACACTAGATACATTCGTAAACGTTACATTACATCATAAAGTGAAAAACTACAATAACAAAGTCTCCATAGTCCACTCTCATATCTTCTTCTGACAATCCCTGCAGGTCATTCATAAAATACTTCTTCACATCCTGGAAAAATATTAAAACATTGAAAGGGGTGAGCTCAGATGCTCAGTAAGGTTAACAATATAGCAGAAGCTTTCATAAATAAACATTAACATTTAAGGAAATGTATAACTAAAACAAAAGCCTTTTAAACTTGAACTTCAACATAATATGGAAAAATTAAAATGAGATAATGCCATTTACTTCTTCACATGGATATTCTACTGGTCGAATAATCACATGAAATATCAATAACCACTTTCATAATGATGGAATGCATAATGTCAGACTATCATAACCACGTAGCCAAGGCCTCGTGCCAAGACCACAAATAAGATTTTGTCAAGGCCTCGTGCCAAGACACTATTTTGTCTCATGAGACCTGCCGATGCATCGAGGAGCTATAGCGGGCTCCACCCGTCACTTATTAAGTCCAATTCATTCCTCATATGAATAGGTTTAAACATATCATAAACCATAACATAATCGTATCACATAAAACATGCATAAAGGAAACATAAGATTTCCACATTCCAATCAAAAGATATCAATACAACATATTTATATAATAAAAACACTTTAAAAACCATTTTCAATACCTAAATAAATGAAAGGTAAAACATGGTATTTATTTTTCTTTTAAAAAAAGTGATGGCTTGTAGAGGAAGCTGAAACTCAAATAATGGTCACGGCGGCGGAGAAGTCGTTGTCGCCACATAAGTACGGAAAGAAAAACATTCCCTTTTGTCGTTTAGCAAAACGCTTCGTATAAAAAAGATTCCTTTTGAATAAACGTAAAAGTCAAAGGGGTTTATACACCGTATAAAGAAAGTTGTGTATAAAACCAAATATGCCTCAATGAAAGGGGATTGAGACGAAGTCCTTAAAAAGATCATTTTTTTAAATAAAGTACATCTATAATGTGTATTAACTATAATTACACATAAATAATGTAAAAATACAAGATAGGACATAATAATATCATGACATAATTTGAAAGTAGGAGATTAACCCAAAGAATAGAAATTGGGTTAAGAAATTCCCTTACCTTGCGTCCTGTCCTGACTCGACCGTTCTTTAACCTCCTGAATAATAAACTAGAGTTAATTTATATTTACTTAAGAACCTTTTTCATGTTCATTATTCCTTTTATATCCCTTATTGCCATGTTATGAACATTATTTAATTATTTAAGTTAATAACGGTCGTTTTGTCGATCTTTGGTACTTGAGTCAAAAATAAACTTCTTATAATTACAAGTTGTTCATGTGGTGAAATATCCATTATATCCAGAATTATATTCATGATGTATATATCATATATATCATATATATACAGTATATACATTCATTCATAATGTCACATAACATTTAGAGGTAAGAAATGAAATGCACCGTTCATGGAGACGGTAAGCCGTACGTACGCATGAACGCTACTTTCATTTCTATTTCATATTTAATGAAATCATAATGATATAAATTTATAATATAATTAAAGTATAATATAGTGTATAATACCATTTAATCCATCCTTTATACATCCCACATATGACATTAACGATTCAAATCACTTTGAGGGGGCGGTAGTCTGCACTTCCTAAAATGAAATTATCACATTTTACCCATAATGGAAATCATAAAGTATGCCATAAATGAGAAATACAGAAGCATAAGTAAAACATAAACATATTTTATACCATATATAAATATAGTGACATCTTAATGGCCACATTTTAAGGTGTTATATGAGGGTTGAACAATCATCATTTCGTGAGACAGAAATTCGCCATCCACAGAAACCGTATGTTCTTTAACCATTAGATGTAGGTGTGTGTAAGTGTAGCTCAAATACTTCTTATAACAACATCCTAGTATATTTAGGATAATGGTGTTGTTACAAAATAAATTAATAAAAAGAGTTTAGGGGGTTGGAGAAGAAAAATAAAACAAAACAACATTAGAGAAGACATTACCTCAAAATTGGGTAACTCTTTTTGATTTGAGCCAAAGGCTTCCTTGGGAAGAGTTCTGCCCAAAGTGAGGCTTCTAAGAGTAAGAGGGGGAAGTTGGGAGAGTATTTGGGCAGAGGTTGGCCGAGACAAATGGCTTGAAGGTGTGAATAAGGTGGGAGAGGTGGGGGCCTTTTATAAGTGGAGAGGAGGGGCTCTTTTGGAAAGATTGAAATGTTACATTATTACACAATGATTTTCGGATTCTAAAGGTCCCACACTTATATAATTCGTGGATAAGGTGATAAGGGTTCTAAATATACCCATAAAATAGTCTTTGGACAGGTGTAAGCCTTGGATTTTACATTATCTTTTCATTTTATTAAAATCGTTAAATAATGAGGTCATCGCTGCATCATCATGATGTAATAAATAATTTAATTTATTTAATGTATAAAAATTATAAAAAAAATACTATGATGTAGGAAATCTTTTTAGCTTTATAATTAATATTTATAATCAAAATTTGGACTTGTGTAACCCCACTTAAAAATTGTTTTAGTAAAACATCTCATGTTTGTGTCAATTTAATTTTAACATTAAATAAATATATATTAATGTCATTTTCCAACTAAAGTGGCTCCATGGGGTCCCCAAGTTGACCCATGGGTTGTCTTGGTCGTACATGACTCATCCAATAGGAGTAGGACAAGTGTCATTCTCATCTCATATTATTAAAACATTATTTGTACCTTAAACTACACTAATTACCTCTAATCGCGATTAAGAACTTAAAAGTTACTATTCACCAAAAAATTATTTTAATCTCATTGAACCACATTTTGCTTCTTAATGACAACCATGTATGTCAGATTTTTTAAAATCAAATCACAGAAGTGGTAATATTTCATTTAAACGAAAAATCAGTTATTTAACTACCACTTAGTGGTTTCACTATTCATCAAAAATTGAAGTTTTTCAGAACAATGCCAAAATTTCACCCTAAGCTATAATTGATATTCCGAATTCAAAAATGATGTCTATTTTATGAAATTCCAAACATATAATTTTCATTAATTAATTTTATAATTAATTCCCGCTGTCACAACAAATAGCGTGTTTTTAAGAAACAATTTATATCAAAAGATTGGCAATTGTTTATGTCCAATTTCAATGGTAAATTAATTCTAATGACCACCATTGGATAAAATGGTAAAAATATATTCTAATTATACTTTAAAACCAATAAATAGTATAATTTATCACTATAAATTATTTTGATTAAAAAAAGTTATTTTTAAGTATTTTTCACTATTCATAAAAAATAGAAGTTCTCAGAAAAATACCAAAAATTCAACATAGGCTAATTTCGATATTCCGAATCCAAAAATGAAGTCCATTTTGATAAATAAAATTTATAAAATTTCAAAAAGTAGGTATTACTAGTCACAACGGCTAGTTTAATTCGTTGTGGTGTGTGTTTAGAGCTCGAGGTTGCGTACAACACACGCTATTGCATTATTCGAAGTGAAACGTACCGTGGAAGCTTGGGGTGTTACAACACCCTTCTGGTGTGTTAGAGGATGTTCTTGTGAGGGTTCAAAATTTAATATTTCCTGCTGATTTTTATGTGCTAAAAATGGAAGATGATAGGATGAATGGACATGCCCCAATTATATTGAGGAGACCCTTCTTGAAAACCGCCAAAGCCATAATTAATGTCCATAATGGTACATTATCTATGGAATTTGGTGGTGACATAGTCCATTTCAACATCCTTGATGCCATGAAGCACCCCTCAGAAGAACATTCCTCTCTCTCGGTAAATTCAATTGATATAATCCATTCCCCTAAAATCACTTCATTTGTTTCCTCGGATCCCCTTTCTGAATTTTCCTCTTTGATTGAAATTCTTGGAAATGAATCGTGTGTTGATTGTTATAGTGGTCTAGGAAAGTGTCATGCATGTTTATTAATTGATAATTTCTTGAACACGGAGGATCACATGACCATCGATGATACTGCTACTATTGTAAAATCTAATTCCTCATCTGAGGATGATACCATTGAGAAGTTAGATGAGATTAGTGACCTCTCACTTTCACACACACTCCCATCAATCCAAAATCCACTTGAATTGGAACTAAAGCAACTGCCTCAAGATTTAAAATATTCATATCTTGAGAATGGAAACAAGTTGCCCGTCATCATTGCTAGTTCACTCCCTCCTGAGCATGAATTGCGACTGCTTGAACTTTTGAGGGAGCATAAACAAGAAGTGGGATGGAAACTTGAAGACATTCCTGGTATTAGCCCATCAATTTGTACACATCATATTTTATTAACTGATGAGGCTAAACCAGTGAGGCAGGCACAACATCGACTGAACCCAAACCTCTTAGAAGTAGTTAAAAAGGAAGTAACAAAATTATTGGCTGCTGGAATCATTTACCCCATCTCTGACAGCCAATGGGTCAGTCCCGTTCAAGTAGTTCCTAAAAAAACTGGCCTAACGGTAATTAAAAATGAAAACAATGAATTGTTTCCAACTCGTGTGCAGAATAGTTGGCGTGTCTGTATAGATTATCGCCGACTAAACCAACACACTAGGAAGGACAATTTCCCCTTGCCATTCATTGACCAAATGCTAGAGAGGCTAGCGGGGAAGTCCCATTACTGTTTTCTTGATGGGTATTCTGGATACTTTCAGATCCATATTTCCCCCGAGGATCAGGAAAAGACAACCTTCACTTGCCCTTTGGCACAATTGGCTATAGAAGGATGCCATTTGTCCTGGGCAATGCTCTGGGTACTTTCCAGCGATGTATGGTTATTATTTTTTCGTATTACCTAGAGGATTGCATGGAAGTATTCATGGATGATTTTACTATTTATGGATCCTCTTTTGATGAATGTTTAAGTAGTCTTGGTTCAGTCCTACGTCGCTGTATTGAAAATAATATTGTATTAAATTATGAGAAATGCCATTTCATGGTGCGACAAGGTATAGTTTTGGGACATGTCATTTTTGGGGATGGTATCCAAGTAGATAAATCGAAAGTGGATGTCATTTCTTCCCTACCATTCCCTAAAAATGTACGTGATGTGCGGTCTTTCCCAGGTCATGCTGTATTTTACCGTCATTTCATTCGTGATTTTAGTAAGGTTGCACTTCCCCTCTCCCGCTTACTCCAAAAAGAAAAAGATTTTTTTTTTGATAAAGAATGTGAAGAAGATTTTAATAAATTAAAATGGAGTCTCAAATCACCCCCGGTAATCCAACCACCTCGGTGGGATTTACCACTTGAGCTCATGTGTGACGCCTCTAACTATGCAGTTGGGGCAGTCTTGTCACAAAGGGTCGATCAAGCTCCACATGTCGTTGCCTATGCCTCACGTACTTTGGACCCTGCCCAATAAAACTACACTACCACTGAAAAAGAATTTCTTTCCATTGTGTTTTCCTTGGATAAATTCAGGTCATACCTTTTAGGGTCCAAAGTCATCGTGTTCTCAGACCATGCAGCCCTCCGATATCTCTTAAAGAAACCAGAAGCCAAACCACGTCTCATTCGTTGGATTCTCCTCCTTCATGAATTCAATCTAGAAATTAGAGATAAAAAAGGAGTAGAGAATGTGGTGGTAGACCATATCAGTAGGATCCCCCATCCTCATACATTGTCTCATCCCCCTGTATTCCCATTAATGACATGTTTCCTGATGAGAAATTGTACAAAGTGCAAGATGCTATTCCCTGGTATGCTGAAATTGTAAATTATTTGGTATCATCTTGCATTCCTACTGATTTCAACAAAAACCAAGCCAGTTGTCTAAAACATGAGTCTCGTTGGTACATTTGGGATGACCCCTAGCTTTGGTGCACATGTAGCGATCAAGTCCTTAGGCGTTGTGTTCCTGATAGCGAGTTTCAGTCTTTCCTTAGATTCTGCCACACTCTTGCTTGTGGGGGCCACTTTGGTACCCAATGGACTGATCGCAAAGTTCTTGATTCTGGTCTCTTTTGGCCAACACTTTTTTGGGATTCCCATGAATTTTTTAAATCTTGTCCTCATTGTCAAAGAATGGGGAATGTCTCTAAAAGGAATGAAATGACACAACAACCCTTGCTCTTTCATGACATTTTTTATGTTTGGGGAATTGACTTTATGGGGCCATTTCCCAATTCTTTTGGCAACTTGTACATTCTTTTATCCATTGATTATATATCAAAATGGGTAGATGCACGAGCCACAAGGATAGATGATTCAAAAACAGTTGTAGAATTTTTAAGAACTCAGATCTTTTGTAGGTTTGGATTATCTAGGTTCATTATCAGTGACCAGGATTCTCATTTCTGCAACTGAACAATGCAATCACTTTTGCGTCGGTATGGGGTCGGTCATCGAGTTTCTACTACATATCATCCACAGACCAATGGTCAAGCTGAGGTGTCAAATAGAGAGGTAAAACAAATTCTTGAAAAAATGGTTCAACCCAATAGGAAAGATTGGAGTCTTAGACTTGATGATTCATTGTGGGACTACCGTACTACTTTCAAAAATCCCATTGGAATGTCACCCTATCACCTTGTGTTTGGAAAGAGTTGTCACCTCCCTGTTGAGATTGAGCACCGAGCTTACTGGGCCATCAAACAATGCAATTCTAATCATTCTGGTGCAGGTGCTCAAAGGAAGTTGCAGATTCAGGAGCTAGAGGAAATTAGAAGAGATGCATATGAAAACTCCAAGATTTATAAGGAGAGAACCAAGGCTTCCCATGACCGTATTATCCTTCATCGTCAGTTCCATATTGGGCAGAAGGTCCTCCATTATAATGCAAGGCTGAATTTGCATCCTGGTAAGCTTCGTTCCCGCTGGTTTGGACCATACATTGTTACTAATGTCTCTCCATTTGGTGTTGTTCAGGTTCAAAATGAAGAAACCAAGCAAACCTTCACTATCAATGGGCAGCGACTGAATCACTTTCATAAACCTGTTCTGGAGTCCCCGATGGAGGAACTCCAAGTTGAAGAAGCACACTATGAATGACATCCACCAGGTTTTATCCTTCCTTCCCACATTCTCTTTTACTTCAGTGAGGACAATGCATACTCTAGGTGTGGGGGGGTGGATACATTCCTGGGATAGTTATGAATTTTCATTGTTTCTCCTTTTGTTTTCTCTTTTTGGCCTTCTTTATGGTATTTTCATTTTCCCCATCAACAATTTCGAAGTTCCATGATTTGGCGACCATAATGTGGGGAAAGTAAAAATACCATAATGAAGGCTAAAAAGAGTATTTGTATGAATTTAACATCATAGAGTGATTTTTAGTGAATTGGTTTTCTGTCAATGATATAAATGGTCGTATCTATGTGAAACCTTTGAGATGATTGATGCCCATTGTGTGAGTTGTTTTTGGGAAAACCGTGTCACTAATATCTCCAAAACAATTTGCACCAAACCACAAAGTGTGATTATTTCTTACTTAATATAAGGTAAATATATGTTGGGTTAATATTTTTCAGCTTTAAATTATATTTCCATACATTCGTTCCTTATCCGATCTGTTTCATTACTGTACTAGATTGACCTATGCGTGTGTACCTAATGTCCGGCTATTGTACACCCTAAATTTTTTTTTGTGTCTTGGGCAGGTCAAAAACCACTCCTCCTCAACCTTTGATCTTGTTATAACTATTGCAATTAGTGTCGTGAGGAGATCAAACAAAGGGTTGAGAGATGAGTGTGAGATTTGTTCCAATTGCAACTTCAAAAAAAAATATATAATAAATGAGGGGAGTGATGAAATGTGCAACATATGGAAATATCTAGGTCGAGTGCTTATGGTTTGACTTCTGGGAATGCTTAAATGAGTGGGTCTTGAAATATGACTGCAAAGGATGTAGGACAGGTTCGGTGAAAAATCATTTAAAGCTGAATAATGTTAAAATAACCTATATTTATTTGATATAAAGTAGAAAGAATAGCATGGAATGGTTTTCACACACACACATGGAGTGTTAGTGTAATGGTTGACCTTTTAATTCCTTTCTCATATTGGTATCATGAATCTTTTTGAATTTCGCTATGATATGATTTATGAGACATCCTTTTCTATTTTCACTAGGAAGAACTCCTTGGTGTGGTTCGTGCATTGATAACTTTACATTAAATAAAATTTCCTCAAATGATAAATCTTCAGGATGTTGGAAATATATATATATATTCATTATTGTATTTGGATATGTGACTTTTCCCAGGAGTGCAAATGTTTAGGTGTGGGGGTGTGATCGTACCACGATTCACTATTTTATTCCACCCTTACACCGCAGTTTTAAACTAGTTTTATAATGAATATTCCAAATATAATAATGAATTTAACTTTATGTTTGAATCAATCAATTAATGTTAATAAATATTATAATGGGCAATGTTACTTGTTTTTATTATTTCAATGTAGGTGGAGGTGATTTGGAGGGCCCTTGATGAAGTGAAAGAAAAATGGGCCAAAATTGCATGGATCCATGGACATCTGTCCACTGTTTTGAATAGTACACGAAATCCGTGCATCCAAATGGGATGAAATTTTGTGGTCCTGTCCAAAAGTTAATAGGATACATTTCATATTAAGGAACCCAATCCTGATTCGGCTTGTATGGGGCCCATCCGAACTAATCTGTCCAAGACACCGAATTTGGACCAAGTCAAATGTGGTGTTCTGTATTTTATCACTATCTTGATCTGTAGTTGTCCAAACGGTGCTAAAATTTCGGTGGAGATAGTAAAGAGGTAGGGATAAAACTTTTTTATTTTCTCCAAAGCTAGATAATACTGTCTGAAGGCCGAAACGCGTCGTGTAAGTGGATTGATGAAATCTGTGTGCATAAAACCACCTTCCAATTTTCCTATAAAAGGGCACCAAGGGAACCTCATTTTCAAGTTCGGCCAAGGAGTGAAGTGCTGCCAATTTGGAGTCCTAGAGGAGTATCCTAATCACCTTGGAGGTTCTGGAGTCCCCTATCGTCATAGGGGTATCAACAATTAAGAAGGAGTTCAACCCGAGCTTCCTCCCCCTCCTGATGTCGAGCAAAAAGTTGGGTGTTCATTGTGAGGGAGCTACACACATGTCAAGGGAGTTACGATGCATACACTAGCTACTGGTTTGGAGTAATTTGGGTTTTTAAACATTTCATTCCATGTATCTTATTTTATTTCATATTTTAATGCTTGATTTGATACATCTGATTGTTATGCTCTTAATTTCTAACCGATCGGTGTGAGGTTTTGAGTGCGTGACTTGTGTTGTTCCGATTGGACATCACAAGAATCCTTTTCATACCCAACTTATTGAGATTTTAATATTCTTTGGAAGCTCTTATTCCATGCATAATTACTAGACCTTTACAATATGATTGTTACGTCAAGGTTTGGTCCTTAAAGCATTGAAATAAAAGCTTAGGAATTATTCAGGATTCCAATTAATTCCAACTAAAGAATTACTTTAAACCTAAGATGAATCTCTAATGAACAATTGAACTTTGATATGTGTGTAGTGAAATCACATCGACCCTTTTATCTCATATTTCTCAAAATCGACTTGGTCACTCATCTTTTTAGCTATTTTCAACTAAGTCATTGTTTTAAACAGTTTTCAAAACCACCCCTCTCTTAGTCATTTTTATTAAAAATACACACTCTAAACCTACCAACGCTCCTAGACTATAAATCAACCTTAAAAATATAAGTCAATTTTACGTGTCATGACAACGCGGTCAGGGGCCAACAGAACTATGATGAATACGATTCCTATTACAAAAAAATGAAATGTAGTATGCTAGTATATGGACCGAGCTTCATACCATATCCTCCCATGGATAGGTAGTCATGCCATTGAAAGGGAATCTTTAACATGTAAGCCCCACATATATATACTCTCATGAAATGTGTACCATCAACTAATGTCTCTTTTTTCTCACATCAGTCATTGATGACATGGTATTAGAAACTAAGGAAGATTATACCCAAATAATATTGAGATATCTCTTTCTATGGGGTATTCACCATTTGGTTATAATCATGACTACATCTCATCTTTAATGAAAGAAACATACACCCAAAGTAGCAATCAAGGGAATCCTTATATTAATAAGCCCTACCTATGGCATCTTTTAACATATCCCCCATTACACATAATCCTATTATAATAAATACATAGAAACTAATTCATGTATGAAGAATATTATGTGTTTACTAAGTTATGAGCCTGATATTTATGTCTTTTCCATATGAGGTTAAATTGCATGAATCTGTCCAATCACATGACCTCAAACTATATCAAAATAAACAACATTGTATTTGATTCTTGTTTTCACAGGTTACATAGAACAACTCATAAAGGTTCAATCCCACCTTCAAGACACCAACCACCATTGTAGATGGAAATAAAATCCAGAGTGCCTAATTGTGTCTATAAACCAAAATAATCATAAATATATAATATAATGATAGTGAAAAGTTACATATAAATAGTTACTCATATCAATATATGATCAAAATCAAGTCATTGTCACGGGGTTAACAAGTCATTTATTGGGGTCTGAGAAGTATTTCATGATGATATATTAAATCTATAAGAGTTTCGTTGAGTATGCAAAAATTTCACCCAAAATGATGTTATGTGCCTGAACTCTCATCCTCTTGACCAATGTGATTTCCTAAGAATCATGGTGCTTGAAACCCCAAAGTACTTACTAACATTGGAATGATGTTCCGTACTCAGTTATATATTTGGAAACCATTGGGATTTTGTGGGGAACTCTAAACAAATGAAAAAACTGACGTGAGTGATTGATGAAGACCTTAAAAACATAATAATCAAACCATAGGGTGAATCCCAACCACATATCCTTTTACAATTAAGAAATTTTGAACCCAATGTAAATATCTCCAATACCAAAATTATATTTAATTTCTTGTCGAGGAATTTTTCTTTCACACCCATACAAAAACAATAATGGTAAACCCAATGATAAGATCTCAATAAAAAAAATATTTTTTATTTTATTTCAGACAATTTTGTTTACACACCATATGAATAAAAAATGGTGAGTTAAATGTGAATCTCTCAAATAAAAAAGAAATTTTTATTCTCTGTGTGACCATTTTGTTTTCACACGATGCAAATAAAAAAATGGTGAACTTGGTGTAAAAATCACCAACAAGACATGATTGGTTATTATTTGATAGACCAAATTATTTTCACACCACATGAAAAAAGGGGAACCCAAGGTGAATATATCCATAAAAAATGATCAATTAGTCATGAATCAAGACAATTTATTTATAGAGTCCTATATAAAAAAAATAGTGAGACAAGTATAAATCTTATAGTGTATTCTATGTAACCAAGGTTCTCACAATATAAGTCCATTCTCGTGTTGAAAAGACTATGAGAGACTAATTGTCCAATCAAAAACAAAAATATAGTTTCGTTAAACATGGATATCTTATTGACCACATCATGTCTGTGATACCACACTAATAGGTGACCTTGTTCCTTGTTGTATGTTTGACCATAGATACTACTCTCATTAAAAACATTCCGATTTGAGATAATGACATCATCTATCAACCATTATAAAATTTTAGTTGTGGTTGCAACACCTCACAGGTCGCAATGTGATCTCTCCATCCTAACAACTTCAACCTTTGGTGGGGAACAAGATGAAGTAGGAGTACTATCGATATGGTATAATTACACCCCTCGAGACTTCCTACGAGGGTCACCAAGAATAGAAAATGATGATTCTGAACCATACAGGGAATGATGAAACTTTGTAAGCATCCCTATTCACCACAACCAACCACTATGGAATCTTATCACTGGACAGAAAAATCACCACCTTCCATATTTGATTGTACTAGAATACAGTCAAAATAGATCTCTTCCAATTCTGGTGCCACTGAGGAGGGAACTACTCAACTTCCATTTCTACTTCCATCCCACTAGTACACACCAACCACCTACTAAGGGTACCAAATGACACATTTCCACCTCTAATTCCCATCCATAAGAAATCAAAGAAGAAGAATCGAGCAAGGTAAGAACTGGATATTTCAGAGTGCTCTCATATCTCCACTCTTACATATGATCACTTCTCGCATGTTACAACATTATCTAGTATACATGATCATATATTTACTCACTAAAATGAAGTTTATACGCAAATTCATGTAGTATCCATGGGGGGGGGGGGGGCGCATATCCCTACCCCCATGCATGAAGTCCATAAACATATTCTAGTGGCACAAGGAGGAATAAAGTGGGATCATATACCCACATCAATTGAATACATATAAAAAAACATAGTGGAGATATAAAATCTATAGCTTATATACCTACACACACTTTTCAAAAATGACAATATATTTTAGAAACAGCTAAGGAACTCTATCGGCATATTACGAAACTTTTATATATAAAGGGATAGGCGCATACTCAAATACCTATAGCCATAGAAACTCAAAAAAAAACTAATTTTTATGAAACAATTTATTACATTGGTGAATGTAAACATTTTTTCTCTAATCCCATAGGATAATGAAAATATTTTATTAAAGGATGAGGTGTCAAATCAAGATCATATTACCGTTTCAAATGGTCTCACTAAGTGAGAGTGGAACATGCCTCAAGGTAGGGGCACATGTCTATTGAAAATTCTCTTTGACATGTTCCAAAGGACTTGGATTAGGCTCAAATAATCATTATAGTTGGTATCACCATGTTATTGAAGCCAATACCTTAGGAAAGTCTCATATTCAAATCGATGAAGTCTAGTGACATACTTGAATGGTCTAAAATCCAATATATATACCCCTTATATATAGGGATAACAAAATGATGATTGTTTATACCTTGGGATAAGATCATATTCTTATCAGTAAAACTTCTTCTAATATTAATTAATATCACAGAATCCTATAACATATTAATAATTATATGGATAAATTCCTACACTAACATTATTCAGAGGCAATATAGAAGGAGGATCATATCCCTTCGCCCATTTTAGAGGTTTGTCATCATATTATGATGGGGAATGGACGGTTGGAATGTGATAATAATCCTATTAAAATTGAGGCTCACCAAGTTATAGTGTTTCATTCCTCAGGTATGGCTCATATCTCTACCAAGAAAGATGAGTGACATATTTTAAAGGATTGGGATCAGTCTCATTTCCTAGTCCTGATCGATTCTCACCAAGTGATAATGGAATATGCCTCCTGCAGGCTCAAATTAGTATCAATAATGAGATATATCATTAATATATTCCATTTGAATCTATGTAGAGGTCTCATACTCTTATTTCACTAGATGGTTATAAGCAATTTCTATAAACAGTTACAAAACATGATCATATCCCTACACAATTCTAAAAGGTAGGTCGACATATTCGGACAATGATGCAGGATGTAACCCATATTCCAAATTTGATCAATGGTAGTTCCCTTGAGGTCATTAGAGATAGATTATCACCACAACATGGACCAAACAACTCTTCCATGAATGTGTTTGATGATAATTACCATTATATTCATCCTTATGGTTGTCTGGAGATGGATCATAGAGACTTGACAATAAAATCCACCACAGTCACCCTTCCCATGATGATATCTTCCATGAAAAAGGAAATCAATCCCTTTCTTATAAAACTTTTTATAAATGGGTGTTAAAATATCAGGCACATTCATATAAGGAGGTATCCATATCTCAAACGCCTTCTTATATAGAGTTACTTAAAACATCAAGGTCTACTGCATATAGTTCCCCATCAAAATCCAACATAAATCTTCACTAGTTAACAAGAGACCGTTAGTATCATCTTATATGGTCTGAGCATATGGAGGTATGTTAGTCTAAATAATATAAATCTCGCATTGAGCTACATACATATTTAGATGGAAATAACCTCCCTATATGTTCTCTATCCATGCTACTTCTAACAATGAGATCCAAGATGAGATATAAAAGCAGTGGATGCAATATTGATGAAAAACTCTTTGAGATAGACATAATTGACTAATGGGTAGACAACTCCATTATCTAGGATATGAGTGTCACCTTCAAACCATAAAGGTAGTCTATTTTTAGCTAGAGTTGTATATTATCTCCTTCACTCGAGATCCAAAATTGGAAAAGCACAGTGCAAATCTGCACATGCATTCTTCCATTTCACCAAGACCTTTGGGACGATTTACATAAAACCCACATCATGCATCCATATTCGAGGATTAAGAGAGTATGAAACATTAAACATTGATATACCATTTTAACAACTGATCCCCTTAGATATAATGTCATATAATGTCATAGCCTACAGAGAAATCAAGGGACCCAGTAATTCTTATGCCAGTTGGTCACTAAAACAGAATTCCCCTACTACAATGATGCTTGGAAATCTTTAATGGAGGTAGAGTATGGAAAAAAGGGAATCAAATTAGGCACCAAAAATAAATGGGAATACATTTCAGACACTTAGGATGAAAATAAATAAACATGAAAAATCCCATCAAGTGTGACACCATCCCAGGATTACTTTTCACCTAGCTCATACACGAGCATAGATATGCTGTATAAAATGGGATGTTGTATTGGTAGCCATATCAGAACAATTGGAGTGATCCAAACCCACAATATTGGGGGAATATGTAACACCACCTCCACCTCTCGTATCGTAAATCATAGAGAGTATTCAACAAACATTGGGGGAAGTTGAAAACAATCCCCATCCCAAAAATGGGGAATTTTTATCCGAATCACCATCACAAGGTTCATTGAACCCAAAGGTAGACTTAAGTAGATCAAAAATTATTTTAGATTAGCCCCACCCTAATATGGTGGGAGAATTTGTATATTCATATCCATCTCATGAGTAATCATATCCCTAACTAGAATCATTGGATACTCAACAACAATATATATCAATTCTAATTATGGACCCAAACATCCCCCATACAATAAGTTTAGGGGAATGTTCCTCATTATCATTCACATAGTGAGAATCGGTCTTCTCTATTTTGATTGGGAAAAATCAATTGTCGGCATTCCACATGCTCCTCCCACCACAAGACAGACCTCTATTGGTCAGGGAACATTTGGAAAACAAGACTGAAAACTCCATTAGGAACATTGTTCATTAACTAGGATGGGAGGACAATACAATGAAGGCGATCAGATTCCATTGGGTTTGCAAGGCAGAATAACCCGATATAGCCAGGGATTCGATTAAGGACACTAATGAAGGAAGTGCATAATCAGCATGTTGTGCTGAAAGCATTGATACAACCACCATTTGTCAATATTCCTCTATGAATGTCTTCACTTTTACTTTATTGTAATTATTGACCAAAACAAAAATACATAGGGCCACAATATGCTATATGAATCCCAAGAGGAAGGTGATTTGGATACACCAACTGAACCTAGATGCAACTGAAACCAGAGAAGGGTAAAAAAAATTCACCTCTAAATAAAGATTTTCCACCTATCTAAAGGAACACAACCAATGAAAATGTAATGTTATGGATACATCCCACTCACCACCCATATGAGTTGATGTACCTTATATGGAGGAACAATTTTCCCAATATGATAGTGAAATAAAAACTCTCAAAAAATTCAATGAGGAGTTACTCACGGAAAATATTTACACTAGGTATCATCTTCGGTCATAGATGATTATTATTAATCCTATAGTCGAACCAGAAGAATGATTTGTATCTGAGTGTCATACTAGTTCTAGATCTAGGAAGCCACTCTATGTAAATGAGGATGTTGAAAATGATCATTATTGATATCCATTACGATGACCACCTATCCCTCTATAGAGATATCATTATTTCATAAGAATAAAAAAATCCGGGGGAGATGAAATTGGGGCCACCTCATCTAAACCCACCCTCCCTCGGTAAATGTGGGAGGGTACATAAAGCAGTTCCCCCAAGGTTTCATAAGGTTATTCAGTCCCTTGATACTTTAATGGAATACATAAAAGAGAGACACACTCCAGTGTAGTATGAGAGTAAGTCAGTCCCCTAAAGGTTGGATGATACTCTACCTCAACCCAATTTCATCAATACTATATTATAAACTTTTTTTAGTACAATAGACCATGAATATCATCTCACCCATTTTGTATCCTAATGTGTGCTAATGATGGGCCCTCATGATAAACAAGAGGTTACAATGATGAGGTTTTGGAATAGACATTGAAAAGTAAAGATTTTGTATGGTACAATAGTATGCCAGCATGAATCGTTGTATGATGGGAATGTCTTCTTCATTAAATAATTTTTCAATTCAGCTCCATGCTGAGAAAAATAATGATTGTTGACACTAAGAACTACAAATAATGTGAAAATTATTGGGTTTCTAACATTATATCCATATGTAAGGATTTAAAATTTCACTTATAATCCCTCTCAAACATGATAAATTGAAGGAACATTCTTTTAAAAATCTCTGGGATGATTTGAAGACATATTTGATACAAATAAAGTATGCAGGCAGGTTCTATGAGTTCACATAAATAGTAAAACCACTTTAGGAATACTTTTAGTGATCCGAATATAAAACTGTACTCATTACTATGAAATATGGGAAATAGATTAGTAAATAATAATCTACAATTTCCACTCTCAAGCCAGTATAACTGCCTATATAAACACCTAAGAAGGTCCCAGACCACTCATCACCTCGTGTTTGGTGGTACAAACCACAAAATCTACCTCAGACAGATGTACTGATAAATTAGTGTCTCCTTTGATTTGAAGAATAGGTGAATATAGAATACTACCTAAAATTGAACATGTATCTAGTTATTTTATACAATACATGGTTAATAACCTACTCAAGCTCCCACAACCAAGGAATCCAGATGGGGTTAGCCTCAACGATTTTACTAACTACTGCCCTTTCCATAGAAGGTTGGGTCATAGTATTATTTATTTAATTTTCTTGAAATATTTCCCTTAGTGAATGGTAAATCTAGG
Source organism: Viscum album (assembly GCA_963277665.1). Lineage (NCBI taxonomy): Eukaryota > Viridiplantae > Streptophyta > Magnoliopsida > Santalales > Viscaceae > Viscum > Viscum album. The sequence goes on along the minus strand of OY728150.1, from coordinate 1,993,684,358 downwards.
ATATGTGGTATTAGAGTACTCTTCAGTGATGGTGGCTTGCATAATAGTTTCCTAGTCAGAAGAAGATGGTGATTAGATGAAATCTCTATACAGGTGTGGATGAAAGTTCAAAAACTGGATTACATGAAAAATTGATGACTATGCTCATCCCACCCTAATTGTATAGATTTGAATACCCACAATATCTCTACCAACTAAGTAGGATACATCATATATATTTCCTGAATATTGGTGTGACCATCAGAATGACAATGAAAAAGATGGGGAGTAGTCATATTCTACTTCAATACAAGCTCAAAACCCACACAGATTTCTTCCCTACAACATCCAAAATATGGGAACCACCCCACCAAATGAAATCATAATTAGATGAACCAAAATTATCATTTTTATCAAAATGATTCATTGGTAAAACACCTTCTCTAATAAAAAATATTCATTTCAATATAAGTCTCATGAACATAAATTTGGAAGGGAGGCTCCATGCAGAGGAATCAAGGATATAATGGACATCATGAATGTGGTTGGACACAATAGTTCATTAATGTCTCTATGGAAACCATATATGAAGTTAATAATAATGTCAAATCAACCTAGTTTTAAGAAAAGATGAAAATAGGCGTCCTAATACCCTCTAGTAGTCACCCTAACCCAATTTTCTTTCATGACCACATAACAGGGTTCAATTATCCCATCAACCCAAACAATGGGAATTTCTGGCATGACCCACACCAATGTTATTATAAGCTCCCTCAACCACTTCACAATCACTAAAAAAGTCTTAATTATAATTCCCCATACTCCTGAGGTAAATTTCTTGGAGAAAAACACAATTTTGAAGTTCCAACCTATGTTACAAAAGAAAAAAAATCTAAAATAGTTGGTGGTTTTGTCCATGCAGCTCTAATAATATATGCCGTCAATATCATAAAAGAAATTTGAGAGACACTTATTGAGGCCCTCCAAATACCACACAAATTTTAGAAATAAGACACTATAACAGATGTCTTTAAAGTGGAGTCCATGTCACCATAATTCCATGTATCACTCTTTTTTACTAACTAGGATCATGAATAGCTCATCTAAGGATATATCATACCCCTGAATACTTTGTGAAGACCCATTAATGAAAATGTACAAAGGTAAATGAATGATAACTAATTTAGGATCAACCTCATCATTGGTTGAACCCGTTTAAAAATTGTTTATAGTGAAGGGGATCTGTCCACCATAAGGATGACCATTAAAGGGTATGATAATCATGAGAAAAGATTTATTGAGAATATTGAACACAAACCTTGGTATATGGATCTCACAAATGATGTTGATTTTATAGTTATCCAGTAATACACCGCATACAATTTCCTTCATATGATTCCCTACCTCCATATCTATTAGGAGGTACCTTAAACAATCCATCAGTGTTTGAAATACACAATTAATGGAATGTTTATAATGAAGAAATAAATTTCAAAAAAAAGTTGAGGGAAACAACCTATGGTGGACGAAGATATAACGACAGAAACACCCAATATCTTGGGGACATCTCCTAAAAATACCTAGAGTATGCTCGATTGTTACTACATGCTTTCCATCAAAATATTATTTGACATCTTCAAGTCCATGAGAACATCGTCCATTATCCTCCATAATTTCTACATAAATCTAATTATTATTGACCATTTTCCACTTGGGGGAAGAATATTGTGGGGACATATCCCCCTTCCAGGACTATATAGTTTAATTATATCCTTAATACTACTGCATTCTATTCCAAATAGGATGAATTAAAAACCCATCATAGAAGTTTGGATAAAGATAATTTTCATCTTTTTAATGTTATCATCACCATGTTTGGGGTCCATCACATAATATTGAGGGACACTGGACACAACTTCTATCATGTGGAGTTGAAGAAACAATATCAGGGGTAAAAATTCAATTTCAATCATTCATCTCAATCTCATATAGCGGATATTTGATAGATAGGGGAATTTAATAATACTCTTCCAAATATACTCGATAAGATAATTAGTATGATAATAAGACCTTTCAAGATAAGGACTTCCTTTATTTATGGTTCTAAAATACAACCACACTTACTACTACGTAAGAAAATACATACTCACATGTCTATGAGGCTGAGTCAATGTTACCCATAGAAGTATATCTCTCTTCACTCGGAATATCAATTTTTGTATATCTCTCTTATGATGGAAAATAGAAAAAGTGGATGAATGAATTGAAGAAGCTCGATGAAAAAAATTGTGTACATTGCAAAGCCTTGAATTCTATTATAATCAGATTACACAGTCCCATAATAATATGGTTCACATCTATTCAATATTCTATGAGGAACATGGGTTGTCTCTGAGGACCCCAATTATATCAATAAATAACCCTCTCGAGATGGATCCCACATGGGAATGGCCTTAACTCATACATAATTTCCATCGCAATGGAACTTACCCATTGTACAAATTGGATGTGGAGCGTGTCACAACCACCACCAATGTGATATTTCTTAAGAAATTATTTTCATTTTTATCATTAGTCATCCCACATCATGACCACATGATGTTGAACTATATGGATTCTTCACAGTTACATGAAGTTAAACTCTACTAGCTCATCTTAGTAGTATGTTTTAAAGATGCATGGTATCCCTAGTCCTAGTAGAAAGACATTACCCTACATATAATTCTTCATCCTACCAACTAGATGACAAATTTCTCAACAACTAATGTCCTAGAAGGGAGAAATTACACTTCAAGGTTTTCCTTGTCCTTACCAAACAATGTTAAGCTATCATGAATTCATCCTGGCATCGAGAACATAAAATGTGCACATCATTTTTCCTTATTGCATGAAATTATACTACATGAAGTATTTCCTTTCCATGAAATGTTAAATATCACACGTTTCCAATGACTAAGTATTACATGATACCTAACGTCATATGATATGTAGTGATGTCTACTCTTCAGGTCCTGGAACCAAACACAATATTACTCTTCTCTCAAATTTGGTGATCCACATCTATTCCGCATGAAATTAAAATGAATGGACATTCCCATAGATCATATTCATTTACGTCAGACGATCCTCACCCTTACCACATGGAATTAAAATGAATAGATGATTTCAATACCATGGGAAATTAAACTACATGATTTTATAGAACTAAATATGGATTTACAATCATATTTGATGAGATACATTGGGACCCCTTGGTCCTATATCTTGGTCCTACCACCACTTGATGAAAAATTCCCCTATCATATCCCTAGTTTCAACATCACAGTGAATGTAATTATTTCCATTCTTTATTCCTCACACTAATCATAGCTCTAGTGAGATTCAGAATTTGAGTAAGGGTTTCCCCACATGAAAAAGGATCCTAATCCCATGATGGAGTTCTCATGATTCTGAGTGAAAAATCATAAAACGAATACCATGACTCCTTGACACATTACATTAAACAACACATTTGATACCAATTACAATATATGAAACTTCACATTCCCATTGACCTCACCTGAGAGGATCACTATTGATTGTGTTTCTCTTTTAACCCCCATCAAATCAAGAATTATGTGTAACATGATTCTTAAAAACATGTTATACATGGTTATGTATAGACCTACAATCTAGGGTCCAATTGTAAAAAATATGAAAATACCCACTATCTGTATATAGGAAAAACTTGTGAAGGAGGGTTATCTATTAAGAACTATGCTTATTTTGACTCCTATTACAATAGTATATGTATTGATGCCCAAATTTACATCTTTGCATCCAGCTAGAACACCAATTTTCACATCAAAACACAAATTTCCTTCCCATCTGATATTAAATAGTACTTTCTCATAAGAACTATATGTATGTTTTTTTCATTTCATGAAATGATACATAGTGATGCCAAGATCTCCAATCCTGGGCCTAGGTAAGATAATCAATGGATACAATGACAACCACCACATGTGGGTTATACCTATATAGAGTGTTTCATGTTTAATAACTGCAAGTTTTTTGATCCCTTTCACCAAGGGATACATAGTGATGCCTGAATATCAAACCCTAGGACAAATTATAATAAATGATACACAAATCCACCCCAAATTCACCTGTACTAATTTAAATAGACTAATTTTTCATACACAAAATCTAGATCTTCCTATGATTTTCTTGTGTACATAATACATCACGCAAAATTTTCTCACATCGGGTCACATTTCCTTACCATAATACGTTATACTGTAATGAATTTTTTCTTTTCTCATGACATTAAAACTGAACAAAAAAATGTCCTTACCAGATGATGATAAAATTCATGGATAATGTCTTTAATACATGATGTTAAACAGAATGGACACCATCCCCAATACAATAAATTAAACTATGTAGAAAACATACCATTTTTCATCCCTTATCATGGGACCACAAGGGCCATACCACAATCATGGAGAATATAGGGTTTTTCTGCCATCTTTTAAACAACCTCAGTCCATAAACAACACATCATGTCTCAAGATCCTCAAATTTCCCAAAACATTTCACATTCATTTTAAAGGAAAATTGATCTCTTGGTTAAACCATGATACTGATGTACAATAGATTGGACCAACCAAGAAGAGACATCATGCCATAGTATAAAGTGATTTCATATTATTATAATCCTAATGTCACTATGGAACAAACTAGAACCTAGGGGTGTTTTGGGTAATTATTGGCATGATTTTCCTAAAACTTCTTTCTGACCTGGGATCTTTGGACAATGATTTAAAATACTCATACAAAACTATTCAAGTGAACTTTACATCTTCATCATTACATCAATGTGTTATGTACCAGTTCTGAAGGCATGAATGCGACACTACATTACTAAACATTTAGTGGAACACACCTCATGATTCAAAACCACATGACCTGTAGCTTGATATTCAAATAAGAAGATGAATTTTATTAGGAAGCTAGATCCCTTTCTGAGTAGCATTTATTCCATACCAAACATCATTGGTTAGATGCATGAACCTTTTCAAATCATCCATGTCCCTTGGAAAAGTGCAGGGATCAGCTTGACTTTTCCATATATGTAATCATAATGAATTCATGTATAAGGGATTTGACCTACCAATTAGAGGGATATCATCCTTGAATAAAGGTAGCTTTAATCCATGTGATCCTCGATGACTCCATGGTGGAAATCATTACCCTATAGTGTTTTGAATCATCATAATTATGTATGCCCAAATTTATTACCCATCAACTCAAGATCCTGAGAATATGATTTATATCACCCATAATCCAACTTTCATGGTTGACATAACATCCATAGTATTTCTCCCTTAACCAAAAATCCTCCCATAAATATTTCATGTCCCTTGGAGAAGAGTGGAAACCCTTTTTCTTGGACATACTGGCCATGTGTAAGGGCTTTGGCCCCCAACTAGTGATATATCCTCCTTGTAATAATGGAACTTTAATACTTTTTATCCCAATGCAGATAAACTCAACATACTAGTGTTTTTTTGAGTCATCCAAGGTCTTTCTACCCATATTCCATATTCATCAGTCAGGTCTGATCTAGAAGAACCCAAACAATAGTAATGTAAAAATCCTTGATAGAAGACCCTATAGTATAGCACATCAAATTTCAAAGATGGAATATTATAAACTACAACCCATAAATGGTCCGATATAAAAAACCTAAACCAAAATACATCAATTGTTTGAGATAAAATAATGTAAACTAGAACAAAATTATGGTCTAACATGCAATACCATAAAACATCCAATGAAATGAGACATAATACCTACCTTGATAAAAACCTGATAATGGAATCGTGCAAGAAAGTTGAGTCTCTTCCCACTTGAAATGCACTTTGTGTGACCGAGTAAATATATCGCTTCAATAAAATAGACGAGGTAGAAAAACTTGTGAGGTTGAAGAACTGTAAGAAGGTGGCCTATGGAAATTGAAAATCCATTCCTTATAGATCTTCCCACATATAAATATTAGGATAATATAAGTAAAAAATAACTAAAGAGATATAATGTTTATGGGGACCTCATTTTGGCCTTAGGAAAAATAATGCTATGCTCACTATGACCCTTGAAATAGGATGAAGTTATATCATTTTAACTTTGAGGAGGATACTATGTCCGAATTATTATTTTAAATTTGATGATCTTAATAAAAATGGTGTAGGTATGTCAATGATTAATTAAATGTTAGTGAGAATGAAGGACCCCGGGACACCCTGAGAGGGGAGGGGTGAATCAGGGTGACAACTTTTTCTTCTTAAATTTGTGGATCTTGTTCCCACATTGGTAGGAACTTGTTGAACCTGTAAGATTAAAAAGATCAAAAAGCAAACATGCACAAACACAAAGAAGACATAGCCCTTTTTACTTGGTTCACCACTAAGGGATACGTCCAAGGAGCATACGCCGACAAGTTGTCGGTCGTACCAAAAACCACTAAGCTTCACTAGCTGGAGATTACAATTGTTCGGGCACAGTCACTCTGTCCCAGGCTCACTTCCTTTACAAAGGTTCTGAGATAGCTCACTGCTTCCCTTGGGTCACTCCCGTTCACTCCCCCTGGCTCACTACCGTTGGTGAAGTCACACTCAGTTTATAGACGTGAAGGTCTCTTCAATTGATAGTCATGAAGATCATTGTCTCCTGTTCAGCATGAGACTTTGCTTGCATCAGAGTCCTTTGGAAAAGGCCTTCGCAAAGTACCCTACTTCGCGAGGCTCCCAATATTGCAAAGCTCAAACAAGACTTCGCGGAGCCCCTGCCATTTCGCAAAGCTCAATCGCGAAGCTCAATCGCGAAGCACTCTCGCAATGCTCCAGCCTTCGCAATGCTTGGCTATCGCGAAGCTCCTGCCTCTTCGCGAAGCTCACTGAGCCAACGTGGGGCGCACGTCTTTCGTGGAGCTAGAATAGCCTTCACGAAGCTCCTCTTTCGTGAAGCACACTGCCTTCGTGAGAGACCTTTGCGAACCGAGAGAAAAGGACTTTCTCTGAAATTCTCTCTACTTCTCTTGAGGGGGTCAGCCTCTATTTATAGGCGATTCCACCGACCCTCGACCCTTCCACGCGAAGTCAACGCCACTTCATCTCAAATCGCGAAGCTCCAAAGATTCCGCCAGAATTCTGTTCAAATCGCGAAGCACCACGGCACTGTGCCATTCGCGAAGCTTGACGTAGTCGCGAAGAATCACCGTCAACATACCTTCGCGCCTTCGCCGCGAAGCTCCCTCGCGAACCCCTTCTCCGCCGCGAAGCGCTTCAGCCTCTGCCGTTTGCGAAGCTTGACGTAATCGTGAAGAATCACCGTCATCATTCCTTCGCGCCTTCGTCGTGAAGCTCCCTCGCAAAGCCCTTCATCGCCGCGAAGCTCTCCAGCCTCTTCCGTTCGCGAAGCTTGACGTACTCACGAAGACTCACCGCCTCCATTCTTCTGGTCTTCACGAAATACAGTCCATGCATCCCATATTCGAGAAACTCATGCCTTTGCCATATTAAATTATGATCTTTCTGGAAATCCACTTTTCGCGATGCTCACCAACCTCCAAATTTTGGACCCCAAAAATTTGGCAAACACTGGAAAACGACACCACCTTCAAAACTGTTGTCTGCTTGAACGGTATGATCTCTTTGCTGGTACACGATCCGAACTTCCATTGATGATTGACAACAAACACAAACCACACTCCAAATCATGCATAGAAGACCATGGTTTCAACAAACTCCCCCTTTGGGTTTGTTGGAAATCAGAAGAAAAATTCAATAGCTCTCCATCAATGTGAAAGCAAAAAAAATGCAGGAATCAACCCGGCCAACACTCTAAGTCTACGTGAGCAATGCTCCATGTAGAAAACAAGAGAGGAGGATTGAATTGGGTTCCACTGTTTTCCTTCTCATCACATAAGTCTCCTGAATTTATTCCTTCTCCTTTCTCCCCCATTGACAACAAATCCAAAGACCAGTAAAATTTTTCACGGTCAGCTCAAACCATACTCCCCCTGGATAGTATCTCCCCCATAAACCTGCATCATATCCATAAACAGATTAAAACATGTATAACAAACGGGGAGAGGGGAATTCCATAACCTCTTTATGCACTGGGAGGTGGTTGAACACTAAGGTTCAACCGATGCTTCTCAAACACAGCCGCTGACAGTGGCTTTGTCAGGATATCATCCACTTGCTCATCTGTTCCCACATGATCCAATCTAATCACGCTTTGCTCAACTTTCTATTTGATAAAGTGATACCTGATTTCAATGTGTTTTGTACGAGAATGCTAAACAGGATTCTTCGTAAGATCAATTGCGCTCTTATTGTCACAGTAAATCACCATTGGTTGCGTCACCTCATCGCCAATGTCAGTTAATTGCTGCTTCATCCATAACAGTTGAGTGCATGCCTTTGTGGCGGAGATATACTTAGCTTCAGCAGTACTAAGAGAAGTACTTTCTTGTTTCTTGCTCAACCAGCCAACACATTTCTGCCCAATATAGAAAGCTCCACCACTAGTGGACTTTCTGTCTACTACATCACCAACCCAGTCAGCATCAGAAAATGCTGATAATTCACTGTCCCTGCCTGCAGCAAAAAATAACCCGAAGTTATGTGTACCTTGAATGTATCTCATGATTCTTTTTACTGCTACCATATGTTCCTCCTTTGGATTACTCTGAAAGCGGGCCGCAAGGCATGTTGCAAAGACAATATCTGGCCTTGTCGTTGTCAGGTACAGTAGGATTCCAATGATCCTCCTATACATGGTGGGATCAACAGAGTTCCCATCCTCATGCTTTCCAAGTTTAATTCCAACTGCAATCGGAGTTGACATTGGTTTGGAGTCTTGCATATTGGACTTCTTCAGCAGCTCTCTTGCATATTTTTCCTGAGAAATGAATGTGTATTCCTTCTTTTGAATCACTTGCAGCCCCAAGAAATATGTGAGCTCCCCAATCATAGACATTTCAAATTCTGATTTTATGTGGTTGGAAAATTCATCCACTGATTTCTGCCTGCTGCCACCAAATATGAAATCATCAACGTAGACAAGAACCATGAATTGATCTTTTGGAGAATTCTTCACATAGAGATTGTGATCAACTCCTCCTCTTTTGAATTCCAACTTCTTGAGATATGAGTCCAGCCGTGAGTACCTTGCCCGTGGTGCCTGCTTCAAACCATATAGAGCTTTCTTTAGTTTGCAGACCTTTGTTTCATCAGTACCCAAAACAAAGCCCACTGGTTGTTCAATGTAGACTTCTTCTTCGATTACACTATTCAATAATGTTGTCTTGACGTCCATTTGATATACTTTATATCCTATTTGGAGTTCCATGGCAAGGAAAAGCCTGATTGACTCTAGTCTAGCAACTAGAGCAAAGGTTTCTTCAACATCAATACCTTCAATCTGGGAGTATCCTTTACATACCAGTCATGCCTTGTTTCTGATAACACTTCCATGCTCATCAAACTTATTTTTGAAGATCCATTTGGTACCAATCACATTCTGACCTTCGGGTCTCTGGACAAGATCCCATGTCCGATTCTTGTCAATCTGATCTAATTCATCATTCATGGCTTTCACCCAAGATTTATCTTTTGCAACTTCTTCAAATGAGGATGGCTCTACAACTGATAGAAATGCAGATTGCGTGGTATTCCTCATCCTTCTTGTTTGAGTGGGTGCACTCCTGTCCCCAATTATATTGGATGGATCAATCTCAGCTCTTCGATTTCTCCTGTGAGGTTCAGTAGTATTCTCTTCATCCATAGTTTCTTCTTCAGATTCTTTTTCTGAGTCAACATCATGATGTGATTGCTGAGTGGTTTGAACAGCTTCCTCTATTTCTGCATTTGTATTTTCTTCATGTTCACATTCTTCCTGACTATCTATCACATCAGCATATGACGTCCTTGAAGCATTTGTGGTTTTCTCTTCAATTATCTTAACATCATTGCTTTCCACAATCCTTCCCAAACGCTTGTTGAAACATTTGTAGGCTTTGCTGTTCATTGAGTAACCGAGGAAAATTCCTTCATCTGCATTGTCGCCATATTTCCCTTGATTTCCTTCTTTGTTCCTGATGAAGCACTTACTTCCAAAGACACGAAAGTATTTTAGAGAAGGCTTCCGTCCATTCCACAATTCATATGGTGTCTTAGTCTCACCCATATAAAGTCCTGTTCGATTCTGAATGTACACTGCATCTTGAACAACCTCTTTCCAGTAATGTCGTGGAATACGACTCTCAATCAGCATAGTTCGTGCCATGTTGTTCACCTATCGATTCCTATGTTCAACAACTCCATTTTGTTGTGGAGTTCTCACAGCAGCTACCTCATGTTGTATCCCATGCTTCTCCAGATAATTTTCAAATTCAATGGACGTGTATTATCCTCCATTGTCAGATCGCAACACTTTGATTGTTCGTCCAATATCATTCTCGGCGATTCGCCGATATGTTTTCATGCAGTCAAGGACTTGTCGTTTCCTGTGAATGACCATCACACATGCCATTCTACTGTAATTATCTATGAAAAGGACAAAGTACCTTTCTCCATGAGTTCCGGCAATATTTATTGGCCCACAAACATCTGTATGAATCAGATCAAGAAGGTGTGACACTCTTTTCTTCTTTGGCCGATATGAACTGCAGACCAGCTTCCCACGAATACAAGCATCACAAGTTTTTTCACGCTCACGCTTCAGGTTGGGAATGTCCATGACAATTCTCAATTTTGATATTTTCTCCATGTCTTATTGATTGATGTGTCCGAGTCTCCGATGCCAAAAATTGTTTTCTTCTTCAACAGTCATGTAACATACATTTTCTTCACTATCAACCTGATACAAGTTGCCTTCTGTTCTGCATCCCTTCATAAGTGAATTGCCAGTCTTTCCCTTGATAGTGCAGCCTTTCTGATTAAATGTGACTATAAGTCCCGAGTCACAGAGTTGACTCACGCTGAGGAGATTATGACATAGGCCATCTACGTAAAGGACTTCAGTCTTCTTTAGTTCTCCGTTAGCTAATTAGGTACTTCCACTCCCTTTGATTTTCAGAGCCCCATCATTACCAAATCTTACTGTACCATCGACATTCCTTATGATATTCGTTAGTAGGCCGACATTACCTGTCATATGAGATGAACAACCGCTATCTAGAATCCAGGTACTGTTGTTCTTTGTAGCTTTGAGGGACACCTCTGCAAGGTTGTATTTCTCAATCTTCTTCCTTTCCTTCCATGAGACATTAGATAGAGTATAAAGAACTGATGGTCTTTCAATTATCTCTTCCACATACCCAGGTTCTTCATAGTCAAAGTCTTCTTTGAGAGGTGAAAACCTGTTTGAAAGAGAAACACTGTCTTGCTAACGAGACTTGACTTGTCTTGAACTTCGGTATGAGGTGTCCATGTCCCTTATCTGCCTGCAATTAGCGGCCTTATGACCAAAGTTAGAACAACAAAAACAATATCCATAGAAATTATTTCTTCTATAAGAATTAGGATATGAAATTTTTCTCCTTTATTGAGCTTCTATATCTTCTCCATTCAGATAGCTTCTTGCCTCTTCACAATATGACATGGTATGGCCCAGATAGCCACAGAACTGACACTTCATGAGAGGAAATGTCTTATCACTTGAATTTCTCCTCAAACCTTCTTCCTTGGGAGAATAGTAATATTGTCTGTCATTTCTGAATGTTTGAGGATAATTTTTAGGTCCCCTTTTAGTTTGGATTGAGGGTTCCTTTTTCAGCACTCTAGGAAACATTTCAACATGTTCAACTTTCATCTTATCTTTCTTTTGGATCTTTTCACTTCCATCAGTTGATGTCTCAGCCTCACAGCCAATTCCATTCTTTCCTATGCAAGCGGGTCTTTGATCACTCAAGATTTTTCCAACCCCATCTGAACCACACTTGGCTCTTTCTAGTAATTCTGCATCTGAGAATCTTCCAAACTGTATTTTCTTCCTTGATTCTTTTGGAACTGATTCAGTCTCCAGTTTACTCCTTAGAGTAACTACTTCCTCCTCAAGACCATCAGTAGTCTTGGATTTTTCATCCAGTCTGGAGGTGAGGTCATTGATGACCTTTTCCTGCTCTTCAATTCTCATCTTCAGATCTACTACATCATCATTACTTTCAATTATTTTAGACTGTACCTTCACAAATTCTTCCAGTCGTTCAATTTCAGCTTCAAGTTGATCAACGTATTCAGTTGATTCTTCTACAATTGATTTCCACTTATTGCAGCTCTTACATTTAATCTTGAGCTTACTAACCGCATCCTTAAGTTGCATATCCGGATCTACAAAAGTTCTCAGTTGTTTTTATCCTTCAGTATCTTCTGGATTTTCAACAGTGGCCATCATAGAAGCATGGTTCCCAGTTTTGAATTCTGGTTCTTCTTCATCACAGAATTCATTATCATCTTCTTCCTCTTCACAGACAAAACTCTTCCTTTGCATTTTCTTACCAGATTTGAAGTCTCCATTTTTGAAGAACCTTCTCTATGGATTCTTGAAGTTTTCATCCTCACTATCTTCATCATTTATCATTTTTAAACACCGAGAGGCAATGTGCCCAACTTTTCCACAACGGAAACACGCGAGAGGTAACTTCCCTTTGAATTTCCCTTTCCCCTTCTGGAACTTCTTTGCAATGAGAGAAATAATTTCTTTTTCTTCGTCATCTTCACCGCTACTATCCTTTGAGATTTTCAGTTTATCCATGGCCTTGAATGCCATTTCCTTGCTCACCCGAGTCGTAGCATCTTCAGGTTTGACTCTCATTTCATATGCTACCAAACTGCTCAGTAGATCATCTAGAGAAAGTTTGGAAAGATCTCTTTCCTCAAGGGCTGACACTTTCGCATTATAAAGAGGTGGAAGTCTTCTCAATATTTTCTTTACAATATCAATGTCTTTGATTTCTTCGCCTAGACCCCGAATAGCTCCAACCACTTCAGTAATTCGATTGAAGAAAGTGTCTGCATTCTCGTCTGGATGCATCTTCAGATCATCAAACCGATTGTGCAGCACTTGTAGTTTTGCCTCCTTCACTTTGCTATCACCATCATAAATATTCTCAAGTTTATCCCACATGGATTTTGCTGAGGTGCAGTTCATCACCTTTAGGTAGATCTGATCAGAAAGGGCTGCAGTGAGTGCATTCTGTGCTTTAGCATCTGCATCAAGAAGTTTCCTGTCTATTTCAGTCATATCAAGGCCTGTTGGATCAGTGAATTGTATTCCTTGCACAGTAGAAAAGAGAACTTCCATTCCAAGAGATCTAAGATGAGATCTCATTCTGTTCTTCCAGATCTGGAAATTTCTTCCATCGAAGGGAGGGACTCCCCTAACATTGACCAGGTTTTCCATGACGGAAAAAAAGGTCAGATTCAACACCAGCAACCTTTACCCTCTGATACCACTTGAAGGACCCCGGGACACCCTGAGAGGGGAGGGGTGAATCAGGGTGACAACTTTTTCTTCTTAAAGTTGTGGATCTTGTTCCCACGTTGGTAGGAACTTGTTGAACCTGTAAGATGAAAAAGATCAAAAAGCAAACATGCACAAACACAGAGAAGACATAGCCCTTTTTACTTGGTTCACCACTAAGGGTTACGTCCAAGGAGCATACGCCGACAATTTGTCGGTCGTACCAAAAACCACTAAGCTTCACTAGATGGAGATTACAATTGTTCGGGCACAGTCACTCTGTCCCAGGCTCACTGCCTTTACAAAGGTTCTGAGATAGCTCACTGCTTCCCTTGGGTCACTCCCGTTCACTCCCCCTGGCTCACTACCGTTGGTGAAGTCACACTCAGTTTATAGACGTGAAGGTCTCTTCAATTGATAGTCACGAAGATCATTGTCTCCTGTTCATCATGAGACTTTGCTTGCATTAGAGTCCTTTGGAAAAGGCCTTTCCAAAGTACCCTACTTCGCGAGGCTCCCAATATTGCAAAGCTCAAACAAGCCTTCGCGGAGCCCCTGCCATTTCGCGAAGCTCAATCGCGAAGCTCAATCGCGAAGCACTCTCGCGATGCTCCATCCTTCGCAATGCTTGGATATCGTGAAGCTCCTGCCTCTTCACGAAGCTCACTGAGCCAACGCGGGGCGCACGTCTTTCACGGAGCTAGAATAGCCGCCGCGAAGCTCCTCTTT